>JAMJFZ010000597.1:29307500-29907500 GCA_026225945.1 Cricetomys ansorgei
ACAGGATTCACCATGGCAGGAGACTGCAGTTAAAGTCTGGCCTGGAACAATTGGGCTTTCTTTAGAGAGGCTGAGAAAGGAAATGATATAGAAACTGCCTGAAAAAGTCAGAAACAATTGGGGTAGGGTGGGCTATTGTCATAGAGAAACCTGAATTCTGCCCCTTGTCCTGGAAGCTAAGAGGGGAGGCTGCCCCATGGAGAAGCTTGGTCCAACTAGCCTGGGCTCAAAGGCCCCCACTCGCATCATAAAGTAGCGTTTATTTAAAACTAAACTGTTGGGATGGGCACTTCGTAGAATCATTAATGTGCAGTTTGATGTTCCTGTCAGTTTATTTATCTCTGTCTTTACTTCCTGGGGTATTTGCATATTTAATTGATCAATATGCTCTCGGCTCTTCTTGCACATCTGCCAAGCTGGTCCCAGCCTCTTACACCCCTCATTTCTCAAACTGACAGCTCACTGCCTGCCACCTCCTCCCAACACCCAGGAACCAGGAGTGCCTCTCCAGCAGCAAGGCTGCCTGGTCCGACGGACGGCATCCCCTTCCTGCGTGCCTATTAATTTTCTATCTCCAAATAACGTATAGCCTGGAGTAAGGAGAAAACATTTTCAGTGTCTGATGTGCAGAAAGTTCTTGAGACAGATTTTCCACATGGCTACACGGTCACAGTGCGAAGAGCAACATGTGTTCCTCGTCCCCCATTCAGCATCTGTCACTGTCTCCCTCCTGCCTCCTCACTGCCTTGAATTGGAGCTGCTTATCAGCACAGTGTCAGAAACCTGCGCTGCCTTCTCTTCCTTGTTTAATCTTTTATTAAGAGCTACATTGTGGGCTCCTGATAGCAGTGTCTTCCACTTCATCATTCATAAATCGGAGTCGACATCAATAAGGGGGTGCTCAGCAAAATCAAAAGCAGCGCTGGTAACTGCCAACGGAAACATCTTAAATTTTCTACACAATCCGCTGGCATTTCTTGATGCCAACAGAGTGCCACTGAGCCCCATGATGTGTGTTGGATGCTTAAGAACACAAGGAAGCTGCTCCCCTCCAGCCCTCTCCTGGAGATTGATTACACAGAAGGATGTGGAGGCAGAGGCCATCGCCCTGGAACAGCTTGGGTAATTTCAAATGGGCTAAAAGAGCTTCCAACCATTTGGTTAAAACATAAATAAATAAAGCATTCCCAACATGCAATGCAAGAGCTGCTGCGGTCCAGGAGGGAAACACAGGAAGGAAAATGAGGATTTCCTGGGGGCTCCGTGGGATAGCCAGACTACAGCAAGACATGGGGGTAGGAGGATGGTCCAGTTCCAAGGATGATGGGAAGGGCACAAATGTCCACAGTCAGCACAGAAAAGTCAGGAATGTCAAGGAGGTAAGTTCCAGGAGGGTACCGGCTTCTGCTCCCATGTTCTTCAGTGATTGTCATGTTATTCCTCTCTTCTTTTTGATTGATGTTTTAGTCTGAGCTGTCATTAGTTAAATTAATTTTCTCTCAAAGATAGTGGAATAAGGTCCACAAAGGCAAACCTTGTGAGACTGTAAAAATAGACCATAATTTGGAGGGAATTCAGATGTGTGCCTGGCTCTTGTCATCACAGCAGAAGAACACTTTAATTTGATATGAATTCCTCAAGAGAAACTTTAAATTAACTTAGATTTAGCTGTGTTTGAGGGATAGCAATTCAAAGCAACAAAATAAAACACTGTTTGCTGACTCTGGCGTTTCTACGCTCACGCTTCTGTATGTTCTTTTTTATTTTCCGCTCAGGCTAAATAAATGCCAATATTCACCTTGAAGGAGTCATCACAAGTAACTCCCTTGGGATATAAAAATATACTTCTCACATCTTCCATCCAAACAGTGTCAGATGAAGTTAAAAGATCTGGTAAATGTGCTAAAAAATCTGCTTATGTGAATTATTCTTTTCCAGGGTTACTGAGCAGCCATCGCTGGAACTGTCAGGATACAGCAAGAAATGCAGGCTGGGCTGGAACTCAAGAGTGGGCCAGGAGTTGGAAATGGGAGGCAGGAGAGGAAAGGATGGAGAAAAACAGAAACCCAGAAATTTCTCAGCACCAGGAAGACCTTGGGGGGCACCTGGTCCAGTTCTCAGGGGCATTGGAGACCAGGCCAAGATCAGAACAAGAAGGGACTAGAGTCATACTGTGACACACACCCCCAACACCTCCTGCCTTTTGAGTCCCCTATTTGATGCCAAGGAGTTGTTAACATTCCAGGAAGTCGTCAGTCAACCCTCTGTTTCCCAAAACACCACCTCTACTGACTGCTGTGGTCAGAGTTGGCCTCAGAGGGTTCCTGGGTTGCACTGTGAGAGGTGCTCTATGTTTCCATGCTGAGAATTACGCCTAACAGTAGACTTCCAAGCTTCCTTAACTCACAGCCACATATCAGCACCACTACCGCCACCACCACCTTCATCATCATCACTCCTAGGCAAGGTATCTGGGCTTCAAGGCCACCTCTGAGTGAGCTGAGAACATACCTATGACCACAGCAGCTCAGGGTGACAGAGCTTGCCAGGGTACCATTGTAAATCTAGAAGATAATGGAGCCATCAAAAGCATGCATCATCGAACACACATAAAAGTCAAGTTCAAGGGCATGGGAGCAGTCAAGAGTAGGCATCATCTCAACAACTCGCGAAGGGCTTGAGAGCCACTGAAATCAGGCATCAACCCAACAACTATTAAGACAAGTTGAAGGGCAGGTTCTAAGCGTAATTCTTTTGGCTATGAGTCTCTGTATGGTACGCCCTCCAGTAAGAACTATTCTCAATTGTAGAATGCTCTTGACATCTAAATAAGTGGGTCCTTCCAGGTCAGACACTCAAGTACATCTGGAGTGTCTCATCCAAGTGACTCTGGTCCTCTTAGCTGGGAGCAAGCCAGAAGCTGCAGACACAGGGCTGACATCTTCACGTGACTTACCGCCACTCTGCGATGTCATAATTATGACGCCTAAATTTACCCTGTTTATTTGCAGGCTAGAGAAATGCATGATTGTTTATTTTTATTACAAATATTGATGGTAACTCACAGGCATTTACTTCATTGCCATTTCAAGTGAAATTGCCCATCATAAAATATCTCTAGAATTTTGATCCTGATTAGCGTCCTGAGCTGGTCCTGGGTACGATCCTACCATTTGTCTTAATTTTATTTTGCTCTCCCTAACTGCACACACCACTTCAGGAATATTTGGAATTTTGTTTTAATTGTACAGCTTTCAACTCCACCACATTTCTCTTTGTGTTGAAAGCATCCCGGTGATTTATCCTCATTATTGTGTAAATAGGTTTCGGCAGTTCTCAGTAAATAAAACAAAGACTGACAGGAGGAGAAGAGGGAATTTGCTTTCCTACCAATTAGAGTAGCCTTAGGCAGTACTTTTAAGAGGAGATAAATCCTGCAAATCACTAAAATGATCCTGTCACATGCACCAAATATTAAAATCGCACAGCGGCGCCCTCCATACAGTTTGCTCTGGTTTAATGAGTTGGGGTGGTCCTCGTGGCTAGGGCTGCAGTGCACAGTCGGGGACCCCTCACTGACAGCAGAGATCACACCCAACTGCAGCTTCCCAGCCTGTGAGGCCAGATGGAAAATCAGAACACAGTAGAATCCACAGCCCTCAGCTGAGAAAGGCTCCTAAACTCCTGCTGCCTCCTGCCCCAAACCCCATCAGCAGAGGCAACGCTCCCCTGACCCAGCATGCTCTTCAGAAGCAAGCATTCAGGTCTATGCCTGCTAAACAACCTGTTAAGTTCTTCAACCAGGGAAGTTGCCAGGAAATTGAAGGTAGGTTTCCAACGCTATTTCCAACAATAGCGTATCTATCACCTGCTCTCACTGCCAGTTACCTGGTGAGACATCAGAGCCTTCAACACCTCATCTAAGGTCTCCTTGATTCACATATTAACACAGACACCACCATCCACAGGCAATCTGACTAGGCTTCAGGCCATGACTGAGCCATTTCCCCAGCCCACGATGTTATTTTTGACCAGTTCAGTCCATATCTTCCAGTGTGGAGGTGTTTAACCACCAGCCTTGTTGATAAATGCCCAACTCAGAGCTCCCAGCCAGACAAACTCAGGGGACAGGTTAGTGTTCCCAATTAGTCACATCCAATGCTGGTGTGACTGGGGGAACCATAGCCTTCCTTCAGGTGGCTACACTGTAACATGAGACACTCTGTCTGGAGAGCCATCTGTAAGGGATCACTTACAATGAAGCTGAAACAGCCAATATAGACATTCTCCATGGAACCCTGAGCCATGAAAAGATCTGGAATGGACAATCCAACAGGCAGGCTTGTGTTTTGTATTTTCCAATAACTATCCTCCCTCTCTCTTCCACAGTCTGGTCTTACCTAGTAATGGTGACATTTGGTGTATTAAACAATAACTTTTAGCTTTCTGTGATGTCCTTGTGAGCTCTTTATGAGAGTGCCAGGAAGACCCCACGACCTGAGGCCTGGTCAAAAATGTGCTACAATGAAACAACAAGATACACTTGATTTCTGAACAGCAAGGACTCCTTTGGGCAGGACACAGGGCAGGACACCAGACCTGCTAGGACAAGGAAGCAGCGGAGCGCCCCACACAAGCTTCAGCCCCCCAGACATGGGCCTACCAGGTTACCCAGACTCTTGACCTCTGGAAAAGCTAAGGTTCACTGACAATTTTCCACCGAAATCTTTTAGACGTGGACTGAAAGATGCCAATGAGCCACAGAAGCCAGCAGAACGTGCAGACCTGTGGCTTGGTGAGGGTTACCCTTTTCTGGGAGTCTGAGTTCTTAGCCTCTAACTCCAGCACCACTCCATAAGATAAAGATGTGCTCAGGTATAGCTGCTAG
This sequence comes from Cricetomys ansorgei, assembly GCA_026225945.1. Taxonomy (NCBI): domain Eukaryota; kingdom Metazoa; phylum Chordata; class Mammalia; order Rodentia; family Nesomyidae; genus Cricetomys; species Cricetomys ansorgei. Next base: position 29,312,389 of record JAMJFZ010000597.1, read on the forward strand.
TGTAAAGGCCAACAGTGACCAAGGCCTCACAGTGTCTTGTGGAATTTGATCTGATACTTTATGCAAAAGTAATGCCAATTCAACATCAGGTCAATTTCCAAAGTAGTATTATTTTGTACACACAAGCTTTTTTGGAAGGCCTGTGGGCATGGAGACCTTTGAACTGAGATACCCAGAGCACTTGTTCGCTGTATCTGTGCTTATTTTATTCCATATACCTTCTCTCTTGTGTCTACGATTCCATAAGTTATTGTTCTCTGAGTTAGATTCCGTGAATTAAAAAATCAGAATGCTGGCATCTCATCTTCACAAGTCCAGGTTAAATCCCGCTAAACAAGGTCGAGTTGCCCCTCTCTGTAAGCACTCAGATTATAGGAATTTGCTGAACTGTGTTGAAAGTGTTGGTGGGGGTCATTTGCTGGTAGTTCTTCAGATAAATGAGAATCTATAAAGTTTAGGGTGAAGGGCATATTGAGCCTGAAGGAGGATGTGATTTGTGTGGGTGCATGATCATGTATATGGGGGCACATACGTATGTATGGTACAGGTACATTTGTGTGTTCATATGTGTAAGCGTGTGTGCGTGTGTATATATAGAGGCCAGAGGACAACCTCAGATATTCAGGTATCTTTCTTCAAGCTCCATCCACCTTTTCTTTAGACAGAGTCTCTCACTGGCCTGAAACTCACCAAATAAGCTTGGCAGGCTGGCTAGTGAGCTTTGGGAAGTCTTTCTCTAACTGCCCTGAACTGGGATTACAAGTCCATACTACCACATCCAGCTTTTTTTATGTGGGGCTCAAGTCCTCAAGCTATTTGCCAGCTGTGTTAGACTTCCAGTCTAGCATGTGATGTCAGACCAATCCAATTCTCATCCTCAAAACTACTCTGAGAGGTATGTGCTGTCACAGAGAGCCCATGGGTATCAGGAAGGTTCCAGGAGCAGTTCAGTGAAACCATAACTGCTGTACCCACAGTGTAGGAGACACAATATATTAGCCAGGAGTGGACTTTGATTAAGAATCAGCAAGTTGGGCTGGACAGATGGCTCAGCCGTTAAAGGCTAGGCTCACGACCAAAAGGAATCACAAGGTGACCAGCCACTAAGCACTGTGCTTCTTCCACACCTAAACCCTGTACACAAAGGCTACCACGATCCACACCTCAACTGAAGCCTCCCTTAGCTGGTGAAGTATACCTTAGTTCCTCTTCCCTGCTTTTTAATTCATGTCCTCCCATTTAGAATGCCCTTCCCTGACTCATTCTCAAGGACACACAGTCCTTCTTTTTCAAAGCCAAGGACCTCCCACCCACAGGGTCTCCACCCTATTCCCAGATCACCCTGATAGTTGCTGTACCAAGTCTTTCTCTCTGTATTGTACTATACTATTATATTCAATATTCAATTATTATAGTCAATCTTTCTATCACATCTTTCCAGGCACATTAAGGGAAATAAGAGTCACAAAGCCAGAGATGGATGGGCAGAAGGACAGACGGACAAGTGTAGGTGTCTGCAGCTTACAGCTGCACTGTATTTAATATTGTGTGGCATGGACACAGATCTGCTCATCTCTGTACCACAGCAGCAGCACTGTTTTGACCACCTTAACTCAAACTAATAGACTTTCAATAAATATTTCTTGAATGAATAAATGAATGTAAAATTAGTTATTCCTGAAGAAATAGAAGTGGCTCCTTAAGTAGCTCCCTATATTGCAAATGCAAATTTTCATTGAGTAGGGAACAAGCTACAAGTTTATAATAATGAGATATTTCTGAGACAAAGCCAAATTTGTCCATAAAATGAGGATCCAACCACCGTGAATGTGAGAGTAACAAAAAGGGGAAACTCACGCCTTTCTGGGTAAATTCACTCCACACAAAAACATGTTCTTTGAGTTGGGGTAACTCTAGACCCCATGCCTCACCCCCAACATTCAGGGATTCATTCACCTTGCTTGTCCTTCTTAGACTTGGGGCTGGAGACCTCAGGGAACGTGCAATTCTGTCTTAGCTCTGAGGGCATCCAGCAGGCCCCTCAAGCACATTATCCAACATGGCAGCCCCGAGACACGGGTAGCACTTGCAACCGACGTGAAGGGTGATTAGTCCCGAGGGGGAGGGTCTGTGAATGTCCAATGCATAACAGACTGCAAAACTCAGCAAACAAGATAAAGCTGGAAAGATCTCAATAGATTTTTTTTAAATGTTAGTTTCATATAAATATAGTATTTTGGCCCCATGAAGCTAAATTAAAATATTATCCAAATGAATTCCACCTGTTTCTATTTATTTTCTTAGTGCAGTTGTATCTACGGCTTGCATCTATACTTAAACTCTCTGTCCCTTGGCCAAAGCCAGGCTAGAGAGTGGCCAGGTTGCTCTACGGACCAGCCCTTGACCTTACCTCACCCTCTCCATGCAGAAGCACCATGGACAAGATCAACTCAGCTCTCACACACCACCTCACAGCATGGTGGGCACACCCCTCCTGCTGGCCCACAGGGGAGACCACGAAGCTCAGTGAGAACCCAGGAACGAGCCTCTCCAGGGAGACAGGGAAGGGGGCAGGCCCTAGACATCCCAGGGTTGTCCCCGCCCACACCCCATGTAGCAACCTCCCTCCTCAGGCTGCCTTGGTGGGTTGGGCCCCTGAGGCGATATTTGTTTCATTAATGCGATGCTCAGACACTCCAACACTGCTTCACATTCCACAGTGATTCCAAAAGTGATTTCCACAATATGATTTACATACTAGCCGAGTGTAAATTTAGAATAATTTGGCCTGAATGATCTTTACTAGAATAGATGGCCACAAGGAAAGAATGGTGAATAAGGCAGCCTTACTCAGAATCTAAGCAATTTGCTGGCAAACACAAGCGGCATTTCCCCAGATTATAATTTACACTGTATTAACTGTCAAGAGCGCTTTTGAGAAATATAGATAACAATTCAGACGCAATCGATAGGGAGTGACAGTTGATTTTAAAGCTTAATGCAAGACAAGAAAGAAATGACTGGGGCATCGGCTCTGGAAGAATAAATTTGTTTTGTATTTGATTTTTGTGTTAAATTTATTACTGCCAAGAAGAGCTCTCTTTCAATAATATTAAGAACAAGATTGTGAAATTGCAACATGTTCGTCTCCTACAGTTTCACAGCATTTCCAATACAGAATGATGCCCCTGCTCAGTACCATGTATAGATCCCTTTAAACTGCCCCGGATCTGCCTAAGTTGGTGTTTCCACCCCCAACAAGGCTCTTCTTTTACTCCTCTAGGGTAGCTGGAGGCTCGGTGTGAGTTAGGGTGTGAGCTAGCCAGGTGGCCCCTCCCGCAGGAACTGTTGAATCTGTCCTGGAGCCTGGGATGGGTCCCTAATCCCTGTGAGGGAGGATAAAGTCCTGGTCATCTTGCCCGCACCCCACACTCAGCTACAGGCTCATTGCTGGACACCACACATAGTACGTTTGTTGCTGAGAGTCAAGTGGGAGTTGAGCGAAGGCAAAATGTGAACCAATGTCAGACTCAAAGCAGACAGTTTGATTGAGGAGCGGGGAGGCTGGTATATCCTTGCCATAGTTGCTGGAGCTTTTTCAATTCTGTCAACATGTCTAGTGTATATAATCTTAGTGTCTGATGTTCCTCTCATGCCATACCACGAGAAACTTGACAAATACCAGGGAAAAAGAATTTCCCTTCTCGCCTGGCTCTATTACGCTTCTTCTTCCCTAATGCAGCCGGGGTGCTGCTCACAGCCCTGTGTTCTCAAAAACCCACCAGCGTGGCCAGAAATGAAATGATGGGAGTTGCTACAGTTCAAACTTATCCATATCTCTCACTTATGACATGATTGATTTTCCTTCAGCATGCTCAAATACGAGATTGTCTCCTTTCTTTTTTCAGTGTGGAAGCAGCTAATGTATACAGCCTTGGCCTGCCACAGAAGGGGAAGCAGTTGACATGTAGAAGAACAACTGAAATGAATACGGATGAAATTTGAAAGTGCAATTTTCCATCTGTCAATCACCTTTCAAAGGGACCCGTTAACCACCAATCAGGAGACCCTTGGCGAGGGCGTCCCCATTTGTGGTGCTCCATGCGACAGACCCTTTGGCCTCATTAATCAAGATATTAGCTGCTGATCAAAGTTTTGAACAGGTACTCTGCACCAACTCCAGGTACTCAGGGATGTTTGATTGCGTCCCTCTAGGTGCTATTGGTAATTTATATTTTGAATGAAAACGAATGGTCTCCTCTTAACCAGAATTTGATTAGGTGATGACAAAATCCATTTCTCCTGCTCTGGTGACGGCACAGCACGGATCCTCATCTTGAGTGGCTTTAGGAGACAATGTGAGGTACCTCCTGCATCAATAATAGATGGTCACCCCAACCCTTCCCAGCCACAGCACCAAGACACCTCGAAATACAGCCAATTAAAGTTTATTTAATTATTAAGGTTGAATAAATAACAGCGAAACATGTTAAAAATCTTTCAGTTTCAGTCAATCATAATAAAAAATTAATGAGACTGGATAGAGAGCCATAAAAACTGATAGACTGCGATCGTGAATTATAAATTGGTATTGATTTTTTCCTTTGCAATAACACTCGCAGGTAATCGTACGTTGTCACATGTAAAGTGCACTTTTCTGGTTGAGACTAATATTAACTATCAAATATAGATGAGACGGAGGCATTTATGACACTTCAGATTTCACAAACAAAAAGCAAAAAATACAATTTGTGGAATAACAGCAGTGCTGAACAGAGAATCCTAGGGCGTTTATGGGAGCTGGCCGGGACCCCACTGAGCCGTGAATTCATAAGACACAGTTACCTTATTCTTTTCCTGTCATTTCGCCTCTGATATGTTACCTTGTTAGTATCACTAAGAAAAACATAAATATTTTTTATTATTTGTGAGGCTCATCCTGTCTTGCTTAATAGACAGGCCACATGGAGTTAAAGCCATATTATATGACCTGGTGCAGAAGTGATCATTCAAAAACCCAAAGCACATATTTTACACCGCCTGGCTTTATTAATTCTAAGCCCCCAAGAAATAGCGGGAGGATTTTTTCCAGCTTTCTGTTTATTGAAGTAACATGGAAACAAATAAGACATTTCCCTAGGCTAGCTCAGATAAAGTGGACAATTACTATTGGCATTCCACATGTAAATATTTAACACTTCACAGCTAGTTTGCACCTAAATACCCATTAGATGTAGCTACAAGCCAAGACACCATCTCCCAGCAGAGCGACATGGACCGTCCTGGGCAATGGTTATCAGATTAGGGCACACACAAATCTTGTTCTAAACAGCGCTAGAAGGAGAATCAACCAGGAGAGGGGATGTGCCTGAATGGGCCACTTCCTTGAGTGACACAAACAAACTACCCAAGAAAACTCAGCTAAAGCTAGTATAGGGTTGGTCCACCAACACTAGCCTGCTGATTGATAACCCTTCGCTGAAGCTCCTCAGCTGACTGGATCAGAGTTCCTTCATTTGGGAAGAGACACAGGGGAGATAATGTAGGAACAGGCATCTATGGACACATATGCCAGCCTGAATTCCGTTCATACCCGCCTGCCACACTCTTAGCCTCTAACAAGTTCCAAGATACACGAGGCCGCCATCCTTGTGGGCTGGAAGCACAACGGTTTACAACCAATACATGTGACCCAGAAGTCAACTCCTTGCAGATTCCAGAGCAGTGCAATGGTCTCTTTAAGTAATTCTCCTTCGAGATAAACTAAAGGTATATGTTTAATACATAAAATATAGCCAGAGTTAAAACACAGCTGTTACCCGCCCACTCTGATCTTACAGACACATGGTTAAGATTTTCTTTCTAAATTAAAAGTTTCTCTGTTCCTTTGTGGGCACGTGGAACTTGAAAATGAATGGGCCAGTGTTGCTTCTCCTAGAGGGAACTTTTTCACCCCTTGACCTTCCCAGGACTGGGAAACACTACTGCCTGGAACCTGTGTGCCTTCACACAGATGTCCTGGTTGTTGAGGCCAGACATTGGGGCTAGACATCTCTCTGCTAGGAAGCAAATCCCATGCCCAGCAGCAGAAAGATCGCAGCTCCCATCTAGCTGCAGGAGATTCACACCGGCAGGTCACCCTGGTCCTTCTCCGGATGTAGACATCACGGATCACTGAAAGGGCCTGTGACCATTTCTCAGCGACCCTCTTTGACTCTTCAGAAACTCCCACTCTGCTACCACCTCTGGGTTCTGGGAAAAGGGCAGAGTCCTGGGAAGACATGACGCCTAGCAGCAGAACCCACTGTGTGGGGCACATGGTTCTCATTTACCTGGCCTAGGAAGGCCTGCTGAAGCAGTAGCCAACCCTAAAACTCAGCCCAAGATCGACATGCAAACTCTGAGGCCTTGCCTGGAAAGCATGGCAGAGTGCAGCTCAGGGTGGCTGATGGCCAGAACGAGCTGGGCACACTGGGCACTCACTGACATCCTCTCCAAGTCTGCAAGCCCCTGCACCAGCTGGTGGCCCTCCAAGGCACACCATTGGGCATCAGGGACTGTGGGTCCTATAGGACCCGAAGCGCCCACCCCTGGGCTCAGAGCCTCGGAGCCCAGCTCCCAGCTCTTCCCTCACAGCACTGACCTCTGCGCTCTGGAAACAATTACTCCTGGAAGGCCTGTCAATATCATTATTTTTACAAGAAATCAATACGCCTCACAAAGTTAATGGGGGATTCAGGCAGGGAGCATTTACCTCCTCACTGTCAGGGCTCCGGCTCTGCTCAGTGCCGATGACAGATCCGCCGGCACCAGCAGACAGTGAACAAGCGCGGAGGAGCCAGCGCGGCAGGCAGGCGTGGAGGCCGGCAGCGGTATGTGCTAATGAGCTGCCGGGGGGCTGGGCCATGTGGGCCATAGGGCCAGGGGCCACTCGGGCAGACACCCCAGCACTCTGCCCAAATGAGGCCTGGGTTCCCTCTGCCCAGGGAATGTGAGCCTTCAACTGCTTGCCACAGTTTCTTTATGCACATATACACAGACCTTATGGATGTTCAGCCCTAAGCCGGTGCAGGGCCTATGAAAATTAAACAACCTTCCTTACCTTAAAGAAAGGACTTGCTTCTGCCTAGCCTACCCATCACACACAGAGTGCAAAAGTAAAATAAAATGTAAACACACACGTGCGCATGCACATACACAAATCAATTCACACATATTGGTTCATAAATAACTCAGAAACAGCTGCATTGATGTCCTAAAATTCAGATCAGAAGGAGCTACAAAACCCTCCTCCTCCGAACAGCAATCTAGCAGATACATACCAACTCTCAATGAAAATGTTTTCAACCATCAAAGCCAGCCCCTGTTTTGCTCATCAGCTTGTGAGACTGTTCACTTCATCTCTGCTTCCTGTGGTCCCTCGGCTGCCCCAACAGACCTTTGCCTATGCCTCCCCCCAAGCCACAGTCACATGACTAAATTAGAAATTAAAGTTACAAAGTTATCCAAGGCATAGGATGTCAGCATGTTTCACTGAAAACCAACATTCCATCCAAAAAAAAAAAAAAAATCCTTCCCAGGCCCCCAGCCTTTTTACTTGGCAGCAATCCCGTCTGCTGGTAGCCCCCTGTGTGTTCACATGGTCCAAAGGGAAGGTTTCCCAGTATATACTTACTGCTGCCTCTCAGCACATCCACTCCTGGGCCCCAGGGCCCAGCCAGGCTGCAGCCAAGCCTGCTAACAGAATGGACTCACCCACACAGAGCTCGGCTGCAGACTCAGGGCCCTGAGCCAGCCACTAATGCATCATCACCGGCATCATCATCCGCTGCCCACTCCTCAGGCTCCCACAGCTGCATTCCAGGTCATTCCACAGGGCATGGAAACTCAGGGTCAAGCCTGTGCAGCAGAATCTTCTTTCGCTAGCACCAATTACAGCAGTGACTGTACCATGGTGCTAAGGGGTCTCCAACCACACAGCAAAGAAAGGTGGGGCCAACCCAGAGACCAGAACTCCAGAGCACTAGACGAAGTCAGAGGGATATTCCCAATGGCCTAACCAACAGACAGCCTTGAGAAGCTAGCAGGAAGGAAGCCACAAAACCTATGTATTACAGAGTACCTTCCTAACCCTGTACTTGACTAAACCCTGTATTCATCCTAAATGTTTCTCTCACTCTTACCTCTACTTCCTCAGTTCTGCTTCCACTGCCCTCCTAATACAGTCTCCGGTCCATTTCTTCTTCCACTAATATCCATTTTAAACCCCCCCAAGTCAACTAGGATCCCAAAAGCTGGGGATCAAGTCAACAAGGTCATGAGAAGAAAGCACTGGTCTCCATAGCTGCTCCAACTTCCATGATGGAAATGAAGAGTTCAAGGGTTGAGCTCACTGCAAAGGTCAGGAGGGATAGTTAGCAAATTTCACTGGCAGACCATCCATGCCAAAGTCTACCACAGCAAAAAGAATGAATAGGATCTCATGATGGAACAGGAGAAAACGGTGACTATGCATAGTTCCTACATCAAATATAGGGCCAAAGAACCCAAGCCTAGATGCTCTGCACCCTGCTCAAAGAGAAGATATTCATGATCTGAAGAGAACTTTACAAACAAAAATAGTTGGACTTCAAGACAGCCTCACCAAAGAAACAGGCCATGACTCTTCCCAGAGTAGCCCTTGGCCCAGCATGGCAGTGAGCTCAGCACACAGGGGGATGTGTCTTCCCATATGAATGGATGAATAGATAATAAGGGCTCCCACAGGGTGTGGGGGAGGGCTGGTCTGCTCGGAAAGCCCACCACATGGTACAAAGCGGTAAAGGGTGGATACCAAGTATCTCATTTCCTCTGGGTTTCCCGTACCCGGGTACTTTGCCCTCCACTTCTCGGCTCCAGCATGGAAGGAAACACTGGCCTTGATGGGAGAGGACGGGCCTGCTCCCAGCCCTGAGGAAATCTCTGAAACTCAGTCTCCCTGCTATCAGCAGCATGGAATTTACACTGGTCCTTACACCACTACCAGGCTCTTCACAGCTTTCCAGTGCCTTAATGCAAACCATATGCAGAGCCCCCTCCTCACCCCAGGCTCAGGCAGCCGCCTTCTGATTGGCTCCTGCAAGATGGGAAACCAAGGTCTCAGAGGGGAAAAAACAACAAACAGATCTCTTGTCTACGAAGCAGAACTCAAAACATTTCTCATGTATTCTAGGCTTCTCTAGAAGCAGCGGGCTGTTTAAAAAAAAAAAAAAATACCTGGCCCAAATTGAGCATTTGCTTGACATGATGGAAAAGCTAGTGCTGTTTTCTGTTATATTGCCCCTATTCTACATCGACAAGAATATATTTTTCCCTGTTCCCAGCTGATTTCACAGTAGTGAACTCCGTTTATGAATTATCTGACACATTTCTTGCAATTCTTCTGACAACAGTGCTCAGTGGAAATTTCAAGGCCCCTTCTTCTGACAAGTAGAAATATCAATATTTGAATAAATTGTGGATTTTAAACTTCTCACTCTGATGCGCCACGGCGAGGAAGACTGAATTCTTCTTTTACCGGGTCTAATCCCCCTGAGCCTCAGGAAGAAATCTGTACGCAGCGTTTCATTACAAGAGAGCAGTACTGAGTGACATTTGAAACACACATCTAAGTCGCCCTGATGAAGTTTACTCCCATCCAACAACAAATAGCAGCTGGGTACGATTCCCACTTCTTGGGCAGAGATCGGCACAGGCTCGGTGTCTGAACGGAAGAGCCGAAATGTGGATCTGCAAATTGACAGGCCAATCTTTAAACAAATGTGTTTCTTAGGGGGGAGAACACAGCTTTGTTCAAGCTAAGCGTTTTTCTCTTGCCTGACAGGAACACTCTGGGCCTGATTAGAAGGCCCTTGTTAAGGTCCGTCTCAGACGCTGTGACTCCACATTTTAACAAGCATGCAAAGAAAGCAGTGCAAAGATAACAAAACATTGTCATTACCATCTCCGATGACTCCTTGTGTGCCTTTTAGCGCTTGCACACATTTCTCCTGGTGGCTTGCACACAGTTGCACGCCTGATGCAGGGCCCAGTACCGGCTCTAGAGGTCTCTACATGGGACATTGTGGAACAGCAACATGGAGAGGAGAGAGTGAACATGCACCCTTAACAGCAGCCACTTCCTCTCTTGGATGAATAAACATGCAGTTTATTGCTGCAGCCATATGTGGTCCTAAGCAATCTGATGGATGGTCTAGTATTTCCCAGGGAATAGCCAGCAGGGCTGCCGCCTCTAAAACTGCCCTGAGGGCCCTAATGCAGGGACCTCCTGCACCCAGGGAGCTGCAGTTCCCTGAAACAGATCCTTCATAAAGACAAGTAGCATCATATAAGCCAGAGAGAAGCCCCAAGGCATGCTGGAAATGCAGGTTGTCACTGGTGAGGAAAGCGGGGTTTGGTGGTCTAGGGGTAGGGTGCTCTGAGTAAGGTCAGCACAGAATAGGTAACTCTGGAACTCTAGGTAGCTGTTGCCTGAAGACTCCATTTCCTCATCTGTATAAGAGCATAAGCATGGCCAACTTTCAGGGCACACAGGTGCCCTGGGCCTGTTCATGGTAGACACAACAAAGCCAGGAGCCAAGGAGCCATCTGTTCCTCAAATCCTAGACTCTTCGTGTAATGTGGAGCTTTGGAAGCTTCCAGACAAGCCCTCCCTCACACCCACACCCACACACACATCATGTTTTCAGCTCAATTCTGGTCTACATGCATAGAAATGCCACCAGAAAGTCATGGGTCAACAATTGTGGCTTCCCATCTGATATACAGAGTGGAGAACCAGGCATCGTCATTCAAGAACTCACAGCCTGTCTCAAAATTCCTTGTGGAGCTGAGAGTCCAAAGATTCACATGTGAAAACCTATGCTAAGGTGAAGACTCCTGCTGCTCTGCCCCTGAGGAAGACTGAGGCAGGCAGAGGCTTAGAGACTTTGTGCAGCAATATCTGATTCTCCCTTAGCTAAGCAGTGCGGCTTGCAGATGTGGTGGCTTTCAGGACAGAGGAGAAGGTGGAGGCAGGCCAGTCTTCCTGTTAGCAGCCTTGCCTGCAAGATGCTTTCTCAAAGGTTGAACAACATCATAGAACTACACAGTGAAACCCAGAACTCAAGGACCAGAAAGCAGGAGAGGAGTTAGAGGGACAAAATCATGGTTTCCAGCCACACCTGGTAGGGTCTGGCACTTTCTCCTGGGGCACATAGATGGGGTCTCCCCAAAAGAAAGTCAGCCTTTGCTCCTCTGAAGGCCTCAGTTTGAATGAGGCATCCCTTCTTCTGAACCTTGCAGTAAGGACTCAGGCATTATTGTCTGTCTAAGCACACATCTTCCAGGGAGGCTCCTGCAAGCACAGCCATATCTAGCCTCTGACCATGAAGTATCAGGCTCCTTAGAGCCTCCCCGACAAAAGAGATGTCACATGAGGAGAGGCAGGACAAATAACCAAGGAAGAGCCCAGAGTCAGCCCAGCCAGCTTATCAGAGCTGGGAAGGCAAGCAGTTGACTCTAAAAATGTGAGGGGCAAAGAGCAGGCAGAGACTGGGTGGGGGACTCACCTATCACCTGAGAAGCTGGAACAGCATTGCAAGGCTGTTGGGTGGAGCTCCTGACAAAAGTGTCCGGAATGCACCTACTGAACCATGACTCCTTTGTTCTTCAGTCACCTGCAGAGGTCAAGTGCCTACCCCAGGGCAGAGCAGTCTCATCAACAGGACCAAAACAGAGGAAGGGTGAAGAAGAAAAGGGACCTTTGCCCATCTGCCTAACAGAGTTATGGGATGTCTGTTGTGCCAGGAAGTCTATCAGAAGCACAGGGACAGGAAGGCCCAGGACTTAAGGGCCTACGGATTGGGGCCTGAAGAGCAAGGAACACTAAAACATAGACATAGAGCAGAGAAAAAGCCCAACTCCCAAAGGTACTATTACTCACAAGTAAGAATACTTACTGAGCAGTAAGAACTTAGAAAACACACACACACACACACACACACACACACACACACACACACACACACTGCATGGTAACCAAGAAGAGACAACTGGAACTGGGAAGTCAGTTGGGGAGCCAGTTTGTCTGGGTGTGACGTTCCGTGAAGTTTGTTCTAACGAGCGAGAGCCCAGACATCCATGCTGGGAGCACACGGCAGCTGAGAGAGCGGAAAAGCTGTGCCCACAGATGGCCGAGCATTTGGAGAGAACCACAATATTTTATCTAAATACCCAAACACAAGCGCAGGATGGCCCGACACCACATACAACCACCTGAAGGTGCCTGTGGCAGCTTCTGCCATTCCCACCTTGTCTACAAATGTATAAAGATGAGGAAGGACCAGAAAGGATGGCAGCTTCCTCCCTCTGGGGAATCTGGCACCTTCTGGGGTGAGCAGAGGCAGATGGTTTCCAGGGAAGCAGGAGAAGGGGGTTAATTTCTTATTCTACACGGCTATTTCAAGTTGAGAGTTTGGGATTATATCTGCAGATAAAGTAAAGAAAAATAAAACATCCTGTTTTCCTGACATAGTAGACAAAACTCCAAACTCAGAGAGAGATGGAAAGGTCACGGGGGAGGGGGAGCTTATATAAAGAAAGGAAGGGCTAGAGTGATGCCTGTGGGGCCAGCCCAGGACAGACTGATCCTCTCTGACTTCCATACTCGAGGAAGCTAAGGCAAAGAGCAGTCTGAGGTATGCAGCACATACAAATGCCCAGGCTGAGAAGATACCCAGCCCCCTGAACTTTCTTAGCTCAGGGCCTGCCCCTTTCCCTGGGTAGCCTCGGGCTCTTCATCTTAGAAGTAGGAATGATGTTCTCTCTGCCCAGCTCCTTCGTTCAGTAAACACTAAACACAGCACATACACACATAGGAAATGTATTCTGTAAGCACCAAACACAGCAATACATAAGAAATGTGTTCCCCCCTCTCAGTTTTCCCTGTGCATGTGAACCCAGTATCACATGGTTTTCAGTAACAAATTGCAGGCTAAAGATGTGGCTCAATGATAGAGAACTTGCCTAGCATGTGTGAGATCTTGAGTTCAATTCCCATCACTGGAGGTGGTAAAAAAATAAATCAGAGAAGCCCTTTACTACCATATTAAGAATTTTGTGTCTCCTGCACTGTTCTAAAACTCAGGTACAGTTGTTTAATGGGTATTAAAAACATACACAAGGTGACATGGAGGGACAGCAAGGGTATGGTAGATCAAGCCTTCCAGGCTCAGGGGCCAGCAGAGATAGCCACAAGCCAGAGGAGCTTAGACACAGAGGCACCATCCCAAATTGAAGGCAAAGCTCAAGGTGTGGCCACTGAGACCCTCAACAGTGTGCTGCTGGCTAGCATATGATCTTTTCCAAATACTCTACCCCAGGGTCACATCTGGACAGAGGTCAGCACAGCCCAAGGCCTTCTTACAGGCAGGGAAAGCAAGGAGCCCAGGGTGAGTGAGGCAAGTTGCCACAACAGGAAAGAACAGCATCCCTGTTCAAGTTAAGGGCCAGGGCCTGGCAACCTCAGATCCACATCCAGGCCAGTGTGTGTATGGGGAGAGGTGGGGGGAATCTACACACTGCAGAAGAAAGGGGGCCCCACTACCAATAAATAAAATTGATTTGTGAAGACCCCAACAACAAAAGCACAGTTACTTTCTATCAGTTTAAAGTGGGGCACAGAACAGAGGCGGGCAGATTTCCATGAGTTTGAGGCCAACCTGGTCTACATAGTTCCAGGCTAGCCAGAGCTACATAGTGAGACCCTGACTCAAAAACAAATACAAAGAAGCACACAAACATGACCCAAAGTGGGGCACACAGACCTAGCACCCTTCAAATGGGCATTTAGTTAATACCAAAACAGATGCCACTAAACAGCAACAAACAGACTCAGGAATCAGCTCCATCAGTCATGTGTTTGTAGGACTCGAGTTTGAGCTCCAAACCCACATAAAAAAGCCAGGGACAGTGGCATACGCTTGGATTCTCGGCAGACAGGCAGCTCCTTCAGGTTCATTGCCCAGCTGGCTAGCCTACTAGGTATGCTCCAGGCCAAAGAAAGACCCTGTCTCAAAAAGAGTGTGGGCAGTATCTGAGCATCTGAGGAACAATACCTGAGGTTATTCTCTGGCTTCAAAAAGAAAACAGCCTGGCTGGGATGTTATTAAGGATCTATCTACTTGATCATGTTCCCAGAGGGTGGTCAGATGTATATGATCTGGTATCTATGAGACCCCCTTTAATGAGATGGGGACCCCTGAGTGGGACAGAAGTACCAGTGGTGTTGGTGAAGTAACAATTCAATCGGTCAGGCAGGATGGACCACATGGGCAGCTCCTATGCCAAGTACCTTCTATTTCCTTCCTTCCATCTCCAGCCCACCAGAGACTAGGAACCATCAAAAGAGGGACCTGGTCATACAGCAGGATAGATATACATGGTCTTCAAGCTCCCAGTGCACACTGGGACCTGCAGGTTTGAGGTTTCGCCCATCCAGCATTCCTGAGGCCCAGGGCTTCAAGATTACATTTTAGAGACAAACTCTGACACAAATTTCTCAACCAATCGTGTTTCAGCTTAGGTTCTCTAAATATCCAGTTTGGGTACAGGGCCTAAGACTTGTCTCCCACCTTCAAAGTACCCCATACACTCCTTAAGATGAAACCAGGTTAGAGGGGAAGATTTTCATAAAGCCTGATGTCTACTCTAGCATCAAGAAAGATCTAAGGAAAAAAAAAGTTACAATTAAAGAATGGATCAGAAAGTCAAAGTGGACCACAACTTAAGTGGGGAGAAGTGACCAGGTGGCCATTTCTGCTTTCCCCCAGCTCAGTCAGTCACATCCTCCTCTATACCACCCACCTAGAGTTGACTCAGTGGAACCTGCAGGCTCCTGTAGTTATTCAGGGATAATGATGTCAGAGTTAGAGCCATCAAGGGAAAAGCCCATGTGTGTTGCCCCATACAGGCTGAGTTTCATATCTCCCTAACTGGCTTCTGGGACCTGACCACAGGGACCGCCTTGGATGAGGAATGGATGGGCAGAAACCCCTGGTATACACACATAAAGATCTGTTCATTTCTTATCCCTTTGGCCCATGAATACATGCAGCTCTTGCTCACAGCAGACAGCCAATAAATGCTTAGGGGAAGCTGAAGGTGACTGACTTCCATCATACCTTCCCAGGGAACAGATGAGCCAGGCACCTGCCCCTCAGAGTCAGTTCTGCACACAGTGGGACGGAGAGCGGCATGACCAAGGCCACCTGTGTCCTAGAGGTGCTCAAGGCAGGAGAGAGGGCAGCTATGAAAGCAGACATGCAAATGAGTGTGTATACCGAGCTCAGGGCAGAGAATGCTCTGTATTTCGAGATGACAACTGAACTGCCATAGGCACTGGGTGCCTTGTAACTTGGGACTTAATTCTGGAAGAGGTGATACCTGAGCAGAGCTGAGCTGAGCTGAACTCCAGAGTCGGATTCAGAACTATATAGAACAAAACAGGAGACTGTCACGGGGGGCGGGGGGAGACAGCACAGGACATCTATGTAGACAACAATGTTTATGTCCCCAGGTGAGAGGGATAAGTGTAGAAAGCAGCCTCTCTACACCTACAAGAGCTACTAGAGCAGCCTGAGGAACATTCCTGTACATAGGCTCTATGCCTCAAGGGGTGGGCCACTTCGTGCATGCTCCGTCTACAGGAGCCCTATGGTGAACCCCAGGATTGGCTTAGGGCTGACTACACAGTGCTCCTACTCTATGGGACAGTGGCTGAGTGCTGTGACCTGAGAGCCCACATGGAGTCAGGCATGGGGCTACCCAATAAATACTTCTGGACAAGCGAGAAAGAACAGAAGAGAAACCTAAAACACATCACTGAGCCCTGCAGCTGTACAACCCAAGAGGCAAACATCTGCAGGAAGGGGCCTGGCCCCACGCAGGGAAACACTGTGCCTGTGTAGCCAGAGGGGCATTAAAAGCTCCTTAAGACCCAGCAGGGATGGTGTGAAACAGTGATGGGGCAGAATCTCAGCCGGCCTCCCTGGAATGTGGCTTGTTTTATGGAGTAAGAAAAAGTAATGGGGGGCAGGGGGACAAACAAACAAACAGCCCAGATTATTAAAATTCAAAGAACCCTGGAAAGTCATGCTTCTGAGAGCACAGGACTGATGATTTCCACAGGGGAGCTGGGACCCCAGACTTCAGGCTTCAGAGAAGGGACGTGTGAGCTGTAAAGGGCTTTGTTGGGCTGGCGGGTGTCCACTGGCATTATCAGTATTATCTGTATGGCAGGGGTACCAGGCTACAATGTAGCGATTCTTGCCTCCCCCAAAACACACACACACACACACACACACACACACACACACACACACACACACATGCAAAGCCTCTCCCGCCTGTCTTCTCATCTTCAAAATGGGAAGCCTCATGGCCCCCAGAAGGCTGCTGTGAATCAACAGTCTTGGTGTGAGGGGACAGGGGACAGGAAGGGGACGGCTAGGAAGAAGCTGCTGTGCTGGGGATATAGTCAAAGACACTGCTGGCAAGCGAAAGGCCTCAGCGTCATGGACTGATGGTACCCAAGGAACAGGGTCAACACCAAAAAGACAGCTTCAGATTGTCAGAAGCAACTGTGGTGGATTCTCCTTGGAAAGTTCACCCTGTGTCTCTTCAGTGGAACACTGATGGAGCTAAGCTGGGCAGAGCAGGATGCTAAGCAGGTGTCCCTGCTTCCCACTCACCAAATGTTAGCAGCAGGTCCCCTCTGTCACTCCAGAATCACAACCCAGAACATCTCTGGATATTACCAAATTTCAGCTTGGGAACTGTGTTGCCCTGAGTTGATCACCAAGCCTCTGGCATCCACTTGGCAGAGGACACCCCATATGGGACCTGGCTGAGCCTAAGAAAGTGGCCAGGGCCTCTATCTATGCAAAGGGTGGCTGCCTTGTCCAGGCCACTGGTTTCCCTTCCAGAGCTCCCGAACAATTTTTACACCCTAACTGTGGGGATGGAGGGGCCATGCATAGCAAGCATAGGCTGCCTCCTCTGGGTACCAGGCCAGAAAGCATTGAGTGCACTGGCCACAGGCTGTGACCCATTGAAGAACCTGAGTGTGGTTGGCATCTTGGGGTATGGTCATCAGCATGCCTCAAATACACAAGGCTACAAGTATCCACTGCCTTCTTCTCAACTCTATAATCCTTTTCATCCCAAGTCAGTACACTTGCTCCATTTCTCTCTGGCACAGCATGGGGTATAGCCATAGACTCACTGTGCCCTCACACACCAATGAAGGAAGAACTGGCAAGCTTGTCAGGGGACAGCTCTGGTCCCTGAACAGGGTAAGTGTGTGTGGTCTAGGTGGACACTTTCTGAATCTACCAAACTGCACTGCACATTCCAACCATGAGGCCATGGTGGAGGGGGGGCATAGCCCCCTTCCCATGCTGGATTTCCTTGATTCTGAACATACTATGGATATTCAGCTCCTTGCTGCTGATCTGACTCCTCCATCTCCACCCAGCCATGACCCTCCGAGACTTCTGCTTGTCAGTGGTCAGCTGACTTTTGCTCAGGCTGTACCCACACTGTACCCAGGGGGTTGGACATGGCCTCTGAGCCCAGGCACACAGAACTGAGGTAGTACAACTATAAGGCCGGGAGACAAGTCTAGCCACATACCTCTGTGCCTTTGTGCCATCCTACCCGACCTACATACCCAGCACTGGCATCTATACATGAATTCAGACTTTGCAGAAAGGAAGCGGAGGTCAGAGAGTTACGCCTTGGCCCCTCCCCAGGTCCTGTAGCTCCTAGAAGGTGAAGCAGAAAGATGGGGATGGATTCTGTCTTGTCCCTATGTTAGCCACCCATGCAAGGCCAGCTGCAATTGACAATACTCAAGCGTGCCAACTGGTCCTGGATCCTGCCAAGGATATCAAGCCCAGCACCCATTCACTGTGCCTCTTACCCCAGCTGGGATCCTAGTGTGGGTAGGGGTTCATGAGGCACCAGGAGTTACCACATCTTATAGCCGGAGAGACTGAGAGCTGCAGGGCAGGGGGGCTGATGAGCACCCAGGACAGTGGGGATTGAAAAGGTGGGAAGGGTACCTCTCTGTAGCCTGTGGACATGGAGGAGAGTCCTCTCTGGGCTTAGACAAGACCACACCTGCCATGGGACCAGTCAGTACACCTTCCCATCTCCCTGGTGCCTATGGGCAGCTGTCCCTACACTTTCTGGATCACTCTCTCTATGAGAGACTAAGTGAGGACCTGGAACATAATGGCCCAAACCTGCAGGCACAGACGAGAGGGGCTGGTCCAAGAATACTCTGTCGACAGCAATGGCAGAGGCTGGTTTTGTTTTGTTCAAGAACATCCTTGACCACGCTCCACTCTATGCCAGGGGCCTGTGTCTCTCTGTCTACCATGCCTGCTCCATGCCAGAGCCCTGCGCCACCTGTCTACCATGCTCTCTCTGTGCCATGGACCCTTGCCACTAGTCTACCCATTCTCTCTCCATGCCAAAGGCCTGTGAAACTATCCACCATGCTCCTTCCATGCCAGGAGCCTGTACCACTCTGCCTAAAATGCTCTCCATGCCAGAACACCATGCCGCTATGTCCATGTTCCCTCAGTGCCAGAGCCCCGTGCCACTCTACCATGCTCTCTCCATGCCACAGGTCTATGCCAGTCTGTCAATCATGCTCTCTCCATGCTAGGAGAACATGCTACTCTATCTATCCAACCACACTCCACTCCCTTCCAGGACCCATGCCACTCTGTCAACCACTTCCTACTCAATGCCAGACTCCATGATACTCTGTCAACCATGCTCCATTCCCTGCCAGGGGCAGGAATCCCATGCCACTCTGTCCCATGGGCAGAAGAATCAATCTACTTATCCCCACTGCACAAGGGCAAAACTCAGAGACTCTGAGAATTTAACTGCCCAAATCACACAGGTAAATAACTGAATGGAGCACAATTCATGTCCTGGATCACTGTAAACTTCCTAGAGCCATGCCATGAAGGATATACTAGATCCAGGGTGAGTGGCTCACTGACTGAGACCAGCTGAACCTAGGAAGATGACATTCCAATGATGCACATCTGATGAAAGCTCCTAGGAGCTGCCAAACCCAACCACAGCCCATTGCAGAGGCTGTGTGCTCATTCCTGTCTTCTAGTGAGCTCATGAAGGGACCGCCCAGCAGCACACGACCTACTCCTTTTCCCCAGATCTAAAATCTCTGCATGTGGCGACCAACACTGAGCACAGATGCTCCGACACACACATCTACCAACAAAGTCATCTTCAAAAGAAAGAACACTGGAGGACTCACCCTCTCCGGTCTGAGAACTTACTATCAAACCACAACCATCATAAAGACAGATGTGCAGACCAGCAAGACAGAAAGAGAGACCAGATACAAACCCTCACCATGTGGCCAAGTGACTTCAATAAGGGTGGGAAGATTACTTGACGGGAAAGGGCATCTTTTCATGAGTGCTGTAGGAAAGCTGGATGCTCGCACTGGAGAACAGCATGCACAAAGCCTAACTCCAGGTGTAGACCGAAGGTCTGGATGGAAGCTCTACCACAGCACAGCTCTTAAGGGAAAACAGAGGGTTAGAGCTTCAAGACACCAGCCTCAGCAATGGTTTCTCGGCTTATGACTCCAAAGGCTGAGACAGTAAGAGAAAAACACTGAAGTTCATGAAGATTTTCAGGTTTTCAACATCAAGGCACACTATTGTATTAGTTAATTTCACGGGGACTAAAATGAAATACTTGAGGCTACTAACTTCTAAAGAAATTTAAAAAGGCTTGTTTTGGCCACAGTTCTGAAAGTTCCTGTCCCCAGTTGTGAAGCACAATCCTTTGTGCTCTGGTGGTGGTGGTAACATGTCACAGCAGGGCTAGGGTGAAGCAAAGACTCACATCATGAGTCAAGAAGCAGAAGGAGCCCAAAAACTAAGGTTCCACTGTCCCCTTGAAGAGAATGCTCTGGATAACCAAAGGACCACCCCACATTAAGCTCCACCTCCCGACAATGCCACCACCTCCTCACAGCAACATTCTGGGGGACTAAACTTTCAACACACACACCTCCAGAAGTCACTTATCCAAACTAAGCAACTGCCCACAAAAGACAAAGGCAGCTCATGGGATGGAGGGGAATCTTTATATCTGGTATGGGATTCATATCTTAAGTATAAAGAGAATCTGTAAGGTTCCACCACAAGAAAGCAAATCCACTGAAATGGGACCATTTAATTTCAGCAGTTGGGTGGTAGAGTCAGGTGGATCCCTATGAGTTTCAGGCCAGCCAGGGTTACACAGTGAGACCTTGTGTTTAATTTAAAAGAAGGTAGGGAGGGAAGGAAGGAAGAAAATAGTACAAAAAGACTTGACCAAACGTTTCCAATAACATACACACACAAGCAATGAGCGCCTGAAAAGTTACTGACCATCGCTACACTAGGAAACACCAATCAAAACTACAGTGAGATACAACTTCCTACTTGTCAAAACGGCTGTTATCAAAAACAAAACACGAGCGAGGATTCAAAACAACTAGAACCCAAGAACTTCGTTGGTGGGAACAAAAAGCCTGATGTGGCCCCTGTGGAAGACTACGACAACTCTTCAGATAACTAAAAATGAGATCGCCACATGTTGTGGCCATTGAACTTCTGTATCTGGGCACAAAAAGCATTAAAAGGGGAGTCTCAAGTGGTATTATGCCTATATCCACTGTGGCACTATTCACAACAGCCAAAATTGGGCTGACAGCTGGATGGACAAATGGGATCTGATATTCCCATGCAAAGGAGTACTATTTGGCCATGCCAAGAAAGACCTTCAGACATATGTGTCTATGAGGAAGAAGCTTAAGGGCATTATGTTACCAAAATTAAACTGGTCACATAATGCTATCTGGTTCCACTCACAGGAAGTCCCTAGAGTTGACAAAGTCACAGAGACGGAAGTGTGGTTGCGACCACCAAGAGCTGGGTTACGGGTGAGAGGCAGTGTTTGGTGGTCCGCTTCCACTAGACGGAAAGAGCTCAGAGGACAGCGGAGGTAAAAGGCAAGACAGTGTGTGTGCCTCACACTGAATGCATGCTCACAAGCTAATAGCCACTTTTACATACCTGTATTTTACTGTAACAGAGACAGCTGGAAAAAAGTTAAAGCAAAAGCTGCGTTCCTAACACCTTCTGGACAAATGTTTCCAGAAGGCAAATCCCCTTCCACCAGGCAGCAGTTTCCTCACACGCACATCCCCGTCCTGAGTTAAGATGCTTAAGGAAAGCAGCCTATGCTCCTATCCTAAGACATCAATGGATATCTTAGGTGGACCTGGAATTTGTGTTAACAGCAATTAAAACATTTTGACGAGGAACAGCAGGGGCACCATTGGTGACACTGGGTCACTGGAGACCACCAAAGGATGGAGATACTGCTGAGAGAATGAAGGTGCCTTCAAATCCATACAAAGATGATTTACTGTGTCCGTGGACGCTGCATTTGTTCATTAATTCATTCACTCATTAATTTCTTCATGATGATAGTGAGATCTGGTCAGGTGAAGCCCCATGCCGAGCAGAGCAAGGATATGGAAGTAACACTGGTATCTGTCACCAATGTGTGTCCTCAGCTGGGAGGGGGTCCACAGAACCAGATAGTGCAGAGGGACAGGATGCTCAGACACATGTACAATTAAGCTTGGGTAAGGGTAAGCTTGGGCACCAAAGGACAGCAGAGGCTTTAGAGTGGATGACATTTGAACATGTAAAGCTGGAAAGACTGTACCACAGACCCCAGATTGGGTTTCTAGTATAACTCAGGTTCACAGACCACTCAGTCCAGCACAGCAAAGCCCTTAAGCTCACCAGAAAAATCCCAGACCTAGAGGGATGAACACAGTCTAGGCTAGGTCTCCAGGGAGGAAGCTAACCAAAGACCACCAGGCATGGCCATCAAACACAGGTTGGACAGGGTCACTCACAGGACCAAGAAAGTTATAGGATAAATAAAAGAAAAATGATCACCGGGTGGTGGTGACACACGCCTTTAATCCCAGACTCGGGAGGCAGAGGCAGGCGGATCTCTGGGAGTTTGAGGCCAGCCTGGTCTACAGAGTGAGTTCCAGGACAGCCAGAGTTACAACAGAGAAACCCTGTCTCAAAAAAGGAAGGAAGGAAAAAGGAGGAAAAGGAGGAAGACTTGTAATACTTCTTTTTAAAAAAAAAAAAGAAAAGAAAAGAAAAGAAAAATGAGCCCACATTGCCACCAAGGAGACTGCGTGAACAAATACTAAAGGGAAGAAAAGTAGGGTGCTAAAAGGAACAGTCAGACCACCTTGGCTGCAGGAGAAGGCACCTCACTCCAGAAGGTACCCACCTTGAATGCATGAAGATCAAGATAACCAAGACATAGAGCAGACATCTTTTCCTATCTGCTACACAGAGGCCACTGGTTTGATCTGTGTTCTGAGAAGTATTCTGAAGTCAACTAAGGTACCAGGGGGAGGACACCCCAGCCCAGGACTTCTCTCAGCTCTGAGGAGGCAGAGGTCCACAGTCCCCCACAGTCCCTGGATCACTGAGCTTTGGGGAATGCCACTGAAGACAAGAGGCAACCAGGAGCATCTTAGTGAAGCTTGACCAGCCAAGGACAGCAAGTTCAGATTCTCATTACCTGAACTGTCACTAACCAACCAGGTCCTGTAACACCCGCTTCCTGCACACAGCTTTTCTCTCAGAGGCACAAACTCATATGAAACAAACAGTCTCACGTTAGCTTGAGCCATGCAGAAGCTACTCTGGCTTAATGTTTTTAAAAAACATTAATTTGTTCATTCATTTATTTAGTGAGTGAGTGTGTGTGTGAGAGAGAGAGAGAGAGAGGAAGAGAGAGAGAGGTAGAAAGAAAGGGAGAGAGGGAGAGAAGGGGGGGAGTACTGCTTGCATGTGTGGAGGTCAGAGGACAACTTGAAAGAATTGGTTCTCTTCTTCCCAGAGGTTGAACTCAGTTGCCAGACTTAGCAGAAAGTGCTTTTACTTGCCATGCCGTCTTGCTGGCCCTGGCTTTATAAATGTTTAAAGGGGAAAATGGACTCAACATATTTCTAAGTTCACTAGTGAACAAAAGTTCTTGGTTCCCTGTAACACTATGAAGTTAGAGGGACAAAATTGGCAGAGCATTCCTCGAGCAATTTCTATCCATCAAACCACCACCTCCCTTTATGAGGGGCCCAGAGGCTGTGAGGCTGGGGACCCAAGGTCCTCCCTCCTCCATCTTCCCATGGACCTGCCTGAGGGACCACAGACGGGCTTCCAGGTGGCCACACTCAAGCAACGATAGGAGTTTGCTCTCATCTGGAAACCCTGCTGCCCATGTTGACAAGCCCTTCCTGAGCTGGTGCCTCCAGAATCTGGATCTGTTATCTCTCTGTAGCTTCTGTCTCTTTATCTCTATGTGTTCTGGTCCAACACATCCCCTCTGACACCTGAGGCTCCATTTGCCAATCAGGCCACGGCTGCTGAACCATTAGAGGAAGTCTGAGATAGAGAGTCCGTGGTGGTCCATCCTATGTCTGTGTGTGACAGACTGGCCATCGCTATGGGCAGCGGCTAGGGAGGGATGGGGCACATCCAGTGCCATGAGCTCTGTTTTCACACCATTATGTGCACATGATCACGTGCCTTTGGACACCTTGGGATTTGCAGCCCAAGGCTCCACTCTGCCAGCTTCTCTAAACTCCTACTATCTCTGTGACCAGAAATAGAGACAGAGGCAGAGGAAGTATTCCCGTCCAGTTCGGCATTGACCTGTCTGCAAACTAGTACTGTCCTGGCACAGGACAGGAGTGAGGCCAAGACAGAGGCAGAGAGCTCGCTCGCACTCCTAACTCACATGGGACACGCTGAGTCACTGAAAGGGCAGGCAGTGAGAACAGTAACAACCACAGGAAGTGATGTCTGACATAGAAACTTCCTGAAAACACCTAACAGTGTACAGAGACAATGAAACACCTACGAACTCACCACTGCAGCCAGTAACCATGCTATTCGGACACTCTCTTTGCTGTCCCTTTTTTTACCTTTTTAACAAAAGCTGCAGCACATAGTCCATGCATTTTTCTATCCTTCCACCTAATTTTCTGTACTAAGAATACTTCTAGTTTATTCAGCAGCTTCCTTTTCTAACTTCTGTGAGACTGTCCTTCTTAACTTACTTTACTGTTCTTTCAGCAATAAAACATGGCTGCCAGTCATTTTGGAGAGTCCTCACTGGAACCTGAGTCAATGTGGGAGGCTTCAGAGGAGGCCTCTGCCTCTTCTCCTGAGGTCAGGAGTCTTTTCTCTCCCCTGCAACCCCAACCCCGGAGAATCGCTGTAATTCTCACCACTTAGATCTCACAGCCATCTTCCACTACCTTCAGCAGCCCTTCGTCTCTTTGGCTACAGGTAAACGCTGGTCTCTCCTGTGGCCTTTTCCATGTCTCATGCAGATATGTATATTGTCTATCTTTTACATCTTGTGCAATTTGGGGCAAGTGCAACTAAGAGAGGAATTAGGGATTCTGTGACCCACCAGCCCCTCCCCTAGCAGGGTCTGATCAAAGGGTTCCCCCAGACTGTGTCCAAGAACACCAAAAAGATGAGGTGTATCCCTGGAGGACCCCATTTGGTGCAAACTCTGACAGGGTGGCAGGGGAGTTGATAGACATGTTCAGGCCTATGTAAACATTTGTAGGTGAGGACCCTGCTTAATAATACAGCATGGGGACTTGCTGATGAGCTGTTAAATCGGTAAGGTGGGAATTGAATCTGACGCGGAGAGATTCAAATCAGCAGCATGTCTGTGTGGTAGATGCCAGGTTCATTCTGAGAAAGCCACTAAGTCTGACACTGGGCACCTTGTTTATTCCATGATGGGCATAACGCACTTATACCATTCAACGTGGCTCCCTAAAATGTACAGGTACACAGAGTTTAGGGGTTTGTGTTTTAATTTGGGGGTACTGTTTGGTCTGCCAGAAGAAAAGGTATAACTGCTAAAATGGTGTAAATATCAGAGCCCACAGAATAATGGGGATCCTGATGTCTTGGGGATACTTAAAATGTGAGGTCACTGTGGAAAACAACAGAAGTCCTTACTAGTCTTCTGGCCCCTGGTACATTTGTTGTTACACCCTTGAGATCAGATGGGGGGGTCTGAATCTGACCATGAAGCTCCTCCAGGCATGCAGAGGGACACAGAGCCAAGCACAGCGTAACCATGTACCCTGAAAGTTGTCATTCCACTCAGGTCTCCATTTTAAAAACTGGGCTCCTAAGTGCCCCTTGCCAACTGCAGACTTCACCAAATAGATCTTCAAGTGAGCAGGACCAAGGTCTGATCCAATGTCCCTGAACAGTTCTAAATGGAGCCATTCCCTTCCTGCACCCCCACCTTTGATGATGGAACCAGTTTGAGTCCTCTGACTTGTTCAAAGGAGGGAGAGCACATTCTGTTGCTTTTACAATACTGACCACAGCTCCTGACCTCTTGTACCCTCTTCATACTGACCCCAGGCAAGGCCACAGAGACCCCTATGACCCTCAGGATGTACGGCAACAGGCCATGCCCAACCATCCATGGGAGAAGAGAGGGCTCTGTCCCTCTCTCCTGGTGCTAAAACAATGCAAGACCAGCATTTATTAGAGCCAGAGGGTCAGAGGTGAAGTGCTGTGGAATGTGGGCAGGAGTGCCCCACACACTGGGGAAGTCCTCTGACTTTCTAAGCAATCTCTTCAAAGCAGAGAGCATCATTCGGGCTTTCCTAACGAAGACAGGTCGACAGTAAGACAGAAGCCTTAGTGGATAACCCAGTCACTTCAAGCATTTGTTGCAGAAAAAACAGAGAGAAAAAAATGCAAGGAGAAAGGCCCGTAGCTTGGGAGATGATCCCCAAGCTTCATCCTCTGGCCCACAATCAGCCTCTGCCTGAACAAGGCCACCAGGGTCCCTGGCTTGTCGTGGGGAGGAGAGATGCTCCTCCTCACACCAGAGCTGCCACAGATCTGATAGCACCACTCCAAGATCAATGGCTGCTCTCAGAAGAACACGAGGGCCACTCTCACAGCTGTGTTTATCTGTCGCCTTCACAGTTTATTCCATGGCCTGAAAGATCAATACGTCACCATTTCCAAAGGCCGTACAGTGAGCAGGGATGTGAAGAACCAGCACTCTCACACCGCTGTGACTCCTCCCAGGAAAAACAGTTTCTGCCTCATAATTGTTGTTGCAAATTTCAATTTCAAACCCCGGAAACAAACTGAAACAAGGTTAGCCGAGACTCATCTACCACCGTGATGCTAAAAGTCTGAGTGGATTATCATGCCATGATGTTACCAAAAGGAAGCCAAGCCACCCAGTTAAACACAGCCACTGTCCTCCAACACCCTGCCATCACTTCTAACCAAGACAAACAAACTTCATCTATTTCCTTCTTTTCTTTTCTTTTTTCTCTCTTTTTTTTTTTTTTAATTTCAGAATGCTTGGTGCACCAACGGGGCTGGGCTGCATTTCACTCTTGACTGGGTACAGTGAGATTGCTAATCAGGATTACTTGATTCAGTCAACACTGATTTCAATAAAAAGACCAAAAAAATTATCATAAATATAGAGAAAGTGCGGGCGGAGGTGACAGGTGATTAAAATCTCATTCGCTTAGAATCAGCGTGACTCACGGGTGCGGGGGAGGCGAGGCTGGATTCTGCCATGGTGAGCATTATCCCACTCTCCGCAGCCACTTCTGAGCACAAGCACAAATGTACACATGTGCACAAACATGCACACACACATACATACACACACACACATACGGGCAACCAGGTCCACAGACAAAATCTCTAGTCCACTCCCTCTTAAACAGAGGCTGTGAACGTGGCTGCCAAGGAAGGCTGGCAGGGAGTTCAGGGAGATGTTAGGAGGCAGCAGCTGAGGGAGGAGGCTCTAGTTGTAAAGGAGAACTGGAGAACATCGTGGACCGCCCACACCAGCAGGGTTTAGAAATATCTCAAGGCTGAAAACAATTTGCACAGCCATGTACACAGCTTTTCAGGGTGAGAGCGGTGAGTTAAAGTAATTGCTTCAGTCACTTATGAAGGAAAGAGGATCTTGAAGGCCTCGAGGTCTTCTCAAATGGGCCTTTTCAGCTATGTGGGTATCCCGTTCCCTGCTCCCACGGCCTCAAGGTGAGCTGCAGTACCTCGGAGCTTCCTCTTCCTCTCCTCTTCTCTGTGGCTATGTCAGATCAGGTATGAGAAGGTGAGTACTCTCCCATTCTATCCACTCACCCCACAGTGCCAACCATCTGGCCTCTGCTGGGCTGCCCGTGCACCAGTGTTCTGAGTGTGTTCTACCCCTCCCATCTCTTCTCACCCCTTATCCCCACTCAACTTTCAAGTGGCTCCATGGATCCACCCATAGCCACCAGGGATGCAGACCAAGGGCCTTCTGCTCCTGTGCCCTGACACACTAGGGTTACCAGCTTTGGTGCATAGCAATACAGACACCCAGCTGAACATGAATTTCTGCTAAGCCATAACTATTATTTTAGGATAGGTCTGTCTCAAATAGTGAGTGACAGTTACTCATTGCTTGTATGACATTCAAGTTTAACTGAGCTTCCTGAACATTGTCAGGTAACCTTGTCCCACACATCAGAGCTGTGTCCCTTCCTGTCTTTAATGTCCTCTCAGTCCCTGATCCAACTGTGCCTGAAAGAAGAACCCTCTTATACCCTTCAAGTCCCCAGTTTCAGGTAGAGATGCCCTTTCTCTGGGTCTGTTCAGTAGCTCAGACCAAGCCCCCCACCCTACCCCCCACCATCTAACTCTTGCTGAGAGTCCAGAGGATACTAAGGGAGCCTACTCCAAGAGCAGATGTGGTCCTATGAGTCTAGTCTGCCCCTGTCCAGCAGGAGCTCAGCAAACACCAGCAGCTGGAGGCAAGGTCCTCACAGAGCAAGGGGACCTCTGGGTGCTCTTTCTAATGGGTTCTCCCTCCACCACCCTATCTGCAGTCTCATCTCAGGGCCAAATGCAAATGAGTCACTCTGAGTGATTGTTGAGTATTGGCTCATTTGCATACTATTAAGCTGCATGCTTTAGTGGTGGGGCTGGGAGTATCTAAGTTCAATGTTCCCTCCCCATCGTTTCCATTCCCTCATGTGATCCCACTGCACCAGTTGGGAGAGAGGAATCCTGTAGACTGAAAAAAATTAACACTCCATGGGCACCAGGCCAGCTGTCATGTAACCAAGACAGAATTTCCACATTTAGATCTCAGGTGCTCCTCCCATGAACAGATCTAGAGTTAGCAGGACATGCAAATTCAGGTTAGCCCTCAAAGACATACAAATTCACCGTCTGTGCAAAACTGAGTCAGCCAATGAAATATTCTAGAACTTTCTGGACTACCTTGGAACACTCCAGAGCAGTGGTTCTCAACCTTCCTAATGCTGCCACTCCTTAAATCTGTTCCTCATATTGCGGTGACCCCAACCATAAAGTTATCTGCATTGCTATTTCATAACTGTAATTTTACTGCTGTTATGAATAATGTAAATATCTGATATGCAGACGGTCTTAGGCAACCCCTGTGAAAGGGTTGTTCAACCCCCAAAGGGGTCACGACCCCACAGGTTGAGAACCGCTGCTTCAGATTCCAGATCAGCAGTATTCTGCTTCAGCAGGGCCTGCTTTGTGCCTGGTGATAATCTAACCAAATAAACAAAGACTGACATTTTAGTATAAGCATGTCCCAGTGTCCCTAGTACTGCATGAAACATATTTATCCTTAAATGTTAGCTATAAGCTCGCAGCTGTAAGCCGTGTGTCTCACAAGCTTCCACTAACAGGGACCTCCATGAAGGCACAACAGTTTCCCTTGTCTGTGTGGTCCAGCTCTCCTAGGAACTGGCCTCACAACTTGGCACCTATCAATGAGCAAGGCTGAGCATGCTGAATACGGTGCAGAGCTAGTGGGCATCAAGTAGTAATGCTTCTGTGCCATAGCTACTCATGCAAAAGGCCTCCCTTCCTAAGCACAACTCTGTAGGTGGCAAGCAGCCCATGCCTGGGCCAGCCTGACCCATACCACAGGTCTTACTCTCCCCAACAGGAAAATGGAGTGAGGACCATTCAACCAGAGTCTGGCCCCCTGCCACACTGTGGTCTGGCAATGAACAGATGAGTAGAGAGAAGCTGGGCTATCAAGAAGGGCCACACTTGACCACGGGCACCACAGACAAGTAACTTCATAAAAAGCAGATCCCAGAGTGTCTCTTAAGCACTACAGGCCCCTCCTCCACCACCATGCCACTATGGAGAGGACTTCCAGAAGTTACCCAACCCCCAACCATGCAGCTGGTGCCTGAGGCCAGCTAGAGGAGGCAGCAGGTGCAGTCGTAGAGGCCTGTGTACAATAGCAGCATCAATTCCAATTACAAAAATCATTACATTATGGAATTATATAGAATTCTACTTATGGAATTACACAAAGCATCACAGGCTGGCACTGGTGTTCCATGACAGTTTTCAAGTCCCTTTTGTTCATCCTGTGGATAACAGCCCTCTAAAGTCAGTCTATGGAAGGCAAGGACCAGCCCAAAACCTCCTGCTCCCACCAGATGGGCCAGGGACACGACCCCAGTGGGTACCGCCCAAGGGACATGGAAAGTCTGCCGATGTCTCTGGGGACAATGTCAGCAGCTGAGACTACAGAAGACAGCCAGGGTTGCCCAGAGCCCTAAAAGTAGATGGCTTCAAGTAGCTGGGGGCAGTCAAGGGGAGCAGGGAAGTCTGTGTGGAAGGAACTCTACCACAGCAATGTCCCAAAGAATAAGGCTGAGCAGAGAGAGTTTCTAATTTCATGGAAGGTTTTGCTCTTGGTTCCTTTATGCCCTAGACTCCATACAACTTACTTTATATGGATAAAACTCAGTCTTATCCAGAATTCTGGGGAGGCACTGTTCAAACTACCAAAATACCATGCACCAGGAGACAGCCCTTGGGAGACACAAGAGTTATAGATGGTAAGAAAAAGAAAACTAGAAAGGGCCATCAAGAGTGGGTGACCCATCTCAAACACATAGCACTGCCCCAGGACAGGAGTCCTGTCTTCACTAGGATCAAATTGCTTGGCCATGACCTCTGTGGCCAGCAGGGACTTGTGCACCTCAAAGGATGGGATCCAAGACTTTCAGGTACAGAGGGTCTTGGTTTGAGCAGAGGGTAGGGTAGCTTGAAGGACAGTCTCAAGCTCAAGGTCAGTGAACTTCCAAAGGCCCAGACAGGCCTTAACCCTGGGGACTCTTTGAAGAAGACTCCCTAGGAAAACAGAGACCCCAAAGACCCTTAGGAGGAAAGGTGGTGGCAGTACACAGGGAAGATCAGAGACTCTCATTGTTACAACACAGGTTTTGTTTAAAGAGCTGTGTTTCTATCCTGTTTTGCAGAATGTATATGTGTTGGTGTGTGTCAGTTTGTACGGGGGTATGTTCATGCATGAGTGTAGGTGCCCATGCACATGTATGCACACACATGTGGAGCCCAGAGGACAACCTTGGTTGTCATTTCTCAGGTGCTATCCACCTTTATTGTTTACTTTTTGTATTTATTTATTTTACTTTATTGTATGAGTGTTTTATCTGTGTGTATGTCTGTGCAGCCAGTGCATGCCTGGGGCCCAGAGAGGTTAGCAGAAGGGGTCAGATCCCTTGGAACTGGAGTCATAGATGGTTCTGAGTTGCTGAGAATTGAACCTCGGTCTTCTGTAAGAGCAGCAAGTGCTCTTAACCACTGAACTCTCTCTCTAGCCACACCCAACTTTATTTTTTGAGACAAAGTCTCTCACTTGGCCTGAAGATCAGCAAGTAGGCTAGGATGGCTGGCCAGTGAGCAGACCCCCAAGAGCCCACTTGTGCCCATCTCTTCAGATCTGGGATCACAGCAAACACCACCACACACAGCTTTTTTTAGATGGGTTCTGAGGATTGCTTGAGCTTAGGTCCTAGTTCTTAATGACTGAGCCACTTTTCAGTCCCTTGTTTTGTTTGTATTTGTTTGCTTAGCCATGCTTGGGAAAGAGACAGTTGGAGGGCACCGTAGATGGAGCCAGCCTGCCCACTGTAGCATCCTGGATTCTGCTGAGGGGTCAGCATTATGATGTTGCCTCTCTGGATTTTCCTGTCATAGAGCTTAATCAGATTGAAACCCTTTCAGCACTTCTCATTGATAAATGGAATTAGAATTCCCATGTGGAACTGGAGATCTTCGAGTCAATAGCAAACTTCTGTGCACGAGCTAAGACTAGGTCTCTGAATTGTTTCACAGGCTGAGAGAAAGGTATCAACCTTACAACTGCACTTAAGAAGAGTATTTCTAAACAGCCTTCTGAGAACTTGAGAAGCCCTGAGGTGATAGGGCTTGGTGTCCCTCTGGCTGCAAGCCCTCTACACAGCAGTATTCCTAGATGCCCCCCCCCATTTATGTTCAGAATATTCTTAATTTCTTTTGTGTTTTGGTTTTTTGAGATAGGTTATCATATATATCCTAGGCTAGCCTGGAAATCCTTATGCAGTTGAGGATGACCTTAAATTTCTGATCCTCCTGCCTCCACCTCCCAAGCACTGGGAATACAGACATGCACCATCATACCCAGTGTTTTCAATGTCCTTTATAAGTTCACAGCTCTGAAGATCTCTAGCCCAACACCTACAAGGACACAAGTATTCCATGGTATCTGCTCATTATCCATAAAGCCACACTATGTGAATACTATGGCCTCACTTATACAAGCTACCTGCTCACCACATAGATACAGCATTTTGCACAGAGTACATCACAAGAAGTCTTCTCCTATCTCATGGGCCACAGCCTACCATGAGAAACCTCTCCAGCATTTCCTGGAGGTCAAGAGCTTACCAGGAGTCAACCTCAGAGCTTGCTGCCCACCTTGGGCCCTAGCACAAAGGGGTGAATGAACAAAGAGCCCCCTTGCCAGATGAAGTAGTCACAGACAAGCTTCTTAATGCCCCAAATCTGAGGGAATGGCAATAATTACAGACTCATTTGTGCAGACATCTCTTACAAAGAACCTTAAGAAGTGTGAACTGGGATTACCTTATGACCCCTAGCATGGATTACAATGGGGATTCGATGGTAGGCTCCCACATCTGGCCTCTTCTTCCACCTGCTATGTAGTGGGAGCTGGCCAAGAAGGAGTAGCCATGCCCTCAATCTTAAACCTAAATTCCTGGATCTTCTCCCATCCTAGACCACCTGTCTATCCAAGGGGCAACCCAGAGGCTAGAGGAACAGCAAGAAGTCTGAACATTCAGGCATGTAGGACTCACACACCCCAACTGTCACACAGCTGCTTTGGACCACCCATAACTTCTCCTCCCTAGATGGTATGAACAGGATCTCCATGGTTCCCTGGAACTTGAACTGCCTCAGGTTCCGTCTACATAAGGCGACCTTCCTGAGTAAGATTCTTTCAGGAATTAGTAAGGGAAGAAGGCTGTCTGTTCCTTGAATGTTTTGTGGAAACATGGTCACAAACCATGGGAAATATTTATATTTTAAACTGCAAAAAGAAAGCATTCTATCTGAGTAGCTAGACTAACAAACATCACTAAACTTAGCCTATGGCAGGCACCAAGTTCAAGGCACCAAAGCATCCCTGGGTGCTCAGCAAGATCAGCTCTAAAAGGACAGACTGAGACAGGTGGCTGTTCTGGGCCTTTACTCAGAAGCACGAGGCATCAGTACTTAAGGACATATGCTAGGAACAGCACTGCTTCTGACCGTAGACAGGGGCTGGAGACCCAGAGTGCCCAGAGAATCAGCCCAGCTATCCCATCTGAGGCTTGCCACAGGCCCGCTACCTGCTTCCAGGAAACCCACTGTGAGAACAGGCTCTGAGGTAGGACATGGGTGAGTGCCATGCCAAGGTCTCCCAGTCCACAGTAAGGCTGTCCACAAGGTGTGGCAAGGGACAGCTGTGCAGGCCTCTGATGGTGATGGCCATAAAAGCAAGGAGAGGAAGGTGGGGAAAGAAAAGGAAAGCAGAGCAGGGCTTTCTCCAGTGGCCCGGAGATCAGAGGAAGGTATATGTGGGATTCCTTCACAGCATAACCCAGGGTGGTCAGGCATGAAGTCAAGGGAAGAAGCCACCAGTAACAAAGTTGAGGTTCAAGCTCTACACCATTGTCCCAAGCCCTGGTATCCCTGTAACCAGCAGAGAGGCACCTTAAGGATCTCGACTCCCCTAGATCAGACACAGGAACTGCACTTGGCCAACATAAATTATGATACGTTGACTATTTTTTACCTACATTTTTTTCCTTTCACTTTCCTACTACAACTTTTACAAACCTAAAGATCATATGCAAGCATTCAGATGTTATTACTGAAGATTCTGAGTAGACTTAGAACACTCTTCCCTCTGGGGCACTCCCTGCTTAGGGGCAGTTGGTAATCTCTTGACACTACGTATGTATGTCTTCTTCCTGGATGGCAATGTAAGATGCTCCAGAGAAAACAAACCTCCTCCCAAACCCTCAAACCAAATATAAGATTTCATTCTGATATAGGAGGAAATGGCTCTCAGCACATAAAAACAAATCAAACAGGAACAAACCTCAGCTACCCCAGACACACTTTCCCAGAACACCAACGCCATATGTCTGACAGAGCTCCCTTCACACTGCAAGAACAGCCATAGGCACCCAGAGAGCAGGCAGAAACCAAGCAACAAAACATGTCACTCAGGGCCTGGGACGATTTGGGAAAACTGAGGCTGGACTTCCGTATGCAGAAACATTCAGGGATGAAGATAATATTCAGTTCTTGAAATATTACACATCTTGCAAATCATTGGTGAATTCTCGTATTTAAATACAACCTTAGGCATACTACATTCAGTACTTACAACAGGTTTTAGGTGAACAAAATAGCCCCTCTTCTCATTCCATCCAAGCCAGTGGGAGTGAAGACATGTCCTGTGCAGAAGAGGAGCCAAACACCTTGGTTTTCCTGATACCAGATCACACAGTGACACTATCTCAGAGGACCTTGAAGCAAGATACATTCTAATTTAAGGTATTTACTTATTTATTGCTTCCTAATGAGTGTTCCCCTCTATGCAAAAAAAAAAAAAATGCTGCAGAGAAGATGGATTTAGGTCCTCCTCTCTGCACTGCTTTGCCGGCATGATAGGAAGTGGCTGCTCAAAGAGCTAACTATTTCTTCCACACAAACAAGGCCAGTCAGAGCGCCTGGAGCCGCCAGGCAGCTCTTCATTACAACCATGCCCGACCCAGCCTTCCCAGTTGGAGGGGATTCCAGAAGCTCTCCACAGACAAATAAACAGCAAATAATTCCAGGGGACAGCCTTGTAGAACTGATTCCTTAATCAACAGTTAAAGAAGCAAATTGGATTTGCCCTATCACAAAAAAGAAATTAATCCCAGACCATAGTTATTGTCTTAAGCACAAGAAGGTTGTCTTAGAGGCTTGGCTGGATAATTTCATTTTAAAAGTATCTCTAAAATTTGACATCCCCTGGGATTTGTGGTTTTCTCCATCATTATATAACTGTAAACTTCTGGATGTTAGAGATTGGATAATTCCTTTCAGCTGGACCTGGCCTTCAGTGCGCTTGGATGCTAAGGATGAGCGCGAACGGGTTGCTAGGGGTTACTAAGCCAGACTTGAGACTAGGACGGCTTCCCGGAAAGCACATCAAAAGTTAGAGTGTGGGAGAGACTTTTCTTATTTATTTCCTCTGTTCGTTTTTTAAATCTCTGCTATTAATTAAAAGAATTGCTAGAGATTCCTTTTCTCGGGCCACATCTATAGGAGGCAGGGAAAACAAAACAGAAACAAAGGCCCAGTCTCTCTGAGGTGGCTGGTTTTGCTCCTGTTGAGTAGTTCTGCTGGGCTGAGCTCTCTGGAACCATATGTTCCAGAGGCATTCTACAGAGGAGCTAACCTTCGAGCACAAGGCAGTCATGCGCTGTTCCAGCCTCACAGCCTCAGCTGAAAGGATAAACCACTCTGGAAAGCCAGTTGTCCTCTGGGTTCCCTGCTGTCTCCACGCGTGAAATATCTCCCTGGACTTTCCCATCCTGTGCAGTTTCAAAGTTGATTAACATTTTGTCTCTAGTACTACGTTATTATAGCCTTTATGTTTTAATCCATTTTTTACACCACGAGGAAAGAAAAATACCACTATTTGAGTAATCAAGTTATTCCTGTAAAATCCTAAATAAAATGAGAATTTTATTAAAGATATTTATCTCATACAACAAGAATAAAATCAATTTGCAGTGTCGGTCCAGCATCCAGCTACAATAACATTAAAATATATTGTTTACTTGAGGGTGGGGCCGTTTCTCTTTTCAGATTGGTCAATGAGAGGGACGACATAGCGTCCTCCTTTCAGAATGCTGGCTTGGCGGCTGGACATGGAGGAGAGCATTTTTATTGTTAATCAATGCCAATCAATTCTGAGCCTTGATGTTAAATAGGGATCAATACCACTGGGCTGCAGATGAGATCTGATCTCAATTGCTGAGCAGACCTGCAGAAGTTTTTAATCATAAGGTAAATCAAGACTGGAACATAAGTCAGATGAATTAATATTGGTGGTGGAGGACCTCGCTTGCCACTGATCCAGCACAAGGAAATTTCTGTCATATTTCATTATCACTCTTAGGGCAAGCTGAAGGCAGCGATAGGGGAGCATTTCTTGGTGGAGGCTGGAGCGCCCCTCACACCACGCGGTGAATCCTTGCTGCAACTGCAGCCAGCTGGTCCACCGAGTATAGTTATACGTATGCCCCATGAATCTCATTTTATGCGATTAAGATCCATAAAAATTCAATAGCTTTTCTTCTGCAATTCACATTTTACCTGGTGAAATATCATAAGAATTTCATTATCTTTGCAGCTGTTGCCTGGGATCAAGCAAAGGTTATTATCCTCTTCGAAAACACTATAGAATATGTACGAAAATGTCAGGAGAACTGGGCATTTAAAGCTTGATTTTTTAAAAGAAAAACACTGTCTGAAGTTTAGAATAAACTGCACTTGACATTTATGTACCATGATGCATTTCTTGGTAAACTGATTTTGCAAGGAAATTCTTTGAATTCAACTCTGTGACCAGATTGTAAAAGGAAAAGGAAAGATAGGAGGAGAGGGTTGGAGGGGAAAGAGGAGGGGAGAGGAGGAGGAGAGGGGAGGGAGAGGGAGGACAGGGAGGACATGGGGTGGAGGAAAGGCAGCACAGGGATCCTAGACCCAGGCTCTGAGCCTCACATCAGTCTGTATAGGATTCCCTAACCTTTCAGATAACCATCCTCAGGAAGATAACTCTAAGAACCCTGACCGATTGGAATGGTGTGATCCTACGGCTCACTCAGGCCCCCTTAAAGCATTTGAAGAAAAATGGTCAGTGCAGAGAAAGTGATTGATCAGAAAGCTCTGTAAATCACGCGGATTCCGTACTGTCCTCCGGCCTCACTGCTAGGGTTCCATCTATGATGATAAATTAGCATTAGATGGGACCTAATGAGTTTACTAAACATTTGGGATTTGTGCTAATAAACTGGCTGGCTGTGAACTAGCAAAGGCGATGAGCAATCCCGCGGCTCTCTCTTATCTCTGTAACATGACAGTTGAACCACGCTTCCAATCTGCGATCAATTCATCATCCGACACCATTGTACATTCTTCACAAAAAGATAATTACTGCTTCCCTGGATCAGAACACTCATATTTCCTTGGAATTGCAGGTCTGATAGCAGGCTCTGTCACTGCTGCCTTGAGCCCCACTGTACAGCTCTATTTATGATCATTATTTTCGCCTAAACAAGCCTTTTTCCTCAACTTGATAACGAAACCCGCTATGATGAGGAGGGAACAGTGACGACATTGTTTCCTCTGTGGAGTGCTTTCACATTTAGTGGAGGCCGCTGGCAAATATTTTATTCAGGGCATTAGTAAAAGTCTCCACTCGTTAGAATGGATCGCTACCATTTCCTTTAAAAAAAAAAAAAAATCCCTGTTTCCAGCTTTGATTTGTTAAAAAACAGAGAATAAGAGTAAAGCCAGCCACGTCACAGGGAATAAATCAAAATGTGATTAAAAAGACTGTAGCTGGTTTAAAATCACAGGCCCTTTGCCTTCCTTGCTTCTCTTTCTGGGTTCTCCCTCCTCGCCTTACAAGGATCTGCCCTGCAACTGGTCACCTCTGTGTG
Organism: Cricetomys ansorgei; assembly: GCA_026225945.1. Lineage (NCBI taxonomy): Eukaryota > Metazoa > Chordata > Mammalia > Rodentia > Nesomyidae > Cricetomys > Cricetomys ansorgei. The sequence goes on from JAMJFZ010000597.1 coordinate 29,349,758, forward strand.
ACCCCCACACACGCAATAAATTACCATAACACATAACTCTGAAACAATGTAAATTAGTTACTGTGCACAGTCTAATAAATGGGAACAAATGAGTTTGGTGCTGGAAAGGAGTCTGGATGCTCTAATTGCTGGGAATAGTTATCCTAGGGTCTTAGCAAACATGGGCCATGACCACTACTCATGACAGATACCCTGACCCCAGCAAGCACACGTCCCACTGTGGATCTCCCAAGTGCCCTTAGCATTTTTGTTGTTGCTGTTGCTGTGCCTCCATATAGACCTGGCAGTACGAAGAAGTATTTTCAAACTATGGGCCATACACGTGTGTCAGAATACTCTGAACTGAGACCAGTGTGTTTTCATGTTAAGCTTTTCTAGGGATTTTGACCAACAAACCAGGCTCCCAAAGAGGCAAGACAAGTGTCCAGGACAAGAGCTGGGATGGTCAGGCAGAGTGGGAGAGAATCTGTCCTTGAATGCAGAGTGGGTGAGGGCAGGGTCCGCTTCTGAGCCACACAAAGGCCCAGCTCTGGATGGGACCCTGGCTGTGTAGTGACTTGCATGACTCATTATTTGTTCAAAGTAATGATCTTTGGGGAAAGGACCGTTATATTTAGAGCCCGCTTGTCACGTTTAATAAATGGCACTGACTGCTGCTCCCCCTGAAGCACTCTCCCAGGTCCTGCTTCTCTCCCTGGGGCCTCCCCTGGCCGGGGACCCACAGCAGTCGATGTCTGGGTAACTGATGGCTGCTGCCCAGTGGCCAGCTCAGACCAGTGACCTCTCATGGTGGGGACACACCGTTCATCCAATCCAATCCCCAACTTGTTTCCTCACCCAATCTTCCGGGTGTCATGGGGCTTATCGCTTGATTGAGAATGTGGAAGTGGATGGGGAGCCGTCTCTGGCCACATGTCCAACAACCGAATGTCAAGAAGAGAGGCCACCCGGCCACCCCATCCCAGCACACTGATCTGATTTACAAACCTTTCCTAATGTGAAACAAATGCTGTGGGTGTGAATTCATACTTAACCGTAAAAGCCCGAGCATTACTCTGTCTCATATTAAATACCACATATAACTCTCAGCAGGCTTTATGTTCTGTTTTACTGTCAGCAATGGCTAAAGCTGGCCTAACATTTTGTTTGGCAATTAGGAAAATTTGTAGTTTAATTTATTAAACCAAAAAAGCCAACAACTATACCAAATGCTGAATCCATCCTGTTTTTATGCCATGGGGCAACACGGTTGCCTTTCCAATAATTTAATCATTCTCCTTTTATGGCCTACGTGATTTAAATATTCCAAACAGTATTATTTAGGAAATAAAACCCTAATAAGTGAAATTGGGCTATACCACTTCAATAAATGTTTAATATAAAGTTAAAACGCTTTAATTTTTTTTCTGTAAAGGAGCCAAGAACCCGAAGGGGGGCAAGTGGGACGTGCAGCTTGCAAAAACCACATGAACCCTGCAAACAACTTTCAACCATAACGCGGAGCACACAAGCTCAGGAACGAAAGAATTGAGGAGCGAATGAACCCCAAAGCATCAAGGCTGGAAAGAAAGGAAGAAACTTTTAAAAGTGAAAAAAAAAATCACAAAAGTGTCAGCAGAGGGTTATAAAATACAGGAGGAACACTCCAGGGCACGCCACTCCAGGGGCAGCTGGTCCAAAGAGCCTGCACATTTAGTATGACCCTAACTGTTGCATCCCTGAAGGGTGGGGACCCAGGACAAATGGGCAAGTGCCATGGGTTTGGGAAGAGAGAGGGACACAGGGTTGGGTTCTGGGGACACAGGCCAGGACAAAGACACTCTTCTGTACGATACATGATAGAAGATACATGCCATTGCCGTCAGACATTTGTCAAACCCACAGGATGTACAGCACCCAGTGAGCCCTCCAGTCGTCAGTGGGCTTCAGTCAGTACTTACCAACGTTAGTTAGATTGTAACTAGTGTTCCATACCCAGTGCAAAACCTTCACACTGGGAGCTTGGGGCCAAGGGGAAAATGGTAAAGGAACTTCTGCTTTCAGTTCAGTTTTCTGTCAGCCTAAGGCTGCTCTGGAAAACGGCCTGGATGTACAGACAGGCAGCACATATTAGGCAGCTCTAACGTTCCTGCCTTGTGGGCTCTGCTTCCCGGGGTCCACCTGCAATGCCCAGACTCCTCTCCTGCCTGCCTGTGGGGTGGCATTCTACAGAGCTGGACATAGGGTTTTGAGTGGTAAGGACTTGGCACAAACACCTATCGCCTTACCTGCCAGAACAATACTTAGATCCTCACCTATTACACCTCTGGCACTGAGAGTCTTGGCAGCCTTAGAGGATGTTCAAGGAAGCTGGTCCTCAAGCCAGGGTAGAGACCATCTCTGACTCCAAAACCAGCAAGATCAAGTTTACTTGGCTGGAAGGGGTACCCTCTCCACTGGGATATATTTATCCTGTTCCTAATGACAGGTCTTATCCCTTGTCAAAGTTGGATGACCTATTGGCCTATGCCACATGCACTCCTGAGGAAGATGGGACACCCATCTGGGCCTGTAATCAAATCTCAGGCTGGTGCTGTATATGTGTCACCCTCGATGGCCCTGACCTGGCTCAAGCATGACCTGTTTTTATACAGTCTAGAGCATCCCCTCTGTACATCTGCGTACAACTTAGACTCTTGGTGAAAATCCCCAGAAAAGGAGATATTGTGCCCTCACAGAAGTCTATATGCATAGGGCCAGCCTCCAAAGTTAAGGATGCTTTCTCCCTTTGTAAATTCGCCATCAGGAAAGCAAATGTTTTGAGATCCTTGAACACTGCCAAATTGTATTTGGTTGTGTCACTTTAACATGGCACCCTGCCCTCAGTGCTTTCTGCTTAAGAGAGAGAGCTGGGAATTACAAGTAGGGGGTGGGAGATCAGGGGTAGAGGTGGGGCAAGGCTAGAGCTGCCTGTCAGGGCAAAGGAGGCCTCCCCCCAGATGTGCAGCAGCTCCTGGGTCTTCCAGCAGAGACATGCTGGAGCCGACTTCTTCCGCTAGTGGGGCCTGGGCTCTGTGTCCTGCAACAACACCAGCGGAGCCCCTTCCTTTCTGCACATGGTAAACTCATTTCCTAGTGAATTACCGGGAAGGCACTTGGTACGGCCCTGCTGCTTTCAGGGGATGCTCACTATCCACAGATACAGGGCCCCTCCTAGATTCTGAGCATTTTCTAACCGAGTAACCTTCAGTGAAGGAATTGCAGATAAACAGTTTTGTTTTTCCAGTTTTGTTTTGTTTCGTTTTGTTTTAGGGCAGGAGGAACAAGTGATGCAAAAGCAACTAAACTCAGAGTTTCCCTCTGCCCTACACAGTGCTCTTCGTCCAATTGCTTGGCAAATTGACAACATTTATAATTTTGACAGATGTGACCAACTGGCTTTTTTTTTTTTTGGAATAAAGCGTTTTAAAAAGTGTTCTCGAGCTTCATAGATGGCAGTGAACATTAGTTACCCCAAAGTCTGAGAAGCTTATAATATACAAGAAAACCCTTAACCCATAAAATCCTTCCACTTGTTTTTCTAAATGATAGCCGTATTTTTATTTTAAAGCATTCATAATGCCAGCATAATGTCTCATTATACAGAGTTTTAACCACAAACATTTTGGAGAGATCTGCTACTAGGATAAACAAACAAGAGGAGCGTGTGTTCTGACCGGCAGTCGGGAGCGGACGGGTGAATGGTTTTCATTTTCTCGGAGTGTAAGCTAAGGCAGCTCTGCCAAGTACAGGTTAAGCTCCTCGAGTTCTCACTTCCTGTACCCCCCACTTGTCAATCACTTCCTGTCTGCCACGACAATCTCCATCATTAGAGCCTGGAAATTTTTATCTCCTCCAACATGCCTCCCGTTGCTACTGTGAGTTTGAATTCTGATAAATTATTCACCATCTTTGAAAAGTAACCAAAAATTATAGCATCAACTTGAGTCACCTATATCTGGGGAGGATCGCCCTCCCCCTACCTGTGTGTGTCCCACAGGCTTCCATGAGGCCAGCTTCTCCTGCATTCTCCAGCGTCACAAGAAGGCCTCTGGCCAGCCCCAATTATCTTCTGGTGCACAGAGTGTAATTATTTGCTTCCTGTAAGCATGCGTAACAGAACTCTGAGTTTGGACGGCTTTCCATACCGTAATCCAATTCGTCCATGCCGTCCTAACACGATTACAGGCACTGGCTATATCTTTGCTCTTCACCTGATAAGGCTGCCACAGAGGCACGGGATGGTCTGCGTCAACATCCCTCCTGGAGTATAGCTTCTGACAGCCCTGCTTCCAGCCCCTCCCTCCAGCCCTGCATTTTCATAGCAACCCTGTTGCCTGCCGCTGCCTGCCCCTAGCAGGCAGCACCACACAGCTTCAGCCTTTGCGAGAGCTGATGAGAATCTGAGCTGGTCAGGAGTGCTGCGGAAGTCACTGTGGGCCTGCGGCTTGTTTTCCAGCCCAGCTCTCCACCGGCCTGGCCTGGTCACCCTGCAGGCCTTACCCAGCCAGACCAGGCAGCTGTAAATCTCTGCAGGCCCCCTCAGTCTAGAGCAGAGATGTTAAACCGTAGGCCTGATGCTGGCCCGCATGCCCTACTCACTGTGACACACAGCCCTGGCTTCTACAAAGATGTGTCAGGGTGGTGGGCTGAGAAGCACGCACACAGAGTGGCCACTGTTCCTCGTGTTGCCCTATCTAAATGAAAGCGTGTCACTGTGACTCTGTTAAGCTGCTCTTCCTTTTCTGTTTATTTTCAGAAGTTTATGAAAAAAAAAAATTAAAGGATGAATGAACGTGGTGAACTTTTTGCCTCTTTCCATTGGCATACCAGGGAATAAAACAGCCATTCACACCTGAGCCTGGCTGAGCCAAATGGGGCTCTTGCCAACCAGAATCAGAGTCTTTGTAGCCACTCCATTCATCCAAAGTGCATTTTAATATTGCCAAATTTCTAGCCAATATTTTCCCTTCTCTGAAATCCCTATGTATTAAAACAGACTCAGAACCAAGGAGTGCCTCAGCTTCCCAGCCGAGGCCAAGAGGAGGACTCTAGGGTCTGGAGGCCTATTTGATGATAATTATATTCACTTTCAAGAAAACTGAGAAGGAAAAATTAACAGCAAACTATGCTGTTCTTGCTGTATTATGCATACAGAGTGACAACCCATCATTTCAGAAGTTAACAAACAGTCTCCATTTTGCAGGTTATCCAAATGCTACTGAATAGAAAACCTTGGGTTCCCTAAATGATGTGTAATTAAAATTATTTTTAAAATCCTCCTTGACAGGCCGAGGCTTAGCCAAAATGTAAATGACATTAAAGAAGACAATGAATTTAATTTTATTTAATGTCCCTTTTTGCAGATCCTCATTTACATAGCATTTTTAACAAAAGCGTTGACCTTATAAACGCTGGCATTTGTACAGCTTCGCCGAGTTGGATTTAATCACGCTCGTGCAAGGCCATGAGGGAGGGAGCTTTAAGTTCTGTTCTTGGAGATGGAGTAGGAATAAAAACATCGGGACTGGTCAAATGTTTATCCACCCTGCTTCTGAAAACAACCTGACAAGAAGATGTAAGGGGCTGGGGAATAACCCGGTGCTGTTTGTAAGGCTTGGTAATAATCATACATAATCGTTTGGAAATATAGCTAATAAAAAATATAATGAGTGTTCAGCAAAATCGGCATTAGGCCCAAATTACATGATATTAATACTTGAACAGGTGCAGAAAGGAGCTTTAAATGAGGTAAATGAATAAATTGTCCCAGAGCACAACTGTGTGTGCTGACAAAAAGTCAATCCCATGAATAATTCAGCAAGCAGGACTGCCAGCAAAGGTCGGCTCTCTTTGACCTTTGTGACAGGAAGTGAAAGGAAACACTGTTGACTAAAAAAAGGAGAGAGAGGAGAGAGAGAGAGAAGGGAAGGAAAAAAGAAAAAGAAAACCTCCAGTCCTTATGGGCTACTGTTCTGCAATCACCTTAAAGGTGTAAACTTAAAACACACAAATGAATCAAAGCAAGGCTTGGGAGGGCTGGGAGCACAGAGCTAAAATCGCTGGTACTTACACCCTCAGACCAGAGATGGTGTGAAATCGAAGACAATGAGAGGTTAAGCAAATAATGTTTTTCTACAACCCAATGTCAATTATGTATAAAAATCTGAGGTCAGCTGAAAAGTATTTTCAGAGCCCACAGGGCTGAAATTCTGGAACAGCTGTTAAATATGACAAAACTTCATGCACCCCCCCCCCAAAAAAAAGAAAAACTACAGCCATTCCAAACTCTGTATGAAAGAAAATAGGATAAACAGATGTCTGGCTCCCAGACAGAAAAGTAGGACAGACTTGGAATGATAAGTCTCCCAAACTCTATAGACTAATGCCAGATTTATTGGGGAGGGGGCACTGCCTGCCGCAGAGATGCCAGCGAGCAGGACGCCAGAGACGGTGCCATCTGGAACCACCCCGCAGAGCTTGCTCTCAGTTGCACGCAGCCCACAGTGTGCAGCCAGCCCGAGTGGGCAGCCACACTGCCCTGCTCCTGCGTCCTCCACTGGCTGCAACAGTTGGACCCTGCATTTCAGTCCACCCCGGGCTGAGTGAGGAAGGGGAGGGTAAAGTGATGTGCCTTCCCCAGGCATTTCCAGAACTCCTGAGGAAACAGACCCGGATGGCACAAGGCGAATAATGTGAGCCCAAGTGTGGTTTTGCTTTAGCAGCTACGCCGACATCCTGTAATCACTTGCAGCCCTTGGAATGTACGGGTGAAACAGGAGAGATTTATCTGCTCATATTTGGGATATGTGGACAATGGGTGTTCCTAATGAAGACCATCTGCTTTTGTGTTTTCCCAGAAAACATTATTTCACCAGGAAAATAATACTCTTTTCCTTCTCAGCAATATCATAAAAATTCATGCATGTATATGTGTGTATGTATTTGCATACACACGATTGCATATGTGAGGTGCCCGTGGCTGTGTGTGTGTGTGTGTGTGTGTGTGTGTGAGAGAGAGAGAGAGAGAGAGAGAGAGAGAGGCCCTTTCCTTGCATCTGGCTCTTTGTAGGTCAATTCAATGTATGCAGATGTTCTTGTGTCATCTCTTGCAGGGCATACCTTTACAATGTTATGTTCCTTCTTGACTTGGTAAGTTGCTCTATCATTTTAAATACATTGTTTCTCCAACAGCATGTTATGTGGAAGAAAACAGTCCACATAAGGAAAAGCTTCACAATAAATGAAAAAGGTTTCTAATGGCCGACATCCTCACTGCCCCCCCACCCCCGCTTTACTCTGAAGTGTCTTCCATGCCATTTGTAAGTATCTAATACTTCTGAAAGATAACTAAACTAAATTGTGTAATTAATTGATTTAAGGCATCAGGGCCTATAGAATGTGATTACCCTGCCAGAGCGGGAGCTTACTTCCCTGTTCTCATAACACACAAAGCGGTCTCACCGTGTAGGAGAGCTTGGTGTTGGCTGGAGCAAATGTGGGCCCATTGATCTCAATTCAGGTTGGAATTATTGGTTTATATCCTCAGGACAAATATGCTTTATCTGGTCAGAACCTGCTAAATGTATCCAAAGGCCATAAGGAGCCAGTGAAGCACACTGTACAGAATTCTTAAGCCAACTAACCAAGTGATGACAGGACTGGTAGGGACCTGTAAACTCACCGATCTGATGGGACATTTCACTCTGCAATACTCAAGAGGAAACCTAGGCTAGAAACTCAACAGGAGCAACTAATTTTCAGAGGCAGTCCACACCCCACAGAAATGATCATCATTATGAAATTGAGACACATCTCTGTTGCAAATGACCACATTGCTCCAAAGAGATCACCTCCTGAAGATGAGCCTCTCTCTTTGATTAATACAAGCTGTCCTAGCAAACACTAAATTCATTTTTTCCTCTTCTAGAAATATGCCTTAAACTAGAGATAGTGCCAATACCACAATCATTTCACAGGGATTTACAGCAAGCAACAAAATGCTAATAGTATTTTGTCATTACAAGTGACAGCTCTCTTAAGAATGCTAAAAATGTACATCGTATTTGTCAGTACATAAAACTATCCTTACCTTAAAATCCCTAACATGGAAGGTGATTAAAATTCCTATAAAATTGTCATATCTTTGAATTTAGAAGCAGAGCAGATTTTTCATCAATAATTAAGACCTCCAAAGCATTTATGCCAAGCGTAAATGGAGCTTCAATCCTCCTTATTCAAATAAACATGGTAAACCCATTAACCAAATGTTTTTACATTTTTCCCTTCCTCTTGTGCTTCTAGAATATCAATGACACATACTTCTCTTAGGTTATAGAAGTGTGAGTAATCTTTGCATATATTTTAATTAAACAAATGTAAGAGAGACCCCCCCCGGAAGAGAATTAAAGAGTAAATTTTGTGTATCAGAGGAAAGCGCTACCCATCATGTGATTAAAAACTGAGTCTTGGGTGTTACTCACTATCAGTGTTCAATAAATGATTGAACACTGAGCAGACCCAGAGTGCTTTTGAGGGGGGAAACTGGGTGTCTAAAATGTGAGTCAAGCCAACATGGCCTCTCCACCATGAGGACATATGTTTTTTTTCTAAGTTGTGACTTAAAACAAACCACACTTAAAATTTTCAAGTCTGGCTGGAGAGATGAAGTATTTTCACAGTCTTGCATTAAAAGCTAACGTGGGCTGCTTTTCAAGCATCTTCCACTCAGACAAGACTCCAGCGGCTATTCAGTACACTTTTAGCCCATCCAAAAAAATAATAATAAAATAAAATAAAATGAATTCCATCACAAGACAACAACCCAAAGCTGTATGACCTCCATAGCCACAACACCGAAACAAATATAATTACATTGATTTCTGTAGCTCCAGCTTCGTAAAGTGTTGAACTTGTTCTCAGCTGCCTGAGTGACGGCCACAACTGGTCAGCCCTATTTGATTACTAATAAGAGAGCTGTCCCTTCTGTCAGATACCGAACATTCTCCACTAAGCAAACAGCTATTCCAGCTAGTTAAACATTAGCAATGCTCTCCACTGGTGCCGCAGACTTCTTTAGGCTTAACTCGTGGGGTTTTCCGGGTTTAATTTTTCAGACCCTGGACAGCAAAGTTCATGATCAAAAGATAACTTTGTAATGAAAGCTGCTGAAACTCAACCCCTCTTCAAAACAGTCTAAACCTCTGCCTCACAAAACTGGTGTCATATATACACGTCTAACATTTTATTCGATTTGGGTACCAATTTCAAAATCTGCAGTCAATCACACACTGGGCCCCTTGCTGCTCCCCATTGTTGGGAAGAAAGAAATCTCCTCTCCTTCTCAGAATAGCCTGGGTGAGTCAGGAGGGGAGGATGGCAGTGTTTTTGTTGTTTCCACTAAGGCAATGCCAAGTGCACATTAGCACCATTAGGACTAATGATTGGTATCTTAAAAGGATGCCACGTTGCCCAAGGAACATGATAAATGGCAAGATGAGGAACAGCAAACCTAAAGAATGCATATAGCTAATCTAGTTATGGAAATTAATGTTGGAAATGTAACCAGCATGTGTAATTAGTTTCAATTATAACAACTTTGGTTTGTTAGTTACATATTTGCTACTTGACATAAAACGACAGCCACAATTGGAAAAAAATTAGGAGACATTTTGCAACTAATTGAGAGCAGATTAAATTCATTCTACCACTGGGCGATGATTACAAGAGCACCACCACCCAAGCTTCAACTTCAACGACCATCCGAGGTTAAAAAAAAATAATAATGCAAAAAAAAGAAAAGAAATACTTGTTAACAAATTAGCAGAAAGCATTTTATGACATATCTCTGGGTTTAAAGCCAGAGACTCTCTAGGCATAAAGTGCTCCTCACAGTGAGAACAGTGGCAGATGAAACTGCTTCCCTTGACAACTCGCAAGCAATTACTGAATCCCCACAGAGCGAGCCACCGGGTTTCCACGTCAACCCACCTGTGCATGATAACACACGCGGACAAATGGCGCAGTGCACAAGATGAGCCCAACACCGGCCTCCTCAAAGCTAAGGAGCCACCGGAAACCAAGCAAGGCAGAGCGTTTTTGCTCATTGCTACCGTTTTTGTTTTGAAAATTAAGAAGTCATCCTTACCTGTCAATGATTACAGGGTCTGAGGGCGTCTCGTTTCTATTGCCACAACTCTTCTTGTCACAGCACCGGCTGTGGGGCAATTGTACACATGGGTTTTAGTATTCGTCTCAGCTTTCTCTGTCCAACTTGTAATTTTTTTTTTCAAAGTCTGACAATGAGGCGGTAGGAGTCAAGAAAATAGTTTCCCCACTTAAGGCAGCTTGACAAATTTCAACCTAGCGAGTTCACACGCTCTTCAGCTAAACTTACGTCGTAACTTTCTGCCAGAAGGAGCCGAGTTAAAACACATCTATTAATACTAGCAGGGTAGCCAGAGCTCCTCTACAAATTATGATGCTAAAATGCAGAAAACATGCTGTTGGTGTTTGTCTTTGCAATGAACTGAGGAGAAAAGGCTGGAGGCTGGGGAATAACTTTTCACAGCTTCAGCTTTGTTTACCTCCAATTGTCAAGCTGTTATTTCTGGAAAAGATGCAAGATGCCACCTCTAACCAATATTTCTTTGGGGCATTTATTAATTATAACCACAAAGCATGCATCAATCTATCACAAACTTCTATTGTCGCTTCTTTAAGCCTACCTTAACTCTGTTATTGAAACTTTAATTAAAGCAGAAACGAAACAAAAATGTTATGCTTCTCGCATTTTAAAAAAGCATACTTGTATAATGGTTACATGTCTAAATTAGCTAAATTAACACCATATGGTAGGCAAAGTATATAAAGCCTTTTAAAGCTGACAGCTAAAGTGATTAAAGAAAGTCTACAGTCTTCCACTTAGAGCTTAAATCACATCTGTGCGCTTTCTATGTTAATTGCTGTACATGCAGAAGTGGATAATAAAGAAATTCCACTTTATTGGTTGTAATTTATATTTATTACCTGATATGAGAAAAAGTCAGCTTTTGTATATTGGTGCTGTAACAATACCTCTGCTCAGAAGTGGCATTCAGGCAACAGGCACCATAGCCTAGGAGAGTATGCCCCTCAGAGTACGGGGCCTGCTACTGTAGGCTGCAAGCCTGCACAACCTTTCCTTATTATTCCTTGCAACTATATTTCACATGCCACACATACAAAGTCAATGATGCGTTTTTATTCGCCATGTAGGGGCGAAACTCTTGTGGTAGTTAGAAAAAAAACAGGTGGGAAATTGCTCTTCTGACAGAGATCTCAAGTAACGGCAGGCTATCTAACAACAATATGAACGATGCATCGCTGCTCTAGGGAAGAGGTTAACTGACAGAATCACAATCCAATTCTCACATACACGAGCTCTGTAATAAGTACAAAAGGCTTTCCTTTTTATCAATAACAGACAATTGTACGTCTCGGGATGCGAGAAGGAAGTAGTCAAATGAGTCCCCGTGAACTCTGACTCCTGCGCGAGGACAGATGCATCCCCTGATCTGTTTTCTCTCTCTTTCTTTTTTAACTGTATTGCCACGACACGGCCAACATATTAATCCGGTCTGCTGAGCAGCCGGTCGCGCTGACCATCATCACTGATGGGGAAATGAGGCCGGACGCTGCTCTGACCCGGCCTGGGGCCTCCGGCCTACTACGTTTCAATGGATGCCCTCTCTCTCCCGCAGTTGGGCGGGGTGGCCGGCGCCTGCAAGCGCGGCCTGCAGAGACGTGTCCGGCACCCGGGCCACCCGCCTCCTGGGGGCTCACCTGCACATGATCTCGTGGGTCAGCAGCACGCGGCACATCTCCGGGTTCTTATCCTGGCCTTCATAAACGATGGCCTGCGTGAGGGACAAGCAGAGGCAGGGGTCACGCAGCGCCCCCGGCATGGGCTCCAAACCGCCACGGGTGCTGCAAGCCTCGCGGGTGGCAGGTGCACAGCCCCCGGGGGGAGGCGACGGACACACGCGGCCACCCTCCCACCTCGCCACCCCAGGCGCGGGGGCAGGCCGCAGCGGCCTCGCACTGCCCGCCTGCCGAGCTCTTCCCGCGGGCGCACGGAGGGCCTGGGCTCCGGAGGGCTGCGGGGAGGGCAAGGCAGGGCCCGCGGAGGCCGGGGCGCAGCCTGTGAGGGCGCGCGGACTCACACCCGGCTCCTGATGCCTGGATCACCGCTGCCAGGCGGTATCCTCCGGCCATTGTCTACACCAAGGCCGGATCGCTCTGTCGGAAGAAGCGGATCGCAGTTCGCTGCAGACGCCAAGAAGACGCGAGGCGCAAGAGCAGCCCTCCTCGCGCCACGAGGCGCTGTCCCGGCCGGGCCCCCGCCGCCAACCCTGCGTCCTGCCCGCCGCTTCCCAGAGCCCGAGTCAAGGTCTGCGGCTTGGGCTGCGTGGCTCGGCGTCCCCGGCCAGCGGGAAGCGTTGCACAGTGGCCGCACGTGTTCGCACCACGCCGGGGAGCTGGCCGCCCGCAGGAGGGCCGGGGCCCGGGGCGCCCCTGCCCGCGCGGCCACGTGCTCCTCGCCGGATGATATTTGGAAAGAAAGTGCTAATGGCCAATCTGGTGTTTATTTTCAAAGTGCTAACAATGATTTTTCTCGGGTAAAAAGGCAGTGTCTGCGCGCACGCTCGGGTGGGTTTTGAGCAGAGGCTCCGCCAGATGGTGCGAAGCCCTAGGTGCGCTCACGCCGGCGCCCAGCCCGGCTCCACCGCCGGGAGCCAGGCAGGGCTCGGCCGCCCTCGCCGCCGCCCGCCTCGCCCAAAGAAGAGGAGAAAAGGCCACTGGGGGGAGGGGTGGGAGGCGGGGGCCGCCAGCCGCAGGTTCCGGGCAGAAAATTCCTCCAAGGGGGAGGGCTGCCCTCTCGGCAGTTCCCGCCCCCCCCCAACCCCACCCCTGGAAATTCTCTGGAAATTACTTTCAACCTCCTTCGGCACTTTCCTGCACTTCCAGGCGGACAAAGCCCTTTCTGCCAGTCGTTCCGGACTGGCTTCCTGGGAAGAGGGAAGAGTCTCCGCAAGCCTCGGTCCGCGGCCTGGAGCTCGGCCCACTCGGAACCACAGAAGTGGGAATCACCACAGGCCAACGAGCCGCCTGGGGCTGCTGGGATAGCGGCCTTGGCGACACCAGTACTTCTGAAAGAATGGCTTGTCCTCCGATGATCCCCGTATTTATATTTGATTTATTTTTTATTTTGTAGCACAAACAGAAATCCATAAACTGTCGGTTCAGCGCCATTGACTCTTTGATCAGTTACTGGGCTATTTCTTTACCTTCCCCCCTATCCCCGTCAGTGAGGAGATTAAATGCCTTTATTTTCTGCACCGTGTGCACTGCAAAGGTACTAGGATAAATGAACAATAAAAGTGTACTTTAAACGAAGCCTCCTTCTCCTCCCGAACGTGAGGTACAGAAACTTAGCAGTGCCTGCAAAGACCTCCTAATTAGACTACAGCGATTCGCAAAACCTTCTGCCCGACATACAAAGGAAATAAAAGCTGCCTGACAAACAGCAGCCGAGTTCCAGAGCTTCTGTGAATCAGGGAAAGGCTGGCAAAAGGGCACACTGCAGTCTGTGTCAGAAAAACAGGTTTACCTGCCAGATCTGTGCTCCAGGAGAAAACCACACAGCCCTACGGCTGCAGACATTAAAACCTCATGCTCTGGCTGCCTAGGTAAGGACAAACTTTTACAAAGAGAAATAAAATGTGTAGCTTGTGCTCAGAGAGCCGGAGACATGTGTGCAGGACTGCAGGAAGCTTGGAGGGCTCTTTCCCACTTGGTTCACAATTCTGAAAGTTAGCATCAAAAATGAAGAGGCTACTTTTCCAAGTGTGAAGTGCAGCTTGCAAGTATATTCTACATCCTAAAGCAAATCGGTGCAGGGTGTGTTTAATTTAGGACTTCTCTATACACACACCCAACACTCTATTTTAAGACAGTGGAAACAATGTCCTTAAAACAGTAACACATCACCAAGTACCACATTAGCAGCCAGAGACTGAACATCGTCAAAAAGCAATGAGGCGCTTTTCTGCAGTTAATCACATTACTGATAACCAATAGTTATCAACAGAAAAGTTGACCAAGACAGGTTAAATAATTTAATAAGGAACTGCTTATAATTATGTTATTTACAAGGTATGACAGAGGGTGGGAGAGAGAGCAGAGCAGTGGATGAGTTTGAGTGACCCCTGGAGCTCAGACTTTGAATTATGGAGATGGGGGGCTGAGAGGTGAAGATGGACTAGAGGAGAACAAGGTGACTTTTCACCCCAGCACATTTAACTTTTAAATCCAAATACACGTCTCGTGTTACTAGACCATGACACGGGGAAGGAGGAGGGAAAATAACTAATCGAGTCTAACTCGATGAGCTTTGGGACAGAGTTAGTTGTCTTTGTTGGGGGCGGGGGTGGTGGTAGTAGAATCAATGAAATTATTCCAAGCAGAGAAAGAAACATTTTAAAATAAACAAGGGGGTCTTGAAATTTGTCTGTCAGATATTAATTACCATAATTAATTAAGACAGAGTTTGATTCCAATCGCAAGTCATTTAATAAAGCATATATGTCCTGTTTTAATGACAGCATAAACTATTGTACCAACCGCTCCATTTATTCCAATAAATATGGAATTCTCATTAGCATGTCAAGGAAGCGAAATGAAAAGCAAATACAGGAGATCCATTTGTCAGTCTGCTCTCTCAGCCCCAGGACAACCCCAGCTCGGCAGAAAGGAAAAAGCAATGAGTACAGAGGTGTAAACTTTCTCACCTGTTTGGTCATTGAATCTATAAGGCGGACATACAGATCTTGCTCTGTTCTGACGCCTGTGGGGTAAAAACAGACAAATTCTCAACGAGATTTTAGCCTGAACCTCAGGAGGGACACCCGGCCTCGCAAGCCAGGGACTACTGCCTCTGCGGGGCAGCAAAGCTTTAAGGCAGTCCCTACAAGATTGAGAGGGAGTCAGAAAACCCCAGTCGCCTCTCACTTTTTTCTTTTCTTAATTAAGAGTCTCGGGACTCTCAGGGTGTGCATTTGAAGGTGTAAGAAGTCTGCCTAGCAGCGAGCAGGCCTAAGTGCAGCTCTGGGCCCATATGGTCATTTATTTTTTGAAAAGAAAATGCACCTATGGAAGCAAGAGTCCGAACTCCTACCAGCGCCTCTCGAAGGCTCTTTTCTTTCTAAACCGTGCACAGGAAGTAAGTTATGCTCGGCTTATGCAGCTACCCCCATCCCAATAATTAACATTAATTTGCAAAATTGGAAAAAGTCACTTAAAAGTGATGTTTTGCAGGAGCCTTTATCGATCCCCCTTTTACTTTCTACTTCAAGCCCCACCGGTTAATCATGTGAAGTGCCATCGACTTATCGATCGTTTATGTTTTGTTTTCCTTCTATGCCATGAGAAGATTTCGTGTTTACACCCATGTCATTTTAATCTCAAAATCTTTATGTCCTGGAACCATCGCGGGAAGGGAAAGCCTGCGCACAGGGCGAGAGGGCAGGCAGCAGGCAGCGGTACTCACCATTGCTGTACAGTAGCTGCAGCTTATAGTGAATGCCGTTGTTGGTTTTCTCGTTGTTCGGCTCCTGAAAGCAACGATAAATAATTGCATTTAGCGTGGCCGCGTCAGGCGCTCTCACCGGGCTCGGTCCCCCTCCAGGACCGAGGCCCCTCGGCCTCACACACTGCAGGCAGGATTCCTGGCTCGCAGCTACGCGGTGATGTCACTTTTCCTGCCGCAAGCCCAGCGTTCCCCTCGCCCCCAGTGAGTCCGGGGGCACAGAGAAGTTGCCCGGCCCTTGGCGGAGCCAGAGAGACCGCACGTGGCGGAGGGGTCGCCGAACAGAGCGCTCCCGCCGCCGATGGGGGCACTTGGACCCCGAGCGCGGGCACCGACCGCCCCCTACTCCTGGAGAGGGAGGGTGCGACCGCCAGTGTACACTTACTTTCTCTTTCTCCACAAAGTCCACAAAAGCGGTCCTTTCGATCTCCACCGGCTGCCCCTGCCTGTCGTAGAGCGCCAGCACGAAGTGGAAGAAATTGGATTTCCGGAGGTTGGAAGGCGGCTGCTTCTCGAAGTGCGCCCGCGCCAGCCCCACGCCGCTGCAGGAGGAAAGGGACAGCGGCCCGGTGAGCAGCGCGGCGCTGGCCGAAGGAGGGGGCCGGGCCGGGCCGGGGCCGGGGCGCGCGGGGGCGGCCGGTACGTACCTCTGGGCGGCCGTGTTGGCGTCCACCACGCCCGCCGTGTGCATCCACGAGCGCACCGGGTTCATGCCGCTGCCCAGCGGCTCCTCCTTCATGGTCGTCCCCCCGCGCGGAATATTCTCCTGAATCCCAAACATGAACACTGCTGGCGGCGGCCGCGGTTCCCGGCCGAAAGCGCGTCCGCGGTCGGCGGCGCTCGGGGCTCGGCGGCAGGAGGCTGCCCTGGCCGCCCTGGCCCTGCTCGGCGCCTGCGGTGCGGCCCGCCGCCGGCTTCAGCCCGTCCCGGGCAGGCGCGGCATACACCGGCGGCCGGGCGCTGCGGACGGCCGGGGACGCGGGCGGGCTGCACCGGCGGCGGCGCGACGCTTCGGAGGAGCAGGGCGCGGTGGACGCGGTGGCCGCGGCGGCGCTTGTTGTTGTTGTTGTTTGCAGGCGCGCTCAACGTGGTGTCATCCTAGCCAGGCGGCGTCCGCGGCTGCAGGACACTGCGGGATCGCCCGCTTCTGGCGCGGCCCGCCTGCTCCAAAGACAAATAAACGGGGCAGTGAGTGCCGCGGCGCAGTCCCGGGCGCAGGCGGGGCGCGGCGGGGCCTGGAGCGGCGCGCGCAGCGGACGGAGGCGCACAAAACTCAGCCCTCTCTCCCCGAGGAATGGACCCTTTCCCGGGAGCCAAAACTCGAAGCCCCCGGGAGCGGCGCTGTCAGAGGGTGACGTCGGGGGGCGGCGCCTGCGCCATATATGGGAGCGGCCGCCCCTCGCCGCGCCCCTCGCCGCCGCCGCCGCCGCGCTCGCCGACTGACTGCCTGACGGCGCCGCGAGCCGGCCCGAGCCCCGCGAGCCCCGCGAGCCCCGCCGCCGCCGAGCGCCACCGAGCGCCGCCGCCGCCCCCGGCCACGCGCCACGGCTCCTCGAGCCCAGCCGTAGCCGAGGAAGTTATCACCAGCCCAAATAAATCTCGCAAAGAAACGAGCGCAGCCAGTGCATAAGTGCTGCTTGGCCCGTTATACCTGCCCACAAGACCTGCCACACAGTCAAAACACCGTGGGCCGGAGGAGGAGCACCCAAGTCGCCCACATGCATGCAATAAATGCCAGGGCAGCACTGGCCCCGGGGCGTCCCAATGGGAACAGCAGGAAGTGGTTCGAAGGGCAGGCGGGAGGGGATTCCAGGGAGGGGGAAGGACAACAACGGACTAGGGGAAGAGGGTGCCTAGTCCCCATCCTGTGGCTGCACACACCCTGCCGCCACTAGGACAAGAGGCGCAGATCAATCTGATTTCTAGGCAGACCTAAGGCTGCTGAGGGACCGGTGTGCCCACATCTGAGCCCCGCTGGGTGCCCCCACGCTTTCTACCCGGGCAGAGCCTGCTGAGTGCGGGGCCAGGGTCCACGTCGGAGGCATGTTCCTCCAGATGCCCTCTCTCCCTCCGGTGGCCACAGGAGTTTCAAGTCCCCGGCCTGTCCTTCCTTGGGCGCGGCAGTGACAAAGAAGGCTGGCCCTCTCTGGGCCGACGGAAAGAGCGCCCAGCCTCTCCGGCGACCCGGAGCTGGTGTCCAGCCCGTTATGCGCTCTGTGCGGTGGCCAGATCGCCCCAGCTCTAACCACCTGAAAAGCAGAGCAGGCGCCTCGGGCGCCAAGGACCCTGCCCTCTGCGCCGCCCGGCCTGCGTGAGCGTGCGCCGTGCGGCTTCCCGACCTGGTTTCGAGGAACCAGGAGGGCAGCTAGCTGGGAGCTAGCCGGCAGCTCGTGGGCCTGGAGGCCCAGCTCCTGTGGCCGGGATTCGGTTCCCAGACGCCCGACCCGCCCAAAGGAGATCTGTGCGAAGCAGGACAGAGGCCCAAGGGACGACCTGAAGATGTCCCAGGCTCTTTCCTGTCAAGAGAAATAAGGCCCTTCTGGTTTTAAAAGAAGAAGAAGAAAAAGAAAAGGTTTCTGAGCGCAAGTGTCACAAGGCAGCCTCTTCCCGCCGGGCCTGGGGTATCTCTTCCTTTTTTGTGAATTGGTGGCGTGTGTACGTTAATATTTTAATTAATCGGGAAAATCGAAGTCCGATTTACGTTATCTGGGGACCCCCCACACGCCACTTGGAAGGGGTGAAAGAAAAGATGTGCTGGAAAGCAATCTATTTTGCTGGTGTTGGGGGTTAATGACTATTGCCAAAGATAAGTGAATTATCAAAGCTGTTGCGCCAGTCCCATCTCAAAATCCATTACGGGGCCGGCCGTCTAATTAAATACGTAAGTATAATAAAATCATATTTTATGACTATTTGAGGGTAATGAGATTAGTCTTTAGAAGCGATCGCCACATATTAAAAATGCCACTGTCTATAGAATGTTAATAACCTTAAATCAAAGTGTATGGAAACTCCTCACGATAAATTAAAAGAAAATTTCTGTATTCTTAATAAGTCCGGCGTTTTCCACTCACAGCAGAACCCTGTGCAAGAGGCAACACTTTCCCCCTGGAAAGTCAACACAGGATAAAGTTGGCCGTGGGTGGAGGGTGAGGTGAGAGATGCTTTGTCTCTGTGTGTTCCAAAGCTTGGGGGCTCATACAGAATGAGCGACAGGGCCAGCATCAATGACAGAATATGCTAAGTGCCTTTTTAGGCAGAGATGAAGTTGGGAAAGGGATACAATGCTTGCTTTGTAGCACACTTCCTAAAATGTCCAGCCTGGGCTGTAGGTGCCCGTCCTTGCGCTAAAGCAAGTGTCATGCTTAAAATCATTTACAGTATCTTTAATTCAGATTACACGCGCCAAGGCGATTTAAATCTGATTACCAAATTAGAAGGTTTAAAAACAAATCCTTCTAAATCTGATACTGTTGACTAAAGAGGGGGAGAAAAAGTTCCATAAGCCCATCGCATAAGGTAACGATCCTGCCCCAGAAAGAAAGGGGGTTTTAAACCTTTTTGACAACAAATGCAGCTGCCCCGCTATTTTGGACGATATTAAGCGAAAATGAATGCAAATCTGTGTTCGGCAGCCATCTGGCCCGAAATGGGGGAATCAGCTGTCTCACAACAGGCTCGGAGGCTGAATCCATTTCAGCTCATTTTCTACATCATCTGGTCGCGCACCCAAAGCGTGGAAAATACGGTCTTTATCATTCACCAACTTTATCTTTTTTGTCACTCTACGGCTGGCTCTGGGCTGTGAGCACAAGGTCTCGCCGTCCAGGCAGGGTCTACACCCTAGCCTGCTGCAGAGAAGCCTGGGTGGGCAGCCCCCATCCCATGCTACCCCCAGATTTTCGATTTGATGGGCAGCGAGGGAGTGCACCTAGGCCAGAGGGTGGGGGAGGGGCTGCCGGTCAAAATCCCTAGAGACTTCCGAGGTGCCAGGAGCACCTCCCTCAGGAGCTCTGCCCCACCCCTCGCTGCTTCTTGGAGAGCTAAGCAGGCAGAATCCAAGAGGGGAGTACGGGAGAACTGGCTAATACTTTGGAAGTTGCGCGAATTCGCGCCGGCCAGTGACCTAACCCATTCTCCCAGACCGCTCCTAAGGGTCAGACGGGTGTCCAGGGACCCGGTTGAGCAGGACCCGACCTTTACCGTGAGCCCTGCGGGTTGCGACTGCGGCGGCGATCACTCCGGGCCCCGCGCCCAACGCGATTTGCACGGGTGGCCCTAGAGCTGCCGCCGCCGCCGCCTCCTTGGAGGGTGGGAAGTATTCCTTTTGTGCGGATTTACGGGGAGAGGCTTCAATGAGCCCCCTCACATTTGCATTTAAATAGCAGCATCAAGCGCTTCGCGTGCCACACACCAGTGGGCTCCCAGATGTCAAGCCGGAGTCAGTCAGATGGCCAGTGCCCAGCTGTCCTCCCTACGTCGTGCCGGAGCAGGCAGTGACCTTAAAGAGACAGCGCTCGCCGCCCCTGGAGCCCGGCTCTGGGTGCCGCCTGAGAGACAGCTCATGAACCCGCTGTCTTTGGGCATCACCTGATATCTGGAGGATGGTCCAACCTCCCAGGACCTGCAACCGGGCCCACACGGTGCTGGGTGTCCTGTCCACTGCACGCCACTAGATCCTCCTCCCCTGCCCAGCCGCGGTTCAATGTGCGCCAGGAAGACACTTCCCCATACCTCTCCATTCCTTTCCCACTTCGGTGTGGGACAGGGCCTGGAAAAGGAGTGAGGGGGCTGGCCTGATTCTGGCCTCTGATCCCATCCCCTTGAATATTTCACTAAATTGTATCCCAGGGCACCAGGGATACAGGGCGCCAGGTGCTGCAGAGACAGCACCTCTCCGTAGTTCTGGGCACTCTGTAAGTGCCCTTTCTTGCTCGACAGGCAGCCCAGGGTGCTGGCCAAGCTCCCAACCATCCTTCCAAAAGTAATAAACTTCATTTCCGGCGTTGAGAAGCCCCAGCCAGAGATTCCTGGAAGCAGAGGGCCCTGCAGTATCAGAGAGTGCAGTAGCTCCAGTAGGTGTAGCACCTTCTTGGGGCACAGGGCCACAGGCCCAGACTACCTGGTTATGTCACTGGAGCCTTCGGTTTTCTGAAAGGATGAGAGGCAATGCGCCAAAGTCCCGCGATTTTGTGTTCACACCACCAGAGCTGAGTTTCAGGAGCTTCCCACCCCCATATCGACCACCCGGGGTCACACTCGGACTGTGCCTGTCGCTGGGCCTCCAGCCTTTCTCTAGCCCGGGGGTCAGGAGCTCATCACATGCAAGAGCTTGCAAAGAACTCCAAAAGGGAGAGCATGGCTGGTTCTGCGCCCGGTTGTAGGAGGCCAGAAAGGCAGAGGGAAGAGCAAGCACCAAGATTTCTTGCACTGTGGACAGGGTGGAACTGCCACGCACCGGCGCATACTGACTGCCTCGGTTTGGTGGCGCGGCCCCTAACCGCGGCGGGTATTCCACCTTATGCCACAGAGTCACTTTTGGCCCGTGAGGAATAGAAGAAGGAGTATGGGCTCCGTACATGGGCAATTGCAACCTGTTTAACTGAACAGCAAGGGAAGCTGCTTGGTCCGGGTTCGGTTCTAAGACCAGAGAACACGCTTTAGCCTCTCCCCAAGGAAAAAATGTAAGGCAGCGAATCTTTTGGCAATCGGAACCCAGGTCAGGCAATGCACCCCGCCTGCCCTTTAAGGCAACTAAATTGCACATCTAGTACCTGGCACATGGGGCGCACCAATCCACTCCTCTCCCTTGCTCTAGAAGGCTGGAAGCCCGGTGGGGTTCATGAGAAAAAAGAGAAAACTTAAAGGTCTTAGGCTCTTGTTTTCTGCGCCGCCTCCTCCCACAATATTTATTCTGCACAGCTTAAGGTTCCTGAATCCCGACCCCGGGTACAGAAGAATTCTCTGAGTGAAAATGTGCAGGCGCCTTCTGCGGAGGCGACCAAGTTTGACAAACAGCGCCTCCTGGGGTGGGGAGAGCAGAGTGCTACGCAGCCAGAGGAGACTCAGAGAGCTCACCAGCCTCGGGACTGCTGGCCCCTTACGCTCCTGCTGGATCCCAGCACCTGATCCCTGATTCTTGGGCATCCAGCGCACCTAGGCCTTGCTGAACTGATAACCTCTCGAGCATGTGGAAACCACGACGCGCGGGCTAGTCCTAATTGCTACCCACGTGCACGGGGAGCAGGACACTGGCACCTGGCCCCCGCTGGGAGTTGCGTGCGCACTCTCTAGCTAGAAAGAAAGGTGCACTCCAATGATCCCGCGGGAGAGGCGGACACGACCGTGAACTCACTCGACCATCTCCCTAGAAATCCCCCAAGACTCTTCAATTGGGGACGAAAAGAGCCAGTGTGTGCCTGGGCTCCAGCAGCGTGCAAAATTAGAAAGCAAACAGTTAATTATTGTCTCTCTGTCCTTACTTTTTCCCTGGCTCCTTCAGTCACTTCGGCTGACCCTACACTTCAGAGTGAGCCCTGGGGGCTCTTTTGCCACACCGAGAATCCCAACTCAAACATGCGCAAGCTTGAGTTTCTCCCATTGCACCTTACTACCTTAAAGGTCGCCTCTCCACAAGAAATGCTCTAGAGGAGCAACGGAGCTCTGAAAGACAGCTGGTGTGTGGCGGGGTGTCTCAGACTCGAAAAGGAGCAGCGGTTTAGCAACAAGCTGGGATTTCCCGAGCTGTGTTCAGCGGCGCCCTAAAGGCGGTCCTGCAGGATGCGCCAGAACCAGCGCCTGGGACACGGAGTCCTCACTGCCCGCCCGCGCCAATTTACAAAGCAAACTTTCCCCAGAGAAGTTTCTGGATCGAACAGCGCGCAAAGTGCGCCAATCAACACTTAAAGAGAACCAAACTGTACAAACACGGATCGATCAGATAATTTCAGATATTATAATTGGCTTTAATTAAACACACTGCGTTCTAATTAACTCTGAAATTTTAGCATGCTTTGGGACACTGGTGTCTGGTTTGATATTGTCAGTCCAGATGTCCTAATAAAATTCAATCCTCCACTCAAGACTTCAATACTCACTAAGAACAAAATGCAAATTAAATGTAAAACCTAAAGTATCGCCAAAGGTATAATCAAGAAAGGTGTCTCAAAACTTCCCACTTTTTATTACGCAGTAGTTTTAAAATGCAGATTACATCCTAACAAGACTTCTCCAGAATGCCATAAATCTTAACTCTTTCCTGGACGATGATGGGTGCCACGCACTGGCTTGAGGAGCCAGATCCTTAAAAGTTTGCCAATAGAATTCCGTATTGAAACACATATTCGTGGACAGATTAAAGGAGCTGAGGACAGGACCCAGAAGGACCCAGAAGGGTGGCCTTTGACAGCCATTGAGGGCCTTCCCTTTTGGGATCTTCTGTCGCTCCTAGCTCCATGAACCCTAACCTAGCAGCTACACAGCCATTCCACGGCGCGGAAGGGTGTGGTAGGGCTGCGTTAACCGCTGAGTGACTTACTCAGGTGCTGGAACTGCTACGAGAGTGTTTGAAAGAGAAAGCTCTCACTGCCCCTGGGCGGAGATTGTCAAGTCCTTCACCTGGCCTGCACAAACCCTTTAGCCCACGATCAGGGAGCCTTCTAAGGGGGAGGGGGATTGGGCGTCGGGCGCCAACAGGACTGCTCCTCCAGGGAAGGGAGACGTGGGCCGCGCGGCCCGGTACCCCGTGGCGACGCGCTCTGCAGCAACTAAATTTTCTATCAACTCCGAGGGTGTGCTAAATTTTACAGACTAGGAGAGGCCAACTAAAAGGAAGCTATTCCCGCATTAAACATGTGTATGTTTTCCATACTAATGGAGTCACTTAAAGCTGTTGCTAATTTAACTTTTTAAAAAGGCCACACTGATGTAATTTGCATTTTCTTTAGGATATTGAAATAAAGAGAAAACTGCTGGGCGGCGAGGCTGCCCAGGGCATAGCTAGGGGCCATGCAGAAATAAAAACAGATAAAGAAAAGAAGAAAGAAAGAAACCGGCTTCTCTTCTAGACTATTAATAAGCAATTTGTCCCGCTGAAATTTACATTGCAAAGAGAAGAGCTCCGGCAGCCGCTGCGGCGGGGCCTGCACAGGCCGGGGCAGGGAACTCCGCAGCGCTGGTGGGGGCAGCCTCTGGGCGCCCGGACACCCCTCCCCGGCGATCTACGGGCGGCTTTGAAGTTAGTGTCCTTGCGGCGAACCCGCGGACCCTCGCCCAACACACCATATCAGCAGGGGCTGCGTTTGAGGAATGAGAGGACTGGGGCTGCACCCTGCCCCGCAACTGGGGCAGCAGCGGGTGATGGGTGTGAGGGTGTCCCTAGGGAATGCCTCTTTTCCCAGGGACCCCTGAACTTGCAGACCCCCCAGCAAGTACTGTTCAGGCCTTAAACTAGAATGGCAATAAGAAAGGTCATTTTGTTTTTCCTGCTTGGCCAAGCTGCTTCCCTGGTTCAAGTAAACTGCGAGTGTGGAGCTCCTGTCCCACACCCCAGCCTCTGCTCCGCCGGCGCGCCGCCCGGTGGAGTGACGGCTGGCGAGCCTAGCGTGGGGCCAGGGCGCCATCTACGGGCGCCGCACGGCTCAGGCCGCCGCCCTCGCCTCAGAGCCCGCTCCACCTCCCGCCGCCCGCGGGGGCCGCGCTCGCCCGCGCCTGCACGGCAAGGCCTGCCACTTATCACAATTACCCGACGCGCTCGGGCC
This sequence comes from Cricetomys ansorgei, assembly GCA_026225945.1. Taxonomy (NCBI): domain Eukaryota; kingdom Metazoa; phylum Chordata; class Mammalia; order Rodentia; family Nesomyidae; genus Cricetomys; species Cricetomys ansorgei. The sequence goes on from JAMJFZ010000597.1 coordinate 29,374,163, forward strand.
TTTTTGCTTATCAAACATTGCTTGCAAGTGATGCCAAGTTTCAGGCACTAGATTAAAACTTTCCAAATGAAGGCGCTCTCCTGCCTGCGATTTTTAGGCGCGAGATTAATAAAAGACACGGAATGTAAGGATAACACAATTTGATTTGTTAGTCTAACTCCGCGATTTGAGACTTGATGTCCCCAAAGACCCTGCGAGCTTTTCCCCTTTATTTATTTTTATTAAAACATCAATCTGCGCTGGAGCTGGGTGAACTCGGTTTCACCTGGAGAACATAAAATTCTCCATACCCGAGAAATAAGCACCTTTCATAAATCAATGGTATTCCTGACACATCGATCAATTTGGGGTTGTTAATCCGAAAGCAGGAGTTTTAATTGCTTCCCGCGCTCTCATCCAGGAACCGACACGCCCCCTCCTTTCTCCCGCCTCCCCCCACCGAGGGTCTCACTTTTGCTGGGGTTGGGGGTGGAACAGGGATCGAAAAATCCGGGCACTTCAGCTAAAGCCCCTGAAACCTCCATCTGCCCGCCACGGGGATCCTCCCCTCGCTTCCTTGGGATTCTACGGAGAAGTCCGAATGGACCCGCCACCCGAGCTGCCAGGCCTTCCCGTAGTCTTCGCCCGCCGCCAACACGCACTCGGGCACCGCAAAAGTTCCCCGCGAGGCCAGGCCCCCGCGCGCCGAGCATCACGCGCCGTATCCAGTGCCCCTGGCCCCGCCGCACCGCACAGCCCGTCCCTGCACCCTGCGGCCCGCCCTGGCGCTCAGGTCCCACCGTCCACGACACGCGAAGTTCAACTTTGCGGGCGCCGGGGCCGCCGTGGGGCCGCGCTGGGGCAGGAGCCCCCGACGGGATCGAGAGAGCCCGCAGCGCGCTTACCTGAGCCGCGGGGCAGCTCCTCCGACGGGCGTGGCGGGCGCCGGGGCCGCGAGGTGCCGGCGTCGCCCGGGGCGGGCTGGAGGTGTGCTGTTCCGCGCCTCCCCACCTTCCCACCTCCCGCCCTCCGGGAAAAGCCCACGGGCCCGGCCGCGAGCGCGCCAGTGCGCACGCGCTGCGCTGCCTTCCACCGCGGGCGGTGGCGGCGACGCGGCGGGCGGGGGGCCGAGCAGGGCGCTAGGAGGTGCCTGAGGCGACCCTGCAGCCCGCCCGCCGCGGTGCCCCGGGGCCGCAGCTGCGTCCGCGCTAGCCGCCTAGGGGACAGGCCTCGAGGGAGCCCCCGGGGCCACGCACCGGGCCCCTCCGCCGGGAGGACTGCTTGCAAAGGCTGGAGCGGCTCCTTCCTGCGGGGCTTAAGGGCAGCAGTAACCTGTGTTGGCCCAGAGAGTGCATCGGACCCCGGAAGAACACCAAGTGGGTGGACACTTCTGCACGCCAAGTCTAGATGCGGATCCCAGGACCCGGGTGGCTTGAAGTTTTCAGTGTAGACGTGAGCTCATTCCCTCGGGCAGAAGAAGGGTCGGAGTCTCCGTTCTCTTAGGTAGTGCAGGTGAAGACAGCTCCTAGCTGACTACTGCTAATTTAATAAGATGCATTCTGCTGAGCGGTTATAGAGTCAAGAGGTTGTCCACAAAGAAAGCAAGACCAGGATTCCTCGGAAAGCCACCGGGAAAGAAATACCTGGTCAGTTCCAAGGTAGCCCTGCTTCCAAAGCAGTTTCTGCTAGCCCGTGCCTCAACTGCCCACTGGGGCCAGACATCCCGGACCACTCCCTTCACCCTCCCCCTTTGATGTCACTCAGCAAGTGACAAAAGTGAAAACTTTATTAGACATCTTCAGCTACATCTCCAAGGAAAGGAGTCCAGCATCCCTGACCTGTGGACCTGCCCTGAGGTTGGGTTGGAAAATGAAGACGTCTCGGATACTTGGGTCTTCTTCCTCTCTTTAATAGATCCTTCAGCAGGAAATCAGAGCTGCGTTCTGTCTGCTCCTTTCAACCCAAAATACAATACAGACCTCTGAATAAACAGTTTGGGGCCCCAGGTCGATCTTTCATGTGAACTCAGATTATTCCTCCATTGCTTCTGGTTCCCAGACTTCTTCTCTACTCCTTATTTCAACCTTTTATAGTGAAAGTTGGTTGTGCTGAATCATGAAATCTTACTAGAAGAGAAAAGTTATTTTGGGCCATTTATTTAGTAAAAAGCACTCTAGAGAGTGCAACCCAGAAATGTGCTTTATTATGATAGCTTAATGTAAGATGAGAACTAAATAACGAATATTTCCCCTTTGTCATCTTCACTTGGGAATCATTTTTAATGCAAGCCAGCATGAAGCCGTTTAGGCAATATACAATATTTTAAGACATAAAATTACCCATGTTTTTAATAGCAGCTAACACACATTGAATGTTATGTGCCAAGGATCCAAGACAGACCCAAGTTCTCAGAAAAGGCAAGGGGCTGGCCTGTCATATTGCCAGGAGGTTGGGGCTCCAAGCCCTTTGTCTGGTGATCATAATAGTTCTGCCAATGGCTTCAGAGGCCATGGGGGGAGGGGTATGCTTTCATTGTCTTTAGGTTTGTGTGTGTGTGTGTGTGTGTGTCTTTGTGTGTGTGCCACAATGTGCATATGGAGAGTAGAGGACAACTTGCTGGAGTCAACTGTTTCCATTTACCATTTGGGTCCCAAGAATGGAGCTCAGGTCATCAGTCAGGATTGGTGACAAGTGCCTTTATCCCCTGAGCCATCTTGCTGGCCCCTTCAAACTTCTCTCCAGGAGTTTGATGAGATAGTACAGAATAGCCAGTGAAACTAAGTTCCCCTCATGGTGAATTGGGGATGTTTCCTTTCCTGCTCCTCCTTTCTGCTTCTCCACACCTAGCCCCAGGCCACCCCTCTGTTTAGCCTTTCCCACTCAGAGTCTGCAGTCCCCCAGGCTCTTCTGTAAACTGACCCTAGTCCATCTTTTTCTGAGCAGCTCCTAGAAAAGGAGGCCAAAGGTATACTCTTGGCTGGTCCTCAAGGAATATTGCTGTCCAACTAGCCATGTGGACAATGACCTCTGCTCACAGCCCCCCACCCAAGAGGTTGGTCTCAGGAACACACAAGGGAGGCCACAGATCTCTCTTCACATGCAAGCAACAGCACCAAGGTGTCTGTTAATCTAAACAGAAATAGTCAATCCCTGTAAATTGGACACAGTAATTATTGTCCCTCCTCCCTTCTTATTAATATTCAATTACGCCATTAAGCCCTGTGAGCTGCAGCAGTCTTGAACAAGGCTGTGCCCTCAAGGAGTTTGCAATTTAGGGGAATCCTTGTTACTACATACAGATAAAAGAAAAGTCCTTTTTGTATTGGAAAGGACTTCAAAAGGGCTGACAGGTTAAGCCCAATTCTCTCAGGCGTGTCAAAATCAATGTCCCTGTCATCTGTCATTGTCCGCACGTGTATACTCTGTCATTGGCCACTGTACCTAGAAGCGGACACTCTCAGACGTCAATATTCAAACTGGCTTCAATATTTGCTTAGAACTCTTTACCCAGGAGAAGCAAGTCTGCCTTGTAGCCACCTTCTAGGCATCAAGCATGTGATGAATGAGACGAGGTAAGGACTTGGTGTCCAGCGACAGCTCACTGGAGGCCAAGGGCTTGGAGGAAACACAAGCACCCAGTCCAGAAATAAGAACTCCATCTCTGGGACTTTTAAGGAACAGTACTTGGGGAAGTATTTATGCTATCTGCAGTTTGTCTCCTCCTGTAGAAGCCTAGCTCCAGGAGGCCTGGAGTTGTCCCTCTCTGGCTCTGTTCCTCTCTGGCATAGAGTCTCACACATGCAGGCTTCTGCAAAATAACTTGTTTTTATTAAGCGTGGAGTTCAGTTTTTTAATGTACTTGTAGACATTTTCAAACACAGGTAAAATTAAACAGAACAGAATGCATCACAAACCTTATCCTATCTCAGTCCTCAACCATGATTACTGTTTTACCATCTTGCAGCACCCCCCCAACACACAGTTTCCTCAGAAACTGTATTTTTATTAATTCTTTGAAATTTTCACAAAATTTCTTGTGAGTATATTTCCCCTTACTTCTCCTAGACCCACCCCTACCTCAGTCCCTCTCTCTCTCTCTCTCTTTTTAATAAACCCAATTTGTGGAGTCATTCACTGTAGTGCGATCAATCTACCAGGGGTCACATTATTAAAGAAAATTGACTCTCCCTCTCCCAAAAGCTTCCAACCAATTGTCAATAGTTAGATTCAGTTAGGCTTAGAGCAGCTGTTTGTAACCTGTGGGTCACAACCCCTTAGGGGTTGAATGGCCCTTTCACAGGGGTCACCTAAGACATCTACATATCAGATATTTATATTATGATTGATTCATAATAGTAGCAAAATTACAGTTATGAAGTAGCAATGGAAATAATTTATGGCTGGGGAGGGGTCACCACAACATGAAGAATTGTATTAAAGGGTCATAGTATTAAGAAGATTGAGAACTACCGGCTTGGGGACTCATGAGCCCCTCCCTCATCCATACTGGATGTTGACTGGATTGATCTTGTACAGGTCTTACTCAGGCAACTGAAGCAGCTATGAGTTCATGACTGTAGTGGTCCTGTCAGGTCCAGAAGATATTGTTTCACTCTGGTGCTCCCTGACCTCTGATTCTTACAACCCTTCAGCCCTTTCTTCCTCTAAGGTTCCTGAGCCCTCAGAGGGGTGATATAGATGTCACACTTGTTTTTGTCTGTCTGTTTGTGACAGGGTTTCATGTAGCCAGCCTGGGCTAGAGAACCTGCCACTGCCCATGCACTCATGGATATGATCCTGTGGGCTTACTGGTGGCAACCCAATGCATATGCATTTCCCATATATTCTGCCTGTGGAACATCACATCCCCTCTGCTCTCCTGCAACATCAAAGGGAAGGCATGTGTTATAGAGAAATCCCTTAGGCCGGACACCAGAGGGAACAGTAGACTTTAGTCACGTTCTCTAAACCCAGAATTTTCCTTGTTTTGTTTTGTTTTTTAGACAGGGTTTCTCTGTTGTAACTCTGGCTGTCCTGGAACTCACTCTGTAGACCAGGCTGGCCTCAAACTCACAGAGATCTGCCTGCCTCTGCCTCCTGAGTGCTGGGATTAAAGGCATGCACGATCACCTTCCGGCTAAACCTAGACTTCCCAAAGGCCAATGATAGTGGCCTTGGCTGCTAAGGAGACACAAATTCAGAATAGTCCACTGGAAGACTGTAAGGCGAGAACTCTGAAGCACTGGAAAGTCAAAAGGACAGCTGATGATGGCAGGTGTGTTGGGAGATTTCTTCGGAAGGGAAAGCCATGCAAGTGAGACCAGGAATGAGGTGGGTGTCTGTAACAGATCTACAGGGGAGGGAAGTGCACCACCACTCAAGACTGGGATCTAAGCCCCCAGATCTGTGCCCACAGGCTTCTCTTGGGCCTGGCTTTAACAATTGGTTTCATCTGTCTGCCTTGAAGGGAGAAATCATACGGCCAGCCTGGTACCCACTGACCAAGACTGACTATTCCACCTCTGACTTCTGTCATTCAAGTACTGCTGCAGAGCAGACTACAGAACAGCCCTGGAGTGTCCACTCTTTGCTTCTGGAGACAGCGAGCTGAGCACAGCTCCTCTCTGCTCAGGTCCACTTTGCACTCAGTGATGGCATGCACTGAGTGGACAGAAGGTTGCAAAGACATCTTTGTGGGAACAGGATGAGCCTATATGTGAGTACTCAGGGGAAAAGCAAGGATTTGGAACTCTGCTGAGGATGTGAACTGATCATCACTTGTTTTCCTTCTGTGGACCATCACCTGAATTTTATACTGAGCCTGACTTTCCTGTGTAATCAAGGAAGAGGAAAATGAAACTGCCCCCCCCCATTTAGAAGCAAGAAAAAAGGAAAAGAAAGAGGGGAATGGGAAGGGGGATGGATGAAGGGAAACGGGAAGGAATGGAGAAAGAGGAGGGAAAAGGAAAAGGGAGAGAGAGAAAAAGAGGGAGGAGAAAGAGATGGATGAGGGAAGAGAAGGAAGGGAGATGGGAAGGGAGGGAGGAAGGAGAGGGGAGGGCCCTAACCTAGGGAAAGAACAGGAGCTTTCTAAGCCATTGGCTCTATAGATTAGTGTGGTTCAGCTCTTCCTAAATATTGCCCCCTGTCCACAGTCCTTAGTGCCCCCACTAGTTGAAGGAAAATGTCCTGGGACCCAATGAGGCTATGTGTGCAACCAATTGTGTTGCCTTTTATTTCTTTAGTTAGGTTTAGACAAGATCTATCTCAGCTGGCCTCGACCTTGCTATGTAGCCAGGGATGACTTTGAACTTCTGATTCATTTGCCCCCTCCTCATCCTCCTCCTCCTCCTCCTCCTCCTCCTCCTCCCAGGTGTGAATGCTGGGATTACAGGTATTCACCACCATGCCCAGAATGCTGATGTGCATTGTCTATAATTTAAAATACTTTAAAGAGAGTTGTCCAACATACAAAGAAGGCTTCCTGGTGCTTTTATAATATGGAATTTTGGCAAGTCTACTTCTACTTGGCAAGGCCTCTCAGATACCCAAGATTGGGAAAGCAAGCCGGATTTCTAACCTTGAGTGATCATGTGCTGACTGGAGTGGAAGAGTTGAATGTGTTCTCGCCTAGCCCCTGAATTCACACCAACAGTAAAGAGATTCACCATCCCTGACCTGAAGGATATGGCTGGTTCTCTGGGTAAGGAAGATGACTTCTCAGTGAAATGCACACACTGGATGGAACTCAGGAACAGAAGAGCCTCTGCACTGCTGTCTACATTGCTGCTTTCCCAGCTCCTAAACCCTGGGCAACAGGGGAAGAAGAGGAGAGGCCCTGCAGCAGGTGGCAGAGAAGGAATATAGCAGCTGTGGTCCTGGAGACAGAGTGAGTGAGTTTCGGGCCAGAATTGGAGACAGAAGGAAGCTGTGAGGTAGAGACTGGGATTTCCAATGGATATCTAGCTCTCTGTCCCAACTCCAGGGAAGTCGCCTTTAGTCCTAGGAACTTTCCAGCAATGACTGTCTTTGCTAAGGAGCACCAGGGACAATCATACCTGAATCTGCACTGATGAGAAAGACAACCATGTGATTAGAAAAAGCAGTTAGGTGGATCTTAAGTATGGCCTTGTGGGTATGTCTATTAACTAGCCATGCCTACATGAGAAGGGCTCAGTAAAAAACTGCCACCAACGTTCCCAAGTGTCCTATATAGGCACGCTGTCTGGGAGACATGGGAACTGCACAGCCATGGCTCTTGGACTCTCTTGTTTATCTCCTCCCTTCACTAGTTCCCAGATGGTCCTTTGTCCAAAGTAAACATGAGGGTGATGTCACAGCTCTCCTGAGTCTGGCCCAGAGTGAGGCATGCTCCTCCCCTGGAGCAGCCCAACATTTTACACTAGTGTCTTTTACTAATGCTGACCCTTTGGGGCTTTAGTTTCCTCATCTATAAAATGGTGTGATAGTAGCTACCACATCAGGTCCTTGCACATCAGAGGCTCAGTGCATCTCAGTGCTGGTTGACATCCTGTGGTCCATCCTTATTTTGTTGTCATGGTTACCTTGGTGTACTGCTCCTCTCCTAAGCTTTCTAGTGGGATGATTGCAGTCTTCATGTTTTTGTTTTGTTATATTCCTCTCTGCAGCTGTCCCCTTCCTGACTCTATCCCCCAGGGACACCATTTAAGTCTCCGTGTTGTAAGCAACAGAAAACAAAAAACAAAAAACCAACTCAAACTGGCTTAGGCAAAGATGAGAATTGTTTTAGATGCATGCATCGGAAAGCTGACATCAGAAAGGCTACAGCCAGGAGGAGCTTAGACAATTTCATCAACAGATTGTCTGTATCCTTTGGGGTATCTGTCTTATCCTTGGGTTTAACCAAGTAGCCTTGCAGCTCTAAGCAATCCACATGGTACCCAAGTGGCTCCTGTAGCATCAAAGTGCACACTCTCTCTTTTCACTGCACAAGAAAAGCAGGACATGACTCCTCCTCTGGCAGTTTCTACATAAGAGAGAAGAAAAAGGACATTTTCCTCTCACCTAGAAGCCCTTAAGTCTGAGACTCTGGTGGCTGTGAACCCCTACAGGTAGCAACCAGGACCTGGGGAATCCAGTAACTCTTCAGCCCACGGGGATGAACAGAGGACGTGGTTTCACCAAAGGATGGTATAGATGGGTACATTGCAGAAGATCCTGCTAGGGAGGACTGCACTGTCTGCATCTCCAGGGTTGCTGCTCACTGCTTTTGAGGAAGTTACATGTTGTAGAAGTTTCTTTTTAGTTATGTTTAAAATAATTGTTTTTTGCACTGTTGGGTGAGGGGCTCCCTAGGTCTTGGTGTTTTGTATTGTTTGCAGGTGTTGGATTAATGTGGGGGATGTTTGATTGCTTGTGATCTGTACATGCTACCAGGAGAACACCTGAGGAGTTCTGAATCAATAAAATACCTGAGCTCAGTCACTTGGGATTCCACTGTCCAGTATGGCACTTGCCACGATGGGGGTTCCCTCTGTCAAGGTCTGGTAGAGATTATACCTACAATTATGCCTCCATGTCTCCTTGCTGAGACACCACAGTAGGTATTCAACTATAGATGGTGTACCAACATGGGACACTAACATCACGCCAGCCACAGCCAACATGGACACAAGGAAGAACAAAAAAGAAACTCCAGACCTTGCAGAGTCTGTTTTGTTTTGTTTTTTTCCCTGAAAATCTGTCCAGATACTGGTGAGGTGAGACACATCTGCTATGGTGATGTGAACTCCATCCCATGAAGGAACCCTTCTGGCAGACAAGGTTACCAGTTGCTTTTCCAGCAAACCAGACTCTGTCTTAAAATCTGGAATGTGCTTCCTCAGCGACAGCACACAGAAGCTGTCTTCCAGAACTGGCCAAGGTTGTCTCTCCTGCTTGGTACTGTAGGAGTGACCAAGGTGGTGCTGGTTTTGAAAGGGTCTTTGGAAAGCACCTGAGGCTTGGCACTATGAGAGGTCAGGAGAGGCCATTGGTGAAGGTGCAGCCTCAGTAGCTGTTGAAGGCCCAGATTTAAGGGGTCAGGCAAAGAAGTTGAAGCTTGGCACCATGAAGAGAGCCCAGGAGAGGCTAATAGTGAAAGTACAGCCCAGTTGTAGCAAGGAACCCCAACATTCTAAAGATGCCAGTACTATGGGATGACCATCAAGAACAGCAGCAGCAGTGGAAGCCAGAGTGAAGCCAGCCAGAACCTGGAGGACAAATTCTGTGTGCTGCAGAGGGCAGAGTCAGAGAAGTAATCCAAACCCTTTGGAGGAGTCCAGAAGATAGTGAGTGAATTCCAGATAATTGGACATTGATAAAGTATTTCTGCTGTCCAAAACATTGTGAAAAGCTTGATAGATGTTTGGTTTCATTTGGTCCTGTGCATTAGAAACCCTTGTGATTGTTTCTCTTATAAATAGTTTGCTGGTGTAGTGTTAAATTGTGTTGTAGAGATAAAGCATTTTTTTTGATTGGCTTATACAGAAAAGGGGAATTGTTATAGAAGTTTATTTTCAGTTATGTTTAAAATAATTGTTTTATGCACTATTGGGTGAGGGGCTCCCTAGGTCTTTGTGTTTTGTATTGTTTGCAAGTGTTGGATTTATGTGGGGGTTGTTTAATTGTTTATGATCTACACATGCTATCTATAGAACACCTGAGGAGTTCTGAATCAATAAAAATACCTGAGCTCAGACACTTGTGGTTCCACTGTCTAGGATGGTACTTGCCACAATGGTGATTCCCTCTGCTGAGGTCTGGCAGAGTTTGCACCTATGAAAACTCCCTCCTTGTCATCCTTGGTAAGTTACCACAGCAACATACTGCTACACTTACATGAAATGGTTGTCCCTCAAAAGGATGGAATTTTTTTTGTGGAGAACTGGCCTAGTGGGGAATGATCCCCAAATGAAAGGATTTGAGATGACAAGATGCATCCATGTAGCATGTTACCCTACAAAAGGGAAAAGATGGCAAAATGGGAGGCCCAGGCTTCATAAGTCTCAGCCTTCTTCCACTATTGCAATTCAGCTATTTAATTTCTCCACAGAAGGCCTTTAGTCTTCTCATAGGAGAGGCTCTTCCCTGTGCCTGGATGCTCTCAGGTCTCACCATTGATTGGCAGCAGGAGAGGTACACAGCTATGAATGGGCTGTTACTAGCGAGCATTCCTTTTCTACAGATCTTTCTCCTACTCTGACTTAATGCCAAGGTCTCGGGAGCCAAATCCCAGCCAAGAACAGAGTCCCAAGCTGGAACAAGCCTGGATCCTTTCCTTACCACATGCAGAGTGGAGTCTGCTCACTGGACTCTGTCTGAGTGAACAGGAACCTTCTGTTTTTAGCTGCTGATTTTTTTCCATATTTGTTCACAGTAATTCATGCTACTCATGGTGACCAGCTCAAATGGCATGAAACTGATGACTTCTTTGGGTCACAAAATTCTGCCTCAAAATACCTCGATGGGCCATCAGCATTGGGAAGGACCCTCAACTTATGATGTCCCAATACATCCTGTTTAAGGAAAAGGCTCCTGAAGACTATCAGGGTTCAGGATAAGGTTCATGTTTATTCTGAATTATACAATATTTAAGTAAAAAAAAAAAAATGTGAGGCTGGAGATGGCTCAGTGGTTGAGCACTTGTTGCTCTTAAAGAAGACTCAGGTTTAATTCTTAGCACCCATACAGTGGCTCACAGCAATTCATAACTGCAGTTCCAGGGGATCCAATGTGCTCTTCTGACTTCTGCAGGGCACCAGGCAAGCACATGGTGCAAAGACGTACATACAGGTAAAACAGTCATATACATTTTTAAAATCTTTAAAATTTTGTGGGAACTGCAGAAAAGTATGGAGGTAATAGCAAATTCATTGATTTCACGGGTTTTCTTTGAAAGGACCAGCGCCCCTAGTGGCGCCCCCTAGTGGTGGTTGGCTCTGACCCGGCCTCTCTGCTTACTGTCAAGTACTCCCTTTGCCAGAAACCCTTGCTTCCTTGAGAGATGTAACAAGCCAATCCAGTATTCAGGTCCTGACCAATTAGAGATATCCCCAAGATACTACCTGTTTGGTTTTAAAAAATATGGCAGCTTTCGGGGCTGCCGTGTTTCTTTAATTGGACAGCCTTGGCATGTCAGTATGTATCCCATGGGAAATAAACGGCTTTGACTTTAAATTGGACACATGTTACTCTCAGTGTTTATCTGAGCTATTTCACGAACCCAACATTCTTATAACATGGTCATGGAGCCAAAGGCCAACATAGTACATTAAAAAGACAGAACAGGCTGGTGAGATGGCCCAACAGGTAAAGGCACTTGCCATAATGTCTATTGACTTACGTTTGCTCCCCAGAACCCACATATGAAAGGAGAGAACCAACTCCTGAGAGTTGTTCTCACCTCTGTTCACCATGGCATGCTTGTACCACCGCTTACACACATCATACAGTAATAATCAATAAATTAAAATAAATAAAAACAACTAAAAGGCCGCTTACCAAGGAGGTGTCCAATAAAATAGAAAGTATTTAGATAATAATTTCTTTAATACAGTCAAATACCACTGCGGCCCTGCCTGTAGGTGATGGCTAGGAGCCAAAAGGGGACCTTAATGCCACACTGAGGAGGCTGAATGGAGCGTCAGGACCTGTGCTAGAATTTTCAGCAGAATGAAGTGATGCTTCATCTCATAGTGTCAATGAGGTTACTCCCCCGTCCCCTTGCCAGCTAGTGAGACCTAGTGGGTAGCCAGATATCCCACATCACCCAGCAGCCACGGGGTCAACAGAAGCAAGACAACGACTTTCCTTCCTTGCCAAAGTAGCATCAGAGAAGACCAACTAAAACTGAAAACTCATATAAGATGGAGTCCTAAACACATTATGCAAAACATCCAGGTTTCAATCAAAAGCTACTCATCACATCAAGAACCAAGATGGTTTCAAACAGAATAGAGCATTACAATAAACAGATGCCAGCAGCCAGTCGTTAGTATCACCTGGCAGCTTTCAAGCAGGCCATCAACCAACAATAGAAACGCTGAAAAAAGAAAAAGAAAGTCTCAGGAAAGGAAGAGAAGTCAGAAAGAAGACCCACATGGATGTTCTAGAAACAAATAATAACACAATTTAAATTTTAAAACTCAACAACAGAATGAAGGAGCCGAAGAACTGAAAAACTTGAAGGAAAAAAAAAAAAGAACAGAAGAAATTACCCAGCCTAAAATAGAGCGAAAATAAGGTTTTAAAAGCAAATAGAGCCGGGTATGGTAGCCAAGTGTGGTAGCCAGGTGTGGTGGCACATACATGCCTTTAATCCCAGCATTTGGGAAGCAGAGGTGGGTGGATCTCTAAGAGTCCAAGGCCAGCCTGGCGTCTACATAGTGAGATCCAGGACACCACCTAAGAATACACAGCAAGAACTTGTCTCAAAGGAAAAGAAAACAAACAAAGGAAAAAAAGGTGAGAGCTTAAGGAACATGTGGGATTTTAAAAAGAACTGGTCTCACCGAAGAGCCAAGGGTGTGTATGTGAGTGTTGGGGTGGCAGGGAGACTAGGGAAAGGCTAAAAAGTACTCAGAGGTGAGGAATAAAAACTATCCAAATTTGGTAAAATAAATAAATAAATTTGGTAAAATAAATTCAAGAAACTGGCAGACAGACTTCAGAAATCCACACCAATGTACATTCAACCTAATCCCTGAAAACTAAGGATCAAGGGAGATGTTCTAGAAGTAGGAGCAGAGAAGGTACCTTACTTATGTGAGAAAGGAGATCAATGGCTGTGGAATTCTCATCAGAAATCGTAGATCCTCAAGGAATTGGCCCTAAACACTTCAAGTTCTGGGAAAAAGAACTGCCAACCAAGTTTTATGCACAGGTAAAAACTGTTCCTCAGCATTAAGGGAGTAATGGAGACATTCTCTGATGGACACTGAGAAAAACTGCTGCCTGAACTCCTGCCCAAAAATATGCCTTAAAAGAAGTTCTCTAAACACAAAAGAGATAAAGAGAGAAGGGTCCCTGGAAGAAGCAAGGAACCCAATAATTAACTCAAAATGTAATTCTAAAGATGTGTTCAAATAACCATAGGAAACCAGTGTAAATGAGAGAAATTAAAGCAGAAAGAATGAACCAAAAGCATACCAAAAACGCATTAGTTACTTTTCTCTTGCTGTGATGAAATACCATGAAAAAAGAAACTTAAGGAAGAGTTTATTTTGGCTTACAGGTCCAGGGGGCTAAAGACACACGAGCCAGAACAGGAAGCAGGCTTGTTACATTTCATCAGCACACAGGAAGTAGAGAGTGTGAGAAAGTGCAAGAGGGAGAGATCAGGAAGCTGGTTAGTCTACAAACTCTCACAGCCTGCCGTCAGTGATGTACTTCCTCCAGCAGGGCTCCACCTCCTAAAGTCTTCCGAACCACCCCAAACAGTGCCACCATCTGGAGGACAAATGCTTAAATTTATGAGTCTATGAGAGACATTTCTCATTCAGATCACTAGAAACAACATATCAAAACTACATCAAAATGTAAATATTCTGAATATGCCAATAAAAACAGACCAGCAGAAAAGTTTTGTTTTTTTTAATGACTTGACTATAGGTTGTTTTAAGAAACATAATTCAGCCAGGTATGATGCATTTTTGTAATCCCAGCACTCAGGAGGCTGAAGAAGAACCATATACTTTCAAGAGCAGCCTAGTCTACATAGCAAGCTCCAGGCTAGCCATGGGCTACATGGGGAGACACTATCTCCAACAAAACAAAACAAAGAAACTGCCTTCAAATACAATAATATAGGCAGGTTGAAAGTAGAAAGAAGGAAAAGAGAACTCATATAGACATCAGTAAAAAGAAAGTATGATTAGCTATATTAATATCATATAAAAGTAGACTTCAGAGCAAAGGCAGCTACTGGAAACAAAAAGAAGTCATAGCAAGCTGAATATGTTCTCCTAAAAACACAGAACTGTAAAATGCAAGAAGTAAACACTGATAGGCCTGAAAGAAAAAAACAATACATCTAGCAGTATAGTTGAAGGTTTCAGTGCATTGTCTCAAAGGTTGGCAGAACAATTAGAAAATAAGCGCACAGAGAGAGCTCAACACATCATGATCTACAATGTGATGCGATCGGGACCTGGTTGACATTTACAGAATATTCCAATGTTAATAACATTAGATACGTTTCCTTCCAGTGATTTATGGAAGACCACAGTGTAGACAAAATAACCTAGACCATGAAACAAACCTCAGCAAAGAAACAAAGTTATGCAGTAGCACTAAACTCACAGTTTTGCTTTGTTCTTTGTGAAACAGGGATTTGCTATACAATCCACGCTCGATCATATGATCCTCCTGCATCTGCTGCTGAAGAAATTGGTATTGCATCTCTATACCATCATGCTCGGCTTTCAACTTGCATTCAGTAACAGAAAAGTCTTCAATGCTTGGAAGCATTGCAAGGTGATCCTATCACCTTATGACTCAGAGAGGAAGAACCGAGGGAAGAAAACACAAATGTATCCCACACTACTGTGTTCTGAGACACAGTAAGATAGTGTTGAGAGACAAACCTAGCATTAAGTGTGTGTGTTAGAAATGGTGCCTGGCAAAGTGGATATTAGACTTGAGTCTGCCTCATACTTTATGCAACAGTTAGTACAAAATGCATTTTGGACTTACATGTGAATTATGAACAATAAAAAACTAAGAATAAAAGAGAAAACTGGTGAGAGGCTTCAGCAGGTAAAGATGCTTGCTGCCAAGCCTAACAACCTGAATTTGATCTCCCAAACCCACAGGGTAGACGGAGAGAACCAACTCCTGCAAGTTGTCCTTTGACCTCATGTGGGTACCATGGCACACAAATAGATACACACACACAAGAAAGAAAGAGAGAAAGAAAGAAAGAAAGAGAGAGAGAGGAGGGGAGGAGGGAGGGAGGGAAGAAGGAAGGAAGGAAGGAAGGAAGGAAGAAAGGAAGGAAAGAAGGAAGGAAGAGAGGAAGGAAGGAAAGAAGGAGTGAATAGCTAAATAAATAAAGAATGTAATAGAGCTATTAAAAGAATAAAGCAGAAGAGAAAATCTTGGGGATCCAGGGTTAGTCAGAGAGTCTTCTAACACAGAGAACTTAAAGGATACACACACACACACACACACACACACACACACACACACACACAATTTACCTTAAGAAAAGAAAAACTTGGGCTTTACAAAAGGCCCTGATAAGTTGCCCAGCAGAGAGGAGATAACCTGCAGACTAGGAATAAAGAGTTGCAGACTACATGTGTGATAAAGGATTGCTGTCTGGCACATATGAAGATGTCTCAAGCTCAATAGTATAAGAGAAAGTCATCTCACAAGAAGTTAAGCAGGTGCTTCAATGAAGAACACAGCCATATTGACCACACGTAAGGATGTTAAACGCCATCATCACTAAAGAGATTCAAACTGAAGTCACAAGGAGATACCCCTGTCTGAGTGACACGGTAGGAAATTCTGAGGACACATTCCCCCCCTCTGAAGGTAAGAATGTCAGATGCTATGACCACTCTGGGAAAATGATTTGTTTTAGTTGTATAGCTTGTTGGTTGTTGCTTGTATTCTGAGGATCTTACACAGCTCAAGCTAGCGCCTAACTCCACATGTTGTCCATGGTCTTGAACTGATCTTCCCACCTCCACCTTTCAAATGCTGAGATTGCAGTAATGCACCACCATACCCAGCTATGAAAGTGGTTTTTTAACAGCTGAACGTGTATTGACTGTACAATCTACAACTGCACATCTGAGTAGTTAGCTCCGAGAAATGACAACTATGTCCACATAAAACCTACAGACAAATGCTATGCTGTTATAACATTGATGGTGACATTCAAATCAAGCCTGAGTGAGTCTCCAATCAGTCAGATACCAGAGAATGACACACTGGATGATTCCAGTTGTATAAGCTGTTTTGTTGTTGTTTGTTGGAGTTTTTTTCATGCCAGCGATCCAACCAAGGGCTTGTACTGAGCCATGGAGGAGCACTGAACCATTGAGACACATCCCCAACCCTTGGTTCTTTGAGACAGGGTCTCGCTCGGTAGCATAGGCTGTCCTCCAACCTAAGATCCACCTGCTCCACCATCAGAATGCTATATTCCAGGCATGGACCACCACATCCAGTGCTATAAAATATATGTATATATATATATATATATATATATATATATGTGTGTGTGTGTGTGTGTGTGTGTGTGTGTGTGTGTGTATGTATGTATGTATATATATATATATATATATATATATATATATGCATTCTTGAAGTGACTGAGTTATAGGAATGTGTAATTGTGCTGTTACTTTTGTGCTGCTGTGATAAAACACCATGAACAAAGCAGCATATGGAACAAAAGGTTTGTCTGGGGTATGGTTCCAGAGGGACAAGGGTCTATGATGACAGAGTAAAGGCATGGTGGCTGGAACTAGAAACTGAGAGCTCACATCTTGAATCACAGGCAAGAAGGAGACAGAACAAACTGGGAATGACTGGTGTCTTTGGCCTTTCAAAGCTTAACCCCAAGTAGCATATTTCCTCCAGCAAGGCCACACCTCCCTCCAAATGTGCCATCCGCTGTGGAATGGTCCAGTGTTTGAATGCCCCAGACTATGGGAGGGGGTATCTTATTCAAATCACCACAGAAATGCTTTAGTGGTCTCCAAGATTAAGGAAGGATGCAGACAAGAGATGAACAAGAAGGACCTTATAGTGTGTGTGGGGGGGGTTCCCCTCTGATCTCATGTATGTGGTTTGCTTGTCAGTGGCTACACCCTGGCTTGGCACAAAGAGAGACTGGCTGAAGAGAATGTTGGGACTTTGCATTCCTTCCCACAGCTGTATATGAATCTGCAAGGATAAGAAAGAGAGTAGGGTCTGGGGACATGGCTCAATGTGAGTACCAGAGTTTAGATCCGCAGCACACACAGCCACGCAGGCATGGCAGCTGTCTACAATCCCAGCACTTGGGGGTAGAGGCAGAGAATCCTTGGGTCAATCTGGCTAGCTAAGCCATCAAGAATTGACAATCTCCAGATTCAGGGGGAAATCGTATCCCACTAAAGAGGAGCAGAATTGAGAAAGGCACCTGATATCTACTTCAGGCTCCTCATGCGTGTGCACACACAGAGATGTACACCTGCACATGCACATACACCTCAACATACACACACACACACACACACACACACACACACACATGCATGCACACCACGTACACACATATACCCATGTTAAAAAATAGATTAGGTTAGAAAGTTCCAATGATAGGTGATGGTCGATGACAGATGTCATCCCTTCCAGAATCTTATGTTGTGGGCATTATTACCATCGTGTCACAGAGGAAGACAGCGGAGCTTCACGAAGACAAATAGCTCTCTGAGTCACAACCCATGCCACTGGACTGAGATTCTCACACTGGGATTATAACTCTAAGCCTCACCCAGCCTCTACCGACCTTCAGTGGAGGGGAGCCTCCTTCTCTGTCCATCCTCTGGCCCTTTGTGCAACATTTCTTGGTCTCTGAATGAAGAACCACTGCACTCAAGGACCACAAAGCTTCTTCTGTTCCTCCCCATCCACAATTCCCAGCATTTATATAGTGCCAGCTCTCCTCCTGGTATGTTCCTGGGAGCACCTGATGCCTGAGCTGAGTCCTCAAGGTGGGAGGTGAAGGAGACCAGCCTCAGAAGGCTTCACCACGTGATCAGCACCACATGATCCCATTTCCATGAATGCCCAAAGCAGATAAGTCTGCGGAGCCAGTTGGTGACTTTCTGGGCCAGGGACAGCAGAAGGCAGGCAAGTGCTCACCAGTGCTGAAGGTCACTTGGGAATGAGGGAACCTTCAGAACTTATAGTGCTGGTGGTTGTCCTGCTTTGTGACTAGCTGCCATCCAAGCATGTGCTTCAAATGGTAAAAGTGGTCAATTTTATATTATTTCACCAGAACAACAACAAAAACGATAGCCTAGTCTTGGATTCAGGGGAAGGCCTCATGAAAGACCTGGCCTCCTGGTTGCTGCTCTTGAGGCAGCAGCAGGAAGAGAAGCAGCAGCTTGTGGAAGGACGAGGCGACCAGAAGCCCTGGGTCTCTCAGCCCTTGGAACAGCCCTAAGCATGCAGAGCCATTGTCTCATCGTGCGAACCACACTGGGCCTAGGAACCTGTCCACAGGGAATGCTGGGGCAGATCTGCTGAGGCTATACTGTGGACACTGATCAGGTCCAGCAGGGTGGAATGAGGAAGTCTATATCCTTTCACTGAGATGAACCAGCTCCTTGGCCAGAAAAGAAAGGTCAAGCATGAAAGGATCAAAGATCAAGGCCAGAAAGCCAGCTGTTTCCATCTTTCACCAAGCCAGTAAACTAGTGGCCACCGTGTGTGCTTGTGGTCTAGAAACATTGTTACCCCAAGTTGGTAGCCATAGATTTGGACTGGGACCCTGAGAGTGCCGAGCCTGTCTGAGCAACCTCATCCTTTCTATGGAGGAGATGCCAGGACAAGGAAAAAGGCCAGCTGTGGAGGCTGTCCTGCTGGGCGTGCTGGCACTGCAAGCTCCTGGCTCAGAATTTCATACCCAGGCTGGGTTCCGAGGATGAGGCGGGCCTTCCAGCACCTGTGCGGACGGTCTGAGCCAGGCAGCTCAGCTATCTGCAGAAACAGCACTTGGGGATTAACCTCTGCAGAAGTATACAGGAATCTCTTCCTGGCTGCCTTTTGACTGGGCTGGGAAACTGTGAGGTAAGCTCTCCAACTTGCATCCAGTCTCAGCATTGATCCAGCCAGGCACTGGGCAGACTCTGCAGAGGGAGTCCTGCCAGGAGAAAAGGCAAAGAGAAATGACATAGAAATCTTAGTGGTACAGCCCCAAGTGTTACTAGAAGGCTCCACCAGAGATAGGGCAAGTACCAAGCAGCTAGCCACAATGACACATATAGGAGCTCCGTGTCTGTCTGCCCCAGCTTCAATGCAAAGACAGTGGACAAGCATAAAGCCATCAGACACTTACGCAAACCATTCCAATGAGAGTTCACTCTGTGCTGTCAGTCTCCATGTCTCTGAGGAGACCTCAGGAGCTCAGGCCCAGAGGCTTGGTTAAAATTGCTAGATGTGATATTCAGGGTCTGCTCTGAAAAGAGAGTCCATAAAAACTGGCAAGGATGCATGCCATGAGAGGTGAATCCAACTGTCCCAGGATTGCTGCACTCAGATCCTAGCACTGGCCAGTGACAGGGGCCTAGCCGATGTGAGCCACGGCTTCCCACTTGTTCTAGTTTCACTGTGTTGATATGTAAAACACCCTAACCAGAAGCAACCTACAGGAAGAAAGAGTCTATTTGGCTTACACTTTCAGGTCACAGTTCATCATTGTGGGGAGTCAGGGCAGGAACTCCAGGCAGGAACCTGAAGCAGTTCTGCTGCCTGATGGCTCACTCACTCCCATGTTCATGACTAGCTGGTTTTCTTATACAGCTGAGGACTATCTTCCTAGGGTTGGTGCTACCCACAGTGGGCTGCTCCCTCATGCATCAATTAGCAATCACGACGTACCAACAGGCCAATCTGATCTAAGCAACTCCTCGATCAAGGTTTTCCTCCCACATGACTGTAGGCTGTGTCAAGCTGACAGTTAAAGCTAATGATGACACTGATAGGTCAGGCAGAGTAGTGTTATCACAGTGCCTATCAACTACAGACCTTGCATCCCTGTGGGAGACATTCCAATGTCTCAGCTAGACATGTGATGTATTGTAAGGCCTCTTGTCACTGTTCTGAACTCTTCCAGTGGTGTGGGCTTTGTTAGCTGGTCATGCAGGGCCGGGCATGTTTTCAGAATCTGTGGTGACTGTTATCCATGTGTGGGCATGCTGGGGCATGGATGGAGAGGTTCTGATATGGTAGGGGAGGCTCTCTGCCACAGAAGGTGTTTTTGCAGATACCAAGATCATTCTGAGTTCCTTGGACCTGAGCACACCGTGCTCACCATGAACAGTAAGTAGCAGCTCCTCTTCACCTTGCCTAGAGGCAGCTATCTTGTCAGTCAATATAAATATATTTGTCCCGCCTAGGTCTCCTTACATCATGACTCTACTCATACGTCAGGCACGCCCAACCTTATTGGTTTTGAAAGATTTGGATTCCTCCTTCTGGAATGAGACACCTGGCATCAGCCTGGTGGAATTTCAAGGCATTGATAATTTAGGCAAAACCTCTGCAACTATTCAAACAGCAACAACAAAAACCCTACCCCAAATCAGGTTGATGTCATGAAAATAGGACCTGACCAGCAAGAGGCTTTCATCAGCATAGTAGGGGTAATAACACAAGGGGACCAATCTTCAGTATCATAGGGGAATTTGTAAATTTGGCTGTATGTCCAGCCAAAGAATAATGTTCAAGGGTGGGGAGAGGTCTAAGATTCTGTGTGTATGTACTCATGTATGTGCTGGTGCCCATGTATTGTACATGTATGTGGAGGCCAGAAGTCAATCTCAAGTGCCATTCCTCAGGAGCTTGTTTTTTGAGACAGGGTCTCTCCCTGGCACCTGAGCTTACTAGTGCATCCCAGGGATCCTCCTCTTTCTTCCTCCCTATTGCTGAGATTCAGAGCTCGAGCCATCAAGCCTGGGGTTGTATATGGGTTCCTGGGATCAAACTGAGGGCCTCATGCTTCACTGACTGAGCATCTCCCCAGCCCTGTCTTTTGTGTCTTTCTAACAACTTTCCTTTTTTCTTTATTTTTGTTTTTTTTTTTGCTTTGTTTTCTGTTTGTTTGGGTTTGTTTGCTTGTTTTCTGTTTTGTTTTGTTTTGAAGGAAGTTCATTCTATATATGGCCCTGGCTGACCTGGAGCTCACTATATAGACCAGGATAGCCTTGAACTCTGCTTCCCAAGTACTGGGATTAAATGTATGAATCACCCTGACAGCTTTCTTGAGGACATACTCCAATAAATCCAGGAAGGTGAGGGAAAGAGACACGGAATCCGGAAATCAGACAAGCTATGCTGAGCTCAATATGAAAAGGAATTCTAGTCTGAGGACCTGGAGTGTGGGCTGTATCCCTCAGCACTTAGAATCTCGCAAGGAAGAAGCTGGCTTCTTCCTCACATCAATATGGAAAAAAGCAAGGTTGTTAATAGGAGAAGCAAAGAGCTATAGAAGAGTACCCAGCACCTGCATGAAACATCCTGCTGTGATTCTGAGCAACAGAAAGACAGTAAAAAAAAAAAAAAAATCCATGTAAGGACAACTCCTGGATAATTCTTTGCCAGCTGCCAGTTTTAATGATATAAGATTTCATCTCCATCCTGGATATGGAAAGGAACAATGCATACGGTCCCTGACTTATGATGGTTTGACTTATGATTTCTTGGCTTTATAGCTTTCAGGAGAGACTATACTTTGGATTTTGATATCTTTCTGAATTTGAAATTTAATGTAGATACTTGGCCTGTGATGCTGGCTAGTAGCTGATGGCTACCTGGTACCCAGCCAGCCACTTGACCATGAAGGGAAGTCACTGGTACTTTATAGTTTTTTGTATTATCAGCAATTTTTTTCACTTAAGTCACTTTATTTTTCTGGTATAAAAATCCTATATGGTAGCTGGAGCCTGGATCCACTAAACAGGGACGCTGGTGTGGTCAGTGAATTACTGATAAGGAGACTTAGAGAATACAATCTCTTTCCAGAGGTTGGGGATCAAGTAGCTATAGCTCTTGGAGATGGAATCAAAAGTGGCCATGGCGAAGTTGCCCAGGATGTCAGTGCAACCCTGGCTGATGGGGAGCAGCCATCAGTACCAGCCAACAGCAACAGCTTCTTGGACACAGGGGCAGAGATGATCCCAGCTCCTCTGGGGGCAAGGAGGAGTTCACCAGCACACAGCTACAGGGCAGTCACCTTGCATGGGATGGTGTGAGACTTGTCAATCTTGTTCCCCAAGTAGCCTCTTGACACAGAGATGATAGAAAGCTTGGCAATGATGGTCCCTCAGATGGCAGTGGCTATCTCCTTGGAACACTTAACACCAAGACCAACATGACTGTCATAGTCTCCAATTTCAACAAAAGCCTAAAACTGGACCATTGAGTAGCCAGTCTGCTTCTGCACTGGCATGATCTTAGAACCTCATCCTTAAGGGATGCTCCCCAGAAAAAGTCAGTAATTTCAGGTTCCTTGATGGGCAGGGAGAAAAGGCAGATTTCCTTCACGGACTTGATGTTCGAGTCCTTGACCAGCAGCTCAGCTTGGTGACAGGGATCCACTCCTTGTCCTCTGGTTTACCTTCAGGAGCCCCACAGCCTCGGCCATGGCCACTGTCTAGGCCACCACCACAACTGCAACCTTTAAAACTGCTGCTAAACCCTCCATGGAAGCCACTCCAGCTCCCAAGCCTGGACCCTGTATCTTCCAGGCTCTGCACCAATGTCATCTGCCGTTTGGTGTTTTCCCGAGGAAGCAAAAGCCAGAAGTTTGTTTTTGATACTGTGTTTTGTGTTTTTATATCCCAACACATATGAATATATGAAGTTTTGGAGATCTTATTTGTAAAATGGTCTTCATGTTTTATGGTTTTTGCCCAACAATAGGCTAGTATGGCTACTATAAATTTAAGATCAGCCTGGCTATGATATTTGGTATTTGTGATGATTAGGGTGGGCTGTCAACCTTGCAGGATCTGGGATCAGCAAGGGGAGAGGCTATGAGGGTTTATTTAGATTAGGTTAACCTCTGGGCGTGCCTATGATTAACTTTTGTGTTTAGGTTAATTAAGGTGGGAAGTCTCACCCTAAAGGAGGGTGATGTCATTTCCTGAGCTTGGGTCCAGACTGAAGCATAAACAGGAGGAAGCATCCCTTGCTCTCTGCTTCCAGTCTGCAGATGTCTCCATTCCTTCCGGGCCATGGCATAGCCTGGACCTGAAAACCAAAATAAGCACTCTCTTCCTTTAAGAGACTTTCATGAATCAAAATAAGCACTCCCTTCCTTTAAGATGCTTTTGTCATGATATTATATCACAGAAATGAGACAGATAACTAACATAGTCTGTTAAGCACACAGTACCAAATGCATTCTTGACTTGTAATAGGCCTGTCTATATTATCCCATCGTAAATAGTAGCATCTGTATTTATAAAATCATAATAAGAGTTTGCTAACTGTAGAACTGCAGGTAATTTCAAGGGTGACAAAGTTATAGGTTCAGAAGAGAGGGTCAGATACAATTTCTCTGGTTCCTTATTAATTTGTAACTCCTCCCTCCCTTCTTGCACTTCTCGTTTTCTCTTTAGGTTCTATCACTACTTAAGAGATCACCTTTTGTCTGCTCAGTTTTGTCCTTTTTTTTTTTTTTTTTCTTCTACAAACAGGAGAGTGAGCCGTGTGATCCCAGAGCGTTGGGTTTTATTTACCATTATGTAGGGCTTTGCGCCTGGCAGCTGCCCACCATACCTCGAGTGAATGAGCTCTGGGCCAAACCGAGGGAAAGACTGCAGCCCAGACCGATCTACAGAGCTTCAGCTCTGAGCTCAGCCTCACCCCATTCCCTGACCCACAGGGGCCCCTCGGTGACCCACCACTGGCCAAGCAGAGACGGAGGTGTCTGCACACGATTCCAGGCTATTAAGGAAAGCTGCAAGAGCTAAAAATGATACAGCTAACACAATTAAAGGGATGATGGAGGAAGCGGAAATGACTTAAGTTCTCTTTCATCCTGGGACCCTGAGTAGAAATTGTCTAAAATTGGTCAATCCTGAAGCAGCAGTAAAAGCATTTTATTTAGAAATATGGCGGCAAGAACAAGTTCTGAAAACATAAACCGTTAAAATGGTCTCTCCTGAGAGCTGGGTGTAGGGCCGGCAATGGTCCTTTTTCATTTAATATCAGTCTACATTGCCTTAATATTTTTACTTTGTGTGTTTATTACTTTATAATTTTAAAAATGTGGGAGGAAAGCCATGTCTGCAGACTCCAATATCTTTGTTTCCTGTAAAAATGTCTTCACTTATTTATGATTTAGTATTATGCCACTGGACTTTATAGAGGGTCAAAATAAAAAATGACCATCCGAAGAGCACATCTGTATTGTTTGAAAACTGCAATAAAAGGCATTCATGCACATTATGTCCCTTAATGTCCCTTATATGAGGATTCATGCTGCAAACTTCCAGAACTTCACACCTGAAGAAAGTTTGCCTCCACAGGGGGAGGAAATATCTACTGTGGCAATGAAGGGCAAAGGGCTAGCTCCTTCCTATAGACTTTATCTAGTTAGTAAGAAAAACTTCTAAATAGTCTAGTGGCGAAAAGAGGGAATCTCTCGCCGAAGAAGAAAATTAAAACAGACAAATAAAACATGTGATTAATCTTTTTACCTTTAGCAAAAAGAAAAAAAAAAGAGAAAGAAGACTGCAGAGGAAGGGAAACAAATAGAAAATCAATATGGGTAGAGACCTGGACCCTGGGCTCTAGAGATGGAAATGTCACGTCTGCTGGCTAACTGGATAACATGACCAAAATTTATTTGTGCCTGTGCCTGTGCCTGCGCCTGTGCCTATGGCTGTGTGTACGCCTGTGTTTATCCATACAGAGGACAGAGGAGGACAGTAGGTGTCATCCTCTATCATATTCCTTGAGACAGGGTCTCTCACTGTCCCTGAAACGCTCCATTTCAGCTAGATTAGCTAGTGAGATCCTGGGCCCTACCTGTCTCTGTCCCCCAGCGTTGGGGTAACAGACACACATGGCCATGGCTGGTTTTAAAATGAGTGCCAAAGACTTAAACTCAGATCCTCTTGCTTCCCCAGCAAATATTCTTACCCATCCAGCCAGCTCTTGAGTCCCCTCAAAAACTGTTTTAAAAGGTCACTGTAAAGGGCTGAGTGTACACTTGCCTCAGCGGGCACAGCACAGGTCTGAGCATCACCTGGCCAAGCAGAAGCTCACATCGAGGCTCTGACACCTGACATCCATGGGGTTAGTTTTGTTTTGTTTTTGAGTCAGGCCTCACTATGTAATCCCTGCAGGCTTGGAACTTGCTATGTAGACAATCTAGCCTCAAAATCATGGATATTCACCTGTCTCTACCTCCCAAGTGCTGGGATAAAGGTACATACTACCATGCCTGGCTTTATCGTGTGTTGAGTTTCTGGATTGGTTTTTTTGTTTTTTGTTTTTTTTTCGGGTTTTTTTTTTTTTTTTACCTTTTCTTTTCTTTTTTAAAAAGACTTATTTATTTATCTATGTGAGTACTCTATTTGCATGTACACCTGCATGCCAGAAGAGGACATCAGAACCCATTATAGATGGTTGTGAGTCACCATGTGGCTGCAGGGAATTGAACTCAGGACCTCTGGAAAAGCAACCAGTGCTCTTAACTGCTGAGCCATCTCTCTAGCCTATCCATGTGGTTTTTAAAAGCAGGCCAGTGGGTTCAGCATTCAGAGTTCAGACATTTTTGAAAACCAAAGGTCTTTGTAAACTCGTTTAACTTATAACATGTGCGGGTTAGGACTGGTAGACGAGATCATAGAACTTTACTTGAAGAAAGGTCCTTAGAGGACTAGGCCCATAGGTTGCAGGCAGGAAGCTGGCAGCAGTGAACCCATACTGGGCAGTGGCATTCTGACCTGATCACCCTTGACCAAGACTCCTGGTCACCCTGACTAAGACTCCAGGGGTGAATAGGAGTGTTAAGGAGGATCCAGAGAGAATCTCTGAATCTCATTTACCCAGAATCTGTCCTGGAGCCATGGAAATCCCTGGAACCCTGAAACAAACATGATTCATCAGTCTCTGAGGCAGAGCCAACTGCATCAGGCAGCCCTTTGGGCTCCAGAGCACACCAGCAAGGTGGGACTGGCACAGAGCGCCTTCAGAGCCAACGTGTGGGCAGAACCCATGTGACATGGCAGAACCTGGAAGGTCTCACCTGGGGGCTATGAGCAAGCACCTTTCTGTTCTTAGGGATGTCTCACTTCTTGAGACTTCTTATTCCCTCTGAGTTTAGGACAACAGCTCCCTCCTCTCCAGGAGACTCGTGATCTGATTCCACGGCGGGGGTGGGGTGGGGAGAACTACAACTTAAAAGCTCATCCATTTAGAAGGGGGACATTTATGTTCCTCTCCTTGTACTAGTAATGTATCCTTCAAATTCCTACCCACCTGTAACCTCTGAGTGTGACCGTGCTTGGAGACAGGGTCTTAGAATTTCTAATCACCATAGATTCTAGAAGAGCAGAACACACACAGACACACCTAAGGAAAATGTCATGTGACAACAGAGGGAAATACTGGAGGATGAAAGCTCAAGCAAGGAATGCTGGGAAACTCCAGCAAAGTCTAGAACTTGATAGAGTAGCCAGGAAGGATTCCAACATGAGAGTCCTCGTAGGGAGCTACGAGTTTGGACTTCTGGCTTCCAGAGCTATGAGGAATAGCTTTCTACTTAGGAATACCCTCTTTATATGTGGTTTCATTTACACATGACGAAGCTTGGTTTGAAAATATTAAGTGGGAAATTGAGGAAATAAACCATTTCTAAGTTTTAAATTGCACACCATTCTCAGTAGTGTGATGAAATCTCTTCAATTTCCCACTCTCTCTGGTTTGGGATACAAATCAGCTCTCTGTCTCAAGTATCCACTCTGTATGCAGTACCAGCCCATTAGTCACTTAGCAACTGTCAAGATTATCAGAACTACTGTTGCAGTGACATAAGATTTTATTTTAATGCGATAATGGCTCCCATCTTTAAGAAATTACCACAATGTATTTGTATAATTAATCATTATTTCTTATTATCAATCTCTTGCTGTGCCTAGTCTATAAGTTAAAGACCATAGGTGCAAAATGCACGTAGAGTTTGGTATAACCATGCAGCTTCTGTGGAGCTTTGATAAGGGGCATGTGCTGGCTGGTCTTATGTCAACTGACACACAAACTAGAGATATCTGAAAGGAGGGAACTTTAATTGAGACAAAGCATCCATAGATCTACCTGCAAGTACTTCGTAACTAGTAATTTGTTGGGGAGGGCCCAGCCCTTTGGGAGTGGTTCCATCCCTGGGTTGGTGGTCCTGGGTTCTTTAAGAGAACAGGCTGAGCAAGTCATGGGAAGCAAGCCAGTAAGCAGCACTTCTCTGTGGCCTCTGCATCAGCTCCTGCCTCCAGGTTCCTGGTCTGCTTGTGTTCCTGTGCTGACTTCCTTCAATGATGAAGAGCATGGAAGTGTAAGCCAAATAAACCCTTTCCTCCCCAACTTGCCTTTTGGTCATGGTGTTTTGTCAAAGCACTAGAAACCCTAACTAAGACAGAGCACAACTGTGTTAAAACTATCGATGGGCTGTCTTTTGTCACAAAGCCCAGAAAATGAATATACTTTACCAACAATCCTAGGATAAGCTGACAGCTCCCACTAATGTTTCTGTCTCTTGATCTGCCGAGGGAAGAAGGGGAAGTCAGACCAATCAGCTAGTGTTCAAGAAGCCTGCTTGGAGTGACCTTGTCACCTCTGCATGGGACTACTGCCTTGATCCTGGTTACCCAGCTGCTAGAGGGCTGCAGGAGACTGAGTCTGCCATAAGCTGTGGTCCCAGCTGGAACAAATAAGATTCTGATGTGAAGAGGAAGATGGGAGAAGGTCCAACCTGACTGTTCCACCCTCCTCCATCCAGGTGACTGTGGGTTGGGAGGTAGATCAGGTGAGGCCCTGTCTTAGTCAGTGTTCTATTGCGGTGAAGAGACACCATGACCACGGCAACTCTTATAAAGAAGGCATTTAGCTGGGACTTGCTTACAGTTTCAGAGGTTTAGTCCATTGTCATCATGGTAGCATGGTACTGAAGAAGTGGCTTAGTTCTATATTCAAACCCACAGGCATCAAGAAGAGAGAGCACTGAGCCTGGCTTGGGATTTTGAAACCTCAAAACCCACCCTCAGGGACACACTTCCTCCAAAAAGCCACATCTCCTAATCCTTTCAAATAGTGCCACTCCCTAAGCATTTAAATAACTGAACCTACAGGGGGAAGGGAGTATTCTCATTCAAACCACCGCAGGCTCCTAGGCTCCTGAGGCCTATCTGAGAGGGCTGGATCACAGGAAGGAGCCCATCGTGTTTTGAGCTGCTGAAGTGAGCAGAGGCAGCATACAATGCAAACCGTGGTAACTCCCCTCTAGGGGTTTTATACTAGAGAAGGTGACAAACATGCTAACCATAGCATGAAAGGTCGTCTGGCCTTGTCTACACAAAGTCATCAAGTGAGCAGTTGCAATGTCACTGTAGCCCATCTGGTACCCAGGGAGTCTAAAAGAGACCCAGCAACTTTCCAGGCTTAGATGTGGCCATGCCCCTTCGACCTTTGCCGTGGCATGTCCCTTTGACCTTTGTCAGGCCATGTGAGGCCCACTTGTCACTCTTGGTAGAGCATGAGGGACTCAGTGCTGTCACCCAGCCCCTTTGCTCTCCACTCCACTTGGCAAAATGAACAAGAACAACCGGGCTGTTCTCGGTTATAATTTGGGAGACTGTATTACACTTAGTATTCATACAGCAGAAGCAAACCAACACTTGCCAGTGGAGGAGAATTTAAGTCAGAATTTCAACCCATGCATCAAGCTAAGCAGGTATATCACTACCATGATGACAGGCAGAGGTGGCCCGTCACAGCTGTTGCATAGCAGCTGTGCTGTGTGGAAAAAGATGTGGGGTAGTCATCACCTCCCAGTTTTCCAGAAATGCCAGATTTTCCGTGCTGTCTGACCACTGGCAGAGTGAAACACAGAGAGGTAGCTCAGTGTGATGAAGGTAATGGTGTGCATACAGGGGCTACCAGGAGGCCCAGGGAAACAGAGGTTCCCTGTGTGTTTCCTGGCAATGTGAGTGGCCCAAACCACAGGAATATATGAGCCCACCAGAAGCACAATGCATATTGGAAAATGTAAAGGAAATATTTGTCTGTTTGTACACTCGTTACTACAATAACTATGTGGTATATCCCATTAACAGAAAACTACTCAGTCATAAAAAGACATAAAGGACTGATCCATGCCACCATATGGATGAATCCTTCAGGCAATCTGCCAGGTATCAGAAGGCTAGATCCAGGTTCAGTGCAAGATGTGTCTCAAGAAAATAAAGTGGAGAGTGATAGACTAGGACAGCCAACATCATCCTCCCACCTCTGAGCAGGTATGCATGGGCTTGTCCACTTGCACACATAAATATGTATTACACACACACACACACACACACACACACACACACACACACACACAAGACAGCTTCCCATAATAAAGCAGTGTCTGTGATTCTACTGCAAGAGCCGTTTCTTGTATGTGGCAGCAGGTATAAACGTGAACATCTGCACACAGACACATGCACATATTCTGGGTAGCACTGAAGCCAGGTTTCTTCAAACTGTTCTTGGGCTCCACATCGATCACATTGTTCCAGAAGGGTCTGGGATGAACCTCAAGAAGGATCCTTGGATGACAGATAGACACAAAGCACCATCTCCTTCTCCTTCTCCAGAGTGCTCAGGCACCAGCTCTGTGGCCTTGGGTCAGCATTACCATGACTAGAGGGTCCTGCAAGGGGGAGTGTGGTGGTTTGAATGGGAATGTCCCCCATAGGCTCATATATTTTAATGCTTCGTCCCCAGTTGGTGGAATTGTTTGGTAAGGATTAGGTGTGGCCTTGTTAGAGGAGTGTGTCACGGGGGGTAGACGAAGGTTTCAAAAGTTCATGCTATTCCCAGTTAGCTCTCTCATTCTCTGCCTCATGCTTGTGGATCAGACATAAGCTCTCAGCTACTGTTCCAGCACCATGCATGCCTGTAGGCTGCCATGCCACCCACCGTGATGGTCATGGACTCACCCTGTGAAACTGTAAGCCCTAGAAACTCTTTCTTCTATAAGTTGCCTTGGTCATGGTGTTTAGTCATAGCAACAGAAAGTAACTAAGGGAGCACCATGGGAAATTAACAGCATGCTGTGTGTCATGCAATTTGAGTTCCAAACTGTAAGGCTGGGATGGGTACCAGACCTCCACAGTCTCAGCCTTGCTTCTGCCAGTCTCCTACACAGTGGACTCCAAGGAAAACATGAAAAAAAATGAATGCAATAATAACACAGCCTCATGGATGAGAAGGTGAGGTCTGGGGTCCTAAGGCCCCTCTGCACACACTCTGTCTGAAGCTGAGCTTTTCCGCACAGTTTGAACTCCCCACTACCCTTGAACTGGAGTTTGGGATAAAAAAAGACCTTCCTGGCATGCAGTCACCCAAAAGTAAAGGTAAGGACCCCAAATTTTCCTTTGGAGGACCTCTGAACCCCACAGGCTGATATACAGATTGCCCAAGGACATTAGTGAAGGAAGTTACCAGAGTAGGGCCAGGCAGGCAAGAACTGGACCACAGTAGCAAGAACAGCCAGCTGGGACTGATGACAAGGATGATGGTGGTACCACATCTCCTCTCTGATGTGACTGGCATAAGCCACCAGGCCTCCCAAGATGGAGTGGGCCTGTCACCTAGATCAGCTGCTCTGTTGGAGACTCTAGGTTCACAGAAGAGCTAGGCACCATCGCAGAAATTTCTATAGTGAAGAGACAGTGGCAATGGAGCTTCTTGGCCTTTGGGTAGCACAGAGAGTTCAGAAACAGGGCAGTGATGCTCAGTGACCACAGATCCGAAGTATTAGTGGGGCAGGCTCTGGTCCAGGGACACTTGTGCCTCTGCCCCATCAGCCAACTGCCACAAGCAGCAGGGCACCAAGCATCCAGAGAGAGTCTCCTCTCCCCACCTGTGGACCAGCAAGAGCAATAATAACAAAATAATAATAATAATGATAATAGTAATAATAATAATAATAATAATAATAATAATAATAATAATAACAATGCCCTATTCGGTAATACTGAGAAGTGCTCGTGGGAAGCATCCTGTCCACCACCACCCCCCCCCCCCGCTATCCGCCCCCTGCAAAAAAAACATATGGAAAGCACAGAGCTAGAACACTTCGGCTACTACTCAGCTGGATTGGGGACAGGGGCTGGGGAGGAGGTTGGATTGCAGAAGCCACACAGCCAGCCGCAAGCCTGAGCTGTTTCCTGGAAGAGAATTATTTTATGCTTATCAAAATAAGCGGTTTGCCGAAAGGCTCTTATTTTATACCCAATTTCAGGTTTTTTCCTATTATGTGGTGTGTTCTTAGATGAGAGTGGAAGCATTGCTTCAAAAGCAAAAATCTTGTGGGCAACCTCCGCTTTACCGTCGGGGACTTCAATGGTGCATGGCTTCCATGTTCCGGTCATGACCCCAGCTACCCTGAGTCCAAGGGGCTGAACAGATGAGTGAGGGAGGACGAGGTACTGAGTGGGGTGAGAGCTACTCTGTTCTACCTCATCCAGACATTAATCACCCTGTGCCTCTGGCCCTTGGTCTCTCTGCTGGTCCTTAGTCTCCCAGGTGTCTGGAAGGCCACCATAAACCTTCTGGTTGGTGTCAAGTGTCCCGACCCCTCTCCTCCTCGGGAACAACTTGTACTTCCTTGGGGGTCCACTTGGAGTCTCTCAAACTTGATGATGACAGCTATCTAAGAACTTGGAGAGGAGACTGTGGCCTGACCAGGCCTGCACCAGAGTGTGGGACAGCAGTTTTCAGAACGAAAAACCAGGAACAAGGCAGTTTCATAGACCAAGATAATGAATCCAACCGAAGTATGAGGTGTTGATTTAGCATCACCTGAGAGGGGCTCTAGATGGCCTGTGGAAGCATGTTTCCAGTTTTAAATCTCCTAACGGATATGCCAATGCTAACGATTTTCTCTGGCTATATCTAAATCTTTCCTTTTAGACCACACTATGTGGCTATCTGCCATGTGACAAATGGAGTTGGAGGCACATCATTGCCACTTTCCAAATAAGCCTTCCAACTAGACTCTGCCTGGCCTGTCTTTTCCCATGCTGGGTCCCAGGACTTGTACAGCCCCAGGAGGTAGGGGGTGGCTGGATCAAAGAGCACTAAACAGGGCAGTTCCTCCCAATGCCATCTGAGATCCATGCTTGTCTTGGAATCATCTGTAGAATTAAGTTTTATAATAATTTAACCTCTCCTTTTTCAGATAATAGCTATGAATCCTGGAGCAAAGAAATGAGCTGTCTAAGGTCTCATAGCAGCAGCAGCTGGCAGCAACACCCCTGGGCACCTTTTCCGTGCCAGGGACTGGTCTGAACTTCTTTCCTATTAGCACATTTAATCCTACAACAAACCATTGTGGTATCCACATTTTATAAAAGAGGAAAGTGAGTCACATAGATGAGAGGCTGAGAAATCCTCCCAAGGCATCAGGGGTGGTCAGGCTATCTGAGCTCAACCCACTGCAAGCAGTAGCTGTCTGCTGACTCCTTCTGTACCTCTAGGTTGTTTATACTGGCTCCCACTCCAGCCCTACCCTACAGGCAAGTCGAGGCTACTCAGCAGTGTGGGGTCTCACTGAAGCCAGCTGAGGTATACCAGGAAAGCAGGGCTTCCCTAGATAGCTCTGGCCTTCATGGGTTGCCATCAGGATGACCAGTGGCTGGCCAGGCAGAAATCTTGGAGGTACAGTAGAACTAGGAGAACAGAGTTAGGCCAGCCTGCACACATCCCTTGAGCCCACAGAGACCCACCAACCTGAGTCTTCAGGTCCTTCATCACACGTCACGAGTCTGTGCTTTATTGATTCTGTGGCTTTGCTGTGCAAGATTCCCCAGGACTGCACTACAATAACGTTTTCTAGTCAGGCTGATGATGTCTTACTGAAGGGGTATTAATGTTTGAATACATTGTTCTTAAGGTGCACCTACTTATGAAAGAAACCATAATAAGCATACAATAGTGTCCCACAGAGCAACATATGCACCATAACGTATAGAAGCCCATCAAACACTATGGTAGATTGCATGAAAATGGCCCACATAGGCTCATATATTTGAATGTTTCGTCACCAGAGTGTGGAGCTGTTTGAAAGGATTGTAAGTATTAGGAGGTGTGGCCTTGTGGAGTAGGTGTGGCCTTGTTGGAGGAAGAGTATCACTCGTCACTGGGAATGGGTTTGAGGTTTCAAAATCCCATGTTGTTCTCTCTCTCTCTCTCTCTCTCTATCTCTATCTCTTTCTTTCTCTCTGGATCAGGATGTAGCTCTCAGCTACTGCTCCAGCATCTGCCTGCATTCTGCCATGCTCCCCACTATGACCATAATGGACTAAACCTCTATAGCTGTAAGGCAGCCCCAATCAAATACTTTCTTTCATATGAGTTGCCGTGGTCATGGTGTCTCTTCACAGCAATCGAACAGTGACTAAGACAAACATTTGTTGACTTTGCTTTAACTTCCTGATGAGGTCTGCAAGGAATACAGTGCCCTTCTAAAACAATCTCTGTCAGTGAGAAGAACTCATCCAGAACTGCCTCTGCAGGAGCTGGGGCCATGGTGGGAGGTAGCCAAACCAACACTTCAGGAAGACTGCCCTGCTTTAGGAACTCTGGTCGATGTTGCGGATGTCAAGTGCAAATCCATATCTAAGCGGTTGCTTTATTAAGTGTCCTCTCGGCAGCACTAGAAAATGAGAGTGGTGGCGTCTGTGTTGGATCTTCGCACAAAGTCCACCAATACACAGCTGCAATTGGGAGGGGGGACAAGGTTAATCCTATTACATAATCAAAATGCTGATGCTTCCAAGAAGACTTCCCAGGAGCTCTTCCCAGAAGAGCTGCCTACAGCTGGTGTGGCCTCCCTACTGGACACACAGCCAGCCAGCTCCAGGACAGGGGTCAGCAAACTTTGTGTGTATAGGGCATAGGTCTTTGGGACAATCATTCAGTTCCGCCATATGGGGAGGGGACAGACACAGACACCTTAAGTAAATGCCCGTGGTCATATCCCAGCAGGGACAGGCCAGATCTGGGCAATGGGCTAGCATTTCCAGCTCCTACCATGGGTCTTTCCATGTCTGAAGCTATTAGTGTTTCAAGACTCTCCAGTTCAAGCCAATAAATCCTACCTGTGCTCTTGCCTTGGCTGTGAGCACAACCTCCCATTGGGATAGTCACTGTTTTGATCTCCAGCCCTGACTTATGGCGCTCGGTAGTTTCCTACACTCCTCTTGCTGATTTCTGGTTTCTGTATGTGTTCGACCCTCCCACTCCCATTTTTTTTTTCTAATCTCATTTTTCTGCTTGTTTAGCAGCATTGCAAAGTACGTGGGGCATGAGGCTCCCTTCCATGGAAGCCCACGCTGTCTGCTAATGAATGATAACAAAGGGGTAACTGTCAGATGGCTGAGGGCAAGCCGGCAAACAGGTAGAAAGACAGTATAAGTACATGGCTTCCTGGGTCCAGAGAAAAGCTTTATGCCATCTTCCCCGGTCACGACGATCCTGCAGGCCCATGGGAGTTTCCGGTGTGAGCAGCAGCAGGGTGTTTGAAACCTAATAGGTGTGAGTCTAATGGCTCCAGTGCTGGCTTAGCTCCAGGTCAGGCCCTTGCCCAGGCCTGCAAAGGGAAACAGCCTCAAATGACATGAGCTCAGGGCTTCCAAATGCCATTCGCTAGCCAAAGGGTCACTTTAGCACCCAGCTGTTTTAAACTGTGGGTCATGACCTGCATCGGGGTCATGTAACTGAATGTGGAGGTTCAGCAGCCAAAGATTTCAGGCAATGACCAAAACTGAATTCAAAGCCAAGCATGGGATGAATCTGAGGTATTTCTGGCAGTGCTCACTCCTGTGGTGGTGTATTCTTACTGCACATGCAAAGTTTTCTGCTGTTACAGAGCAGAATGGTTTGACACAGAAAACAAAGGCCACTATCATTTCCTGTCATTCTTCAGTGTGTGGTATCAAGTCAGTCCGCCTTCGAATTGTATGTTAATGTATTTGAATTTGAATTTGAATTGAAAAAAACTTACTGACTAGAGCTTCATAAAAATTAAATTATTAGAGATAATTTTGGCTTGGGATAGGACAGAATTTCCAAACTCCCCCCAATATACACCTTTGCTATGTTCTACTATGTATGTCTCAGTTTTATTCCTGTTGCTGCGATAAAATACTCTGACAAAAAGCAACCTATGGGCTGGATGATGGTGGTGCACACCTTTAATCCTAGCACTTGGGAGGCAGAGGCAGGCAGATCTCTGTGAGTTCGAGGCCAGCCTGGTGAACAGAGTAAGTTCCAGGACAGCCAGAGCTACAACAGAGGGGAAAAAAATAAAAAAGCAATCTATAGTAGAGAGAGTTCATTTTAGCTTACAACTCCAGGTTACTGTCCATCACTGAGGGGGAAGTCAAGGTGGCAGAAAGTCCAAACAGCTGGTTGCATCACAACCTCAGTCAGGAGCAGAGAGCAATGAGTTAGTGTGTACAGGATAGTACTCAGATAGATCTCCCCACTCCTTTTTTTTAAAGGTTTGCTTTTAAATGTATGTATAAGTGTCTGGATGTAGTGGAGGTAAGATGAGAAAGGACCGAGAGGGAGAGTTCAGGATGCCAGGAGGACCTGGTCTCATGTGAGGCCAGTGTCCTCCTTGTTGCTCATTCACTTGGGTATCTAATTTATGATGGGAGCAGCAGGTTTGGCTCTTTGTATCCCCAGAAAATGCCACTTGCCCTGGGAGGTAGCCTCTAAAGTTTCTTTAGGCTTCTTTCTGCTTGTGGGGTACAGAACCAGCCTGCCTACAGGGTCAAAGCACCTCGAATCCTC
Organism: Cricetomys ansorgei; assembly: GCA_026225945.1. Classification (NCBI taxonomy): domain Eukaryota; kingdom Metazoa; phylum Chordata; class Mammalia; order Rodentia; family Nesomyidae; genus Cricetomys; species Cricetomys ansorgei. The sequence goes on from JAMJFZ010000597.1 coordinate 29,409,962, forward strand.
CTTCCCATAGCTGGGACACATTCACAGGCCCCTGTATTCTCCGACACCATCACAATGGATATTCTCAGGGAGTGGGGTTTTCCCCCTTTGTCTGAAATGCTGCCCTGGTGACCTGGGATGGAAAGTGTGCTCTGAGTCTCTAGAACACTCTCTAGATGTTTCCCTAGCATCCCCCAAGGCTCTGTGCACATGGTGCTAGTGTTCAGCTTTGCCTCAGAGCTCTCTGAGGTATCAGGGGAGGTGGAGCAGGTAACCTGGACACTGCACCAGGACCATAAGAATCTCTGCATAAAATGTATGAAGGAACAAGGAACAGGGGCTCTAGCAGCATGAAGCCATTTTTTAGGGCTCAATAAGAACTAGGCCTGTTGGTCAAGTAAGGGTACCATGGGGCTAGGGACTGACCTAGAGCAGTGAGTAGCCCTACAGCCAGGACCAGGGCCCAGGCCCAGTATGCTTCTCATCATTCCAGTACCCTGACATTAAAGATGTGGACACTTCCCTGAGTTTATGGCCCTTTGGTCATTTGGGAAGTCCTATGTGTCCCATAGTCACAGTGCTCATTAGCAGGGCATGATATCTGAAGCACTCTAGGGAGAATCACCCTACAGGGAGATGATTTAGGGAGGGCTGAGGCCTTGGGGTGTTGCCTAGCATATTGAGGCCCACCTGAGTGATTAGAAATGTCCACTGATCTATTGCCCAGCATATTCACTGTGTCCAGGCTGGAGAGAGGGAACAGGTGTCTCCCCAGCCAGCAGCCCACCCCTGGCCTGCCCTTGGGCTTCTGTTATTATGCCTTCCTGCTCCTACCCAACTCTGCAACTCCCTTTCAGGGAGGCCAAACTAGACAGCAGAACCCATGGTTGTAGTGGAAGGCCCTGCACCTCACATCATGACAGAACCCCCATCATGTACTTGTATGCCCTAGCCAGCTGGTGATAGGGCCAAATGTATAGCCCATGACATTGGGATGAACAGGGCACACTGCCTTCCCACCCACAGACTGTGCCTTTTGGGATAAACATAGAATGGCCGGGATTCAGCAGCAGGCAGGGCTTAAGATGGGGTTAAAGTTAGAGTGGAGAGGGTGGTTAGAGAGATGGCTCAGTGGCTAAGAGCACTTGCTGCTCTTGCAGAGGGCCTGGGTTCGGTTCCCAGCATCCACATGGTGGTTCACAACTATTCATAACTCCAATTCCAGAGGATTTAGTGCCCTCTTCTGGCCTTCTTCAACACTAGGCCCACATGTGGTATACAAACATACATGCAGGTGAACTACTCATATACATATAATAAATGCATATTAAGAACAAAGTTAGGGTCATGGTTAAAGTAGAATTCATTAGGTTCAGCTTTGAATCCTAGGATAGTCCTTCTCTGAGGATGTTCTGATTTTGGCATTGGCAGGGGCCATGACTATCTTGGCAACAGCAGCCATAACCTGTGTGAGTTTTACTTGTATAAAGTAATTGGAACATTCTACAAAGGCTTCCACTACTATGCATTCTCAGGGATATTTGTCTAGCCACTGAAGGTTCTGGATCAACCTGCACATTCACTTTCAGATGCCTCAGCAGAAGGCCCTGGCATGGGTGCTCTCTTCAACATGGATTCTAGGCCTTCTGCTCCTGCTGTCTGTCCTGAGGAAGGGAATTGTCTCCAGGACATCTGAATCTTAGGGGACATGGCTCTAATGAGATGTCCTCCACTGTCTCAGGCATTTGAATGCTTGGTCCCCAGGTGGTAGTGTTGTTGGTGCTGTTGAGGGGAGGGGTAGGAGAAATTTATGTCCCTGGGAGCAAGCTTTGAGAGTTTAAAGGCTTTGATAGTTTAAAGAGTTCAGCTCATTCTCTCTGCTTCCTGCTTGCTGTTTAAGGTGTGAGCTCTCAGCTTACTGCTTCTGCTGACTTCTGCCTCTACTCTGCCATCATGGACTCTAACCCTCTGAAACCATAAGCCCAAATAAATTCTTTTTTCTCTAAGTTGCCTTGGTCCTGGTGTTTTATCATAGAAATAGACAACAGAAAAGCAACTAATACAGGGACAACTGTGTCTTACACAGGCAACACATACCAGGCAGTGCCTGCTAGAAGCCCCAGGCTGCAGATGGGGACTTTCCTATAGTCATAGACTCCATTTGCCTCCCAAAGGCAGTGTCACAACTGGCCTTCCTTGGACAAGGTTGACCAGCAGGTTCAGAGCATCACCTTCCATCCTTCAAGTGCATCTGTTGGACAAGTCAAGAGGCTGTTCCTGGCATTCCTGCCTACTGGTGATAGTGGAGCTGAGGATGGTAGGATCTGCCTCAGGTAGATTTACCTGGCCTGGGAAACTATGGAAGAAAAGGTAGGGATGGTGCTCTGGATGGGATAACCCAGTGTTCAGGACAAGAATCCATGTCTGGGGTCAGATGTGGTGAAGGTGTAAGTTCTGATATGACGTCCACAGCTCCCATAATACTGGCTCCTACCACAGGCACGGGTCTCATAGCTTGCAGTGCCATGTAGCCCAGGCTACCCTTGAATTCAGTGACCCTCCTATCTCCGCCTCTCCTCTCAAATGCATGTGCCACCATCCCTGACACTGACTTTGTATGTGTATATATGTATATCTGTATATGCACATAATTTTGTTTTGTTTGGGTTATTGGGTATTTTATTTTTTTAATTTTTAATTTGTTTTTTTTTTTGGTTTGGAAAGGGTTGTTTGTTTGAGACAGGGTCTCTCACTGACAGAATTCATTGAGCTCCAGAGGCCTGCCTGTCTCTGCCTCCCTGGAGCTGAGAATTATAAACATGTGTAATCACATGTGGATTCTATGGATTAAACTCAGTTCTTCATGCTTACATAGCAAGTACTCTACCAACCACGCTGGCTCCCCCAGGTCCCTGGAATTAACTTTTAATTACATCCATTATAACAATCCTCATGAATTGAAATTGGAGAAAATTTTTCTATTGTATGAAAAATAAATGTATTTATTATTTTATAGTCCAATAGGTCAGCATTCCAAGTAGGTCTTAACAGGTACACAGTAAGGTGTAAGCAAGGCTATACTTCCTAAAATCTTACCCTTTGCCCCTTCGGGCTGCCCGTCTTCCCTTCGCTTGTGGCCCCTTCCCCTGTCCTGCAGGCTAGTGACAGCCAGTAGAGACCCCTTCGCCTTATAGTCCTCTGGCCATCATTTCACCTCTCTCTCTCTCACTCTAATAGGCCTCACTGATGATGTCACCTTACCCCCAGTCATCCAAAATCATACTCCATCCTAAAGTCGGGCAGTTAGCAGCTCTAATTCTGTCTACAATCTTAAGTCCCTTTGCTATGTAAGGTAACATACAGGCCCAGGGATTAGGATGTGGTTAACTTGGCGGGGTGGCTTATTCTGTCTACCAGGGGGGTTTTCCTGGCTATCATATCGTTATTGATCTCTAACTTAATTCCACTTTTATTAGACTACACCATCTGCATTATCCCAGCCCCATACATTCATTAGCATCTCTGTGTGGCCCAGCATGTGGGGCTGTGCCTCAAAGAACCCCCTCCACACCCTTGGAGGGAGAGTGCACCACACAGCGTAAGTATCGGTCAGGTCACAGTGGTAGCGTGTCACATTCCCTGTGCATATTCACATCACTGAAATTTTTTTTGTTTTAAGATCTCTGAGCTGACAGGAGTCTCCATTTCTTCTTTGATCAGGTACATTCATATTTATTATTATGCCTTCCTGATAAGTGGACTCTTTAGTCTTTATGAGGTGTCCTTCTTTATCTCTTTTAATGCCTGTGTCTTTCTTGACGTGTGTGCTGTCTGATATTCATATAGCCATTCCAAATATCTGCATCCAACCATTTCTGTTCCGTCAATCTCAATCTACAAATACAAAGCAGCAGACTTACAGTCCTAATCACAGCCAGGTCTTGAACTTCCAGGCTTTCACTTCTACTTAAGATGAAACACATACCATATAGAAATTACTTCCTTGGCCATTTGTGGGGCAGGGGTTGGGTTGAGGCAGAGTCTCACGTAGATCAGGTTGGCCCTTAACTCACTCTGTAGCCCAGGCTGGCTTGAGCTCCTGATCCTCCTGCCTCCACCTCTCCAGTGATGGGATTGCAGACGTACACCACCATGCCCAGCCAGCTTTACCATTTCTAAATGCTCAGTTCAGCAGTTTCAACTCCCTTTACATTGTTCTGCAAGTAATCTTGGGAATATCTTCATCTTTACAGAGCTAAGATTCTTCACACACCAGAAAACAAGCCCCAAGCTGGCTGTGGTGGCTCGTGCCCACAGTCCCAGCACTCAGAGGGCAGAGGAGGGAGGACTGTTGCCAGTTCCAAGTCAGCCAGGGCTGCACAGCAAGGCTCTGTCTCAAAAAACAACACAAAATAAAATCAGGCCGTATTTCTACCTTCTCCCAGTCCTGGCAGCCGGGATTACACTTCAGAAGTCTGACTTCGGCAGCTGCCTTGGGAAAGCGGTATCATTTGACACCTGTCCTTCTGTGACAAGCTTATCCCAATCAGTACACCAGCCTCCAGCTTCACTTGCATTGTAGCAAGTGTCAGGATCTCCTTCCTAACAAAGGCTGAACACTACTCCACTTGTGGTGGTTTAATGAGAAATGTCCCCCAAAAGCTCCGGTATTTGCATATTTGGTCCCTACTTGATGGTGATGTTTGGGGGAGGCAGGAGGTAGGAGGTTTGCTCATTTAGGAGGAAGTACATCACTAGAGGCAGGTTTCAGACTTTAAATCCTCAAACTACTTCCAGTTCACTGTCTCTGCTCTGTGCTTATTGTTTAGGGTGTGAGCTCTTAGCTTCCTGCTCCTGCCACCATGCCTGCCTTGTTCTATACCTCCCTGCGGTGATGGATTCCTATCCCTCTGAAATCACATGCCAAAGTAAACTCCTGATATAAGCTGCCTTGGTCTTGGTGTTTTCTCAGAGCAACTGAAAAGTAACTAATACAGCGGTGTACCTCTGCCTCATCTCCTCACCCCACTCAGCTGTCAGCAGGCACGTGGGCCCTTTCCACCTCTTGGCCACTGTGAGTAATGCTGTTTTGAGGCTTGCTTCCAGGTCTCTTGGAGAAATACCCAGAGTTCCTGAATTGGATTGTAGTTCTATGTTTAATTTTTAATGAACCACCATGCTATTATCCATAGAGGCTGTACAATTTTACATTTCTACTGACAGTGTCTAAGGTTTCCAACATCTCTGTATCCTTGCCCAAGCCTTCTCCTCCATCCCTCCTTTGCCTCTCCTGTACTCCTTCATTTGCCTCTCCCTACCCTCTTCTTTTCCAACAGCCATTTTAATGGTCGTGAGGTATATTCTCCCCCCAACCCGTTTTTTTTTATTGCTGTGATAAAACACCATGAGCAAGGTAGCTTATAAAAGAAAGCATTTAATTGAGTTTATGGTTCCAGAGGGTTAGAGTCCATGGTGGTGGAGCAAAGGCAGCGCAGCAGGAACAGCTGAGGGCTCACATCTTGATACACAAGCAGGAGGCAGAGAGAGAGAGAGACAGAGACAGAGACAGACAGAGAGAGACAGAGACAGAGACAGAGAGAGAGAGACGGAGAGAGAGCACTCAGTGGGAATGGCAGGAATCTTTTGAAACCTCAAAGTGTAGGGGGAACAAGACCTGCCACTGGGCAAGAACGAGGCCTGTTGTTAAACATGGCAGCTGGGCTTCGACGTAAAGCCAGCCTGAGACCTGCCTGGACATGCTCAGAAACTGAAGACATCATATCTGGTGATGAGACACAAGAGCCACAGCAGCAGCTTACAGTCAGGAAGCCAATGAGACGCTGGGTGGCAGCGGCAGAGTGTGTGTGTGTGGAGGGGGGGATATAAAGGGCCTTCCTCTTCCTGGAATAAACGAGTCTGCTTTTGCCATTTACCTGACTCCCAGAGTCTGTGTCATTGACTCTGTACCAGTTCATCCCCTGCCCCCAAGGGTCCCAGAACTAGGTTCAAGCAACATCTGACGCCGGACGTGGTATCTTTACCCGTGAGGGCGTGCACATTGAGTATGCTTGGGTCAGGGTCTATTTTTTCATCGCAACCATTGCTTTTTGGGCCCTCGATTTTGCCTTCTTCTGCTGTCGGCATTACATCGAATGGCGTTAATCTCTTTGCTCGTTGATCACCCATCTCCCAGTCCCTTCCTCATCCCTAGTGACCAGTGAAGTGACACATCTCCTCCAACAATGTTATACTTCCTAATCTTTCCCAAACAGCTCCATCATTTAGGGATCCATTATTCCAGCATATGAGCTTATTGGGGCCCTCGTCGTTCAAACCACAACATTCCTCCTTTTTATTAGCACATATTAATGGTAAAAAAAAAAAAATGGGTTTATTATTGGCTTTTCTTTTAATCAATTCTGTTAACTTCTGCCTTTGAATTACTGGGCTTTGCCCACTAACATTCAACATAATTATTGATACAGTTGAACAGGCTGTGTAAACTTATTCATTTTCTATTCTATTTTATTAATTTTCCTTCCTGCCTTGCATTCTTTATGGTCTGCCATATTTTGGATTATTTGTATATTTGTGATTTTTCCATCTTATTAGTCTAATGTGTTTCAGCCATTCTTCTTTCCATGACACTATATTGGTGGCTGCTTAGGAGCTAAACTATATACAACATTTATTTCATATCACTTAATGTTATATTTTATATGTGTTCTGCCCATTCTCCACGCCATAGTCCATAATCTGTGCCTCATCTGTAATAAATCTCACAAGATAACCTGTTAATTTTTTAAACATAAACAGTCTCCTATATTTCAAAGGAATAAAGACATTAAAAGCCATCTAATTTTCACACGTCTTTCCAGGCCTTACATCTTCATTACTTCTTTAACTTGGAAATTCCAACAGGAAAAATTCCCCTCCCAGAGCTTCCCTCAGTGTTTTTTGTAAGTAGCAACACATTGGCTAAGCTTTTCCTCACTTCAATTTTGCCTTCATTCCAGAAGGATATTATTCTGGATTCCAGATTTTGAAGTAAGCATGTGTCCTTTTAGGATTTAAGGATGTGGTCCCACTGTCTTGTGAATTTCACAGTCTTGATAAGAAGTCTGCAGTCACAGGGAGCCTGAACAGGCCATCTCCTATAATCAGGCAAGTCATCCAGTGGTGGGACTGAGACACCAACTCAGCCACAAAACCACTGACATATAAACTTGCCTACAGGATCTACTGGGGCAATGGAAGGGCAGAACTCAATGCCAAGGAAGGGAGCCCATGCCTAACACTGCAGAGCTGGCCAGGAACTGGAGATTGGATAACCCAGAGACAATTCCTAATGATATTCTGCTTTGCTCATAGATGGGTGCCCAACCCAGTCATCATTAGAAAGGCGCCCTTGGGCAGCTGACAGAAGCAGATGCAGAGGCTCAGGGCCAAACATCAGCAGAGCTCGGGAACCCCGATGAGAAGTGGGAAGGAGGGATTGTGGGGACTAGAAGGGTCAAGGACACCAGGAAAACAAGCCTCACAGAGTCAACTGACCAGGACTATTAGGGACTCACAGAGACCAAAGCAGCAGACAGGAAGCCTGCAGGGTCCCCTACATATACCTCATTGTTACCTGGCTTAGTGTTCTTGTAGACCTCCTAAAAGGTGGAGTGTGTGTATGTGTGTGGGGGGGGTGGATGGTCTCTGACCCTTTTACCTGCCCTTGAGACCCTTTTCCTCTTCCTGAGTTCCCTTGTCAGCTGTGATGTAGGGGCTTGTGCCTGGCCTTATTCTGTCTTATATGTCCTGTTTGAGTGGTAACCCTGAGAAGCCTGCTCTGTTCTGAGGGGAAGGGAGAAAAGGGTGTGGGGATGGATCTTAGGGGAGAGGGGAAATGTGGGAAGCTGGGAGCAGTGAAGGGAGGGGAGGATGGGGTTTGGGATGTATTTATACAAGAGAAAAAAGTAAATTTAATAACAATTCAGATTGCTTTTCCTCAGCTAAAGTGAGGTACATGTAGTTGAAGGTCAGTCAGAGCTTGGGTAGAGTTTGGTCTCTTTGTCCAGGCTTTGTAGTTCTCATTTGCAATAGGAGCTGGCCTGGATGTGTCCACATGCTTGCTTCTGATACCCAGATGTCTTCTCATCTGGGAGCTTCTCACAGAGCTGGAAGGACTTTGAGAAGGAATATGGACTGAGAGAGAGGAAAGACTTTGAAAGAGGTTAAGGAATACAGAGCCAACCCTATGTGGAGAGTAGAGAACAGCTGTGGGCAAACTTGCCCTGTGAGGCTGCCAGTAATAATATATGGTGGATAACTGACTGAAATAACTCACAGTGCTCTGAACGCTGGACATCGTCAAGGTCCAGGTAGGGGCTTCCTCTGAGGCCTATTTGGTTTGCAGGTGACCATTTTTCTGCTGTGTCCTCATAAGGTCATGCCCTGGTTTTATTCTCTACCATAACACCTTTTCTAAGAATAATGTTGTCATTCATATTGAAGTGGGCCTCCTCCGCTGTTCTCATTTAACCTTTAATGCCTTCAAAGACCTCATCTCAAAACGGTCACAACCTGATTAGGTTAGGATTAGGACTTTTATGGGAAATCTAGGGGAACATTATTCAGCCCATAGGCCATAGACAAGAGCCCAGGATTTGTGTTGTGGAAGTCAGGTGGCGGCTCCTCAGGCGTTGGCGCTGTCTGTCTGTGTGGGGCTGTCTACCACTGTATCGCTTCATCCTCCTCGCAACCCGCGCTGCAGCTGTTGTGGCTCTGCTCTGCATGTACGGAATGACTCTCGGTTAGTGAATGACTGGACCTCCCCTGTGCTGAATATTTCCTCCATGACGGCTGGCATTTGGTAGCTCACGGTTAACATTTTTAGATTTTTTTAAAAATTACATTTAATGTGTGTGTGTGTGTGTGTGTGTGTGTGTGTGTGTGTGTACATGCATGCTAAGATGTGCATGGGGAGGGCAGAGGACGACTTGTAGAAGCTGTTTCTCTCCTTCCACCATGCAAGTCCCAAGTTCAGAACTCAGGTCATTAGGCTTGGTGACAAGCACCTTTTCTTACTGAGCCATCTTGCTGGCACTAGGATCAGCTTTACTTTTACTTCAGGTTGATTCTGCTGTCAGGCCCAACAGCTCACACCTTAGTTCAGGTGGCCATAAACAGTGCTGTAAACAACAGAAGTACATTTTCCTTCAGTTCTAGAGACAGAGTCTGAAGCCAGGTGCCTCATATGCAAGTTCTGGTGAGGATCTGTGGTGTTGTCCAAGGGCTAATAGTGAGTTGAAGCTCGCCTTGAACCCCATGTCACCCCTAAAGGATGAGGACAGTAGGAGTTCAGGTGCTCCTCACCTTTTAGCCCTGGCCAAAACCCAGTTAAATTTAGATATGAACCTTCACTAAACAAACATGCTTTTCTGCCCTGCCAGGTGGAATACCCAGGCCCAAACTCCACATGCAGACAAGGCCACTCTCAACATAGTATGTCCTAACCAATGGGCATTCTCAGGGTCACCGGCTCCTCCCCTGCTTGTGGCTGTATATATGTACCCTACACCCCGCATTAAAGTTGAGATGCCCCCTGAAGCATGTTCTGAGTGTCTGTGTACTCTGCCGCCCTCACCGGAGGTCTGCCAAAGACTGCTGGGATGCCATAAACCCATGGCCCACCCTGCCACACTGTGCCGCCCCTGTCGCGTCCCTTGGCCTAGAGCTGGTTCCAAGGGCGGCCCTGGACTCTGGGCAAGGGGCCAGCGGACACGTGGTAGGAGGATTTCACTTACGGGACTATAAGAACCCCCCTACTGGCCTGCAGATGCTGCCTTCTTAATGCTATATGATGGAGAGGCAGTGAATGAGCTTCTAAGGACACATCTTACAATGGCATATCTCCTTGCCATGTCAAGACCAACCCTAATAACCTCAGTTGACCTTAATTACCTCCTACTAGGCCCCACCTCCAAGCACAGTCCCTCTGGGAATTAAGGCTCCAATATGTGAATCTGGGTAATGCAGTTTAATTCTTACAGGCTCTGTGTTTCTCTTTTGCTGTGATAAGTAAGCTGGGGCTCAGGAAGACTCAGGCTCTGAGCTAGAGAATGGGATGGCTGGTTGTCTCTTCCTATGTCAGGGCTGTGTCACCAGAAGTCTTGATTAGGGGTCTTCAGCCACTCACAACCTTGCTGCCTCCTTCCACAAGACACTGATACACTTGTGTCAGGACAGCTCCTGACTAACTGGAGGGACAAGGAGTTCTCTGGTCCACCAGAGACTCGGCATTAGCTCCTGCCTCTCCCAAAAGCCTGACCCAGAAGCAGCTCTTTTTCAGGATTCAGGTACCCAGGGCCTGGCCATTTGCAAGCACTCTGAGAAAATCACCCCTCATGGGCTGCTGAATAGCTGCATGGCTTCTGAGTGTCTTGAGATTGAGAGTCTGTACTGACAACAAAAGGGAGAAGCCCATGTGTTTCTGTGGCAGTATCGTACACAAAAGTGTCCCCATTGTGAAATGTGAGCAGGACAGACATCAGCCCACCGATGAGCTCATGGCCTCTGCTGCTTTCTCTTCAGCAGGGTCTGAAGACTGTGGCTTGGCCTGGCCTGGGCCTTCAGTATCTCCTACACATGACATAAAATCCTCTACAGAGCTCTGTTCCATGTGGAGTAGGACTGGATCTTTTAAAGTGCAGACACAGGGATGAGGTGATGCCTGCAAGAAGCTAAATTGGAACATTCTAGAAAGTTTGGCTTCCTGCTAGTGTACAGATGGTATCACGGAGAGCCCCTGTCATCGCCAGACCCAGAGGTGGAGCCATGGAACCAGAGTCGTGACCTCTACACAGGGGCAGGTGGGTGAGCAAAGAGGATTCGTGACATTCAAGTTCTCCAGGGTGAGAGGTGATTTGGTAGCAGTTACATGCTAAGGGACATTTGGGCTGAGCACTGCTTCCTTCCCCAACTGCATCAGCCGTGGCTCACCTCACTTCTCCACCTTTCACTGCACCCCCACATTGTGAGGAGATTGGGCTTCAGCTCCTGGGAGAAATGGCTGATCTTTGGTCCTGCCACCTCACAGAGAGAGGTGCCATTTGTTGGTGTTCACCCTCCTGGAAGAAGAGAGGGACACGTGAGCTTCCTGGCATCAGGTAACTGTAGCTCAGCGTGTAGCACAGGGTACAGTCACAACAGGAAGATGTGCAATTACAGCGACAAAAATACCCCAAGGAAATCAACACGGGACTTATTAATATAGGACCCATAGGTGACAACTGTCAGACAATCGGTCAACAAGGGGCCTCGTGTCTGCATGATCCCAGCTAACCCATCATGATCTTTATGAAGTGTCCTTCTGGGGGGTCCGGATCTTCAAATACGAGGGGAGACCCTTCCCTTTTATTAGCAGCTAAGCTCTTTATACTTTTACTATATTGCGGCAGGTTAGAAGTCTAAGCTTTATTGTCTTATGTTATTGGAAATCCAGATTCCGGCAGGCTTCTCCCTCAGGTCAAGCTTTGTCTGCGAATATATTCTCATTTTTCCATGTACAGAGACCGTCTGGAGAGGGGCAGGAAAGATTATGACTGTAATATACTTAAATCCAATTTATTTGCCTGGCCAGAAACTTCCACCCTCCGCGATTGCTTCCTACCCAAGATGTTGTCTTTAATTCTTTCACGACACGGAGAAACGTGCGTAGGCTGCTTCCAGCAGGTTCAGGTGCCCAGAGCACTGTGGATCCTACTGGGTCTAGGCTAGAGGGTGGCAGGTGGATCTGCGAGTTTTCATTCAGAACTTTCTACTTGCGTCTGGGGAGAGGATCTTTGACCACGCTTGTCTCCTGGAAGAGAAATAGGGTAACTGAGGCCACTTACCTGCTTCATTTGACTCAGGCATATCTTTCTCAGTGGTTATCCTGCCCTGTGTGGTGTTCGTTTGGGCCAGGATGGCTCTGGCCCCATGATATGGTCTTTACAAGCCCGTGCTAACATTTACTGCAGATCTTGCCTCTGGATGCAGGCTCACAGGCCTGCTTTAGAGGGAATGCTTTTGGAGATCATTTTCATAATTGGTGTTTGTTCATTTTAAAGGATGGGTTGCAGAGGTACCAGCATGACAGATAGAGAGGTGTGGGCAGGGCTACCTGGAGGGTGCCCAGTTGTGCCAGCCTGGTCTATATAACATTGTAGGTCAGCAAGGGCTACTCAGTGAGACCCTGTCTCAAAATAGAAAAAGAAAAAAAAAAAAAGTAGGGATTTTGCCAGTCTGTCTGTTTCATGTTGATGAATAGCAGCAGCAAAGAATCTGTTTGCTAACCTCTTCACCAGCACTTAATACTACATTTGTCAAAATTTTGCCACCTTCCTAATAGTAAGCTGTTCAAATCCTGTAGATTTGATTTTAATTTTAGCCTAAGAGATTTAATATCTGTTGATTTAGCAAGAAAATTGAGAGCAACACAAGTATCTCTCAGTAGGGTGCCAGCCACATGGACTACAGGGCATCTGTTCAGTGTAATAATATATGGCTCATAATAATCAGCTACCTCTCGGGAAGAAGTGCAAAAGAGGCGGGACATTTGTTTATAATGTTAACAGATTGTGTGCATACACGTGCACAAATAACCATGCACTCACTTCCACACCCACAGATGCACATGTATGTGCACAATCACAGACACGTAACACCTAGGAAATCATATTACACACTCATAATTTATATGAAGACAGACATATGCATATATACATGTGTGTACACACACATGCACATACTGAGGTGTACACTCATGCACACATTTGTAGGCAGAGTGCCACAGGTATACAGTGGAAAGATGTGGTCTGTGCCTATCTGTGTAGAGCTAGCTAGTGCCTTCTGGCTTTCAGGGCTAGGTTGTGGTCTGTACTAAGACAACTAGTATGTATGTGTTGCCACACAGATGGAAAGATGATCTTGTAAATGTTAAGTGCTTTGGCACAGTACAGACATAGCTGAATTACCTGGTTAAGAAAATACATTAGACAACAAAACCCCTGCTAATTTGGTTACATTTATATTCTCAGCAAAGTTACTGGGTAGATCTATACAGTTAAGTTTGTTCAGCTTGCTTTTCCAGAAGAAACTGTGCTCAAAGTGCAGGGAAGTTCTCTAAAATACTCTTTGTCCTGGACAGCTAGGCAGCATTTGAGCAGAACCCTGGAGACCCCTGTTCAAGCCTTGAGCCCAGCCCCAAGCACCCTCCCTCGGCCTTCCTTCTGCTGCTGCTCTTCACAGTAGAAATCTGAGCCTTGTTGCCCTTCATGCCCATCCCTCATTCTGAGACCCACAGGTGCCCACAGCCACCTGCTGTCTTCAGCATGCCCTCAACACTTCTGAAAGTCCACCTGATGCCAACAGGAGCAAGAGAGCAACTCCTGGAGGGGTTGGGTGGTGTGCCTTGAAACTAGGAATGGACTGGGTATGGGGTTAGGCTAAAGAGCCGTCGGCTTTGCTGCTGTTGTTACATGTGATAATGAGTCAGTTATGTCACATATCCTTATCTACTGAAGACATTCTGACATCTTAAGAATGGATCAAAACAGTATCGTGGACTTTCCTTTATACAATCCAGGGGAAATCTAGGAAGGAGAGGGAGCAGGCCAAGAAAAGACTGGTCAAGGTGGTCACAGCTCACTTCCCTAGTTCCTCAACATAATGAAGGGTGATGGGAGAGGGTGTGTCCGTGCCACAGTGTGCACATGGAGGGGAGAGGACAACTTACAGGAGTTGGTTCTCTCCTTCCACCATGTGGGTCCTGAGAATGAAGCTCAGGTCCCTCGCCTTGCTGTAAGTGCCTCTATCCACTGAGCCATCCCACTGGCCCCTGGTTTTGAATGTGTTTAGATGTTAAAGCATCTACTGACTGTGAATATTTTTTTCAAAATACTGATGTTTAGGAGTTGAAATACTTAAAATAGATTATCAATGTTTATAATATTTTGACAGTTTTAGAAACTCTATAATAAACTGTTAAAATCTTAATGCTAATTGGAGGAGTTACCAGGTACAAAACATATCAACCCCAAAACTCCTCCCAAGGCCATCATAAGCCATCAGGAATGAGAACCTTCTAAACCTCACTACTAAGGTTGTCATGCCTCCTGTGAGGCAGTGTGTGTGTGTTGGGGAAGGGGGGGGGCTACCACCTGTATCACTTTGCCCTGAGGCTCCTCAGTGCTATACCAAGAATCAGAAAGTGTCCTGGTAGCTTAGGGCCCCCCTCTTTCACCCCGAGCCCAGCACATGCTAGATAAGGAAAGGGTGCAACCACAATGGGACTCCTACACACTGTCATGACCTCGTTAGGCAGCTCCTTGAAGCCCCAAACCCAACCTTCTTCCTAATATGGCTTGGTCTTCCAGAAGTTGCTCTGTCTCCACATGCATGTCTCTGAGCTGTTTTATAACTCTTCTTTGCAGAACAGGGTTATCTGTCCAACCTAGGGTAGAGCTGGGTGGCTTTTTAATTTCTGTGTGACTTCAACAGAACCCACAGGTCTTGGCAATCTGTGGCACTGAGAGAGGCAGGGAGAGCGAAAAGCACTGAACAATGTGCAGACAGGAGAGATGGGGAAGCTGAGGGCAGAGGGGAGAATGAGAGACAGATAGACAGAACTCCAGCCTGGGACAGAGTTCACATCTGGCCTGCATAGCACCTTGGAGGAGGACATGACTGAGAAGTCTCCACAGGGGCTACAGCAGAAGGAAGCTTGGCAGAGAGGTTGAGAGAGCAGGTGAGCTGTCCCAGGTGGAGTGACTGAACTGCCATGGGGCTCAGAACCAGGCCACCCGCTGCAGGAGGGCAGCGAGATTGCCACTGGGACTGGAGAAATGGTGCAGATTCCCAGGGCTGGGAAGGTCAGGGTTCACAATGTCTCCATCTGATGCTGAGCAAGCCCAACTCCCTCCCTGCTTCTCTTTCGTCCTTACACTTCTACCAGCCAGGTAGATGGGCCAGGTCCTGAAGATGGGGCTCAGCCAACGGGAGGAGGGAGCTTCCCTGAGCTCAGCTGCATGCTGGGCTCCTGCTAAATCTGGGCAAGGCTTTGCTCAGGGCTTCAAATTGCACCCAGGTGCAGGGTCGCAAAGGCAGGGAAATGAATTCTTTGGCTCCTAAAATCCAACTTGGCCGTGAATGGAAGGACTCTTCCTTGCTGCCAAATATACCGCAGGGTCCTAAAGCAGACAACCAGGTCAGACCTAGCCCTTCCTCCAACCACTGGTTGAGTTAAAATCACAGGCTCTTCTGGAGATGTGTCTTGGCCAGCTCCACGCTCCACATTCCAAGGAGGGATTTATATGTAAAGGTCAAGGCCAAAGCTATCAGCAGAAATGCCTTAGCAGTCACTAGTAAGAGGGTTCAGTGGGTAAAAGTGCTTGCTATGGAAGCCTCAGGACCTGAGTTCAATCCCCAGATCCTGTGTATGTGGAAGAAGATAACCAACTCCACCAAGTTGTCCACAACAACTGTTGTGGCCCACACACATCCATGCAAAAGATCTCTCTCTCTCTTTCTCTCACATACACACACTTTTCTTTTTGTCTTTTTTTTTTTTTTTTTAAAAGAAATGTCTTAGTGGTGTGCACCAGCATGTGGATGTGGACGGAGGGTTCTGTATCCAGAAGTGTTTGATTTGCTACCACAGTGGTTCTCAACCTTCCTAATGCTGCGACCCTTTAATACAGTTCTCATGTTGCGGTGACCCCCAACCATAAAATTATTTTCATTGCTACTTCAGAACTGTAATTTTGCTGCTGTTATGAATAGTAATGGTATGAATAGTAATAGTATCTGCTATGCAGATGGACTTAGGCAACCTCTAGGAAAAGGTCGTTCCACCCCTCAAGGGGTGGGCGACCCACAGGTTGAGAACCCTGCTCTAGTAACTCATTCAAAGCAGATTTCAAAACACAAACAGAGCCAAGAAGGTGTCAGGTGGCTGGCTGCAGCATGACCAGTCACACAAATAGATGCGGTTCAGAAACCACATGCAGGCCTAGTCCACCAGTCTGTGAAACCAATGCAAATGCTGAACTGGGGTGGAGCTGAAGCCCCACCCCCAGCCCTATCACTCACCCTTCCCCCACACTGAAGCAGCAGCACATTTAGACACAGAGCAGCTACAGATTAGATCCTGACAGCACATACCCTAGATCTGACCACACCACTCTGTGGCAGAACTGGTCAGGTGGCGGGACTGAGGTGTGCGCCGAGGGCCCTTGGATTCCACGCCACAGCGCTCACCTCTGCGGCTACACCCCTGGGGACCTGCTTGGGAAGCACCAGCCGCAGGTCGTCACACGGAAGGCAGTCATCAGTGGATCTCATTGCAATTCATTTTAATTACGTGTGACATAAAAAGACCACCTACGGATGAGACAATGCCGCCAGAAGAGTCCCAAGGTTGCTGTGGGGAACACTTCATAACTGGAGTGTGTTCTCCCCAAGGAGTTATACTACCATTTGATTTAATTTTTAATTTTTACATTTTAATCAAAAATAGATCAAATGGTGGTGGTCTCTCCAGGGAAGCATACTTCAGATAGGAAACCGGCCATGCTCCCCTTAAATATGTAAAGCTGCCATCTCCCTGTGAATCATGAGGCGGTGACGCCTCTGCCACTCCTGCCCCCCATACACACACACTGCAGCTGGGCTGTTTCCGAAGAGTGACACCTTCACACCCCAGGCTACACCTGCTGCAGTCCCTTACCTGCTTCATAGATTGATGCACCTATGCAGAGCAGCCTATCTGGGAAATGCCTGTTCTGTGCCCCAGAGGAAATGCCTTACCCTACCAGCTGGGGGAAGTCTGAACCCCCCTGTCAGGTATTTGTGCACACCTGCAGACGCTCACTTTGTGATAATGTATGTTCTAATCATGGCAAGGCAAGGCATGCACATTTTATCCAGACACCTTCACTGATGTCTTCAATCCACCGTGTCACCTGGCTGTCACGCCATGGCTCCCAGGTTCACCTAGCCTCCTTCTGATGCTCACATGGATCCTGGGAGCTGCCGCTCTTACTACATACATGTGACCTTAGAGGACAATGTGTGCATCCTGCAGCTTCTTGGGATTTCCTTCTCATCATGAAGTGGGGTCAGGACTGGCAGGGCTCCCCCATGGCGCTGGAGTGAGGAGGATGAGAGGCTAGACTGTGGAAGCGCTGGCTGCAGGTGACAAAAGTTGGCATGTGCCCTTTAGTTCACGTTGCTACTAAGAACGAGAAGAAAAGTGGCCTATGCTCTCACTCTCTTATCCTTGCATCTGAGTGAGAGGTCAGAGTGCCCATGGGGAGGGCTGAGTGTTTGATGGGAAGGCATTGGCCCCTGGCATGAGGCTGGGAGAGAGAAAGTCAACCTGGCCCCGAGAAGGCTTTCACACACTTTCTGCTAACGTATGCTCAAGCAATGACATGCTTCCACCATCCATGTCATTTATAAAAGATCAGCTGTAAGCACCCCTCTACCCATGCACACTCAGTACCAGGAAAATCACACTGTACTTCCCAGAGAACAGTGCTTCCTTTCTGCAGGCCAGAGCTAGCAGAGTGGCTCTGTCTGGGTCTCAGCTGCCCAGAGATGAATGGCGCGCTCCATCTGCCAGCCTGCATCTTGTTCTCCTTGTCACCACTTCAGCATGGCCTCAGCATCTCCTGCCTCCCCCTAATGGCAGGGTAGGCAAATGGCATTGAAGTAGGTGCCCCCTCCTCCAGAGTCAGCATCCTCAAGCACCCTAACCTCCCTGTTATCTTGGTCCATGACTTGGTCTCCCACTGGGGATATGTGGCCCCTCTCAGTTTGTCTGGCCAGGGCTGCAAGCAAGCAGTGCAAACCTTAAATCAGACAAAGTCCAGACTCATGAGGGTCCAGGGAAGCAAAAACCTCACTGAGATCTTGGTCATTTTCAGTTTCCAAGGGCCATTCACCAGCCCCATGGCCCCAGCCCAGTATTAAAGCTCCTGAGTAGAAGAAACAGCTCTAAAGACATTACCTTAACCTATCCTGTTTCTGGTGAGGAATGTACAAGGCTACAGCCAGCCTAGGGTGGATCAAACCCCAGCTTCTGCTATGACTTCATTTTGCAATGTCAGGTGTAGTATGCCTAGACTGAAATAGTGGGTGTCACATGTCTGGTCTCAACCTACAGGTACTTACAGCAGCAAGGGCTGACTGGTAGCCCCTCTCTGATCCTGTGGGGGAGAGCAATGGTAGAGATGGATGATGTAGGCCAGCACACGAAGCCTGCTGAAACCAATGCAGCTGGTTTACTCATCTCAGAATAAGCATACCAGAGTAGTACCAGGAGAATCCTGCCATCCAGGGTGGGGCCAGCTTTGTGTGCTGCAGACCAGGGTTCCCCTGGGAAGGTCAAGCCTCCTGCACCTGAGGATCCCTTGTTGAACTCAACTCAAGTGCTTTGAGGCCCCAAAGTAGGGCCTTAGTTTGTCAGAGCTCTTAGGTGGAGCCCAGGGAGGCCTTGGGGCTAACACTGTTCCATGGGCTCATGCACTGGAGCCCATCATCAGAGGCATAGGTCTAGGCCTGGGCCTGGCCCAGTGATGACCTTGGGCAGTCATGGCAGCAGGGTGGTCTCAGCCAGTCACCCACTTCCTCATCTATCTCAAGAGGTCACCTAAGCCATGTACAATGCTGCATGGCTGCACCAATCTACTAGTTATTCAAAGAATCTTCTTCCTTCTTCTCCTCCTCCTCCTCTAGCTGTCTTGGAACTCACCTCTGTAAACCAGGTTAGCCTTGAACTCACAGAGATCCACCTGCCTCTGCCTCCCAAGTGTTGAGATTAAAGGCATGTGCCACTATGCCTGGCTCTCAAAGAATCTTTCAAAGAATGCTTTAAGAAACACATACATAAAGAAAAATACAATAGTCCACACTTATGTGCCATCAGAATTAACATCACAGCAGCTTGTGTTTTAAGCAGCAGATCATGAAGAAAACCCTTTGCAACCAAACTGGGCACCGTACCTCAGGGAATGGTGAAAACAGAAGGAATTTCAGATAGCCAGTGATGGGTTTTTGTTATATCAGAACCCGAACTTCCTAAGACTGAGGAACAGCATGCAAGAACATAAGCAACACCCTGGCTGCTGTTGGATGGTTGGTTACTCTAAGGCTTTGAGGGTCCCTGCTCAGAATCCTGTTTCTACTCCTATGTCTGTGGGCTGCTTTCCAGAATGAGCCCAAGAGCATGCAAGGGCTTCCAGGAGGCTGCAGTCTGCTGCTGAGAATCCAGGGGACAAATGGCTTGTGTGCAACTTGGGTTGCACAACTTGTACAATTTGGATGCAACTTGGGTGCTGAAGGAGTCCATCAGCCAATGAGAACTTCTCTAAAGTCTCAACTGTAGGACACAGGATCCCAAATACATTAAGGACTCAGGATGCCAGTGAAACCATCTGGAAAGACAAGGCAGCTTTGTGAATGCCCTCTCCTCCTGCTGTCACAGTGGCCTGTTGTGTGACAAAACTTTTCCCAGGGAGATACAACACACATGTCTACTTACCCTTGATAGGGATTCCACAACAGACCAAAGTACAGATACCACTAAAGTCCAATTTGGTGAACCAATAAGTTTGACTGGGGATACTTATAGGAGCAGAAAATCACCAAAGTCCACCCTAGCATGGGTGATAGCTCACAAAAGCTGGGGGTCTGGAGCATACTACACAGCCTGCATGCAGCTCAACTGGTTAAAGAGTATCCTTTCCAAGTGACTCAGTTGGTCTAAACCTCTTTCAGGCTGCTTGGCTGCTTTCTGCTTCTTCCAGGCAGCTGGTCCAGCCTCAAAAGTCTTAGAAGCTTGACTTGTCTGAGAGTCTTCTTTGCAGCTCTGTTCTAGTTTCAGAGGGACTGTCAAGTTTTATTGCTTACTCCTGCATGGAGGGCCTAGTGAATCTGGTCAGTTTCTGGGAGTTCCTGAAATTCTTTTGAGTTGTTTATCTTCCTTCTTAAGGAGCTTCCCTGAATGATGGAATGTTTCAAATCTCAGAGGCAACTGTTATACAACACATGGCCTCTCCAGGAGAAGCTATCATTGTTGGGAGGAGACAGAGTAGGCACAAGTGAATTGGGCTTCTCAAGGTGGGTGGGAAAGAAGTAGGGCCAATGAGACCCCCCCCTCCAGGTGCTACTGTGAGTCATGGGTCAGTGTGCTTCTTGGTCCCCCTCCCTTCCTTGTCAGGCACTACTCACTCCATGGTGAGAACACTTGCCTGGACATCTACCCTCTTTCCAGGTTGCTCCCTGTGTGGTGTGATTTGTTACCTACAGGCACAATGCTGCACACCAGAACACTAGAATATACTCGTCTTCCATAATGGAAGCTATGCACCTTAAAATTCCCCTTCCACCCTCCCCCAGCCCTTGGCAGCCATCATTCTACACCCTGCCTTTCTGAACTCAACCTTTTAGATTCCGAATATGTCTGAGAGCATGCAGCATTTGCCTATGTGTGGATTCCTTCACTTAGCATGTTACCCAGGTTTCCCTACGTGGTTGAAATGGCAAGATGAACTTCAACAAAGAAGAGAGATTACAAAGTGTAGAAAGGCCAGCCTTGCCTACAAGTGAAACCAGGAAAACTGGATGCGCACATGTAAAAGAAGAAATGGGACCTTTAGGATGCGCACATGTAAAAGAAGAAATGGGACCTTTATCACACCTTCAACAAAAAGAAAAAAAGAAAAAGAAAACTGAGATGGACTGCAGACTTAAATGAGGGCCCTGAACCCTGCTCTGCACAAAAATGAAAATGGCCTGCGGTGGGGCAAGATTCAAGACATTGCTCTTGACAGTGACATCAGAGATTTGTGAAGCCTTAAAGCACAATCAACAAGAGCAAATCAAACAAGTGAAAAGCTTCACTAGCAATGGAAACAAGGAGTACAGAGAGGGCACCCGGATGCAGAGATGATACTGCCGACAGATGTGAGGCAGGGTTGTTGCTCAGAATATGCAAGGAATCCATAGAACATAATACCCAAAACACAACAGCCCAACTAGAAATGGGCTCAAAGACTTAAAACAGGACCAGTGAACTGGCTCAGAGGGTAAATGTGCTTGCTGATCAAACCTAAGGACTAAGTTCAATCTCTGGAATCCATGTAAAGGTTTAAAGGAAGAGACCCTGCAAAGTTGTTCTCTGACCTCCACACACACACAAGCCATGCCATGTATGCAAACACACAAAGCTTAAGGATTAAACAGCTGTTTTCCCAGATGCCTTTAAATGCCATGGGGTCATCTTTGGTCCTCATTAACTTTTAGGAATTGGAAAAGATATTCCCCAATCCTTGAGAGTAAATTCCTTCTGCTAATTTAAATTAATTATGAAAGAACTTGTCAAGAATATTGGGAAAATCAAGAAATTAATAGCACCATCAACATGAATTTTTGAAAATGATCTTGTTAGAGCTGGAGAGAGGACTCAGTGTGCCAAGGGCTCGCCGAGCAAGCACAAGGACCTGGAATTCCTCTCTCTAGCCTCAGTGTAAAAGCTGGGTATGGCAGCACATGTCTCTAATTAAGTGTGTGGGGAGTGAAGACAGGTGGAACTCGGGAGCTCTCTGGGCAGCCAGACTAGCTAATACAGCAAGCTCCAGATCCAGTGACCTCCTGAGGAAGGATATCCAAGCTTGACCTCCAGTAGCCACATCAAGGAGACGCACACACATACACATAAAAGTGGCAACACTGGTGTTTTAGAAGGTGAAGCAGCTTAAATTTGAACTTTCTGGGGTGACTATTTCCAACTTGTTGGTTTAGAAATTGCAATCAATTTAGACATGTTTAAAGGTTTGCATACTTTGAGACTTTTGCCTTAATACAAAGCCCAACAGTGACAGATTAAAAAAACAAATGAGAATTTATATAATGACACAGACATAAATGCCCACTGTTTCCTTGGGATGGAAGGAAATGGCTTTTTGACAGGGAAACAATGAGGAAGCACTGGGAAGGGATAATCCCATTTCATGCTCCTCATGGGGTACCTGGAAACCCAGTTTAGTGAAATCTGTGTAGGTTCTGCTTATAGTCTAATGGGCTGTACTTAGTACCTGTGGTGCTGACAAGTGGCCTGGCAGGAAGAGCCAGCTCTGTAAGGACAGCTGACCTGGCGACTCCAGTAGGTTGCACGCACCACCCCTAGGGACTTCCAGAGCTGGAGAAGCACCTCTATACCTCTCCGCTGGCCCCACATATAACCACAGGCAGCACGGCACACCCATGGCTGCCTAGGACAGGGCTGGCCAAAAGGAGGCCCGTTGTAAGATGGAACTTTCTGCTGATTTATAAGATGATGCTGGTGTCTTTTGCTTCTGATGCTAGCTGTAGCTGGCAGTCAGCTGTATGTGCTCCAGTGTCTTCAGTGTCCTTGGCAGAGCCTGCCATAGAAGTCACTTAGGTTCCCCTAGGTTCTTCTGCACTGCTCTCTCACCACACAAGCCATAGTCATAACCTGCCATCATGGTGAAACTCACAAAGGAGGTAAAAAATCATAGTGACTCCAAGAAAATGGCTCCTTCCCAAAGAGGGTGGGGGACAGTGAAGATGAAGGAATGCTGGAAGAAGATGACAGCAGTGGAGAAGAGGTTGCCATCCCTCAGAAAGAAGGCCACCACAGACAGCAGAGAAGGTATTAGTGTCACAAGCAAAAAAAGTTAAAGTTGCCACGCCCCTTAAGAAAGCGATGTTACCCAGGCAAAAAAGAAGCAGCCATACCAGCTGAGACGACAGTCACACCGGCCAAAGCAGTTGCCACACCTGGTAATAAGGGAGCCACACAAGCAAAAGCATTGGTAGCAGCCCCTGTTAACAACTCCAGTCAACCCCTGAGTTGTCACTCCAGCCAAGTGGGGCTAGGAATGGTAAGATACCAAGAAGGAAGACAGCGATGAGGATGAGCAGGAAGAGGATGGAGATGAAGATGATGGCGAGGAGGATGCATCTGAGCCACCAGTTGTGAAAGCAGTGAAAGCAGCAGCTGTAGCTCCTGCCTCACAGGATGCAGTATGAGGAAGATGAGGAGGAGAATGATGGAGAACGAGGAGGAGGAAAATGACTCTGAAATAGATGGAGGTCACACAGGCTAAAGGAGAGAAAGCTCCTGCTGAAGTTGTTCCTGTGAAAGCCACGAGTGTGACCGGGATGATGGTGGGGATGATGGTGAGGCTGAGCTGCTGGGGTGGCTCAGCAAGGACAATAGGGAGGTGTTTTCAAGGTGGAAGCCCTGCCAGACCTCAGCAGAGGGAATCACCATGATGGCCAGTGCCATACTTGACAGTGGATCCGGGAGCATCTGAGCCCAGGTGTTTTTATTCATTCAGAACTCCTCAGGTGCAGATCATAGGCAATCAACTTCCCCACAGAAGTTCAACACCTGCAGACAATACAAAATGTCAAGGCCTATGCATCCCTTTTTCTAACAGTGCACAAAACCAATTATTTTAAAAACAACTAAAACTAAACTTCCACAACAATGATGATAATGATGGTGGTGATGAAGAGGAGGGGGAGGGGGAGGAAGAGCAGGAAGAGCCTATTAAAGTAGCACTTGGAAAGAAGGAAATGATGGGACAGAAAGAAGTTCTTGAAGCCAAGAAACAGGAAGCAGAAAGCTCAGAACAAACACACCTTTCAATCTGTTCAATGGAAACCTTAATCACAGAAAATCTGTTTCTGAATTAAAGGTGCCATCCTCGAACTCTTTGCTAAAATGATCTTGCTGTTGTGGATGTCAGAACTGGTACAAACAGGAAATTTAGTTACATGAATTTCAAGTCTTCTGAAGACCTAGGAAAGGTCTTAGAACTCACTGGTTTAAAAAGTGTTTTGGCAATAAAATCAAACTAGGAAAGAAAAAGAAAGAAAGAAAGAAAGGAAGGAAGGAAGGAAGGAAGGAAGGAAGGAAGGAAGGAAGGAAGGAAGGAAGGAAAGAAGGAACAGTAAGAAAATTCAAGTTGTAAGAACACTTTTAAGCAAAAAGCTGAAGCTGATGCAGAGAAAAACTCTGAAGGAAAGCAGGGGGCAGGGCCTGAAGGGCAATCTGTTTCACTCTGCTACACTGGAGAGAGACAAAGGCATGAGATAACTGGAAAGAAAAGCACTTGGAGTGGTGAAGCCAAAACTCTGGTTTTCCTACAGAGCAACAGAAGAAACTCTTCAGGAAGTATTTTAGAAAGCAACTTTTATCAAAGCATCCCAGTACCCAAATGGTAAATCTAAAGGCTTACATTTATAGACATTGTTTCATTTAAAGATGCTAAAGCTTTAGACTCCTGTTCAAAGAAAAAAAGGAGGACTGAGGGTAGAAAACAATCAGGCTGGAGTTACAAGGACCCAGGAGATTGCCTAATACAAGAAAGGTCTGTTGAAGGACATCACTGAAGAGACCTTAAAAGAATCATTCAAGGGCTCCATTTGTGCAAGAATAGTCACTAATCAGGAGACGGGGTCTTCCAAAGAATTTGGTTTTGTAGACTTTAATAGTGAGGAAGATGTGAAAGTTGCCAAAGAGTCCATAAAAAAGGGTAAAATTGATGGAGGCAAAGTTACCTTGGACTGGGCCAAGTCTACAGGTGACGGTGGCTTCGGTGGCTGAGGTAGGGACAGAGGAGGAAGAAGCAGCTTTGGTACCAGAGGTCAGGGAGGCTTTGGAGGTGGTAGAGGCTTCCAAGGTGGCAGAAGAGGAGAACAGAGTTCAAGCCACAAGAACAGAAGATCAAGTTTGAATAACTGCTTCCATTCTTGCCTTTCCCTCTTCATTTGAAAGAAAGGACTCTGGGGTTTTTGCTCTGTTTCCTGTTCAATGACAGAGCTTTCTGAGGATATTCCAAGACACAAGTACACAGCCATGTAATCTGACTTGGAATCTATATAGATAACATCTCAAGAGAGATACCCTATTGGTTTTGACTGGATATTCATATAAACTTTCTGTTTGTTATTGTTTTTCGAGACAGGGTTTTTCTGTATAGTTCTGGCTGTCCTGGAACTCCTTAATTCTAAGCCTGACTGAGGCAGTACAGAGCAATGAGAGCTCAGGGAGAGACCCAGGGACACAGAAGTAGTGCTGCAGAGTCATCAGTATCAGACAGAAAGAGTGAGTCTGTTTTAAGCTGAGCAGAGCAGTTCAGTCTGAGGCAGCCAGAGTTTGCTAGAGTCAGAAGAGCTAAGTCAGATACAGTAAGCTGGCTCAGAAGGTTAGTTTGAATTAGGCAGTTTGGAAAACAGTTTGAGCCTGAAACAGAAGAGTCAGAGTTCAGAAGGAGTTAGTCAGAGTGGCTCAGTCAGCAGTAGGTCTTGAAGGCTGAGGCTGAAGCCTTCTAGGTTCAGGCTAGCAGTTTAAATATTCTAGATTGTAGGAAAGTTGAAGCTTTCCAGTTTAAGGATTTAAAGTAGATTGTAAAGAGGCCAAAATGCTTTAGGGCTCCAGGCAAGAAATGGTGATTTAATTAGACAAAAGAATGGCTTCGAACCTGAATCAATGGTTACATCTGGTGGCTCTACATCTAGATCTGTAGACCAGGCTGGCCTAGAATCCAGATCCAACTGCCTCTGCCTTTCATGTGCTAAAACCAAAAAGAGCTGCTTCATGCCATTGACAGTAAGCCCTGATAGATGGGCCTGTTATCCCATTCTTCTGTGATGAATGAGTAATGTTTTTATAATCATACAATGATGATTTAAAACAAGATGTTACTCAAATGCTCCTTGTCCCTATACTTTCACAGCTGCATGGTCTACAGGAAAGAGGCTGGGTCCAAGGACCAGTGGTCATAGTCATGAAGAGGGAGAACTTTAGAGCTGGGCAAGTGGGGTGAAGGAGGATGTAGAAGGTGTCAGAGTTAGCTGAAAGATGCATGGCCAAGCTATAGCACTCTCCTGAGGACAAGAAAGCCACAGGTGGATTCCTGCTGCGTCAGCTGTCTGTAGGAGAAAGCTGCAAATCTGGGATTTCAGAGCCCCACTTGTTTTCTAAAGGGAAGATGCCAAGAAAGTACATGTGCTGCCCAGTTCTATTTCCTCAGAGTTCTTGCTCCATATAGTCTGAAGATTCCAGGCATATGAGATGAAACTGCTGGTTCCACCAGCTAGCCAGCCTCACCCCACCATCTGACTCTTTTCCCTTTGTAATCTTTCCTGGCCTTGGCTTCTCAGAAGAGAAGACCTGTTCTAGACCTGGAGGGGCCGTGAGCAAGAAAAGGGGCTGTCACAGGAGACTCCCCAGGCCCACTGTCTTCAAGGCTGATGGAAAATCCCATGTGCTACCACCATCTAACACAGATGAGGAGAAATAGGCTCAAAGAAGAACTTGGGCTGGAGAGATGCCCCCGTGGGTAAACGTGCTTGTTGCCAAGCCTGACACCTGAGTTTGATCTCCAGGTCACAGAGGGTGGAAGGAGAGAAACTGACTCCTGCAAGTTGTCCTCTGACTTCCACACAACTATGAACACACACCACCACTACCACCTCTCCTGCTGCTACCACCCGACCACCACCACCACCACTACCCCCTGTTGGGGAAGTTTATTTTTAGTTATATATAAAATAATAGTTTTATGCACTATTGGGTGAGGGGCTGTCTAGGGCGTTTTGTATTGTTTGCAGGTGTTGGATTTCTGTGGGGGTTGTTTAATTGCTAATGATCTGCATGTGTCATCAGTAGAATACCTGAGGAGTTCTGAAAGAATAAAAACACCTGAGCTCAGATGCTCAGGGTTCCACTGTCAAGGATGGCACTTGCCATGATGGTGGTTCCCTCTGCTGAGGTCTGGCAGAGTTTGCATGTATGAGAATGCCTCCTTGTCTTCCTTGGTGAACTGCCACAGTAAGTGTACAACTATAATCCCCACACTAAATGTAATTTGTAAAAAGTTTAAGGTAGTTCTTCAAGGTCACTCATGACACTTTCAGCAGACAGAACACAGAATTAGAGTCTAATGGATCCTACCATGGAGCAGGAATGTTTTTTGTGGGGTAGGTGATGATCAGAGGGACTGTTGGGTTCATAGAAACAGCTCGGGTGAACTGTGTGCCTCTGCAAACACCAAAATGCTCAACACAAAAACATCCCTTTCCATGGATCTAGGGGGCAGAGTTTACAAATGAAAAGAAAATGTGAGCTTAGGAAGGTTTTCATTTTTTCATAAAAATTAATGTCACTTTTGAGAAAAACAAAACTAAGGCTTTCTAAAGCAAAACAAAACAAACAACAACAAAAACCAAAATTTTAAGGCCACAAACCACACCCTGTCTCTTACAGTCTTGGCTGTTCAGACATGGACTGTCACTCTCTAAAGCAGCTGCAGTGCTGGCATCCCTCTTGGGTTAAGGGCCGTGGCCTGCTATGTTGGAGCATCTACCTCACAAACAGCATCACACTAGTTCCAGCAGCTTGATTTCCCCTGTTCCAGTTCTTCAGCGTGGGCCTCACCATGATCACACACCAGCGTTAGTATGGACTGGGCTCTTCCATGTGTTCCTGGCAGGGAACACAGCCCTGTAAAGGACACAATGGACACACGGGACACGGGACTGGGGCCCACCCCCAGCTTCCAGTTAAAGAACTTGAAATCTGTTCTCTAATTCAGTCTTTTTTTTTAGGACCTCAGTGAACAGGATAGCTCGGGAAGCTTCCTGATCTGGGGAAAACAAGGCCAGTCTCTAGAGTTACGCAACACACTGAAACCCAACAGCTGTACACAATTTCCATTTTAATATAAAGGAGGTCTGTCCCTGATAACTTCAGTTGGAGAATTACATAGCTTGATCAGACATTAGCATTTAGTAAAATTCACTTCAAGATTTATAGACTATTTTAAATATAAAAATAAGATTTTTAATTAAAAAGAGTATGTGAACAGCCCTAGTTACGTCCAGAAACAACCCCAAAGTCCAAAGGCAGGGAGATCTCCAGCTGTGTCTTATGATTACATGAGCTACGAGGCTCCAAAGCCTCTAGGCAGCCTTATACAGAACTTGTTGGCTTCTAGATAATTTCCTCTCCGGCGGAACACATGTAAAAGGAGGCTGCAAACTCAGGATGTTCCTGGCCTTCTGCAGAGGACAGTGGGGTTACCTGAGAGGCAAACAACCCTCGCAGGGAGCCCTGGCTGTCCTTTGGAACAGGTGGGCATCTGGGCCAGCTGTAAGGGATTTGCACCGGCCATCATGAGGATTCAAACCCAACTGGAATCTTCCTTCTTCTAATGATTCCCGGTATGGTTAAAATGGCCCTGCAGTGGTGAAAGAACACATTGTGAGTATTAATTTACCCTGCACTCAGTGACAGGCTTCAGCTACATATCCATCAACCCAGAGGACACCATTTGTAATAACTGGGCTGAGATGGGAGGGATTTCATACCACTGACACTAGAATTACAGGAGTATGACACCAGGCCTGGCTTGTCCTTGTAACAATGACTTCTAAGGGATAACTTATAGATGTATTAGCGTGCATTACATTGTAACTAAAGTACTTAAAAGAATATTCTTAACAAATGTTACCTCTTCGCTTACTTGTACAAAAAGAATGGAAATATTCAACTAGTCATAAAGTAAAATTTTAAAAAATGGTGTTGAAATGCTGAATCAGGATTCAAAGTAACAGCAGTGTGGCTAGACACCTGGAAGTAGCTCAAGATCATAATGGTCCCCACGAAGGCCCCTCACCCATCCTCCTGGAGCAGGCCCTCTTCATCTCCCCATAGAAGTAGATGGGAGAACCAGGTGGCTGAGGATGACAGTTGGCCAGGCACCATACTGCTGTGCAGCAAGAGGTCCCATCAACATTCAGGAGTCCCTGTCACACTTGGCACATGCACTGAAAGACAGCAGTGTGCTTTCTGGCCACAGGCATGGGAAGGCTAGCCATCCCTGCCTACAAGGCCCACCTCCAAGACACTAATGAACTCCTGAGGGGACTGAGGTCCAAGAATATTTGGATGGCCAGAAAATAAGGGATGACAGTCCAGTCAAGGGTCTCATTCATTCTCCAGAAAGCAGGTGCTGCCAACAGGAGAGACTTGGCCGTGCCCAAAGAAGACTGGCAGGTGCCCATGTACCCATTTCATACCAATGGCTCATGGCTCACTGGGCCATGAGAACAAAGTGCTATGAAAGGCAGGATAGCTTATAAGGCTACATGTGTCTACTTTATGAGGCAGAAGGAAGCCTATGCTATGAGAGCAATGTCAAAATGTTCTAGAACCAATAACAATAGGAGCCTGGGTGCATGTGGCACACAACAAGATTGGAGTGTCTGTCTAGAAGGTCAAGCTTAATAAGGTCATGAGGACACTACATATCATGATGGAGAAAGGTGGAGAGTTTACTCAAGAACATGCAAGAGCACGTGTGAGGACATGTGAAAACATGAGAACACGATATAAAGAACATATGCAAAGATATAACATACAAGATCATAGATCATTTAACAACACACAACATAAAAGATCACAGAACATATAAGAAAATATAAGATCACAGAAGATCATATAAGCAAATACAAAACAATATAAGATCATCATCTAAGAATATTATATAAGGACATACAACATCATAGAAGATAATCATATAAGCACATGCAAGAACATATAAGATCATAGAAAAATATGTAAGAACATCATAGAATATACAGGATCATAAAAAACATTCAAGAACAGCATAGAACATACAAGATCACAGAACATCATATAATATCATAAAAAAATCACGTAAGAACACACAAGATCATATAAGCACATACAAGAACATATAAGATTATAGGTGAACATGTAAGAACATACACAAACATGAAATCATAGAACAGCTAAGACTGTCACATAAAAACACACAAGATCGAAGGAGCATACCTCAGAACATATAAACAAACACATGTAAGACTACAGAAGAACATTCTATAAGAACATCCAGGATCATAGAAGAACATCATACGAAGACATACAAGATTATAGAAGGACACACAGGCCATGTTCCCACAAAACAAGTTCCCTCCTATGGTCCCCAAGATCTTTCACAGTCCAGGACAGCAGTTCTCTAGAAAGAGAAGGCAGCATGCCCTCAATTTCCCCACAGAACTCTTCTTCCTTGAGGCTCTTGACTAGGTCAGGGAAGCTTGTAAAGTCATTGGAGTGAGGCTTTCCCTGGAGGAAAGTCCAGGGTCTGGAGTGGGACTGGGTGAACACTTCTTAATGAATTTCATTCTATTCATGCATCACTACCAGAGAGCCTGAAAAACAAATTGTTTTTCTAAGATATTCACTGAGATGTCTCACTTCTGCACCCACTCACGCTTGGAGGCAGGATGAAGGCAGAACACAGACTTGGGAACCAAAATAGGTCACGTCAACATGAGCATGGTGATCTGCAGCCTTCAGAAACTGCCCATTTAGACTTCTCTCATGCCATCCTTAAGTCCTCACTTCCCACCAACTCACTCCTGACTTTTTTCCCTCTTCTAAATATTTTTGTTTTCTAAAATAGGGTTTCATGTAAACCAGTCTGACCTCCAACTCCACATGCAGCCAAGGCTGACCTTAAACTCCTGGTACTTCTGTCTCCATGTCCCATGTGCTACAACTATGGGCAGGTGTCACCATGTCCAGTTTGTCAGTGTCTTTCAGGTCACAAGGCCCACAGTGACACCCAAGGAGAAGCCTGATAGACACGGGAAAGTCTGGGGTGGGGAAGGGCTGAAGCACTGAGATTCTGGGACTCACAGAAAACACTAACACAGAAGCATGTCTGACAGGGATGGTCTGCTCCCTGGGTCTCAGCTTTGATGAAGTCAAGGGCAAAGAGCGGAGCTTGATGTGCCTTGGTGGTACATCTCACCACAAACAAATAGAAAGCCTGTTTCTGTTGCTTACACAGGGATCTAAAGCAACAGTGGAAAAACATACCAAAAGTCCAGTCTTTTCTCACTAAGCAAGATAGAAAAATGATTTTTAAAGGACTGTATTTATTTATTTAGTATGTATGTACATGCATCCATGTGCAAGCCACAGTGCATATGTGGAAGTCAGAGGACAACTTTGGGGAGTTGGTTCTCTCCTTCTACAATGTGGGTCTCGGGGATAGAATCCAGGTCACCAGGACTGAGAGCAAGCACCTGTACCTACTGAACAGTCGCATGGGTCTTAAGTTGTTATCTGCTTCTAATACTGGGATGGAAATGGACTCAGGTCCAGTGGCTTCCAGCTATGCTCACTGCTGGACACCTCCCTAGTGCTCAGGGGCAGAACCCATCAATCAAGAATTCTAGTTCCAACAAAACTATCTTTCAAAAATGATTTAGAAATTAAGATATTCTTGGCAAACAAACATAGAAATAATACTGCAGCAGGTCTACTGAAATACTGGAGTCCACAAAGGACAATTGACGGTAACTACCTGCATGAGTAGGAAGAATATGGGTGGAGTTTCTTTTTCCAGATTATTATTAGTGAGCAAAACTCTGTGGTTTTGCGCATTTGTTTACTCAGCTGCCTTGCTTGGTAGTTTGTCTGCAGTCTTCCTTGGACATTTTATGTAGACAGCTATATAATCTGGTCACAACTTAAATGTTTTCCTTGCCAATTCTTCTACTCATTGTTTCTTTGTTCCTGTCTTACTGTGACAGCTGGAAACTCAAGCACACAGAGCAGGGACGCCACAGCAAGTGTCCTTGTCTTCCTCCTAGACAGTGGAAACACTTCCATTAAATGCGTGTTCAACTTCTACCAGGATAAACTCTGCTCATGGTTTGCTAAATTAAGTTATGAGTGTGGTTTTGGTTATTTGGTGGGTTTTTTTGTTTGTTGTTTTGTTTTGTTTTGTTTTTGCCAGAGTCTTGCTCTATAGTCCTGGCTGGCCTAAAACTCCTATGTAACCATGGTCTACAATTAATCACAATCCTCCTGGCACCAAGGATTAAAGGATTAAAGGCATGAGCCACCACACACAGCTCTGAATTTATTATGAACAGGATCTGGATCTAACAATGAAATACAATGATCACCTGTTTTCATTTTTCCACTGTTAAATCATCCAAGTGTCCTTTCATACTGGGCATTGTAAATCACAAGCAACAAAACAACTACGTGGAACGGTAGCTTTTTGGTAACTTTCTTGTTTTCTGCCACTGTTAGTGGCCTGTGTTCCCTTCTAAAATCAATTTGGTAACTAAGTATTCCAGGGGAAGGGAAGCTAAGCCCTCCAGCCAGAAGTCTAGTGCAGCAGCCACTTGCTCACAAGCTGCAGACCCCTCCCTGAACACTGCAAACTCCACGGTGGATAGGTGTTGCTAGTGGAGGCCCTTCAAAGATAACCCATCACCTCTGTAACGCTTCTCTGTAGCAGTCAAGGGACATACTTGTATTGGCTTAGTCTAATAAGTCTATAGAGAGTCAAAACTGAAGTTTTAGTTTTTATCTTAGTCACCCAAAGCCCCTAGCACCCCCAGAACTTTGAAAATGACCTAAATAACACAGCTACAATTTTAGTTTTCATCTGACCACTATGTTCCAGAGAAAACATCAACAGCCAGGTGCTGTTAGAGTGATGTTTGAGAAGTGCCACTGATCTACTCAAGCTCAGCCCGAGCCAAACTCCTCCCTTGGCCAGCTTATCCCCTCACAGCATAAATCAGCCAGCTGGGATCTTAACCAAGCTTTCTGTGCATCTGTGAATGAAGTCCAGAGAAGCAGGACACTATTGTCACTCCCCTCTGAGGGAGGGAGGCAGGCTGTAGCACCCACCAGTGTGGCTTGTGGTACTGGCAGACTGCCTGCAGGCCACAAGCTAGTCAAATGTAGAGCTTGGTCCCTCCCTACCCAGACCACAGGCATGCTGGCCAATTGCTTATCTGTAAAGGCAAGAGCTAAAACTCCTGAACTCAGCTGGGCGGTGGTGCACACCTTTAATCCCAGTACACATGTAAATAAACAAATGAAAGACAGTTGAAGAGCAAGGGGGCTCAGGTCCCAGGTCCCATGGAGACCACTCTGCCTATGATTCAGAGCAGCAAGTATCAGCTGGATCAGCACACTACAGTCAGAAACACGGAAGAGGCTCAGGTCACACAGCAGCTTTGGGGGAAAGCCACCAAACAAGCTGAGAGGCACACCTGAGGCTGCTGTCAGGGATTTCACGTGAAC
The DNA here is from genome assembly GCA_026225945.1 of Cricetomys ansorgei. Lineage (NCBI taxonomy): Eukaryota > Metazoa > Chordata > Mammalia > Rodentia > Nesomyidae > Cricetomys > Cricetomys ansorgei. The sequence goes on from JAMJFZ010000597.1 coordinate 29,443,152, forward strand.
TAAACTGGCATGGCCTCTGCCTCGCTCAGAGGCAGGGGAGCCCTCCTGAGTCAGGTTGGGTGTGGTGGGCTGGAAGGGAAGCACTCCTGTGCACTCGGGCAAATGGCTATGAATGAGCCTGAGTTTAATAAAGTCCTCTGAAGTTTGCAGTCGCTGCCCACTGGTGATTTGCCGCTAAGTACTGCTCCCTGGGATCCTGCATCTCTAAAAATACTATTTGCTTTTTATTTAACACTGAACCTTTTGATGTTTTAGAATATAAAAATAGTAAGTGTCTTATTATTTTAAAAGCTTAGGAGAGAAACTAGCCGTATTATTAGAAAAAGAAGATATATGCAGCATAGTCTGTTCAAATATCAAGAGGTGTGACTTTTCAAATTCACATTTCAATCTTTATTTACATAAGACTTTTAGAAATAGTGGGTGTAAATATTAAACCGCCCAAGCCTGCGTAAAATTTTATTGAGAATAACTACAAATAAAAGGAAACTGATTTTTTAAAGTCAGTTTCTGAAATTTAGATGAAAAGAATATTGAGCATTAACCAAAAAAATGATATTTACATATCAATGTAGGTTTTCTGCTCATAGATTCATTTCCTATGAAACTAAAGGAGGCAAGCTTGGGGAATTACAAAGGAAGGGAAAGCCCTAAGCAAACAGATACTGTTGTTCAAACAGAATATTAGCCAAAATGATCCAATCAGGTGCTTGAGCTAATTTTCTTTCCCTCTTTAAGCCATTCATGTCAGAACACAATCTCTCAGAGTGTTAAGAATTCACACTACTTCCAAATGTGCCTCTGACAGACAGGAGGAGTTGAAAGCTACAATCCATGGATATGGGGTTGGAGCAAGAAAGAAAACTAGCCAGTCACAACCAGAAAGGTGATTTAACCACAGAAGGGCCACAATTCTCAACCAAAGTATGACTTATTTGCATCTTAGGGCACACTTGGCAGCCACAGGAGTCAACTTAAATATACTAAATTCAAATGACAGCAACCTGAATTTGACCACTGTTCAGAATTACACCACATCCATGCAACATGATGCTCTGCAGACAGAGGACAAAAAATAGCAAAGCACACCTTCACGGAAGAAGCACAGCATGGAGTAGCTACTTCAGCTATTCAGGTTCTGTGAATGGCAGCTACCAGGGTATAGAATCAGAGACAGAATCAGAGCCTGTCATTGTAAAACCCAGCAGCCAGTCCTCTGTCAGCTGAAGATGCTTGTAAGTTACGGACTCAATCTTTTGCTCATCAGGAACAGCAATTCACTTCTCGGAAGATCTTTAGAGGGCAATCTCCGACACTCATACTCTGACACGTGCTCACTCTCCTGGTCTCTATGTGCAATTTAAATACAGTTCTATTTTATTGCAATATCGAGATTTCAAATTTAAAGTAAAAAACCCAAGAATTATAGAGGTTATCAAAAACATATTAACTTGTTCTTAGAGTAAGTTCAAAATTAATAACAAAGGCATTATTATGCTAATATATACTTTATGATATTCTGCCCTACGGTGGAGACTGAGATTGACTGGCGGTCTTCGGCCTCCCTTTGCTTTGAACTGATGGTGTGAACACTATGTTTCCTTCAAAAAACCTACAATTTATGTAAAGTTTATGGAAACACATTAAAAAAGCTTAAACAGAAGAGGAAAGACCCAATGCTGATTCTTGTTGAGATATTTTAAATAAAGTCATGACTCTTCTCCAAGAAGACCTTCAAGTTCTATATTTTAGCCAAGTAGAGGGTCAACTTCTTTTCCTCAAGGTTGCTTCCTAGGCACCAGTACCTTCACACATATCCACATAAATAAATACTGCTTTTTAGTATGAATTTTAAACTTATTTGTGATTTCTATTTCTGAATATGAAGTTGGAACATGTTTTACCTCAACAGAATGCTTTAAAAAAGCTCAAATCAACCTTTAGTGTTATATACATGCCTCATTCCTTATGTGTGTAATTGTGGGTTTTATTAACTAGTTTACAGATCTGATGTTTAAGAACTCTTATTTATATCTCAGTGAGGTCACACTTACAGATTCTCCTGCGATACATCTCAGGCAAGGCTGGGCTGCACTCCTTCCACCGTTCTGAAGAATCTATTAAATGAATCACAGGCATACGTGCATCAGCACAAGGATATTCATGATTTTATTAAATGAATTCTATGGGCTCACGGTGGGTTTGGTGGCAAGAGGAACATACCACTGAGCTTGGCCTTTCCTGGCTACACTCCGGTCGTGGTGCCGGTGGGCCTCGTGGCCATGGCTCCTGGTCCTCTCTGCTCCAGGACACCAGGGCACAGGTGCCTACCACGTGGCTGCTGCACTCGTGCCCACCAGCTTCCCTCCTGCACACCCGTTTCTGGAACACAAAATTCTACTTCAGATGGCCTCAGACAACGTACAACACTCTGACTGAATTTACTTTCAGAAAACTTCTGCTCCAAATACAGACCCCCGTGGAGCTGGAAAACTTTATACAACATGTATGGAGATGACTTTCAGGACCAACAGCCATCGCTTACGGTTAACCTTGTTAGTTCAAGTGCTGTCTGTAGTTACTTGGCTTGATAGATTTAAAATAGTCATTTTAAACAATTTTGGCTTAAATTCTTGTAATAAATTATTGTGACTGGTTTATTGAAAATGTAGCAAACCTATAAATTCTGTTCAAGAAACTACTTATATGCTTCAACACATCTTGCTTAGCATCAAGTTGCATTCTTTCTTAACACAGTACGCATGGCTCACTTGTGAGTAATTCTCTTACTGGCACGGAGGAACAAATTGCTTTTATTGATCTCGGAGTCTGCACACACAGCCTGTAACCAGGTAATCTCAGGGAAAGTTAACATTTGGTTTTTGCATTCACATGAACTAAAAAAGGTTAATTACAAAGGTAGTCCTTCAGCACATCAGAATAAAATATCATGTCCTAATGCCCAAGACACTCCTAGAGCCATCCTGTTCTGGGCGACAGAGTCAGAAGGATACCTGTAAACAATCAATAATTACCCTTGGCCCAGGGCCAGCATGTCCCTCTGGTGGCCACCCAGAAAGGCCTGTTTCTGGACACCCCTCCAAGTCAGAAAACATTTCCTGGCTGGAAATGTTGGATGGCTCCAACATCTACACTTAGTGAGAAACCACTGTCCTTGCCAAGTCTAACTTTCCCCAAATGCATTTATTATCTATGATATTTATTTAATAATTCCTAGTTGGCTCTTAAAATGTATTTATTTATTCATTGAAAGGTTCAAATATATATAGTGAGTTTCAGTCATTACCATCTGTATTAGCTACTTTTCCGTTGCTATGATAAAACACCATGACAAGGCCGTGTGGTGGTGATGTATGCCTTTAATCCTAGCACACAGAGACAGGCGGATCTCTAAGTTCTTGGACAGCCTGGTCTACAGAGTGAGTTCCAGGACAGCCAGGGCTACAAAGGGCTGTCTCGAAAAACAAAATAAAACAAAAGAAACAAAAACAAACACCATGACCAAGACAACTCATAGATGAAAGAATTTATTTGGGCTGACAGTTTCAGAGTATTAGAGGCCATAATGGTGCCACAAAGGGAAAGTGGCGGGAGTAGGAAGCTAAGAGCCCACATTCTTTTGTTTGTGTGCTTGATTGTTTCAAGACAGGGTGTAGTCTCAAACTCACAGAGAGCCACTAACCTCTGACTCCCAAGTGCTTGGATTAAAGACATGTGCCACCATACAGGGCTTCCACATTCTTTATCACATGAAATTTGAAATGGTTTGAGTCTTTAAACTCTCAAAGCCCGTTCCCAGTAACACACCTCCTTCAACAAGGCCACACCTTCCAATCCTTCCCCAAGAGTCCCACTAGCGGGGACCAGGTATTCAAACTTATGAGCCTATGGGGACATTTCTCATTCAAACCATCACATTTCTCTCGTGGCCCCCATAGGCTCATGGCACTATCATAATACAAAATGCATTTAGTCCAACTTCAAAAGTCCCTATAGTCTTTTGGTCTCAACACTGTTATAAAAGCCTGATGTCTCTTCTGAGACTCAAGGCAATCTCTTAACTATAACCCCCTGTAAAATTAAAAAGCAAATTACGTACTTCCAGCATATGACGGCACAGAATTGCCATTCTAAATTACCATTCCAAAAGGCAGGAATATGGACATAGGGAAGAACTCCTGGTCAAAAGCAAGGTGGAAACCCAGCACGGCAAACTCCAAATGCTGCAGTTTAATGTCTGATGTCAAAGGGCTTAGATGGCTTGGGCCCTCCAGCTTTGCTATCTACAGTACCTTCTCTCATCCCTCCCCCCCAACTTCTTCCACTGAAACCATTCTTTCCAAGAAGTCCCCCTCCAATTTCTATGTCTTTGAGAGTGTGTGTGTGGGTGTCTAGGTTTAATTAGAGTTGTTTACATGAGCGTGGGTTGGAAGTTATTTGGTGGTGTATAGGCTACTTTTCAGTGGGTACACCACTGACAAAATCTCACACACACACACACACACACACACACACACACCCTGCAGCCACCATTAATTGCCAATAGTTCTATCAGAGAGTTGAGTAATTTTTAAAAAAAATATGACAGTTTATTCAATGAGGAGACACGGGTACAGGGGTTTGAGTACTAGATTTACCACAGGCATGCCCAGAAGCTAACTTAATCTAAATAATTCCTCGAAGGTGTGCCTGGAGGCTGCTCTGGTTCCAGATCCTGTCAAGTTGACAATCAACACTAACCATCACAAATACCAAGGCAGAAAATAGAATGTGAGGAGACAGGACCTCTACTGGCACATTAAAGACATACTATGACCAGGAAAGACTTCTAGAAATGAAATACAAGCTCAACACTAGGAAATCCATGAATGCCATTCATATATTAGTCCTCATGAGGAAAACTGACAAAATTACCTCCACTCACTTGACACTTAAACTCCATTTATGCTAAAACAAACAAATAAACAAACAAAACCAAAACAAACAAAAAATCCTAAGGCAGGAAGCAAGGTAGTATGTGCTTTGGGTTTTTCTGTTAATTTAAATTTATTTCTTCTCTATGGGTATGTGTGTGCACGAACCTGTGTGAGCTGATGTGCACCGCATGCATGCAGGTGCCAGTCAGAAGCCAGAGTCACAGGCAGTTGGGAGCTGCTAAGAAGTGGGATTCTAGGCATGCACCACCATACCTAGAGAATTTAACATTCTTTTTTTGGGGGGGTGGGGAAGCATGTTTGTTTTTTGAAATAATGTTTTGTGACTAGCCTTGAACTTGCTATGGGTAGCCAAGGATGATTTTGAATTGAGCTTCCTACTTCTGCCTCACCAGTGCTGAGAATACAGGTAAGTGCCCTGTGCCGGCTTAAAACATTCTTCAAGGTACAAAGTAAGTACATAAGAACTTATGTTGAAAGTCTCCTATGCTTAGGTAGGATGACCTGAGACTACAAAGACAAGAGTTCTCCCTAAATTAATTCAAAAAATTCTACTTAATCCCAGCAAAAATACCAACAACCTATTAATATTTCATGAGTAACATGAATAGATACTAAAGGGCACATGGAAAAACAGCTAGAAGCACCCTGGGGAACACACTCTGGACATTAAAACACACCATGACTGTATAATGGTATCAGGTGGGGATTTGTGCAAAAATAGGCAAGTAGGCCAATGCAACAGAATTCCAAGTCCAGGAAAACTTACAAATTATATGGAAAGTTGTCACCCAAATCACTGGGTTATGATTTGAAAGTTCATTTATATTATTTTATGCACGAGTGTTTTGCCTGCATGTATGTATACACATCATGTGTGTCCCTAGCATCAGTAGAGTTCAGAAGAGGGCTTTGGATCCCCTGGAACTCGAGTTATGATGGTTGTGAGCTGCCATTGGGTGATGGGAACTGAACCAGAGTTCACTTCAACAACAAGTACCTTAACCACTGAAGCCACTCCTTCATCTTAAAGACAATGTTTTGCTATGCATCCTAGGCTGGCCTTAACTCACAGCAATCTTCCTGCCTTAGCCTATTAAGTGCTAGGCTATAGATACATGCCATCATTCCGGCTTAACTTTAAATATAGTATAAGTTATTTAAATAACTGAGTAGTCATTTGGAAAAAGAAAAAAAAAAACTTACCAAACCTTTATCTGATATTTTTTTTTTCCAAGACAGAATCTTATTTTGTATCTCCAGCTATCCTGGAACTCACTATTTAGACCAGGCTAGCTTTAAACTCACAGAGGTCCACCAGCCTCTGTCTCCAAGTGCTGGGATTAAAGGCATGTAACCACCATACCTGGCTTTGATATCATATTTAAAAATAAGTCAAAGGAGCAAGAGAGACAGATCATTGGATAAGAGTAATGGAAGTCTTCCAGAGGACCCAAGTTTGATTCTCGGCACTCACAAGACAGCTTGCATGCAGCTGTAGCTCCAGGGAATCCTACACATTTTCTTACCTCTGTGCTAAATATGCAGGTAGTGAGCATACATATATGCAGGCAAAACATCCACAAACACTATATAAATAAATAAATAAATAAATAAATAAATACTTTAAAAATCAAACAGATCAGAGGTCTAAATGTAAAATATGTATGTATAAAGAATTATGCAGTTGCTAGAGAAAAAGAAAGAGAGAGAGAGAGAGAGAGAAAGAAAGAAAGAAAGAAAGAAAGAAAGAAAGAAAGAAAGAAAGAAAGAAAGAGAATGTGAGTGACTGGCTCCATAAGTACAGGATAGGGAAAGTTTTCTAACTGTGACTCAAAACTGGAAGACAACAAAAACAATACCAATATGGCTGACTACATATAAACAAGTTCTTTAGGACAAAGCAAAACAAGCCTACAGTTAGGTCACAAAGCCCTGTAATCCCAGCAGTAGGAGGCTGAGGTAGGAGAATCAAACACAGTTTAACCTGGGAGTATAGCCTGGGCTACACAGCAAGATCCTGCTTGAAAAAACTTAAAACAAGGGCTGGAGATATGGCTCCATACTTAAGAAGACTGTCTACTCTCCAGGGGACCTGGGTTTGATTCTGTAACTTCAGTTCAGTAGATCCAAAGCCCTCTCCTGACCTCTGCAGGCACTGTGCACACATGGTGCACAGACATACATGTAGGCAAAATACCCATACACATAAAATAAAAAATTAATAAATCTTAAGGAAAAAAAAAAACTAAAACAAACACTCCAATAAGTTGAAGATCCTGAAAAAAGCAAGAAGAAAATATTTGGAGCATATGCTATGGAAAGCTAATGAACCTCATCAATCAAACTTATCAAATCTGAGGAACAAGCTGTATGTGTGTAGTGGTGCATACTTGTAATCGCTGTTATTGGGAGGTAGAGGCAGGAGGATCAGGAGTCAAGGCCAGCCTCACCTGTGTTACTTGAGCGGTGCCTCAAAAAACCCAAAAACCAAGAGAAAAAAATTAGTGGTACCACCTCCATGAACAAAAGACAATTCACAAGCAAGCTGTTGAGAACCATTACACATCAGTCACGACAGAACGCTCAAATAAATACACTTATTTCACTGATGCTTCGTCAAGCTGATTAGATGAAGGGATGCCTGGGACATTAGTGGGCATGTCTCTGGAGGGGTCTGTGATAGTGCTCCCAGAGAGGATTAGCTGAGGGCGTAAGCTGGACCCTGAAGGTGAGTGGCACCATCCTAAGGGCTGGGGTCCTTGACTGAAGAAAAAGAAACAGGAAAAAGTGAGCTGAGCACCAGGATTCGCCTCTCTGCTTCCTGTGAACACAGCCCTAAGAACGGTTACTAATACATATTTAGAGAAGTGCAAATGAAGCTAATATCAAGATATCATCTGTCATCCATCAACCTGAAAAAACGTTTCAAATGTGACACAAGGCCTGTAGAAAACAAGCATCTCCTACAGTGCTGGAAGGAAAGAAATTCTGCAAGAAACTATGGTGAAATTAGGAGAATCCACCAATTACACCTCTAGCAATCTACCCAAAGGCACAGCTCCAACACTGGAGGCGACACCTGCATATGGCTACTTAGTGCTGCTCTGCTCTGTCGCAGTATGCTGCAGCAGTCTGCATGGCACTGCACAGCGGAGAGCTGCTGGGTAACCTGTGGTGTGTCCAGGTCTTAGGTCCTATGCTGACGCACGCGGGAAGAGGTGCTGGGCCTGGTGACCTACACTGTAATCACAGCAGTGAGAGGCTGAGATGTGGGGATCACTGATTAGGGCTGGATCCTATCTCAAAACAAACAAACAAACAGCAACAAAAACCGAAACCACAACAACAAAGAAGAAGGACAATTTCCACGGAAGAGTCTACAGTGATTCCTAGAATACACTGCTAAATGCAAAAGAGAAAAGAATACGCAGAGTTATCACTCCTGTAGAGAAAAGATCACAAGTAAAATATATTAGACTGGGATAATGTTCACAGGGGGAGCTTGCTGTGTGTCTGAAGTCATAGCTGGACCCTACACATTATTGAAAAAAAAAAAAGAAGACAACATATGCACCACTCATTTGTGCAAAGAAGCAAAGTTACAGTTTAAATAGGAAACGCCTACCACAGCGCATGCACGGGTCTCCAGCTAAAGGACGTCCAGGGGCTAACTAGATTCTGACCTAAAACTAAATAACTCACAATGGCATTACTAGAGGCAATGGGAGGTGGGCAATATTGAAATTACTTCACTGGTGGTGAATATGTAAGAAATACATTGTGATGACCAAGCCAACATTCTCACAGTGAAGCAGTAACTACTCAGAGATAACGGGGGCACTGGAACTACTGCTGCCTACTCCTAGCTTCTCATGGGTATGACAGCAGAGGTAAGGAGACATAAAGAAGAGTATGCCCGCATGTATACGGGATGACAGTGGAGGTAATGAGATGCACAGGTGAGTGTGCGTGTGGATGCACCGGTAGATGGCTTACGGAGTCTGGGAACAATGAACTCAGTATTCACTGTGCCCAACACTGCCCTTTTAGTTTCTAAATACCATTCAGATGGAACAGAGAAAACACAAGATGAGTCTGAAACTTTTAAAAAAAAAAGTTTTTTACACTTATTTACAGTTATTGGGGGGGGGCACACGCTATGGAACACATGTGGAGGTCAGAGAACAATCTGCAGGACTCGGTTTCTCTCCTTCCTCCATGTATGTTCCTGAAATCCAGTTTGGTGGCCAGAGTGTTCACCCACTGAGCCATCTCATCGGCCTGAGCCTGAAGCATTTTGTGTTTCACAAGGAGTTGGGCATGTCAGCAGGGCACAGGTGCCAACCTGAAGGGCTCCTAATGGCTGGAGCAATATAAACTGTAAAGTAAATGATAGCATTGGGTTACAATTCAGAGAGTAGTAAACGCTTATGTAACTGCTCTTACTGAAAATAACCCAATAATAAATGCAAGGAGGGAACGGGGCTTCCTTTACTGACAAATCCTAACGAATAAGTGTAAAAAGTATGAGAGAAACACAAAATTAACAATAAGTAAACAGCACGTAACAACTGACAAGATTTGTCAATAGGTGCTAGAAAGTGTGTGTGTGTGTGTGTGTGTGTGTGTGTGTCTAGGGGCAATCTCAGTAAGTAGTCCACTTAGGCTGGCTCAAAAAAATGATCTCCTGCCTCAATCTCCTAGAGTACTGGGAATACATGTTGTGTCACCGGCTACAAGAGGGTTTTCTAATAAAAAACACCCCTCACATTTCCAGAGGCATACATTCATGAGTCTAGAAACACTCACTTAACCCAGATTGTCTTCTCTTAATTGCAAGCTGTCAAATTTAATTTTTCCCTTCTGATCAACCTAAAATGGATACAGTATTTCCTGTTGGTCACACCATCCTCTCAATGTTCCAAAGTTATCCTCGGGTACTTCGAACTAAGCATCGCTCTGTACTCTCTTACTCTTCTGTTTCTAGATTATTCCTTGGATTCATTCCACTCTGGACACATTTCTTCATAGTGTTTCTAAAAGGTCTGTGTTCCACTTAGAAAAAACCCACAAAATACTTTCACTGCCATGCAACCACTGAGGGAGAAGGAGCAGAGTCCATGTGTTGTGATTTGCCCACTGAGTCTCTACATAAGACACTGTCAGTGACTACATCACACAGTAGGTCCAGCCAACTGTGCCTTCTCTGCTTCTCCACATGAAACAACTCTCCCACTCCTGGATCTTATTAAGTCTCATCTTTATTGTCTTCCTCTTTTAATTTAACCATAGGCTTTCTAGCACATACTCATTAAATTTGTTTTCCATTTTGTCTCCTATTTTTTATTTATTTTGTGTACATGCATCTGAGGGTGTCTGTAAAGATGTATGCACATGGGCCAGAGGCCAACTCTGAGTGTTATTTCTCAGGGACACTCTCCACTTTATTTGCCTTGGGATAATCCCTGCATGTCCAATACCAGGACACACCACTGCACCCAGCTTTTTTTTTATGAGACTTCTGGGAATTGAACTTAGGTCCTCAAGTTTGTAAGACAAGAGCTTTGCCAACTGAGTTGTCTCTCATCTCCAAGTTGTATTCTAACATATCAAAATATTTTAAGCACTTACTCTGCCATGGATTACTATTACCATGTCTATTTCCTTGAGGATTTTGCAAGCCTTCTGTGTTTAGATGAAAGCCTTAAGAGGAAAAGATCAAGGCCCAAACCTCTGGTTATTAGGAATCTGCTTGATTTTTACATGGAGCAAAGATGTACAATGTGTGTGGTGGTTGGAATGAGAATTTCCCCCAGGGGTTCAGATATTTGAACACTTAGTCCCCAGCTGGTGGTACTGTTTGGAGAGGTTTAGGAGGCCTGGCCTTGCTGGAGGAGGTACGTCACTGGGGGCGGGCTTTGAGAATCTAAAGACTCAATCACTTCCTCTGCTTCACATTTGCCTTTCAAGATATGAGCTCTTAGCTTCATGCTCCTGCCACCATGCCTCCCCATGTATTTCCCTGGAACCATGAGCAAGAAAAAGTTCTCTTTTCCTTAAGTGTCCTTGGTCATGGTATTTTATCACAGCAACAGAAAAGTTAACTGTTAAAACTGGTTTGCTGTCAACTCTCAATAATCTGAGCTAATGTGGGGCAATTACTATTCCTTACATTATTACCATACATGTTTTTATTTTCCCCATCAGTAACACAGTCGGTCAGCAGCTTGCATCTGTCTTGTTCTTCTCTCAATAACTGGACTTACTAGAAAGGGGATGAGAAGCATGAACACAACTAGAATTTATGTTTCACCGGTGAAATTCAAGACACTCTGGAACAACTCACCACAGTTTGTGTGCAGTGAAGCATCTGCTACAGGGAGGCCAGTAGACTTGTGATCCCCCATGATGATGAGCCAACATCCTTTGGGTGGCTCAGGTGGTGGTCCAGGTCCTTGAACCTTGGTGTAGGAGAAAAGGAAAGGCCTACTCTGATACCACAGGGGGTGGGTATCTTCTGGAGCATTGAGGACATTATGTACGAAGTGACCTTTGGTCATCAGAATGAATTAAATGACTCTCATTTCTGCTGTTTATGTACAGATGATCACAAGCGACAGCAATCCACATGCTCATGTGGCCAACAGTCCAGTTATCAGGCCTGGTCTGGACCTTAGAAAATGGACCACTGCTGAACACTGGTGCTGGGACTGCTTGTGCTAAATGCATCGTTTTCTCGGCTCCCTTCCAGGGAGGATCTGTCGGCCTTTGTAAAGGCAGATGAAGATTCACCACCAAACTAAAGAGACACTTCACTATATAAACAAAATTAAAATCCCAACTAGAAGCAAAGACTCCATTACTTAATGGTAATTGAAGCAGATCAAGTGAACAGCAGCTTCATCCAAGCACAGCTGACTCAGGGGCTGAGCTGAGCAGACGCCTCTACAGACAAGGCATGAATTAAAATCAAAGTCATGATCCTGCTGCCTCAGTGATGGGACAAAGCTGGGGCAGGCCTCAGAATGTCCGGCTGCCCTCCCTGAGGAGGAAGGGGGTCACCTCTTTGTTGATGTAGATCCTTCGTTTATTGGAAGTGATGGGTCCAAATGACCTTAATGAATGAAGAGTCCAGAGGGAGGAGGGGGTTAAGGCTTAGCAATTTGCCAGAAATGAGATTCAAAAGCATAGCTTCTGTGCTGACAAGATGAACCCTTTCAGAAACCAGATGGCAAATGACCCTGGTGCTCCTGGAAATGCAACAGGGATTGAGGATTCAGGAGACCCCCAGCAGCTCCATTGTGGGTGTGGCTCTGGATTACGAAGCACCTTCGGCCTTCCCATCCTAAACTCTAGAAGAGTGGAGTGAATAAAGAATGAGACTCGACCTTTGAACTCTCCAACAGAAATACACTGCAGTCTCTCTCCATAGTCAGCAGAGCAAGGAGATGGCACACTCTTGAACATCAAATGTCCCAGGTGACACTTACACTACATGTTAACGTTGAGTTAGCATGAGTGATATACCAGTGCTATAAACCAGAAAACTAAGCCAGAGGCGGTGGTACATGCCTTTAATCCTGGTACTCCAGAGGCAGAGGCAGATGGATTTCCAGTTCAAGGCCAGCCTGGTCTACATAGTGAGCCACTGTCTCAAAAAATTTAATTAAAATTTAAAAAAATTAGAGAACCAGGAAGAGTTATTAGAGATCAGTAATGCACTAATGCCAAGTCCAAAAGAAAACATATTTTATATAAGAATGAACATAAAAGAAATAACCTAATCTTCCAGGCATGGGGGTGTACACACATGATCCCAGCAAAGGAAAGCAGGAAGATCACAAGTCTGAGACTAGCCTGGCCTATACAGTGACATGTCATCAAAATGATGCTAATAATAAATACTAGCAATAATGATCTAATCCTTCATTTTGAAGGTATTTTGAGAAGCTTTACTAAAAGCCTCATCCTGAAGCTGATATGCACTCTGCATGTATACTACTGGTCACACCTGCTTCAGGCAGCGCAGCTGAAGGTTTCCCCAGCTTCACTCTGTCCGTCTGCTATAATCAAGAAGTTTCCTTGTACTGCAGTTGGATGGCCATCAGTCTGCACAGGGAGCAGGGAATGCCAAAGAATGGAGATTAATAAGGCCCCACAGGTGGCCACTTAGAGCGAAAGCATGGTTTCCATCAAGCAGAGACTCCTTTCTGATGACATTTTCATTTGGAAAATGACCTTGTACTCTTGGGAGGTTTGCTTCCTACAGAACATTGAAATCTGGCCAAATGTCAAGCAGAAAGGGGCCGGAAGTTAGGACTCCTATTCTCACTCTCGGCCTCTACCTTACAAGGTTGGAAAGGGCTCTTGCCAGATAGACCTTGATAACTTAATGCTGAAGCCCCATTCAGCCATGAGCATTATTCAAAAGGGCTCTTAACTGAGTAGGCAAGATCTTCTAGTACTTCCCAACCAAGTCCAGCTTGGCAAAGAGATGGTAAGTTACACGTCAGCAAGCCAAGGTCAAAATAACATGCCAACTAACGCTAGGATAGATGGCTACCTTGAAGAAGCAACGGAGAAGACTAAAGGAAAAGTTCATTCTTTCACTTCTAATAGAAAGGTAGGGGAGGGCACTGGAGAGATGGCTCAGCAATTAAGAGCATTTGCTGTTCTTCGGAAGACCCATGTCAGCTGCCTACAACTGCAGTTCCAAGGGATCCAAAGCCTCTGGTCTCCAAACGCACCTACACACACATGCACATACCTACATGTAGACACATACATCTACACACAAGTAACATAATAAATATGTCTTTTTTCCAAAAGGGAATAGGCAAGGACAGGAAGATCACCACAAGTCTGAGGCCAGTCTGGGCTACATAGACATTGACTCAAAACACCAAAAAAGGAAAGGAAGGAAGGAAGGAAGGGAGGGAGGGAGGGAAGGAGGGAGGGGGGAGAGGAAGGGAGGGAGGGAAAGAAAAAAAGGATATAGCCTTCCCTCAGCTGCCAAGGCGCTCTATCCTTGTAGAGACTGAGAATATACTGTGGCGAGGCCCTCCTTTTATACAGTGACTCTCTGAGCTTGCCTGAACTATTTTGTCTTTATCTGCGTGCATGATGAGGTAACCATCACCAAGGACAACACTGGAGTCCTCATTAAAGTGCTGTTATAAATTTGGACCTTTGGGGCTTGGCGTGTTGTAAAGACCTGGGTCACTGTGGGCACTGAGAGCTTGGCCTGCGTCAGGGCCTGGAGGCCTGGCCCCAGCAGCTGTGCAGTACAGGAGGGGGCCCTGCAGCCTTGCCACTGCCGCCCCCAGCTGAAAGGAGACCAGAAACAAAAGAAGAGTCAGATGATGGATGACTCAGGCACAGCTCAGACCTCTTTTGTCACGTGTTCAATAAAGAGCTGGATTTGGGGGTAGGAGTAGGGAGGACAAAGGCACTCAATGGACTTGCTTATGATTAGATTTAGGCCTTTGTGAGTTTACCCAGCATACAAGAGGCTTAAGTCACATTTTTGGATTACAACATTAAAAGATCATTTTTTCCACAGGGTTGCGGATAGAACAAATACTCTACCACTGAGCCACATCTCCAGCCCCAACTCCAAATATCTAAAAGAAAGCAATTATGCATATCTACTGACAGCAAGCAGAGCCTAATAACCACCCCGTCTCTAAAGAAAATGACATTTTATTCATCCTCACATCACAGTGAAAGGTAAGGAATTTACTTGTGTCTTGGAATGAGACAAATGACATACAAAGGCCTTGGCTGACTTGCCTGGAGCTTGTGGATCTGAATTGACAGACACAGGCTTTCACTGTGCATTCACACTAGCTGGAGACAGAACTAAAAAATACAACTCCCTAAAAAAACGAAACAATGTATGGAGGAGATGGCAAAGCTTAATAGGACCTTAACATACAATTATCCCTGTCAAGAAAGTGCACTATTGGTATAAAGATAAGCATGCAGACTGATGGAAGATATTGACAGCTGAGAAATAAACCATCACGTATCACGTTTATTACATTACATTCAAACCATTACAGTCAAGTGACGTTTGACAATAGTGTCAGGAAAATTCGATGGGGAAGTCATAGTCTTTAGGAGAAAAGGGTGCTAAGAGGGTTCAATTTCAGATGTAAAAAGATAGATGGAAGGCCTGCTACTTGTCACATACAGAAATAAACCCAAAATAGATCAGACACTACATATGAGAATAAGTAGTAAAGCCAGGTATGTGGTATGCACTAGTAATCCCAACAACCAGAAGACTGAGGCAGGAAGACCCTGAGTTCAAGGTCATCCTGGACCACATTGAAAGATTTTATATTAATCAAGCAATAAATAAATAAATAAATAAATAGAGCAACAATGGGACTGCAGAGATGACTTAGAGGGTAACAGCACTTGCTGTTCTTGTAGAGGACTGGGGTGTGAAATCTGAATAAAAATAGCCCCCATTGGCTCATATATTTGAATGCTGAGTCATCAGGGAATGGTACTATTAGGTGTGTCCTTGTTGGAGTAGGTGTGGCCTCACTGGAAGAAGTGTGTACCTGTGGGAAGGCTTTGAGGTTTCAAGGGCCCCAGCTAAGCCCAGTGGCGCCCTACCCCCACCCCCACAAGCCATGCTTACTGATCCAGATGTAGAACTCTCAGCTACCTCTCCAGAACCATGACTGTCTGGATGTCACCATGCTTCCCACCATAATGATAATGGCATAAACTTCTGAAACTGTAAGCCAGCCCCAATTAAAATGTTTTCCTTTATAAGAGTCGCTGTGGTCATGGTGTCTTCACAGCATTTGATTCCCAGTATTCACATGGAGGCTCACAACCATCTGTAACTCTAATTCCAAGGGATCCATGCCCTCTTTTGACCTCAGCAGACACTAGGAATGTACATAGTACACAGATATACATGCAGGTAAAGCACTTATAAATATAAGATAAAAATAAATCTTTTCCTAAACATTAACTTTATAGTATGTAAATTAAGCTTTTTTAATGCGATAAAGACTGTTTATAAAAAGAAGGAGGAGAAGGAGGAGGAGAAGAAGAGGAAGTCGATGACCTGAGGATGCAACATTAAATCTCTCTAAATTCTTATTCTTTTTTTTTATATATAATTTTTACTTTTTTAAGTTTTTTTTTTTTTCTTCAAGACACGGTTTCTCTGTTGTGACCCTAGCTGTCCTGGAACTCACTCTGTACACCAGGCTGGCCTTGAACTCACAGAAATCCACCTGCCTCTGCCTCCCAAGTGCTGAGATTAAAGTCGTGCACCACCATCGCCCACTTAAATTCTTATTCTTACACTCCTAGATCAGTGCAGCTCTCAGGCCTCAGCAGAGATATGTCTTTGTGCAGAGGATGCTGGTTAACACAGAAACTCAGAGCTGCTCAAACTCAGCCACAAATGGGACATGCCCTCCCACCAAGGCTTAAGGGTCACTGTGGAAAAAGAGCAGAAAGATTGTAAGAGCCAAAGGTCCAGGAAGACCAGAGTGAAACTGTCTTCTGGACACACCAGGACCACGGTACTCATTCATGAATTCACAGCTATGGTTGCCACATAAGATCAAGCCAGTCAACACTAGCATGGAGTAGGAAAGGACTCTTGATCCCTAACCCTACCTGAGGACACTTGGTGGCTTCTGGGGGCATAGAAGTCGGCTCATCTGGGCCACATCCTTAAAGAAAAGCAATTCCATGTTCATCCAACAGCATGGTCTTGAGAACTCTTAGAAGCAAGCTACAGTCCAGATAAGGAAGGCAGATTACATGACAATGATAATTTTTTGTTTAGGTTTGGTTTGGGTTTTGAGACATAGTATTACTCTGCAGCTCAAGCTGACCTGTACTCACTACATAACTCAGGCTGGCCTTGAACTCATAGTGATCCTTCTGCCTCAGCCTCCCAACTGTTGGAATGAACCACCCTACCCAGGTTGCTTTTTTTTCATTAGTGTGTATTAATTGTACAAAATATGTATTTTATTATGACACAAGTAGATTCTAGTTTTTTCTAAATAAACAATGTTCTAAAATATCAGCTACCTGACATATTTATCTCATCCTCCTCCATTTCTTTTCAGTTAAACACATGTGCCCTCACAAGTCAGGCAGACAAGTGGTGTTTCCAGAACACCTACTATGTCCCTCTCTTGGTGCCAAGCACCCGATAATCAAAGAAGCCAACCCACAGTCCTTCCGGCTGGCGGCTGAACACAGCACCCATATAGGAGTCCCCTAGCAGGGGCTAGCTGTCTTCCTGTGGGCTCTTACTTCCCCTCCGCTTTTCTTGTGCATCTATAATAAGAGCTGACACACAACTTGAAAAGACTGATGCTATGTGTAGTTGGAGGAGGGCACTTGGGTCAGGGATCACAGGCGAAGATGAACCACTGACCTGTTTCTTTTAGCAAGGAGGAGCATGGCCAAACAAAACGAAACCAAGTGAGGCACAGCACTCCGCTCAGCAGAATCTTTCTAAGAGAAAAAGTGGAGAGATGGCTCAGTGGCTTGTTTCTTGAGGAGTGCACTATAATGACTGAGAAAGAAAATCTTAATAACCACCAAAGGGCAAAGTAAAGGGTTTTGTTGGGGGGGGGGGGCTCCAACTCATCAGCGAGTGCTCATTAGGCTTCCACTGGGGATCGCACTCAGCAGATGAGCTATCAAATCTGCATTCGGCGGAGTGAAACGGGCAGATTCAGCTCTCCATCTTTGTACTTTTAAGTTAGACCCCTTAGGGTTTCTGGGATGGTGTTAAAGCCATCAATACGTTTAAGTGGTTTTGCTGACAAGGACTACTGGCTTTATTGGATAATTTCCCAAGTGTTAGCAAAGGTAGGTCTTGAAGTTACCCACAGATGGAACGTGTATATAAAAAAGTTTCACCTTCCCACCCACTTGCCACCACCACAACAGCAAGAATTGGCAAACATGGCAAACTGAAGCTTTCTGGTTCATTCACATTAAAATCTGTGAACCTGCGTCAAAAATACTCCAGGATGGAACTCAAAATTACCCGTTCTCTCAACATCCTTGAGTCTGTTATCTCTGGATGGAAAGCCTGCCCTGCCTGAGGGTATCCACAAAAGGCTAGTCTGTCTGCCAGGACCCTGCACAACTACCTGCTGTCCTTGCCCGCAGAAGAATTCACAGAGGGCAGGCCACAGCAAGGGGAAAGGGTCACTAAGTCTAACTGGTCAGACTGTGGCGCAAAGTCAGGTCCATGGTATTTTTGGCTAGCTCTAAAGTGCTGCTGAATTTTCTTCTAAGAAAATCTATAAAATAATCCCAGTCGAAACAAGATAGAAAACACTTAAAATTGACAGTCTTTAACCTTTTATGGTTTTAGCAGAAGAGATGATTTCTTGTGTCTACATTATATTTGAGCAAACCTGAGAACACAGCCAGTTAGAATGCTACAGATTCAGGGCAAAGGTGGCCAGGGGCTGCTCTGGTTGGGAGCAAGGCAGGTGTCACACTGGTGGTCCTGGTGATCAGATGGTGGCAGAGTTCCAGATGCACTGATGACAGGTTGTTGACAGCAGCATATAGCCCAAGTACTCACACTGTGGGGGTCAGGACCCTCACCCAGGCCTAAGAAACTTTAGTCAGGCTTCTAAATTGTATAGGCCCAAGCCAGGTGCACCGTGACCCTGGAGAGCTCCCAGAGTTAAAGAAAAAACCTTTTCTTAGACAAACGAGACGGCCTTGGGCTAGAAAGCTCCCCTTCCCCCTTGTAGACGGGCCATGGCCTTGGGCTAAAGAATGCCCACCACCCAGTTGCCTGGAACCTTGAGCATGTATTCTTTTTAGGAGCCTGTGACCTTGCTATATGCCAACACCAATCAGTCTAAAGGTTAACTGGCCCCTACCTATCAAAATGGGAAAAGCAATTTGGGGACCAATCACCTGCACCAACTTGGTCTGTGCCTAGCAACTGTACAGCCCCCTAGCAACCACTTGGACAGTAAATAAAAAGGCTTGCTTTCTGCCCCTGGGGGTTGCTTCTATCCTGCGTGTTAGAACAGCCCCAGTATACTGGAATAAATCCTCTTGCTATTTGCATCGATATCCCGTCTGTGAGTCTCTGTGGGGGTGCGGCGTTCCGGTTTGGGCCCTGGGGGTCCTAGTTTGTATCTCTGAGGTCCAACAACACCAGTGCACATACCTGACTTGGACCTATACTTTATCTTTCATCTTTGCACTTCAGTCTACACATTGTCATCCACCTGGACTCCATGGCTTCTGAAGAAGCAAGCCCTAGGGCTAAGAGCTCTTAAATTTTTAACATTTATTCATTTATTTATTATTTCATGTGTATGGGTGTTTTGCCTGCATGTGTATCTATATACCACTTGCTGGCCACTGAGGCCAGAAGATGGCGCCAGATGCCCTGGAACTAGAGCTACAGTCAGTCACGAGCTTACATGTGGGTACTGGGAATCTTCCTAAGGAATAGCAGCCAGTACTCTTAACCACAGAGCCATCTCTCCAGCCTAGATCAAACTTTTAAAAAGTCCTTCAAACTAAACTTCACTGGGTACTTCTGTGTTGTGTAGCCATTTCCTATGAATTGAAACATAACCTCCTGGAGGGAAGCTTTTGATTGTTAGGATAGTAAGAAAACAGGAAGCTCAACTTTATAAGACTTGGGAAACTCAGAAAGTTACAAGACTCAAAAGATCTCTTGCTGAGTTTATATAAGCAGCAAACAATTGTTGGGGACAGGAGATTCTGGACTTGCTGTTCAGGAAGCTCCAGGGATACAGCTTTAATGAGTGACCACCATGCTGGGGTGAGCTTTTTCTGATGCAAATGTCACCTATGCTTCTTGAGTTCTAGTCACTGTTCTATTGCTATGAAGAGACACCATGACCAAGACAACTCTTAGAAAAGAAATCGTTGCTTGCTTACAGTTACAGAGATTTAGTCCATTATCATCATGGTGGGGGAGCATAGCAGCACACGTGGCACTGTAGCAGTAGCTAAGAGCTACATCTTGATCCACAGGACAAGAAACATTGGGCTTGGTGTGGGTTTTTGAAGGCTCAAAGCCCATCCCCAGTGACACACTTCCTCCAAAAAGACCACACCTCCTAATCCTTCTAATTCTTTCAAATAGTGCCACTCCCTGGTGACTAAGCATTCAGATATATGAGTTATATATGAGTCTCTGGGGACTATTCTTATTCAAATCATCACACTTCTAATTGATGATGTCTGTATAATAAAAAATTATTATGTATAATTGTTTGTAATGGTTTGTATATTAGATGTCCCCCAAAGTCTCATAAACTGAAGGCTTGATCCCAATGCAGTATTCCAAGATGTGGTCCCAAAGGTGATGGGTTTTAGTGCCGTAGAGGCAGTGGGACCTGGGAGAATGGAACTGAGGAGAAAGACCACCAACACAAATCATTGTGGTCAAAAATTAAAGCAAGCAATTAATGAAAGCAAGTTTTTTATTCGTATACACAGGCTGCCTCCCCCTAAGATAGGATTTGAGAGGTCAGCATTAGACATGGGCAATATAAAGATTTTTACGGCTCAGGGGTGGGAGTTTCCAAATGGGGGATTTGGCAGGCAAATAGGTAGGGCTACAGGAGCAGCAAAACAAGGTGATCACAACAAGGTAGTCATAACAACCTTTTGAAACAAAGGTAGGGTTGCAAGATGGCCATAACGACTTTTTGAAACAAAGACATGGTTGCTGTTTTCTGAAACATGTAGAACAGAACCATTTGTAGTTACAGTTACAAGTGGAGCATAGCCCAATCCTTTAGGAACAGAGGTTTAAGCATAAACAGGAATGAACCTAATTTGTCTTTACTATATGATGACTTTCAAGCCTAGGAGGCAGGCTGGATCATCACTTGCTATGGAAACATCTTTAAAGCACAATCGCTTAAACAGAAGTCTATGAAATGACACCTTAAGTAACAGATCTCCTTGGATCTTGACAGCTAAGCTGGGTGGGGCCTGCCTAATTCTTGGGTCAGT
Source organism: Cricetomys ansorgei (assembly GCA_026225945.1). Taxonomy (NCBI): domain Eukaryota; kingdom Metazoa; phylum Chordata; class Mammalia; order Rodentia; family Nesomyidae; genus Cricetomys; species Cricetomys ansorgei. The sequence continues at coordinate 29,464,145 of JAMJFZ010000597.1, forward strand.
GAAACAATAACAACACAGTAGAACAGTGGTTACAGTGTAGGTCAGAGTGAAATGTAGGCCTACAAGAGATTTAAAAGACAAGAACAATTCTTCATCATGAAGTGGTTCAATGTAACCTGACAATGCTTGTGTAAACTGAAGATATACAGTATACCACAGGCAAACAGCAAAGCTACAACTAATAACCAATGAGGGAACACACACACACACACACACACACACACACACACACACACACGTTGTTTTTAGTTTTCAGTCTCCCCGGCACGTTCCGCCACAGCCCTATCCCGGCCCGGAGGTGGCTGGGAAGCCGCTCGGTTCCCGCCCTGGCCAGGGGGATGAAAAGGCAAGCCGAGAGCCATGGGGAAGCCCTGGGGACGTTTTTTTGACGTGGGTTCCTAGGACCGCGTGGCGCCGCCTGATCCCGCTTGCTGAGAACGAACACGAGAGAACACGAGAGAACACGAGACGGAGACGGCATCTGGTGGACCCGAACTTGTACCCGAACTCGAACTCGAACTCCTTTATTCAAGGGATCACCCCGATAAATAACCTCTTCCCATAAGGGCGTGGCTTCTCCCCTCGAGCGGGGAAGCCTTAATTAGCATGGCAGGGGGAGGGGTGTACCTGGTCAACCCCCACAATATCCATGGCCTTTGCAGAGACAAAGGTGTATGATTCACCACGAGGCAGGCAGACATTTTGCCAATCTGTTTACTGAGTTAGCAGCTTCCAGGGCATTAAGAGTAAAGGAGACTCCGAGTGTCCTACTAGCCCTGGGGCGAGGACCGCTCGTGCTACAACTTCACTCTTTAGCCTAGAAGCCCTACACACACACACACACACACACACACACACACACACACTACCTCATTAAACCAAACCAAGGAGGAAAAAACGGGAAAGCTAAACAAAGAATGGCTAGATAGAAAATAAACAGAAGCTTATGCCTGTAATCTTAGCCTTGCACAGGCAGAGGCAGCATTAGAAGTCTAAGGTCATCCTTCGATACATCTTGAATTCAAGGTCAGCCTAAGTAAGCTATATGAGATCTTGCCTCAAAAAGCAAACAACAACAAAACGCTTAGAGGAAAAGCCAGAAAGATCACCACAAGTATGAGGCCAACGTAGTCTCATTAGTGAATTCCAGGATAACCAGGACTACGTGGTGAAACCCTGCCTCCAAAAGAAAATATGGATTTTAACTATATCAATAGTCATGTGATAAGACATCCATAGTAAAATTCAATAATAATAATAATTAATAAGGCTCAATTATACTATGCAAGAAACTCACTTCAACTAATTGTGGCAATACATACCTATAACTCCAGCACTCAGAGGCAGAGGCAAGTGGCTCTCTGTGAATTCAGAGCCAAATTGGTCTACATAGTGAGCTTCAGGATAGCTAGGGCTATGTATAGAGTCCCCATCTCAAAAATACAAAAACAAAAAAACCAAAATCAGCAGATCACACATTCCCCAAAGTCAACCACATTTGAGGTCATGGAAGCCATTTTCGCAAATTGAAAGGATTCAAGTCATACTAAGTATGATGTCAGACCAGAATGGAATTAAATTGGAACCACAGATTCAAGGCCAATTTATGTCAACTAAAATTTTACAAAGGAGTGTAGGAGAGAATGATCCAGGAGTACCACTCAGTGGTAGAACACCTGCCTAGCATATCAAGGCTCTGAGTTCTATGGAGTGAAAAGTCCATACTCACTGAAAGGCTCGAGCTCACTTCCAGGTTTTGGAAACCCCACCAATCACTGAACTCAGAAGTCTACCAGTCCTTGAGCTCAAAAATCCCACCAATCCCTAAGCTTGCCCAAGGTCAGGGCCTCAAATTCCCCCAATCCTCATCCTGGAAAATTTCACCCTGGAAAACTCCTCCTCTCAAAAGCCCTATATAAAGTCTGCTTTCTGTTCAGTTCCCTGCTGCTTCTCACATGAGCATACCCCTCCTGTGTCTTTTCTCCAATAAATCTCTTGTGTGAGATTTGTTGTAAGGTGTGACTATGTATTCTTTGGCTCCCAACTGCCAGGATACCTTTCCTCTCAGAGCTGTAACACTTCTACTGGGGATATTGCTCCCCTCAGAGCTGCAACACTTCCACTGGAGAAATCTTCCCCATTTCAGAGCTTTAACTCTTACCTTGGCTCTCGAGTTCCAAGATGCCCATGCATTGGATAAAACTCTTTTTTTTGTTTTTTGAGACAGAGTTTCTCTGTTGTAACTCTGACTGTCCTAAAACTCACTCTATAGACCATGCTGGCCTGGAACTCTGCCTCCTGAGTGCTGGGATTAAAGGCATACGCCATCATGACCACAACCACCCGGCTCAGAAAAATCTCTTAAAGTTATTCAGTCCTCAGCATGGCAGAACTCTGGCTGACTTTTATGCAGGAATTAAAAGGATGATCTTAAAATTCATATGGAAATTCAAGGGACCCAGAATAGCTGACATGATCTATAAGAAGAACAAACTTCAGGAATTGCCTTTACAGATCTCAACACTGACTTCAAGCAGAGTATCTACAAAACACAACTTTAACTTCAAAGGAAATAAATGGTTTATTCTGAATGACTCAGTAACATGGACTTTAATGATGTGTTCCCTTATGGAAGCAGAGACAGTCATAACAATTCATGTACTAAACACAACAGTACATCAGGTAGGCATGCTATAGTCAAGTAAACAAGTCTACCTGATAACACTCTAGTTTGGGGGGCTCATAGAAGCTAATGGTCTCCTAAATTAATACATTACAAAGGTTTTAATCTGATAGCTGAAAGGGTGTTAGGTCAGATATATAGGTGAATGATAAATGACTATAAGTAACTAAGGATGGCTAGAGAGAATCGTGGTTCTAAATCATCAACTCTCCACAGTCATGGCAGTTCAATCTGTAGAACCTTTAGCATAGGTGTGCCCTTTTCAGGGCCCTCCCATTCACACCACAGTACTAAGGACTGAACTGTTTTAACACAAAGGTGAATATATTGATCAATTGAAAGTCCAGGAAAAACTGGCAAACTACAATGAACTGATTACCAACAGGACTACAAAGGCAATTACTGGGAAGAAATAGCTGTTCTACAAAGGATGCTGAGCACTTAATACTCACATGCAAAATAAGATAGTTAGAACCTGCCCTGTGTCATGTTGATGGACATGGAACACAGATCTAAATGCAGAAGTTAAAACTAACTTTCTTATAAGAAAATAGGGGTTTGGAGTGGGAGAGGATTTCTGCAAAGCATGGTTCTGGTAAGGAGCAAGAGCAGCAGATGCTTTTAACCATTGATCCATTTTTCCAGCCCCACCTAAACACATTCTTAAAGAACAGAGGTTTTCAACCCGTGGATCGTGACCCCTTTGTTGATCAAACATCCTTTCATAGGGGTTGTCTAAGACCATCTGCATATCAGATATTTATACTATGATTCATAACAGTAGCAAAAATAGTTATGAAGTAGGGAGATGGGGGTGAGAATGATCAGTACAGTACGCCTTCCCACCTGTGTGACCACAGCCTTTCACATCCCACGGGGCAGCCACAGCAAGTTCTTGAATGCTCTCCCACTGTCTGGAATACCTGTACCACTGTGGTATACCAGTTTTGACAGTTCAGAATGTAGTAGCTAGCTGCCGTGTTGGCTCAGCAAGGAGGAGAGGGAGGCATATTTCATAGGTACAATGTCTGCCAGACCTCAGTAGAGGAAACCACCATCATGGCCAGTGCCATACAGTGGAACCTGGAGAATCTGAGCTCAGATGTTTTTATTAATTCAGAACTCCTCAGGTGCAGATCATAAGCAATCAAACATCCCCTACAGAACCCAACACCTACAAACAATACAAAACACCAAGACTTAGGCAGCCCCTGACCCAACTAAAAATAAATTTCCACAACATTAGAAGAGAACACCAAGGATAGAATTGAGGGAGACTCACCAGGTTTGTTGGCACATGCCTTTAATCCCAGCACTTGGGAGACAGAGACAAGAGGATCTCTGTGCATTCAAAGCCAGCCTGGTCTACAAAGTAAGTTCCAGGACAGCCAGGGATGTTACACAGAGAAAACCTGTCTTGAAAAAAACACAAACTAAACAAACAAACAAAGAATCTAGGGCCCTGACTAACCCTCAATCTGGGTACCACCCTATCTATTCCTGGATTAGGGCTCTTAATCTCACCGAACAAGATGGTTCACTTCCACACAGTTATGTGTGGAGAGAGCAGGAGAATCCTAGTCCCAAACTGGCTTGAGGCAATGTGGTTTGAGTTCTATTATAGATGCTAAGTGGTACCTGGAGGTGGATACTGTGCACAGAGCCAACAGCACTGGCTATGAGGACCAATGGGAGAACACAAGGTCTAGGACAGAGGTCTAGTGATTCTTTGTTGTTGTTTGCTTTTTTGAGACAGGATTTTTCTGTGTAGTCCTGAATGTCCTGAAACTGGCTCTGTAGACCAAGTGAAACTCAAACTCAGAGACCCTCCAGCCTCTGTCTCCCTTTAATCCCCAGTGTTGGGATTAAAGGCATGTGTCACCATACCTGGCCTAGTCATTCTTTTAAGTTCAAATCTACAGCATTGGCTTTGAGGACAGGCTGGATGAGGACACAGGTCCAAAATAAAGGTTTAGTCCGTTTTTCTTTTTAAGTTCTTTAAAATGTTTCTCTCTATATATATCTGGGGGGCGGGGGGTGGGGGTGGTGCACAACCACACAAATGCATGTAGAAGCCAGGGGGACTACCTTGGGTATCATTTCTCAGTCACCATCCACCTTGTTTATTGAGACAGAGTCTCTCACTGGTCTGGAGCTTACCAAGTAAACTATGCTGGCTGGCCAGCTAGCCCCAGGGATCTGCCTGTCTCCACCTCCCCAGCTCTGATTACAAATGTGTGTGTTTTTTTTTAATTTGACTTCTGGGGAATCACACTTGCACCAAAAGAACTTCATTGACTAAGCTATCTCCCTAGGCCCACCTTTTCTTTTTGTGAGGTTCTGGTTATTGAATCCAGGGCTGTGTGCATACTAAGTACTTGCTTTATCACTGAGCTACTCTTACCCTAGTCATTCTTACTTTACTGTAAAAAAAAAAAGCTCAAAATTGCCTGCAGGTAGAAATGACAGCCATGTCTATAATCCCAGCACTGGGGAGACTAGGAGGAACACTGAAAGAATAAAACCAGCCTGGGCTACAAAGGAAGTTCCAGGCTACTACAAGATACAAAGAAAGGCCCTGTCTCAAAACAAAACCAGAAATAAAAGTAACACTGCTGTGCTAATTGCTGGAAAGAGACATCAGCATACACCAAGTCTATAGCTCTGGAAGCAGCAAGGAAGATAAAATGTTGGAGCCAGGATTAAGAGTGTATACTTGTAATCCCAGCTCTGGGAGGAGGCAGCAAGATCAGGAGTCTAGGTCTTCTGGGCTACAAAACATAATTTGTGGCTAGCCTGAACTATAGAAGTCTGTCTCAAAAACCACTAAAGAAGTAGTAAATGAAGGTGAGAACTAAGGAAGAATTGGTCAATGTGCAAGAAAAAGTAGAGGCTTATTTGTAATATTTTTGTAACTCAATTGTACAGGTCCCTAGTGAGAACTCTGTTGAGGTTGTTGCAAAGTCAGACTTGGCTCATACGGCCTTAGCTTACCCAATGCCTTCCCCTTCGCTGCTTAACTTCTCCTAACCTCTTCCAAGGTTTGGGGCAAGAGGTTAGGTGCCTGCAATAGAGTCTAAGCATCTGACCGAAAGGTGCTCACTGATCTTCCATTTAATAGGCTTGGCCGAATTGGATATATTAAGAGACGTGTCTCTTAATCTGACTATCATACTATTCAAACAATGGACCCTAAAGAAATGGGAATTTCCCCAGATATCTCATGCTGGGAGAAGGCAAATGTCCCCGCCAAAGGGGGAACGTGTTTCAGGGATAGAGATTTCACACTGTTCTAACATGTCAGACCACCTCACAAGATGACACTGAAGCCCAGACAATGATGGGCCAATGTTTGCCGGACCCCATTTTTGACACGAACTGCTCAGATATTCTTGGTTCTCTGTTTCAACTTTTATCTGACTTCAGGACTCCAAAGTCAAACTTGGAGTGGTTCCCTGGATCCCTTTGTCCCACTTCCAACGTGGCTGCATTAAATAAATCTTTTCTTGCTTTCCACTATTATACTTGGCTCTTTCGATTTGCTTATTGAGGATGGATGGCCAGATCGGACTTGTAGCACAGGTTGTGATCCGTAAATTCCATAACACGCACGGTATTACGACTTAGTCAAGGAAGCAGTATGCTCGGCATCAATGCGCAAGCGCAGCTGGAGGGGCGGTGCCATCCTCTGCCCGGCCCCGCCCCGGCCCCACCTCGTCAGCGGGCTTCCACCGCTCAGCCGGCCCGCCGTCCGGAAAGGCCACGCCTCAGCCGCCCGCGCGCCAGATAGGGCGCCGCCTTCCTCTGCTCGCGCCCCGCCTGGAGCTTACCGCGTCCCCTGCAGGAGGCAGCTCCTCCGTTCTCCGTCTTCTCCATAGGCCCGGCGCCAAGCTGTCCATGTGGCTTCTCGTGCCGCCTCGTAGGCCACCCGGAGGCGGGAGCACTCGACACGTACCAGGAGAAGCCAATGAGGAGGAGTGGGGCGTGGCCTGCAGGACCCAGACTGCGCCCCACTGAAGACCGCAGGCAGGAGTAGCCGAAACCCGAGCCACTTTCGGCCCGAGGTGCTAGGATTCGTACATCCGCAGCAGGTCGACGCCCCGGAAGCCGTAACTGGCTTGTCGCTTCTCGCTTCACAAAGTTAGTCCCTAAGGTCATTTGTTTAGGATTTGCCACGCTTCGGCAACCCTTGATCCGCGGGAGGTGCGCCCATTCTCGCTTGTGATTGGCTACTGATTCCTGATAGATGGAGGCTCGAACCAATTGTCACTGCCGAGGCTGCGCTGGGCGGTGTCTCCGGGAGTTGCAGTCTGATTGCTGCTAGATTTGCTGAACCGGGGTCGGGAACGCGAATTCTCAGCCTCGGTTTGCGGGCGGTACCCTGCAGTGGGTTTTTGTTTGTTTGTTTTTATTTTAGCTAGTCGTGAGCAGTCCAGGGAGCATCACCTGAGACAAGAACGGCTACAGGTGTCGGGGATGGAGGACGGCTCCCGGCTTCGGCTTTACGGAAGGCCGAACACTGACTTCTCCGTAGACTAGGCCAGGGTTTCTGCAGCAGCTTGTCTAGCCTCTCCCTCCCTCCAGGCCTCCACCTTAAAGCTCTGAACTGTTCTGTACCAAAGCTCGCAGATCCCTGTGTTTTACTGATGAATTAGAATAGAGCCAGTCCTTTGACAGTGATTGGCTAGCAGTGGGCATGTACACTGGTTTGAACCAGTGAGACGGTTGAGAAGGTTGCTTAGAGCAGAGTTCTGGAAAATAGACTATGGGATGCCTTTTTCTAGTTCTCGTGCAGTATTAGCTTCCCAGAGCAATGGCAGCCTTCACATCACCTTGAGGACCGCTGGTGGCAACGTTGGCTTGTGGAAAGTGGATTTTAACAACACATTCTTCTGAACCACATGACAGCTGGCTATACTCCGCCCTTCTCTATTGAGGCACTCTTGAGTTTACCACAGAAAACCATTATGAAGTGCCTAAAGCTGTCCTCAGATTGGTGCTGCAGGATCTCCAGGTGGCTCTCCTGCCTCAGTTCCCTAAGAGAGAACATTAGCCACTGATAGGGGACTGGGAGATACTCACCTATTTTAAAGAGCTTTGCAGGCTGGGCGTGGTGACACATGTCTTTAATTCCAGCACTAGGGAGGCAGAGGCAAATGGATCTCTGTGAGTTCAAGGCCAGTCTGGTCTACAGGGTGAGTTTCAGGACAGCCAGGGCTGCATAGAGAGACCCTACCTCAAAAATTAATAATTAATTAAAAAATAAATAATACAGGTCAAGTACTCAATAGATGGAATGTCACTCCTCAGTATTCCTGGACTGCCGCTGCCACTGTCACAATCTTTTGTCACACACCCTTCCCACCAGGTGTGGGTTTGGGAATTCAGAATCTTTTGAATTTTTTTAAAAGGCTGGGAAGTGTGTCTTGGTATTGGACTGCTTGCCTAGTGTATTAACCAGCATTCTCCAGAGGAACAGAACAGTCAGAAGGGATTGTTTAAAAAAGGGAGGAAGGTATGTGGAGGAAGGAAGATCGAGAGTTCAAAGGTCATCATCATGGTGAATTGGAGGCTCATCTGGGCTACTAGAAACTTATCTCAAGAATAAAAAACAGGGCTGGGCTTGTTAGCGTACACCTAGGATTTGTGGTGAGAGGCAGGCAGATATCTGTGAGTTCTAGGTGCTCTCGCTCTGCATAGGGAGTTCCAGCCAGCCAGAGTTACATAAAAAGACATTGTTTCAAAAAACAAAACAAAAATCATGGGCTGGAAAGACAGCTTTTTGGTTAAATATCTATTGTTCTTGCAGAGTGCATAAGTTCGGTTCCCAGTACCTATGTCAGCTGACTCACAGCTGCCTGTAACTCTAGCTCCTGGGGATCTAATATCTTGGGTGACATCCACATGCACACCTCTTCAAAAAATGTAGAGTTTAAAAAAATAGTAAAAATAAACCTTTATATTAAAAAGGAGCAAAGCAGCAACAATGAGAGGATACCAAATTGTTCAAAATCCCTTTCTTGTAGACATGTAAATGAAATCTTGTCAGGTCAGTGCAATGATTCTGCTGATCCCTCAGAGGGTCAGATCTCATGGATAAGTAACTTAAGTGTCTGGACCCTTTTCAGGAGCGACTCATTTTGAACCTGCTCTCTTTTCTTTAAAAGATGCTTGAGCCAACTCCAGAACCACTTTCCCACATCCCTATCCTGTGGGCTGGACACAGCAGTGTGTAGAAAAGTGCAGTTAGGGTTGGAGATGTAGCTCGGTGGTAGCCCAGGTTTGATCCCCTGTAAAAAAAGATGATTAAAAAGCTGTTAAAAAAAAAAAAAAAAAAAAAAAAAAAAAACCTCAGATGACATTTACCAAACAGTAGTCATTTCAGAACTAACTGCAAGATGTGCATTAGATCTCTCCTATTTATTTAAACTTATCTTAAACTTTTCTTGTTGATGTTGTTTGAGACAGGGTCTCTCTTACTCTATAGCCCTAGCTGGCCTGAAACTCTCTGTGTAGATTAGGCTGGCCTCAAAATCACAGAGATCCTCCTGCTTCCACCTCCTAATGATGGGGTTATCATCAAAATTGGTTCATCTTAGCCACTTTGAGGTACACAATAGTTAAATGCATTCACAGCGTGGGGCAAACATTCTGCCCATCTCCAGAATAACTCATCTCCCTCAACAAAAATGTCCTCCCTGTAAAAACTGGTTCCCGTTCCTACCTACCTTTCTACTATCTTTATAAGTTTCTGCTGGTTTCCTTGGTTTGAAACAGGGCCTCACTATGTACTCCTGGCTGGCCTCAAACTCAAGAGTGACCCTCTTGCCTCTACCTTGATGAGTGTAGAAGTTACAGTTGTGTACCACCTTGCCAGGCTGTCTGTGGATCTGTCCAGCCTTGGTGCCTGACATAAGCGTAGTCAGAATATATGAATTTTTGTAGTGGCTCCGCAGAGCATGAATGCCTTCAAGTTCATCAACACTGTAGCATGTGTCGACATTTCCTTCTTCCTGACACAGAACCACATTCATTCTATGGGTCAATTACAGACCTCATATGTGTTCATCTGTCACTGGGTGCCTGGTTTGATTCCATTTTTTCCACATTGTGGGAAAAGGACTGCTAGAAACGGGTGCCCCCTGCTTCAGTTACCTGGTGTATATTTCTAGAAAAAGAATTTCTGGTTATTGGGCAAATGATCTTTCCTTTTGAAATCCAATTTTCAGTTGTGGCTGCAATGTTTTCCATCCCCACCAACAAAGCACAAGTTTCCCTTTCTGCATCTGTCATCTGAAGCTTGGTACTCTTGCTCATAGCCACCCAATAGATACTATGCTATGTCAAAATGGTTTTGATTTCTATTCCCTAATAACTAATGAAGCTGATCATCTCATGCGCCTAATATCTGTCTGTATATCTTCTTAGGAAAAATATCTATCTAAGGTCTCTGTTTTTCATTTAAAATTTTATGTTTAGATGTTTATATATTTATTCACTATTGAGTGTGTGTGTGACATGAGTGTGAATTCAGGTGGATAAGGCTCTCCACAGAGAGAGCCTTGTCAGAGGACAACTTTCAGCACTAAGTTCTCTACTTTACATGGTCTCTGATCCAGGTCCTTAGACTAGGACAGCAACCACTTTTACTCACTGAGCCATCTTGCTGATTCATGCACGTGTGTATGTGTGTGTGTGTGTGTGTGTGTGTGTGAAAACTTGGATGAAGATCTTACAAAGCCATTACTTCCATCCCTCAGCTCCTCCCTCTCCCTTTCAAACTCCAATGACTTTTTTTTTGGAAAAAGAGCTGCCATCTTGGCCCTTCCTACGGAGAGGTGACAGATAACTTGTGCAGTAACTACTGGCATGAAGTCTGGTTGACAGTGGGCATTTAATAATGTTCTTGCCCTCTTATTCTCAGTTCTTCTTTGGGCACTAGCATAAGGTTATTTTACCTTTGGGGCTCACAGTTTCCTGAGGTATGATGGTGACATCTTTTCCCAGGATGCCTCCCTTCTCCACACAGTACCTGGTCCTCTCATTTTTCAGGTTTTAACTGACTGCCCCTTCCTCAGAAGAGCTATCAGTGCCTGACTGCATGACCTGAAGCAGCTGCCCTGGTCCTCTGAGTGTCCCCCTTCTCAGCTCTCTGACACTGGTCACTGTGCAGTAGTTTTCTTGTTTGCTGATTAAGATCCTGCATTCTTTGTCCCACAAACTGTCTTTACAAACTGATGGTTTTCCATTGCCTGGGGCCAGGTATACAGTAGGCACTCAGGAATGAACTCTCCCAACTGCACACTTTATTACTCATTTTGGCATCTTTGAGTTTTCTTTATTCACACATGACACTTCAGAACTGTCCTCCTGTCTAGACTAAACAAAAAACCAAAACAACAACAACAACAAAACACATACACGCACACACACAAAACAGGCATGGTGACCACCGATAATTCCAGCACTATAAAGTGGAGGCAGGAAGATCAGCAACCAAGGTTACATACATAGTGAGTCTGAGACAAGCCTGTTGGGATACATGAGACTTTTTCTCTAAAAGGAAGAAGGGGGAAAAAGGGAAGGAGCTGAGGTACAGCAGATGTCCAGGACTGCAAAAGGACCAAGTTACACACTTGATAGTAATCTGCACCCTTGCCTACTCTGCTCTTCTGTGAAGCCTCCTTATTGAACTGCAGGTCTTTCTGAAAACAAGTGGATTGCAGAAAACCTAAAACAGCTTCATTTCCCCACTTTGCCTCAGGAGCCCTGCTGGGGTCCCAGAATAGGAGTGGCTTCTTTATTGAGAGCTTTTATCTCTGAGTCTGGTGGGTCACTGCTGCCCTGTCTCTGACCCTCCCTCATGAGCCTAGAGTTGGCCCTGTGCTTCTGTGACCAGGCTCCACTTCACCCTGCAGGTCTTATCAATGTGGCCTGCTCATTGTACCATATGCATCCGTGTGGCTCAGATACTGCTGGAATATCAAATTCCAAATGAGAAGACGATTGCGTGGCTGAGCTGGTCTTTTCGCTGTGTCTTTATATGCACAGATTCAGTCAAAGGTTGCTAAATGGAAACCGATTGGGATGGATGCACTCTGGTGGCCTCAGACTTGGAGCTCACTTCTAGCCCAATCTTCGGCTTTGTCCTTTGCGGACAAGGCAGTCGCTCCGTTCAAGAGGGTTAGATCTGCAGCTGCCCTTCTCCCTACGTGTGTCCTTTGTGCTGAAGAAGGCCAAGGCTTTCTTCCTGGGCCATTTTAGCTTCGTTTTGTTGTTGTTGTTTTTGTCTTGTTTTGTTTTGTTTTCCTTCCAGACAGTGTCTCACACTGCAGGCCAGCTTGAACTTACAGCACTCCTCCCGCCTCAGCCACTCAAGTGTTAGACGTCCAGCTGTGAGCCTTCAGTCTTGTCTTTTGTTCCAGGTTTGCCTTCCCATTGCTCTGATAAAACACCATGACCAATATCAACTTAGGGATGGGTGAAAAAGGTTTATTTGGCCTCCAATCGCCCACCACCTGGGAAGCCAGGGCAGGTTCTCAAGGCAGAACCCTGGGAACAGGTTATACAACTCAGGACCACCTACACAGCGGTGGCACCACCCACAGCGGGCTGGGCTCTCCCACATCAATCTTTAACCAAGAAAATGCCCCACCCCGCTTGCCTACAGACTTGTCTGACGATTGAGGGACGATTCCTCAGCTGAGGTTCCCTCATCTCAGATGACTGTAGTTTGTGTCAAGTTGACAAAAAAAAAAAAAAAAAAAGAAAAGAAAAGAAAAATAGCCAGCACAGCTTTCAAGCAATTTTCACTTCTGGCAAGACTCCGTCAAGATCGTTCTGAGTGCACTCCTTAAAACCAGGAACACTTCATTACCACAAACCTCGGAATAACAAAGGGCCTGTGATGCTTCAGCTTTCCCAAAGACCTCTGTGGGTTTATCTAACTCCCTAAAATATTTTCTGACATTTCAAATATGTTGGCAAGGTGACCCCAAACAGATCAGACTTAACATTTGAGAAACTACATGACTTTTGCGAATGGGAGATGCATGGGAGTGTATAAGGTGTGTGAGGTGTGTTCCAGTATCCATCCCATGGCACCCAGTAGACATTAACTGGACTCAGAAGCCTTCTACATCCTGTCACCTTGTGTTTTCTTTACAGGTGTTGTCAATAAGGAAGAGTATTAATCAGTCACCAATGTGCCTTCCAAAATCGATAGCTTCATGTTTGAATGGAATGCATTAATTATATCTCATTTTAACCTAGCCCGGCTTTTAACCACAGGGTGACACTTGTCAAATGCCATGTACTCGTGCACTTTCTGGGTTATACTTTGTTTCAGGAATAGATGGGAACTTTAGCACAAGGTTTTATATTTTGTCCTAAATTTTTTCACTTGCATGGATATGAAGTCACATTAGTTATGTCAGATAATCCATTTTGGGCATGCATTTTCACATAAATTACGGGGTGTTTTTGCCTTTCGGCTCTCTCAACACAGGAAAGGAAAAATCTCCAGCATGTGGAAATATGACTGATGCTGTGTTCGCGTGTGGGTTGGAAATAATAAGGATTATAAATGACTCACTAGGTATAGAAAATAAGGGGAGAAGACTTATTGAGGAGAAGTAAAGAGCTTGCTCTCTTTATGCACAGCTCAGAGAAGGCACCACGGAAGATATATTGCTATTCACCTTCCTTTTATTTCTAAGGGAGTTTTTATTAACCCCTTTTTATCAATCAAAATAAATTGATTGCCAGAGAATGCAATATTTCCTGACTGAAATTATAAAACAAAATCAAAGACATGCAAAACACATTCCACATCTATGGTAACTAAGATCAACCTTTCCTGAAGAGATTGCTAAATAATGTTAAAGATTATACAAGCATCTTTTAAAACAGAACATTTCATTTAAAGATAAGTCTGGGCCACAAGATTCTCTGGGACTCCCACCTCTCCCAAATGCTCTGGTGAGCAGGTATGCAAGGCATTGTTAGTTAATATTTATATCCTATCGTAAAAGGACATATTTCTGTAGGGTAAATATGGTTATACCCAATAATAAAGGCACTGGATAAGGAATGATGATATAATAACCCAATTCTCAAGGAGAGAAAACTGAGTGACAAGGGATACATCTGTGACTCACTACCCCAAGAAGGGGTCTGGTCATTTGTAGTGCTGTGATTTACAGTGTAGAGAAATCAGAAAATAAAGATTTCCATCAGATTGATGAGAAGATTTCTTTTGGTCTCCACTAGTCTAGGAAGACAGAATTTGGGACAATAGGAATAAAACTAGGGTTGGGGGTGGCCTGGAGAATGGCTCAATGTTAAGAACCTGTACTGCTTTTACAGAGGACCTGAGTTCAGTTCCCAGCATCCATATCAAATGGATCACAAGTGCCTGTAACTCCAGCTCCAGGGGAATCTGATGCCTCCGGCCTCAGAGAGCATAGCACTTGTGCACACACCCACACACATACGCATAATTAAAAAAAAAAAAAAAACTGGGCTAGAGAGTTGGCTTAGTAGATAAGAGCACTAGCAGCTCTTCCAGAGGATCTAGTTTTAATTCCTAGCATCCACATGGAGGCTACTGTGTCAGTCCACAAAGAAGACAAGGGGGCATTTTCATAGGTGCAAACCCTGCCAGACTTCAGCAGAGGGAACCATCTGTCATGGCAAGTGCCATTCTGGACAGTGGAACTCTGATCATCTGATCTCAGGGGTTTTTATTGACACAGAAGCTCCTCAGGTGTTCTACTGATAGCACGTACAGATTATCAGGAATCAAACATCTTTTACATAAAGCCAGCACCAGCAGACGATACAAAATGTCAGGGCCTAGGCAGCCCTTCTCCTAACAGTGCACAAAACAACCATTTTAAACATAACTGGAAATAAGCTTCTGCAATAGCTCACACTTCTCTGTAACATCAATCCCAGAAAATCCAAGTCTTTCTTCTGAGAGCACTAGGCAGGCATATGATGCACAGGCAATACATGCAAGAAAAACACCCATATACCAAATAAAATTTAAAAGCACACACACACATTCAAAAAAAATAGTCACTATTCAAAATCAAACAATACACATATAGGATTGGGGTTATAGCTTAGTGGTAGAGTATTTGCCTTTGTATGTACAAGGCCCTGGGTTCAATCCCCAACATTATATTAAAAAATAAAGACAAAACAAAATTGACTTAGAAGATGAGGTCAGATGCAGCTCTGGTGTGGAAGATAGGAGCTAAGTAGCAGTCTCTGAAAGCCCCTCAAGGCTGTAGACAGCTCTGGACATCTTGCTATCCACTACTAGGGCTACTGCTGGTTGCTCAAAGCCAGACTTCTGATGGACTTCTGATGGACAGTGACCAGAGGAATGGTCACTGTCTGGCTCTGTACATTTGACTAGACACAGCAGAGGGCTGGACACTGCTCTCTCCCTCAGCTTCATAAAGAAAAAGGCCACCCATTGGGGACTCCACCCATCTGTCTCTAAGCCTAGAAAGGTAACTATTGGTAATTTTGACAGTGACTTGTTTGACTGAAATTTTTTTTTAAATTAATTAATTAATTTATTTTTTGGCTAAACAAAATCCTATTCCCACACAAGTAATGGACAGCATCTCCCACTCAGGAGCATCTCAGAACCATCCCTGCGTGTATGACTGCCAGGAAATAAGCAACTTCATCTTGAGATTGTGAGAATATTACACAGCAATTCATGTGTTTAACCATACTCCCGGGCTATTGGAGATGGCATTTTCAAAATCTCAATCTTTCCCTTCCTTTCTTGCTGTGTTTTGTGGCATCCCCCCATGTTTTGTAGCCTAGGTTAGCTTCAAATTCACTATGTAACAGAGGTTGGCCCTGAACTCCTTATCCTCCTGACTCTTCCTCTCGAGGGCTGGATTATAAGGGTTTGACATCACACACAGCCTTTTCTGCTCATTAAAAAATGATTTGTTTTTTTTTTATGTGTGTGGAAGTTTTGCTGGCAGGTCTGAGTGCAGTGTGTGGGAACCTGGTGCCTGAGGAGGCCGGAAGAAGATACCAGATTTCCTGGAATTACAGTTACACATGCTGCCATGTGAGTGCTGG
Source organism: Cricetomys ansorgei (assembly GCA_026225945.1). Lineage (NCBI taxonomy): Eukaryota > Metazoa > Chordata > Mammalia > Rodentia > Nesomyidae > Cricetomys > Cricetomys ansorgei. The sequence continues at coordinate 29,479,944 of JAMJFZ010000597.1, forward strand.
GAAATGAACACAGGTCCTCTAAAAGAGCAGCAGGAATTCTTAACCTCCAGTACATACCTCTTCAGCCCCTATTCTGTTTGCTTTTCTGAGAAAAGGCCCCATGCAACCCACCCTGGGCTCAAACTGTGAGTCCTCGCACCTCTACCTGGCAGCTGGGATCATAGGCCTAGGCTATCTCGCCTGGTGCTTGTTTTTCATGTTGTTGAAGAAGGAACTTTGTCAGAAGTGGTTCTACAGAACAAAACCACAGAAAACATCCTAGCTGTTTAAATCCAGGGTGGGGCTCCAGTCTGGAGAGCTTCCCACAGAAATGCTTTTGGGATAAATAAAGCAAGTCCGAACACCTCCTGCTTGCCCAGGTCATCTGATGACACTGCCTCCCTGAGCTTCCAAGCTTCCTTCAGTTAATGCTGCCCTGCTGCAGAAGCCATGGACTTCCACGAGGAGGGCTGAGGACCACACATTCCTGTCTACTCTGCCACCAGATTCTTTTGGGAGCTCAAGATGGATAGGAATTCAGATGACAATAATTAATAGTAGCAAATGATCGGTATTCTTTGTGCCTGGTGGCACAAGCCTGAAATGCTAGGTACTCTGGAGGCAGAGGCAGGAGGACTGAGGGTTCAATGCTCTCATGAGCAACTTGGGTAAGACCTATCATATAGTACAAGATGGCTAGAGTTGTAGCTCAGTGATGGAGTGTCTGTCCATGATGCTGAAGCCCTGGGTTCCAGCCCTAGGACTGAAAAAAGAAGTCATTGTTTCTTTTCTTGTACTCAAGAGTGATGTCTCTTATATATTAGGGAGGAAGCCCTTGTGGATGTAGCAGATGTTTGAGGAATACTGGCAACGATAACTGAGGTCATGGATTTACATCTCAGTGGATCTGATTTCTAGGCTAGGATACTATCTGCTACATGGAGAACCAGTCAATGACTGATTGGTTGGCCTCTTTCTATGAGAGACCTATACTGTAAAGGAGTGTATATATGATCCTCATAAATTTCTATCTTGAATCCTTCTGCTAACAGGAGGGAACAAGTGTGCCTGGTGCCTGTGGCTGCTCCAGAGATCTACTCTGGGAGGTGGCATCTATGAGCTCATATAGCAAGTGAGAGTTCTGGACAGAGAGCCTCTGTGCTCAGGTAATTGGGTAGGAACCTACGTCTGGAAGGTTGTGACAGAGATGTGAACTATTTGAGCCACCTAGCTTGAGTTGGCTGGCTAGAGCATCTTAGCCTCGTAAGGAATTACTTGTAGCTCTACAGGTTGTTAGTGTGTGTTTTGTTGACAAATACCAGAGGGGGCAAAAAATTCCAAGCAGGGAAGATTTCTTTTGGCTCATGGTTTCTGAGGTTGGAGTTTTCGGTCTACTGGAACCATCACTGTGAGGCCTGTCATCACTGTGAGGTCTGTCATCACTGTGAGGCCTGTCGTGAGGCAGTGTGTGAGGTTGTCCTAGAGCTAAGAGTGGGTCGAAGTGTGCTTTCAATCCTGGAATTCTCACCCTGAGAGCTGCAGGAGTTTGATTGCCCCTCTCCTTCTTAGCCCTGGCAAAACCCAGCTAAATTCTAAATATTGCTTGCTTCACAGAAGGTCATTGGCAACGAAATGTGGCCTGGTTGGTGCTTATCTGAGTAGCTGGGAGCCTAGGACTGAACCCATTTTCTGATAAGGTGTCTTCCTCTTGTCCCTGTGAGACCACACCTTATGCAAGAGTCTTTTCTAGGACTTTGACCCTTAGACTTGAGCTCCACATGCAAATGGGGCTACTCTAGTATCCCCAAGAGTCTCCCCTGCCTTTTTCCTACAAATGTAACCACCCTTGCTTCAATAAGCGGAGATGTTCCACTGACAACACTCTCTCAAGAATCCAGTACATTCTCACAGATCTCTGATCTAAGACTGATGGGTATGCTGTAGACCCTCGCATGCCGAGGCTTCCCTCTTGGGAGTCCGCTGGTGGCCCTTGGGACTAGAAAGCCACAGCAGGATTATTTACAACTGCAGTGCATCATGGTGGGGGAGGGGACATGGAAGAGCATAGGGGCTCACTTTGTAGCAGCCAGGAAGCAGAAAGAGAGAGGCAGAGAAGGGCTAGGAACAAGGTATGTCTTCTAGAACATATCCCCACTGAACACGCTTTCTTCTAAGGCTTCACTTCTTAAAAATGCATCATATTCGGAATCCATGAAGATTCTAACCAATTCCCAAAGCCCATAGGCTGGCAACCAAGTCTTCAATGTAGGAGCTTTTGGGAAACTCCTGTTTCAAGACATAACACAAGCTGTTGCTTGTGACACAGGCAGGCTCTCCTGTGTCCTTGGTTTCTTAGATAAGAACCAAAAATTACAGGTGGCACATACCTTTAATTCCAGAACTTGGGAGGCAGAGACAGGCAGAGGCAGGCAAGAGGCAGGCAGATGCAGGTAGATCCCTGTGAGTTCAAGGCCAACCCTGTCTACATAGTGAGTTCTAAGACAGTCATGGCTTTATAGCGAGATCCTGTCTAAAAAAAAGAAAGAAACAAAACTTACAAAAAAAAAAACCCAGAATATTAACTCTCAATAGACTTGGAGAATAAATATGTATGTGTACACTGTTTATATGTAAAACATTTGGACTCAGAAAAGACAGGATACCCAGCCGCATATAAATACATGGTGGTTATGCACTCTCAGACCAATACAGAGTCCTGGACCATGTGTCTGGGGTGGTCACTTGGGGATGGACTTTAGGAAAGTAGTTATGCATGTGGAGATGTGCATGCAAGTGATGGTGCAAAGTGTTCTTCCTTCTCTCACTTCCCCCAGCCCCATGTAGGCAATGCTTTTCAATGCACAGTCCAGATCTGGTGACTTTTATAAGATCTCAAGTACAACGCTGATTGGAATGAGAAGGGCCAGGGAAGGTGTTAAAACTTTGTGGGTCAAGATAAAGCAGGACATATGGCAAGAATGAAGAGAGCCCTGAAGCGGTTTGTGTTAATGTTAATTCTCCTTCCTGGGCTCTCTAGGTTGACTAGAGAATCCACTCAACCAAGGCACTCCCCAGTCTGGGGAGGAGGCCGATGCCACTGCAGCTTGGAAACTGACTGTATACCCAGCTCCTCTTGGCCCTGGGTGGAGAGAGATGGGGATGCAGGCTGGAATGGAAGAATTGTAGACCCATTAAAAACAAGCTTCAAATGGTTTTAACTGAAGAATTTTTTAGAACTTCAGCAGCTGGCTTAAGATTGCTGACCTGCATCCTCACTGATAGAGTCTTTCTGAGCCGGCCTTTTGGGATCTGATTATTCAGTCCTCTCCATAACCGCCCGAATGTTCAACCCAAGCTCCTGGTGGAGGATATGCCTGCTCATCCAGCCCGTCTTACCTTCTTAGGGAAAACCAGATTATGTGGAGCCGGCAGATAACACCCGCTCCTGAAAAGAAATGGAACACATTTTATTGGCACAGCCAAGATGAAGTATGTCTTGAAATCTGTTTTACAAATAAACTCGCACATAAATTGTCCATTCGCTGCTTGGAAACCTTTTTTTTTTTTTTTTTTTTGGTTCGAGTTTGAGGAGCTGTCAGAGGTCCCTAATAAACACTAAGTCTTATTTAGTTTACTGGATATGTAATTCTTCTTTTCTTTGGAAATAATTATTTTTCAAGCAAGTGCAGCAGAAATATAACCAATAAACATCTAGCTATGACAGCATAAACAACCTTTATAGCAAGCCCCATACATTGAGCGCTCCAATAAAAGCACCTCTGGTAAGAAGGGAGCAAGGAAATTGGCTGTCTTGTCCCAGATGGAGCTCCTCCTCCTGAGGGTCCAGAGGACTGCTCATAGCCACTTTCCACTTCTGTGCTATAGAAACGGCTAGCAAAGTGGCAGGCAGGCAGTCTGACTTCCGGAGTGGCCATGGGTTAAGGAGGAGTCTGGCCACATGGTCAGCGTCTAAAATATCTACATGGTTTGGTGAAACCTGCTTCCCATGGTCCATTGTGGGGTAAAAATCCCCATAGGGCTCTGGAGGGGCCATGCAAGTACCTCAGCTTTTGGGCATGCTCACTGTTAGTTCAGGCCAGCTGTCATTCAAGGTAGGGCTGTGCCTGTGCACTGAACACGGGTGGCCTCTTAGGATTCTGCTCAGGGCTGGGTCAACCTAGCCCTCGCCTTTTCCAGGACCTTCCCAGCTAAGAGCCTAGGCGGCTTTCATTGTGCGTGAACTGTGCGGGCAGCATGGCGGGTGGGCAACGTCCTGCTGGGCCAAGTGAGTTCCGGGCTCCTCCTGGGGAGCTGCTTGTTGCAAGTCCTCAGCAGACTTGCAGGGCTCATTGGGGCTCATTTATGCTTTTATGGTAGCTCAGAAGATGTTATCGCAGCTTGAGAACTGAAATTAAAATATGTATTCTTCAGGTGCAAATCCTGTACTAACAGCTTCGCCGCTGCTCTGCGGGGGGCTCCATTAATCTCGCACCAGTGAAATTCCTAAGGAAATTAATTCCCTCCAGTTGGGGTTATTCTCAACTGGTCTTTGGGGGCGGAGTAATTGGAATTTAAGAGTCTCTCTTAAAAGAAGGGAAACCTTGGCCATTTTACTTGAATGGCAGTCCTTTTCACTGCTATTCTTCCCCGCCCCCCCCCATCCTTTTGTGTTTCTCGATTCTCTAGGTAGAGCTTACAGATTTCCACCCACAGAAGGGAGCTGGACTTTCAGGCTTCATTTCAGCTGACAGGGTATGGTTCTCGGCAGAGGGGCTTGCTTGTGACCTCACAGTCCTGGCACTGTGCCTGCTGAGTGAGAATTGGCCATAGGAATGCATGACGAATCATTAAAAGCTTGTGGTTAAAATATTACCTTTGTTGTTTAGGAGCAGTAAATATCAGCTGTCATTGTCCAGCACAACAAAATCACCCCCACCCCCATGCACATAACTTTACAACACAGGTGAAGGCTGGGGAGATAGCTCAGTCTGTAAGATGCTTCGTGCTTGCCTTGTAAACAAGAGGACCTACATTCCATTCCCAGAATCCATGAAAATAGCTGGCTGTGGTGGTGGGTGGGTTGTGATCCCAGTGCTGGGGACAGGGAGACAGACATTTACATGCCTGGGGATCACTGACCAGCCAGTCTAACCTACTCGATGAGTCCCAGGCCAGTGAGACTTTGTTTCAAAAAGCAAGGTGGGCAGCTCCTGAGGGATTACATCTAAGGTTGTCTTCTGGCCTCTACATGAATGTGCCTGCACACACACATACATACACACACACCCCACAGTTGACTTGCAGACATAAGATGGAGTTCCTTGGCTACCTCCTCACTGAAGCCTTCTCCCTCCTAGGCCAAAACTTAAGCTCCCTGGCCCAGATTCCTGGGACCTGATCCCATGCTCCAGAAGTGCCTCCCAGTGCCTGGGGCAGCAGGGTGGTCGTGGGGGTGCTTCGGTGTCTCATCTGCAGAGGGTTTAGAAGCTGCTGCTGTACTGGGAGGGCTGTTCTTGGTCAGGCAAATCCAACAGCCCAGAATGGAATCTTACCAGAGGTCACTGAAGGTCCAGATGTCACTGGCTCATGGGTGGGAATCCCAGCTCCTAAGAAGTCATCAGACACCAGGGAATGATGTTCGTATCTGAGGTCAGGAGAAGTCAGTGTCTGGAATGATCCCACAGGGACATGGGCACAAATCAGCCGCTATCCCTTGCTTTTTCTTTCTTTCTTTCTTTCTTTCTTTCTTTCTTTCTTTCTTTCTTTCTTTCTTTCTTTCTTTCTTTCTTTCTTTCTTTCTTTTTCTTAAGGTTTGGAGCACTCACCTGCATAGAGGAAAGCCAATTGTCTTAGGGTTACTAGTGCTGTGATTAAACACCATGACAAAAGCCACTCGGGGAAGAAAGGGTTTATTCCACTCACAGTTCCATATCCCTGTCCATCACTGAAGGAAGTCAGGACAGGAACTCAAACAGTGCAGGAATGTGGAGGCAGGAGCGGATGCAGAGGCAATGGAGGGATGCTGCTTATTGGCTTGCTCCCCATCACTTGCTCAGCCTACCTTCTTATGGAACCTGAGACCTCCAGGCTCTGGATGGCACCCTCCACAATGGGCTGGGCCCTCCCACATCAATCACTAATTAAGAAAATGCCATATAGGCCTGTCTACAGAGCTATTTTTATGAGGGAGGTAGTTTCTCATTTGAGGTTCCCTTCTTTCAGATAATTCTACTTGTGTCAAGTTGATATAAAACTAGCCAGCACACCAAGTGTTCTGAACAGGCCCAAACCACTGAATCTGGAAGTGGCCAGTGTTTCCTTAAGGTTGTCAGAAGGAAAGGGTTTGACTTCCCAGAGCAATGAGATGAGGAGAGCTTGCAGTGGTTAAAAGGGGGAATCCCTTGTCAGGTGATGGTGGCACATGCCTTTAATCCCAGCACTTGGGAGGCAGAGGTTGGTGGATCTCTGAGTTTGAGGCCAGCCTGGTCTACAGAGTGAGTTCTAGGACAGCCAGAGTCACAACAGACAAACCCTGTCTTGGAAACCAAGGCTGCAATGAGTAACAGGTATCACAGGGTTGGTACTGGGGTTCAGGGGGCACCTCCAAAAGTGTTCCAGGTTCCTCCAGAACTAAGGTGGGTTGTGCTTCAGACATTACTGCCTCTTATTCTGAGACCTCCTAATTCATCTTCACTTTATGCAGTTTCATGTGAGATTACAAATGTTCTAATCTGATTTCACTCGGACTCATAATACACACACGCCTACACCCCTTGCTATTGTAGGTTTGTGAGCTACAACAGTCTAAGGTGAAGATATCTAACACACCAACTCAGAGCAGGAAGGCTTCACAAGCCCAAACCTGAGCCCTGTGGGCGGTGCCTCCAGGGCTCGGCATTCAGCACTGGAGGGCGTGGCATAGTGCACCAGGGGCGTGGCTTCCCGGTGCGCAGCCTCTTCGAGTGTCCGCCTCGCCCTATCGAGCCTCCGGCGCTCGACTGTTGGTGTCTGGCGGCAGCAGCATGGCGGCGGGGGCGGCTGAGGCAACTGAGGTGGCCGCGGTAGTGGAGGAGGTCGGCTCGGCCCGGCAATTTGAGGAGCTACTGCGCCTCAAAGCCAAGTACGCGTAGGGCAGCGAGAGGGCCTGGGGGTGGGAGCTGGAGGGCGGCGGGTCCGGGGTCCTGGGACCCGGGGGCGGCGGACCAACGCGGCACGTCCGGAGCTCACCTCGCGGCCCAACGGCGGCGGTGGCCGGGCCGCGGCGGGACCGGCTCCGGGCAGGCGAAGGGCAGCGCTGCGCGGCGGGCTCTGAGTGCAACGGGCCTGCTCCACGGAGACCCGCATGTGGCGCCTCCTGAAGGAAGCCTTGGCTGGTGACCAGCATGCAGGCCCAGCTGGGGTCTGGGGCTTTCCTGAATCGCCAGCCGGCCTAGGGAGGGTGTCGCCTTTGAGGAAGACTTCCAAAGGCCAGCCCAGGGGATGCGGAGGAAACGAGTACCTCCGAGGAAGCGTGCACATGGCTTCCTGTGATGCTACCCAGCCTTGGGCTGCAGAGTGGTGGTGGGGTTCCAGGGTCTATTGCTCGGGATCTCCAACCTTCTCTTATCAGCCAGTAACCCTGGAGCAAGTTTCATAACCCCACCCCTACCTTCCTCCTGGGTGAATGGGCTGGTGTCCCCAGGGTTGTTGTGATGGTTCAGTTAAAGTGCTGCAGTGGTTGACGTACCGGAAGCTCTGTTCATTAATGCGAGGGCCTGGCATCTTCACTGAGCGGAGTGGACAGGTGGGAGAGTGCCTGACTTCTGCTACTCCATGCAGTATGGAGAAGAGTAGCCAGCCCATTTAGAGGCTGGCGGTGTAGTTTGTGTTTATTATACAAGGAGCCCTTAGTTCAGGTTCTAGCACTGAAAACAAAACAAGCTGGAACCTACCAGTTCTTTCGAATTTCAGATTTACTTAGTACTTTTTCCCCCCACAAAGACAAGGAAAAGAGAGAATGACATTTATTCGTTGGTATAAGCTGGGTTCTGGTTGATCCAACATTGTCCACCAGTCTTCAGCCAGAGACCAGAGATGGTCTCATGATGATGAGGGCTTGTGTGGACATGTCCTTAAAAGTTTGAACTTACATCACCCGAGAAGATTCTTGTGCTTGTGTGTGTTTCACGTGCTTAGCTTGTTTTTATGTTTCTTTTTTTAAAAAATTTTATTGACTTTTTTTTTTTTTTTTTTGGTTTTCCGAGACAGGGTTTCTCTGTTGTAACTCTGGCTGTCCTGGAACTCACTCGGGAGGCCAAGCTGGCCTCTCAAGTGCTGGGATTAAAGGCGTGTCGGCCCCCCCATCCAGCTGTTTCATGTTTTAAATAGGTCTTAGTGGGTAAAAATTTACCTGCCATTTGTTCTGTAAGTTCAAGGTCAACTTGGTCTTCTTAGTGAGCTTCTGGCTAGCCAGAATTGTATAGGAAGACCCTGTTTCAAAAACCAGGAAACAAACATCCACTCCTCCCAAGGGGGAAAAAAACCCCACAAAACAAGATCAGCAACAAACCAAAACAAAAAACAAACCATTTTCATGCATTCTTGTCACTGGTGTATGCCTGAGATGATGTAGAAAACACTGTTCCCTTCTACAGTCAATGGCTGGTCTGAATGGGCATCATGGGAAGTGTTGTGTGATACCCTTGGAGGGAGCTGCTTTGTGTGGATATGGAAGCCGTTAAGAATACTAAATAGCACTTGTGGGTGCAATTATTTCCAGGTCATTGCATCTCCATTTTAAAATTTGATGTGAGTTGAAATCTACTTTTTTATTAATAAGCGTTTTCATTCTTTTATGTGTATGGATGTTTTGTCTGCTGTGTGTGTCTGTGCTACATATGCCTACCGTGCCCTATATGCGCACAGTGCCCTCAGAGGCCAGAAGAGGGCATCAGATCATCTTGGACCCGAGTTTCAGGTTGTTGCCAGCCCCTATCATGGGTGCTAGGAATCAAATGCAGGTCTTCTGGAAGAGCAGTTAGTGCTCTTAATCACCAATTCATCTCTTGGGCCCAGAAATTTACTTTTTATATTAAAGTCATCTAATCTGGTGTATATGTAAGTTACTGAAATCTCAGCTTCTGTCTATACCGTGGGAGTGGGTACTGATACCATTTGTTGAGTTATTTAGAGGTTTGGCCCATTCATAAACCGTAAACCACTTAGTCCAGAATTTGATAGTGCTTAGTAAGGGGTAGTATAATTTGAAGATGAATAACTGGAGTAGTGGAACACTATAATAGTTATAATGGTTATTGAACTCTAATTGTTTCACTGATGGAGAACTGAGACTCATTATGTCTGTTAAAATATCCAAATAATGCTGGGACGCAGTGCAGCTCATTGGTGGGGTTCATGTTCAAGGCCGTAGGTTTGAACAGCAGTGCAGAGGGTAAGGGAGTCATGTTAGTGAGATTTTCAACTTGATCTTTCTATAAATGTCCTCAAACAACGCATTGGGCACATTGGCCTGGTTACATATAATATGTAAGAGGATGACATCATCTCTGTGTCAGGTATATATGTGCTTTCCATATGTTGGGTGATGGGCATTCATTTCTTAAATGGAAAGTAAGAGCTAGGCATGTAAATGTAAGAATATCTTGGGTAATAAAAAATTAACTATTCACATTAAATTCATGCATTGATGTTATCAAAACATATTTTTGTTTGATCTTTCCAGTATCCCAGAATGTAAGTTATTACTGTTTATAGATGTGGGAGTTCAAAGAATTCAAAGCCATGTTAATCCAGTGGAGCAGAACTCAATGAACTCAGTGCTCAGTGTGCACACTTTCTTCTACCTCCTCTGCCTCTTTTTGAAGCAGGGACTCATGTTATGCAGGCTAGCCTGGAACTCAGATGTAGCTCAGGATGACCTTGAGCTCCCAGATCTCCTACCTACACTTTGAGTGCTGGGATTACAGGCAGGCATCATCACATTTAGCTTTCCTCTTCTTTTTTTCACACTTGGGCTCATACTGGTAACAGAGCCTGGTCACCTGTTTTAATTTTTTTTTTTTAACTTTGCTGGGCTTGAGCCCAGGGCTTCAGTCTCTGCCACTGAGCTACATCTTTATCCACCTATTGTAATTTTTAAAAGCAATCCAATATTGTCAGCATTGTCATTTAAATATTGTCATTATAAATTATTTGAAAATTTGATTTTTTAAATGGATTTTGAATATTTAAAAATATTTTGTTTTGGCCATTTAAAAGCTATTGCTAAATAATTGTTTTGGGGTTTTTGGGCTATTTTCTGTTGTAGTAAGATAACTTCATAAATCTTTGCATTTTTAATTCTTCGACCAGGTATCTTTCTGGAAGGTGTTGGTTTTAGTTTCTACTGGTAGGGTAAGAATGTGTTCTTTTTACTTCCTTTTAGAAATCCTAACTGAAAAGTGCATCCTACCATTTAGAACTGTAGTAGTGTTCATATACAGCAGTGCATTACAGTAGTTGTAGCTGTCTTGGAAGCAGGCTCCAGAGAAAGTCCGGAAGCCCCCTCCAGCCACTGATCTGTTAGGATGGCTCTCCTCATTCTTGGACTTCACATATGTATAGATTTGCACAGTTCTTGCCCTGCCTGTGTTCCTTTCTTTGGCCCCCTTTCCTTCTGTGGTGGTTAATAAACCTTGGCAGGAGCTACAAGGAAACTTGCTTGCTCATGGGCATTTCTGAGAGGGAGCTAGATTAGGTTAATTGAGGTGGGAAGACCCACCCTGAATATGCATGGCACCCTTCCACCTTCCTCTGCTTTCCAAGCGCTGAGATTAAAGGTGTACACTACCATGCTGACTAAGTCGTCCCCCCCCCCACAAGCCCACCTGCTTTGTCAGGTGTTCTGCCAGTGCCACACCGCGACCAGTTGCTACTAATACACTTCTCCCTTTCCTTGTGAGGATTTTATCTGTGCTGTGATTTCCTCCCACTGACCATCAAAATCACCTTAGTTCCTCTGAAGCTAAGTCAGGATTTACTTCAAGGAGGCCCTGCTACAACTTTTCTCTCTGAGTCAGTGATGCCAGTTTCATAGTCTCTGGGATCTTATCTTTTCAAGAAGTTTACCTCAGGTCATTCTTTAGCAGACTATCTTGACCATGCTTGTTCTCAATTAAAGTCTTGTTTTCTAAACAAATGAACTAAGTTGTATTTCTTTTTGGGCTGTTATACTCAGGAAGAGTGCAGATGTGTGAGATAGTTCAGTTGCTTTAATTCCAAGCCATGTTCTCAAGATACGAGCCCCTCTTTAAAAAAAATAGCTGTTTTGATTTAATCATGGCAGAATGAAAATTGTATGATAGTACTAAATGAGTAGCCAAGCTTCTCTTGTGCTACCCTCATCACTATAAACTGTCTTGGGTATTATGATATTCCTTAAATCTAGCACCTTTGACTTGGCATGTGGTTGTGTGGCTTTTTTTTTTTTTTTAAAATGAGTTGTGTTTTATTCTTGGAGTGTAAGTGCTTTGTTCTATCTGTGAGCATTTGGGTGTATTATATGCCAGACTACTTGGGTATTCTTTGACATGGCCTTGTGGACCAGCTTTTCTTAACCTTAACAGATGTTCTGCTGCTGGACTGGGAGGTGTGGCCAGAACCCACACAGGCTTATGAGGGATGGTTTATGCGTTCTATTGGTTAAAATTCAGTTCTAGGTCCCCAGACAACTTCAACGAGGACTAAAAAATATCTAGCTGAATGCCTAAGGAAGGGAGAGGCAGCTTTGCTTGATAGAGCTGTCTATTATCAGCAGAGGCCTAAGTACTCACTCTTCTAAGATCTGCCAGATACAAGTCTGTCTGGTGCAAATTGTAACCCATTCACGAAATGTACAGTGTGCCCTTTCTTGCCTTAGGTGGAGCCTCCTATTTGCCTTTTGTATCTATCATCTTAGACTGCTTTCTCTTCATCAGTTCTAACTAATCCCTGATGTGTCATCCCCCCTCCCTCCCTGATTTTTGAGATGGTCTGACTGGCCCAGGCTAGTCTTGAACTCACCGTGTATCCAGTCTAGCTTTGAACTCTGATTGTTTCTTGTGCCTCCGTCCTTGGAATGTTGGGGTTACAAGCATGCAGCTTCAACCTGGGTTTCCATTTCTGTTTCAGCATATGACCTAGCGTTATTCTTGAGCAAAACTCAGACTTCAGGCACCTTCTTCTAAGTCCTCTCTATCCTTACTTACATGCCATTTAATTCGTTCTTAATTTCTTGGCTCTGGACTGGAAGGCACTGTTCTCTTTTCTCTGGCTTCCTTTCCCAACTCCTTGGAAACCCTGTACCTACAGCTGCCTCAGATTTTCAGCTCTCTGCCTACACTGGCATTGGCCCAGCACCATAACAAACATCTGAGGATTGATTTCCTTAACTGAAGTCAAACTGGGCCCTCCATGCTGTTGGATTACTCTGTGCAGTTCAGATCTTTTTTCCTTCCATCTGGCCTGACTTTATGTTGATAAGACCCAGAGACACTGACCTTCAGTCCCCTGTCCCCTCTGTGACATGATTGGCTCCCTGGATCTGTAGAGAACAGAGATTCTCTCTACGCTTGAGCCCTGGTACTAATGCTTCCTAGTACTAATAGACTTCCTTTCCTCCCAGTATGTCTAAGCCAGAACTTATAGGCAGCCTTTGATTGTGGTCTGTCACCTTTTCCTGCCCCTTCTGGCTGTAACCTCTTCATGTCTTTGTGTAGTTAGGAGACCTTTTGTTGTGTTTTTTATTTTTTTAAGATTTATTTTAATTTATGTGCATGTGTGTGAATACATGTATGTATTTACATGTGTATGTGGGTACCCATGCAGGCTAGAACCTTGGACCTGGTGTTAGAGACCTTTGTGGACTGTGTGGCATTCACACGTGCTAGGATCTGAACTCTGGTCTTCATGATAGAGCAGCAAGCCCCTTTGTCATTTTCTATTCCATTCTTTGCTTATACGTAAGCATCTTTGCGTCCGTCTTTTCACCATATAAAGCCCCCCCCCCCCCCCCCCCCCGCCCGCCCAGGGTTTCTTTGTTATAACTCTGGCTCTCTTGGAACACTCTGTAGACCAGGCTGGCCTTGAACTCACAGAGATTCACCTGCCTTTGCCTCCCCAGTGCTGGGATTAAATGCATGTGCCACCCCTACCCAGCTCATATAACACATTTTTATGTGTTTTTTTCTTCCCACCTTAGAGGAGGATTTTATTTGAACTTAGAACTCTGTAAATTGGTTGAATTTGAGGTGGTTTCAGAGGTATGTGTTTGTGAAGATAGTTTTGCATGAAAATAACATAAGATTAGTAACATTGAGGTTTCTAGAAGTTAGCTCCACTGTCAGTTAATATGGAGATGCTCAGAGGGTCCTCTGACAACATAACTGCAAAGGGTGTTTATGAGCAGTGGTCTCAGTCCAGTTTTTTTCTGGCTTGTCTTTACTGTTAGGACTTTTTTGTTCTTATGTGGTCACAGTTGTACACCTTTGTCACAATACTATGTGATATTAGTAGCAATAATACCCACAACCACCACCATTTCTTAGCAGGAGCATGCATGTACAGAAAAGAGTCTGAAAATATAATTGACCTGTTTGTTAGTTGAGATAGATGGACATTTAGAACCACTCACCAGGGCTTAATCTTGACTCAAGAAATGTCATTAACTTGAATATTTGTCCAAAAGAGTATGAACTGGCAATGATTCTGTGCAATACAGCTGAATTCTTAGTTTCCTAGGTAGGAGAATTTAATTTACATTAGTATTTGCTTCCAGAATTATTTTAATTTAAAAAATGTCTCTTATTGATTTACAGGTCTCTCCTTGTGGTCCATTTCTGGGCACCATGGGCTCCACAGTGCGTACAGATGAACGATGTCATGGCAGAGTTAGCTAAAGAACACCCTCATGTTTCATTTGTGAAGGTACTATATATTTCAGTCTTATGTCTTTTCTTAATTTCTGACTTGTGAGGTAGACTTAGATTTTAAAATGTAAAGGAAGAAGCCCAGAAAGTCCAAATATTTGAGCATTGTGTTGAATTGTTATATTTGCAGTAAATTATTGTGACAGATCTTTTAATTTTGCATTTCCCATATAGTATAAAAATCACTACAGAATGGGCAAAGGTCAGAAATGTTTGACAGCAGAAGCAGGGCAGATAATTCACTGGATAATTTTGGCTTGATAATTAATTTGTTAATTAAGACTTTATTGGGCAGGTAGCTATGATGCGGATAATAATTCTAGAAAGCGTATTTATGAACAGGTTGCTGGGGTTAGTGGGAAGAAGTTGATACCTCTCCCCCTTCTCTATATACTGAGCCCCCCGTTGTACTCGAGTCTTGGTTCCTATGTTCCTGTTGTCTTTTAAGAGGAAGGGGTCTAGGAAGGTGAGGGGTGTGCTGGAGCTTAGCAGGCTGACTTTTACACATGTAATCTTAGTCATTTGGCAGGTAGTGCTGATTTAGTTTTTTAAAAAAGTGAAACATGTTCAGAATAATGAATGTTTGGGAAAAGGGGTATACTCTGTATTCACAAGTCTTAATTCTTAAGAGTTTATTCCTTTACTTTGAGACAGGGTCTCACAACACCAGCTGGCCTCAAGATCTCTGTTTTCTTGCCTTCCAAGTGCTGGGATTAGCAGCTTGTGTCTCTGTGCTCTGATGCAAAATCCTTAAGATTTAAAACAAAAACCAAAACCTTGTTTTTAAAACTACAAATTGGGGCTGGAGAGATGGCTCAGCGGTTAAGAACATTGGTTGCCTTTCCAGAGGACCGGAGTTCAATTGCCAGCACCCACATAGCAGCTCACAACAGTTTGTAACTCAAGTTCCAGTGGATCCAACTCCCTCACATGCAGGCCAAACACCAATAGATAAATAAAAAATAAATTAAAACTACAAATTGTGAGTTCAAAATTCATGTTGACAGATATACCCGTATATGAGGTTAGAAAAATATGAAGTGTTGGGTGTCTGTAGCTCAGAATTGTGACGTCTTAATTCCTTAATTCCTTTGCATGGTAGGTGATTGACAGCATTTGTATAGATGTGTGCTTTGCATAGGTATTGTATTCTGATGGCTCAAAATGCCAAGCAGTATAGCAAGGTGGACATTGAGACACTCCATGTCTTCCTTGCCAGCCCTTTGTCCTTTCCCATAAGTAACTAGTTGTATTAATTTTGTATGAATTCTCTCAGTGTTTCTTTATGCAGATAGAGCAAATATGAATATAATAGTTAGCTTTTTAAAATTTAAGGACTTATTTAAAATTCTGATGAAATGCGTAATGTAACCCTAGAACGTAACCCTAAAATGTCCAATATAAATAATAGAAGGGAACATTAAAACTGCATGTTTGGTCAGTGATAAAAGATAATGACTACAAGTGAAATGAATGATTAAATACTTCAATCATAGAATTAGTCAGGATGATGGTAATTGTCCCATGTCTGCTTTCATACGTATAATGTTACTGGTTTAGGTAACACGCTGTTCTCAGCTGCCATCTGAATGATTTATTTAAAGTGACTATAGAATTGCTTCTCACATTGGTGCAGACTTGGCAGTGAGATTTTAGGTTGTTCAAGTGCTTAAGTGTCACAGTGAGCCAAGAGTTGGAGGTATGTGGTGCTGTCAGATTGTCAGGGATACCTGAGCCTGACTGCACCTGCTGTTTAAAGGGATAGTAGCAGAGCTTTGGTTAATTAGGACTTTTGGAAGTTTCTGGAGTAAAGCTAATGTTGTATCCCATCAATGTCTTTTTTATGCTTTCTTTTTGAGTTGGGAGTCTCACTATGCTGCCCAGGCTGGTCTTAAACTCTTGGACTCAAGCCAGCCATCTACATCAGCCTCTTGCAGCTGGTACCTCAAGTATGTCCTAGTACACCTACTTTACTTCTATTTGCTTCTTTAAAAAAATATGTTAGTTTGGCA
This sequence comes from Cricetomys ansorgei, assembly GCA_026225945.1. Classification (NCBI taxonomy): domain Eukaryota; kingdom Metazoa; phylum Chordata; class Mammalia; order Rodentia; family Nesomyidae; genus Cricetomys; species Cricetomys ansorgei. The sequence continues at coordinate 29,495,878 of JAMJFZ010000597.1, forward strand.
TTTTTGATTTGTGAAACAGTGACTGTTCCATCCTTTGGTGATAGATCCACAAAGTCATTTACATAAATGATCTTTTTAAAAATCAGGTTTTTTTTTTGGTTGGAATACAAAGTAAATGCTCTGTCTATCTATTTGGGTTCTTCGAGGCAAGGTTTCTTTGTGTAACCTTTTGTCCTGGAACTTGCTCTGTAGATCAGGCTGGCCTTGAACTTACAGAGATGTGCTTGCCTTTGTTTCTTGAGTGCTGTAATTAAATGTGTATATCACTACTGCTGGGTCTTATTTATTTATTTATTTATTTGTTTGTTTTTGAGGCAGGAGCTTATGTATCTTAGGCTGGCTTGGAATTTAGTATGTAGTCATGGATGACTTTGAGATTTTGGTTTTCCTGCCTCTGTCTCATGAGTGATGGGATAGTGGTGGGTGCTGTTGTGTTTTTTAAATGGGTTGTAACTACCAAGAACTTAGTTTCTAATTGATAAAATTTCAGCTTAGACAAATTAACTACACATTTCTGGTCAGAGTTGTGAAGCTTGCTCCCACCAGAACTGAAAGCTGAGGGGCAAGGCTTTCATAGTCTCTGCTGAGTCTCCTGTTCCCTCACTTGTTCCCTGACTTGTGCTACCTCTCTAATGGGCTATGTCCTTCCCTGCCTCAATTACTGCCATATCCATTTGGATCCTTTGACTTGGGTTTTTCTGTAGGCTCTCACATTTTTAAGAACTTTGAGGAAATGCACAGGTTACTTCAATTGTTAAATGCCTTACCAAAAAAAGAAAAAAAAAGCTTATTTAGAATTATTCAGAATAGAATGAAAGAGCTAATTAAAATATTATGTGCTTTTTCTTTTCAAAATACATAGTTAGTTCTCTACCTAAAATGGAAGTATGCTTTATTGATATGGGGATGGGTAGGTGGAAGGATGAATTCATGATCTTCTGCTTCAGCCTCCTGGGTGCTAAGTTTACAGGCTTGTGTTACCTTGCCAGTAGGAAGACATATTTGTCAATTAATTATCTGCTAGAATCTTTCAGAATATGATGTTTGGAAGGGAGAGAAAATGGGAAGGAAGAAGAGGGTCCAGAACTTTGTCAATGATGGAAAGGTTGTACTTTGGGAAAAATCAGATCCAGTTTGTAGGGAATCTGTTCTCCCCTTCTGTGTTTCTCATTTGCCTTGTGCCATAGTTGCTTTTCTTTTGCTGTGACAAAAGCAACTTGAGAGAAAGCTTTATTCAGCTTGTATTCCAGGTTCATCATAGCAGGGAAGTCAGCTGTAAAAGCTTGAGGCAGCTGCTCACATTACATTCATATTCAGAAGTAGAGCAAGAATGAATGATACATGCTAATACTTGGCTCACTTCTCCACTTACACAGCCCAAGATCCCCTGCCTAGGGAATGGTGCTACTCACAATGGGTGGGCCTTCCCACCTTAGTGTAATCAAGGTAATCAGGAGAATCCCCTCACAGTTGTGCCCAGAGGCCAGTCTAGGGTGTTTCAAACTTCTGTCAAGTTGAGAGTTAACAATGATTGTTCCTAACAATTCCACATTAGTACAAACTCTCAAAGATTGGAGTCAGCTTTTTAGGGAAAATTTTATGGTACCACTCTAGTCAATATCGTTTCATTATATAGTGACTGTGCTTATAGTGGAGTTACAAAGTTATATTGCTGTGTTTTGCATCTCCTGTACCGTCCCTTGTGGTGCAGGGGACTGTGCTCAGGTTCTCACATGTTAGGCAAGGGCTTTACTACCAAGTTATATCGAGGTGTATTGTAGGAATCTTCAGGGCTGGAGAGATAGCTCAGCAGTTAAGAGCACTGAATATTCTTGCCAGGGACCTGGTTTCAGTTCCCAGCACCCACATGGTGGCTCATAAAACCAGGCATGCATATGATATATGTGTGTGTGTGTGTGTGTGTGTGTGTGTGTGTGTGTGTGTGTGTATGTATGTGTATGTGTATATGTATATGTATATATACACATACAGGCAAACACTCATATACATATGATAAAAGTGCATAAATCTTAAAAAAAGCAACAGGCTTCCTTAACATCTGATTTATTCCTGCTCTGAAATAGGCAAGTTCCCTCCCTCCCTCCCCTTCATCTATCTTCCTTCCTTCCTTCCTTTCTTTCTTTCTTGTTTTTTTTTTTTTTTTTCTCCCCCAGATTCTCTATTGTAACTCTGGCTGTCCTGGAACTCACTCTGTAGACCAGTCTGGCCTTCAACTCACAGAGATCCCCCTGTCTCTCCTTCATGAGTGCTGGGGATTAAAGACGTGTGCTACCACCAACCAGGGCAAGTTTCTTAAAAAGACACAGTCCATGCTGCTTAGAGTCCAGACATCTGTACAATTGCTTTGTATAAAATGTTTGCAGTGACAGTGCTGGTTATTTACAGGAGTAAATGAATTAGTGCATGAAGCACCAGGCATTATCTACCTTAGAATAACTCTCAACTGTGAGCCATTTCTATGCCACTGACCTGCTAAACTGGATTGAGGACAGTGCTGGGCATGATGGTGCATGTCTTTAATCCCAGCATTCAGGCAGAGGCAGGTGGATCTCTGAGTTTGAGGCCATCCTGTTCTACATAGCAAGTTCTAGGCCAGCCAAGGGAGCCACTGTCTCACCACCCCACTTCGCCAAAGGAATAAGGACTGTCCCCCCCATCTTCTCCCCTCCCCTCCCCCCTTTTCACAGGTATACCATGGGAAGGGTCTAAAAAAGAGCTTCTCTGGGGTAGGGAGCAAGTGGTTCCCATCAGAGGCAGCAATGTGAAGGTCCAGCATGGGTAAATTCAGTCTCTAAAGTGCAGTCTTCTGGCTGTAGTAGTAGAAAGCTATGTGTGGCATAATGACAAAAGCACAGATTTTATAGTTAGACTTCATTTCTGAGCTGCACCATATCTCTGTATCTGAACATGTCACCCAAGTCACTTTTTACATTAGCCAGTCTTGTCCAGAGAAACAGCCAGTGAGACATGGAGATACAGATAAGTAAGCAGAGCTTTAGAGGCTCTTCAGTTTGGAGAAGCAGGAGTGGTGCTGTGCAGTCTGTGCCAGAGGCCTGAGAACCAAGGAGCTGATAGTGGAAAGCTTGAGCCCTCATGGCAGGAACACAAAGACTCAATAACTTGAGGTTCTTATTCCAGGCAGAGGAGGTGGGTGTTCCTGCCTAAGAAGAAAACTCACTTTTCCTTTGTTGGTTTTTGTTCTGTTGAGGCCTTACCCTGTTGGTTGCTCTCATGTTTTGAGGAAGGTGAGTCCTTAGTTTGTCTCTTGCTGGATGAAATACCCTTATAGGCATACTGGTTACCAGGTTTATTTATCTCTCATGGTATGGAGCTGGCTGTTCATGAAGGGTAGCTTTGAGTTCTTGTATATGTAGATTATTTGAAAACATTTTCTGTTTCCATTACTAAGATCATTATATTCTGTATTAGGACCATATTGTAAAAGAATTTTGAGTGCTGCAAAGATTCCTTTCTGTGGTATTAGGGATTGTACCCAGGGTCACCAAGATGCTAGACAAGTCCTGGGAGCTTCTTCCCCAGCTCCACAGAGATGTTAGGGAGTCAGATGGTACTGATGATTTGGAGGACTGTTGGCTGTAGTGGAAATCCCATCCCTTCTTCTGTGTGTTTGTCCCTATCACTTCTGTGAGGAAGAGCTTATCTTCTGGAAGCTAGTTTGTGGGGAGGTACTTACAGAGATCCTCTGGCAGGAATGGCAGCGGAGATCCAGTTAATGCAGGTTAGGTATGTGTTAAGAGTTAGGGTGCTGTCTGTTCTGGTTTAAGAACATGTGTCCTTAGTGTTGCTCAGGTGCACTGAAGGTAGGGTCTCTTTCTGAGCAATGTCCAGCTTGTCAGGGAGTTGAAGAAAGTGAGCTGCTGGGTGACATGGGCACACTTTAAAAGCTCAGCTTTCATGGGCACCATTGGTCTGAGTATGTAACTGTGCCTAAAGAATAGTACACACATTTTGTTCGAAATGTTGTGTCAGACTGCTTTCTCTTTTTGTCCTTTTATCATATGAGAGGACAGCCGTTGCTAATTGAAGAGTTAAAGTACTTTTGGAAAATGGAAACAATTAAAAAAAACATTATTGAAGAAGGCACTAAAAGCATTATTACAAAGCCTGTGCAGAGGTGAATTAGTGGGCCAGCATCAGACAGTGCTGGCCCAACAGTGCTTCTGCTGGCCATGTCATTCCACACAGGTAGCATGACTGTGGGTACAGCAGAGGTAAAAAGCACATTTCAAGCCCAGTGGAAATCTTTCACTCTTGGAGAAACTCAGCTTATATATTTTAAACACATTTAACAATATAATTTATCAATAAGTTTTATTTCCTATAGGTATAATGTGAGTACAGGTTTTTATTGGTTTCAAAAAGTTTTTATTACATTGACAGTCCTATGAGAGAAAAATATAATATATCTCAGTTTTTCCTCAAAATATATTTATAAAGACCTACGTAAATATCTTACAGTAATTGTTTTCTAATTATCTAGAATTGTGTTTCTGAATCTGTTTGAAACCCACGTGCCAGATACCACATCATATCTTGTTTGATGAAGGGCCCCAAGGAAATGATCAGACCAAATACAGTCATCATAGTCAAATTGAGTTTACATGTTTGAATAGACTGGAGAGCAAGCAATCTAGCAGGCTGTTTGTTTAGTGTCCAGCAGCCATGCAGGAGTTAAAAGTAAAATTTATCAGACATCAATAGCTTATTGAAGAAATACTCTTTTTTGCTTCATAATTTGCAGAAAGCTGCAACTGTCAGTCATGATGTACTGCCTCTTGAAATTAGTCAATAGAGCAAACAGCAAGAATTGCTGTGGGCAGAAAATAAGCACTGTAATCATGACATAACTGGGGTCAGTGATTTATGGATTTCAATATAGTAGTAGCTGCATATGATTGAAAATTTACTAGGTCACTAGTGCACCAAAAATTTTATTCACAGCCTCCAGGCATCTTTTGAAATGTGCAACAAAATAAAAACCTCTGAACCTGTTTTGACACTGCAGACTCTGTGGATGACATGCCAGCCCAGTGAGTCTCATTTAAATGTAAATGTGTCATAAACTTTTGTCCTATAGTCTTAAAGTACCATGGACTTGAAGGGACAGTGCATGTGAAACTGATTTACATATCAAAGCAGAAAAAGGACCAGTAATAATGAAGCTTGGATTCTTTTATTTTAAAGCTGGAAGCCGAAGCTGTTCCTGAAGTATCTGAAAAATATGAAATTTGTTCTGTTCCCACTTTCCTGTTCTTCAAGGTAAGGATGAAAGAGGTACCAGAGATTGTCCATCTGAGTGACTCCTGGGACTGTATGTCTTGGTTCTTTTAACCTCTTCTGATTTCCTTGGTTGCTCCTGGCCTTGTACTTTTTTCTAGTATTGTCTTTCTGCACTGATGAGGACCATGCTGGTTGCTTGCCACGGGCAGTTGGCAGCCCACAGCTAGAACTGGAGCTTCTTGACCAGAACCTAGACTTCTCCTGTAGACCTAGTACTCCTTGACTCAGCTTTGAAGTGGGTTGTTGAAGGGATGTGCCTGGATGTGAGGAGACATCTGGCTGGTTCTAGTTGACTAATGACTCCTTGAGAAGCAAGTGCAAATCTGTGCTTCAGGGCACCCGTGGGTGTTACTGCAGCTTTCCAAAACTTCATTTGTGTTCAGTAGGTCCATTCAAACTGGTCTTACATTGAGATGTCAGTGCTTCCCCAACATGCTCCAAAATGAATGTTTCTAAATGAGAAGCAGTGCAAGCAGTTGCTAATCAGTCTTTCACTTCAATGACAGCAGGGATACCTTTAAAAATTGGCTAGAACTATGTATCTTCTATAACCTTGGCGTCTAAATACAGATGATGGTGAAGGAATGCCACTTTATTCTAAACGACATTTCAAACTTCAGAATTCTCAGAAAGTCGACCGGTTAGATGGTGCACATGCCCCAGAGTTGACCAAAAAAGTCCAGCGACACGTGTCTAGCGGATCCTTTCCTCCTAGTGCTAATGAACATCTTAAAGAAGATCTCAATCTTCGCCTGAAGAAGCTGACTCATGCTGCCCCCTGCATGCTGTTCATGAAGGGAACACCTCAGGAACCACGCTGTGGTAAGAAGCTGATCCTGATGATAGGAACAGAATGTCCCTGCCTGTGTGGGTGCTGTTCATGTGTGTAGAGTTAGGCAGGTTACACTCCCTGATGTCATCATACAAGTAACTGTCAGTGTACTATATATTTGGAGGACATGGGAGCTGGTGGGTTCAAGTTCAGGCTCTCTGTTTCATAGCTGAGTTCTCAACTATGAAAGTAATTTGCTTACCTGGTGGCGGACCTGGAAGGATTAGGTTCCAGCTATCTGTCATATTGCTGCCTGTTTAGGTTTTTTATTTTTAAAAGGTTTGTGTGTGTGTCTATATATATATATACCTCTATATATAGAACACAGCTTGTGGGCCCAAGAAGGCCCAATAGGATGTTGGAGTCTCAAGAGTTGCAAGTAGAGGTGGTTGTGATCTGTCCACTATGGGTGCTAAGAATGAAACTTGGATTTTCTGCAAGAACAACAAGCACTCTTAATCTCTGGGCTATTGCTCCATCCCTTTTAAGAGTATTAATTGTCTGTTTGTCTGTCTGTGTGAATGTACATATATGCCAGATGAGGGCATTGGGTGTTCTTTGTCAGTTTCCACCTGTTCCTATGAGGTAAAGTGTCTGGAACCTATTAGGCTGGCAAGTCCCAGTAATACGCCTGTCTCCATCCTCTGGGAGGTAGAGTTCCAGTCATGTACTGGACTTTTGGCTTGTTATGTGGGTGCTGGGCTACAACTCCAGTGTTGGTTGATGGTTGTGCAGTAAGCACTCTTAGGTCCTGAGCCTCTCTGGTCTGGGTAGTTTTGTTCTGAACAATTTTCTTTCTTGGTAGCCTCCTGCTCATCTTTTTGTTCAGATTTAGTAATTTATAAGCTTGAAGGCTTTGTCTTTTTGAGTCAGAATTGCAAAGCTTCCTGAGTTAAAACATTGACACAGAACAGGCTGGATTCACAGTGCTTTTTCATTACTTGAGTTTTCATGGAGGTTGGAACTGTTGCTCTCTGGTGCTTCATGTTGTCTAGTTAAGGACTTGCCTTCATTCCAGTCGTAGGGACAGTAGAAAGGCACCTGTAAATGTGGGCAAACTTGTATGGCAGGTATACATAGCAAAGGAGTCAATGCTTTCTTTTCTTTTTTTGAACCGCAAGAGTAGCACTCTCTTAATCTTTTCTAATTACCTAGTGAAATTAACAGTAGACAATATTTATTGACTGGGAAAGTCTTACCAGGCAGCAGGGTGTGTGTATGTTTCTTGATGTGCTTCAGCCCTGCCGCTGAACCTAGCCCTGTACAGGAACTGGCTACATGTCAGGTATCGCCTTTGCTTCTAGCTCCTCTGGAGGGTCTAGTCTTGGAAGGTCTTTGAGTGCAGGGGGTGTTTAATTTTTCAAATATATTAGTGGCAAACATAGATACAGTCATTTTTAAAAACTAACTTTTTAGGTTAGCATATGTTAAACTGTGAGATCATCTTTGTCCCTCTCCATGGCATCTCAAGCCCCTTCCAGTTCCATCTGGTTCTCCTCCTTCCTTTGTTGATTTCTTGGTGCTTTCTTTTGCTTGTCCTTCTCACCCCTCCCTGTTTCCCACATCCTTAGAGCTCCTCCTTTCCTCCCTTTCCAGGGAAGGAAACACACACACACAATTTTAAATCTAGTTTCTGCATACAAGGGAAAATGTGTTACTTGTCTTTCTGAATTTGGCTTATCTAGAAGTCTTTTATTTCACTAAACTGAACTTAAGACATATATATTGAGTTTTTTATGTTGTAACATTCAGACTACAAATAGAATAAAAAGAAAATTTAAATATTTCAGAGCAATCTGAAAACAAGATTTCATAGGCATTTAGATAATGAAAGCAAAAACGATAAAGAGATTGTTAGGTGAATAAGGTTTAACTGAGATTTCTTCTGTTTGGATGCTTTCCTCGTAACTTTTCTGACAGTTCTAGTAGGCGCCTCTTTCCTGATACTCAGTTTCTTGTTATGTGTCCTCCTTCCCAGCACACAGAGCAAACAGATTATTGGAAGGCATTTAATGAAGTGTCCGTGTCTGGTCATCTGGAAAGCCTTTGCTGGAGGACTGCCCAGCCACCTCCTTCTTAGGCTTCTGTCCCAGCCCTGTGTACTCTTTTCACCTTTCATTTCCTGTCTTTGGGAAACACAAGTGCCTTCACTTCTTGCTTTCTGAGCCTCACTTTCTGAGTGTAGAACTGTTTGTGCTCCATGTTGACAATCCAGTGAAAAGTGGAGGCTAGCCCTTTCATGGAAGCATAAGTCATCATGTAGCAGAGTTGCTTTTGAGAACACTGCCATTAACCTTGCTTTGCTTCTGGTGCAGCATCTGTTGTGAAGTAGAGGTGCACTTGCATTTGAACCAGTGGACTGACCTTGCTTTGTGTTTTCCCAGAAAAACTTGAATAACATTTAAACTGCATATCTAGGGAAGTGGAAAAGCTGCTTCCACAGCCCATCTGTCCTAGAACTGGTACAGGCCACAGATCCATCTTCTGCTTTACTTTAAAGCCCCATCTTCAGAATTTTTGGTGACTTATTAGCTGGTTTTGAGAGAGTTAGTCCACAGCCCTTAGTTGCCTCTCTTCTGTCTTCTCATGAGGATAGGAAGAGAGAACTTGCTTACCTTTGAGGAAGTTTCTTAAAGCAGTGAGGTCCTTCAGCGGGGTAATGAGGTTATTGGGGGACTCTTGTAGTTATTGCAGTTAAAGCTGGCAGGTGTTCGGCTGTGGGAACTTCAGCAGTGAGAGTCAGATGCAAAGCACAAGTGTAGAAATACTCTTAAGGGTCTGCTTTAGGTAGTTATTAAATGTGGCAGTTAGGCTTATTACTCATGTTGAGTGGAAATGACTGCAGATAGAAATGGTGATTTTGTGGTAAATGAGATTTTTTTTAACTTTTAAGTGCTTCTATCGCATGCATGCATTTTTCTTCAGGAGTGTATAAATATTTTGTTATTAGAATAAAGCCTTATTACTACTTTATCCTTAAGCATAACATTTCCAGTCTGCCACTTTAACCCTTAAAAATGAAACCCTACCAATCAATCTTTCTAGTCTGCATGTAATTGCCTAAAGCCAAAATAAAGCCTTTTCTCAGCCAGTTACAGTAGAAACGAGCTAATATATTGGAGCAGAATAACCATCAGCAGTCAGCCGTTAGCTGTTTACTAATGAACTCCCAGATGAGTGAAAACATTCAGAAACAGTGTTTGACTTGAGGCTGTGCATGAAGGCGGCACTTCAGTTGTGGGAAAAGCAGTGTATGTGCTGTACACTCATCCTAGTGCTTCTTCTCAACAAACTGTAGATCTGGGATGCATTTGGAGCTCAGCCATAGATCTGTGTTTTAATAGTAAATGTTCTTTTGGGTGACGTCAGGTTAAACCATTGCAGTTAATCTTATGCTAGATTTTATGACTTGATTTTATTTGAAAATAATTACTGATGTGGGGAAGTCTTAGAGGAATTTTAAGTTGGAAGAGTAGGTTATGTTCCAATGAATTTGAGTATGTTTCAAAGTATGATGAAGTGAGAAAGAGGCAGGTGGTTCAGATTTGGAGATGTAATTGGTAAGAATTAGTGTCTGGAAGAAAAATAGCTTTTTTCAGCCTGGACTGATAGGTTCATAAGACTGATGCTCACACCCTTTCTTCATTGTGAACACTGTAAGAAGATGGCTTCACCCGAAGTCTCATAAATTCCTGGGACATAAATCTGTCACTACAGTATAGCTTAAAAAAAATCATACTACATACTGTTGGGAGTAGTTTTAGGAAAGAATCTGTTGCTGAGAAGGAATGTTGTCAGTCTATAGACAGTTCATATGTAACAACAAAGATGGCTTTAACATTTACTGTGCTGTGACCACTTCAGACGTAAAGAGAGCACTTCTTATTCCTGTTCATCCTGCTCAGAGATGAAGATGAGAAGCATGTGCAGAAGTATTTGCGCAGGCTCACTAGAGTGGTTGTAAGGACTACACTTGGGTCTCATTGTGGTCAAGCAGTGGTTAAAATAGCTGTCATAGATGTCTTAACAGTCCTTGGTGGAGAGGGAAGCAACCATGTAGGGCTTGGTCCCATGCCAGGGTAGAGTCTATATGTTTTTTAAGGTTCTGCTCTTTGACCAGTGCTGTGTCTCCAGTTAAAGAGCAGCTTTGATAAATACATACCCCACTCTTCACTGTAATTACACTATTGTATATGTTAAATTCTAGCTGTGTGAGGCTCTAGGTCAAATGAGGGTTTTTAGCACTTATTTTTTCTCTTCAGTTATGCTAATTCAATCACTGCAGTAGAGGTGGGCATTTTCTGTCCCCTGGATACTGTGTTGTATGTGAGAGATGCTGAATTCCCTATTTCCTTGTTCTGTTTTAGGTTTCAGCAAGCAGATGGTGGAAATCCTTCACAAACACAATATTCAGTTCAGCAGTTTTGATATCTTCTCAGATGAAGAAGTTCGACAGGGGCTCAAAACATACTCTAATTGGCCCACCTATCCTCAGCTCTACGTTTCTGGAGAGCTCATAGGAGGACTTGACATAATTAAGGTTAGATACTTTGTAAAGACATTTCATTTAGAGCACAGTTTTCTAAAGTGTTGTAATAAATTGAGAGCACATATTTCTTACTGCACCTCCGGATTTACTAATGAAGTCACAGTATTTCTGATAGGCACTTGTCAGTATTCACACTGAGGGTGGCTAAGGTAGTTTATGCTATAATAATGTGCTTCTTTCAGGAGCTGGAAGCATCAGAAGAGCTAGATACAATTTGTCCTAAAGTTCCCAAGTTAGAGGAAAGGTAAGTGCTGAAAAGCTGGCAGCAGTGGGCCCTTAACAAGTCCTGTTAATGTGTTCTTCTGAGTAGATTCCAAGCATTTGGTGTTGGCGTGTTGGGGTCATAACTTGGTGGTTGTTCCTCAGCACCTAGTCTTGCAAACTTGGGATGCTCTGATTTGGACTGGAGGTGTTATAGCTCTGTTTGGCGACTGTGGAAAATATATTTGCTTGTGCAGAAATGTCACTTTCAGTGGGTCCAGGGCCCTATTTGGTTCCTGCTCTTTCCAGTGAGCATTGCACCTCTTTGTTTTTGTGTGTACCTGAAGTGCCATGTCTATCCCTGAGTGGGAAAAGCTAAGGTTCTGAGTGGCTTCTGTAAGCCACAGTAACAAAACTCAGGCAGGCTCTGGGGCTAGGAAACCCATTTTTTTCCCCCCCTCTTTATGAGGGATCACCGTCTGTTTCAGAAAGTCTTGTAGAAATGTTGGATTTTGATATAGAGGGACTCGTGGAAGGGACTCTGTTGTAATAAATACGAATGTTTTAAAAAGGAATTTATCTTGAAGTGCATAAGCCTATCAAGTGTTAGTTGGGGCTCAAGTTTGTAATCTTGCTATTACACATTTTGAGAATTTCTACAGATATTTAATAAAAAACATCTATCTGTACTCAACTCAGGTACCCCTTAGGAACAGTATTCCATGTTTATCATGCTGACCCAATGCCACTGGTCTGTGTACTCTTTCCTTGTGATGAGAAGATGGTGGTGTTTGTGGCCGTATTGGCTCTTTGTGCTCTTTATTATGGCCCATAGTGTTCTTGCCCCCAGAGGCTGTGTGGCTCTGCATTTCCTATCCCAGGATTGGCCCCGAACTTTCCTCTCTGGACTGTTCTTGCTGCTGTTGCCTTGTCTTCATCAGATCTTGCCCAAAGTACTGTTTCTGGCTCTCCTATGCTTCAGGCATGCACAGATACTGGCTAGAGAATATTTTGAGTAGGAACTTAAAGGGCTCCTATCTAGCAAAATGACATGTATTCTGACAGTAGAGTGACCTGTGGTGCGTGGGTCTAGGTTAGGTCATCTAGTGAGTGAGCTGGCTGGGTTTGTATCCTGTTGAGCTGGAAGTGTAAATGTCATGGCTTGTGTGATCTGTGCATTTGGCTGGCATCAGCTTTATTTTACAAGATTTGGACCCACAGTGCTTCCATGACATGAGCAGAGTGAAGAGAACGTGATGTGACCCATGGTCCCGACACTGATTTTCCCTAAAGACTTGTGACTAAACTTTGTTCCAAATTTGGGTGATTAACATTCCTGAAAGCAAGTCAGATGGTGCTTTTTGACAGGTGGCATATAAAATATGAAGTATCAAGTTAAAATGAGAACTGTTGATTTTAGTGGTTAGTGGTAGATGGAGGGCTAAGATTTTTCCTTCTCCCTGTGGCCCTGCTCTGGGGTGAGAAGCATTATGCAGCATTGTAATGGGAAAATGTTCATCTATCCATCTTGGGAACTTCTAGATGGCTGGATATATAGGCCCCCCATTGAATAATTCCTTACTGAATTGGTTATTATTATTTTTTTAGTACTACAAGTTGATGGGCTTAAATTGCAACTTGAAGGAACATTCGTTGCCTTAAAAAGCCATATTATGTTTTACAGTGGCTCAGGGAGAGAATGAAATAAAGGAAAGTGTCAGTGCTTTTGCTTGTTTAATACCACTCAAAGCTGTGAGCCGTCATCCTGCTATCCCTCAAATATGCCTGCTACTCATGAAGCGGAGCAGAAGTGGTGTTTAATAATTGAGCTGAGCCATTTTATATCAATTTTCTCTCTTCAGGCTCAAAGTGCTGACCAATAAAGCTTCTGTGATGCTCTTTATGAAAGGAAACAAACAGGTAAAGAACTCAAAAATGGTTTTATTTGTAATTTCTTTTGATGTTAACATCTGCAGCAAGGGGACAGTTAAGTCTTTTTTTCTGGTTTAGCTAATGAAGCTGTAGTGGTATCAGGAAGTTATCCAGGCCTTAATTGGTGCTTATGGAGATCAAACAAAGTAATCTCCATTTTGCTTGACTTTATCATCAGCTTCTCAGCAGGGTGCATTTCTATCTGCTGCCAAACTTTGTCAGCTGAAGTGGTCAACTCTGCTAGCACGCTTAGCTGATTCTCTCAATTGCTGTCCCAGTACCCTTTGTTGGACTGTGTGGAGTGTGGGCAAATGTACTTCCCCGGGTAGTCCTGAGGTTCTTGTACTTAGGTCTTCAGAGTAGGAAATAAGCCCTGACAGTGGTGCTTGTGCTCTGTGGTACCTGGTTGATGAGTGAGTAAAACTACCACAATTCTCATTTATAATACAGTGGTTCTTGTAGTTTGATGGAAGTACAAACTGAATTTTCATTAGTTTGATAGGTCCCCTTGCACTCATTAATTGGCTAAAAGCTGATTCTCTTCTGGATTGGGATTAGATTGGTAATGCCGAAAAGCTAGCCCTGTCATTTCTTTTGCATTTTGCAGTTTTAACAGTTGAGATTCAGCCACAAAGCTTCAGGCAGGCAAAGCTGTGTAGTTTGCTTTTCTCTCAGGATAAGGAGACTAAAGCTCACAAGGGTGAGGTGGTGGAGTGAGGAAGTTGCCCAGGCTCTGGACAAGCCACCTTGAGGCCAGTGTCTCCCTTTGACCTTTCTGTCAATGAACCTAATGATGTCATTGGACTGTTTTAACAATCAGATTGTCATAGAGTTGCCATGGTACCAACACAGTGAAGCTCATTAGTTAGAACAACTAGCTAGTTAATGTAACTAGTGTGATGGAAGTAATAAGGAAGACATTAATAGAATTTTAGCACGTTGATACCACTGTGTTACGACGTGGATTCTTTGACTGGGAGTGCACTTACATGGTGTTGATAACTGGTAGTAATGATGAAGTGGCACTCTTTTGTTCCATAATTGTTGAAAGCAGATTTTCATTCTCCACATTTCTTGTGGTTGTTCAGGAAGAATTTGTATGTCTTGGAAATGGTGTCCTGAGAGCTTTTAAGATGTTGTGTATTGTCAGGCTTTTTTTCCAAGATAGCTGGGGCTTGGGGAATCTGTGGCTTTCAAATGAACAGCCACAATGCAAAGATCAGTTTAAAAGGTGTGACTAAAGGTCCATGGGAATGTGAAAATGATTATCTTAGGTATGGCCACTGACTTTATCACTTTGCACGAAGCAAGGAAAGAGTCAGGTGAGTCTGTACAGATGATCTGGGTTTGACTTAGGGAACTTTTGATCACAAGGATTTTAAGCTGCTACATGCCCCTCATCTTATGAGGTTAAAGCTAGACTCAGTCTGTAGATTATTTGGGATGATGTCAGCCTGGGCCCACACTCCATGGGGATGGAAGAAGCAGAGGAGCTGGGCCAACACAGTGGCTGACTTGAGCATTCACCGCAGCTATACTCAATGGGTCTGTGAAAAAATACATACAATGTCCTTTTTTTTTTTTTTTATAATTTAGGAAGCAAAATGTGGGTTCAGCAAACAAATTCTGGAAATACTGAATAGTACTGGGTATGTAAATTATGTTTTCAAATAGTATACATGAAAAAGATTCCAGCTTTTCAGTTCTGCTACTGATACTTTATAGTTGCAATGTCTAAGCCTATTTGCATAGTTTTTATTTATTGACATATTTTTTTATACAATGTTTTTTGTTTTTTGTTTTAATTTTTCTGGCCCTTGTTCTCACCATGCATAAAGAAGTACAGGGAGACTATCATATATCATATGTTCTAAAGTGTTATTTAGAAGCCTGTGCTTTCAGGGCTGGAGAGATGGCTTGGTGACTCTGTACTGCTCTTGTAGAAGATAAGAGTGGAGTTCCCAGCACCACTCACATCAGGCATCTCACAGCTGCCTGGATGTTAGCCTCTGGCCTCCTTTCCCTGGAGTAGAGTGAGCTGTTTAAGTCTATGCTCCTGTGGCAGAGCTGCCAGTTGGAGACTCCCTGGTTGATTTTTGTAGTTAAAACCAAATCCATCTTTGTGGACATGTTTAGCACTTTTGGATTTTCTTTTGTTTACTTGTCTTGTTTCATGATTGCTTCTTTTCAAATTACAGTATGTTTTTGATCATACTTTGGATAGATAGCCTATCCTGTGAAGTTACAGATCTGGAGCAGATTGAAGGTAGTTAAGCAGCACAGTCTGAATATAACCTTAAAAAAATTGGCTCTTCTTTATTAAGAAATGTTGGGGGCCAGCAAGATGGCTTAGAGGGTAAAGGTCTCGTCCACAATACTAATAACTTGAGTTTGATCCCTGGGATCCAGATAGTGGAGGAGGGAGAGAACTGGCTCTTAAACTGTCCCCATAAATACATAAGAGAATTTTGGCAGCTCCTGTTGTAGCTAGTGTTGTCCATCAGAAGACCTAGTAATTTTGTCTTAGAAAAACAGTCCCAACAATAAAGTAATTTCCATTGCTTTACAAAGTAGGCTTTCTTTAGCAAGCTTTGTTAGCAACAGACTGCTTTTCTTGACTGTATTAAAAATAGTAGATAGGTTTTGTTTATTTTGTTTAAAATGAACTCATGTTAAAATGCTTCCTTATTTTTGCAGGGTTGAATATGAGACTTTCGATATACTGGAGGATGAAGAGGTAAGTTCTGGGTTTTCTGTTTCATCCCATGTTTTCATTTTATTCACAGAGTCTGGTAGGAAGGTTTAAGTATTCCTGTTCTTTCTTTAGGTGCGACAGGGATTAAAAACGTTCTCAAACTGGCCAACTTACCCTCAGCTGTATGTGAGAGGGGATCTTATTGGAGGATTGGATATTGTTAAGGTAAGGGCTTTTCATTGCTATTCTCAAGAGCTGAAAAATTTGACATGATTAAACATCCAACTTTGGTGTTGCCTGGCTCCTCTTTTCTCCAGCATCCTCTATGTATGTGTTTTAGTGTCTCATGCTTACTTCTGCTCGATCTGCCAGCTGCCAGTGAGAGCTAAACTCTAGCTGAGTGTCCAGATGAACTCAGAGGACCCTGCTGTGCTAACTGCAACATAACTTCCTTCCTTATTTTCTTGTCTATCCTCCCATCTTTACCCAGTTCCCTCAACTTTAGATTTTCTTATATCATCCATAATTAAATCTTTTTTTCTCCATCTTTCAGGGCCTAACTTCCTTGTAAATGTGTACATTCTTCCTGCCAGAAATATCTCTCTGTCCTCAAATTCTTATTAAGCTCCTTCATTTTTTTGTTATTGTAATTGTTTCTCTGGGCCATTTTTTCTTTACCTGTAACTGCCCTTAGGTGTAGGAATGAGGATGAAGACTAGGAGACCATGGGCAAGAGTCTCTTGACCCCCATGCCCCCCACAGTGGCTACAGGTCACCTCCGCCAAGTGTCAGGACTCTTAGCTGTTACAGTATAATCGTGTTTAAAGCTTTTTATTTTTCTCTTGAGACGTTTTGTTCTGTAGTACAGGCTGGCTTTGAGGTCCTTCTGTAGAGCAGGCTGTCCTTGTAGCAGTCTGTCTGTCTGTCTCAGCCTTCCCAGTGCTGGCCTTAGCCCTTTGAATCCTTCCTGATGCTCTCTGTTTATTTTAGGAGCTTGGTAAATTATTATTAGACAGTTAAAGAATTTGTCTCTCTTATCTTTTAAATGGATATGACATTACTTAATGTGCTACTAGGTAGCCTCAGCTACTAATAACTGCTTATTAGCTGTGTTGGTTAATGTAAGCTTTTAAAAAAGAGAAGCTGCAGCTTTGATAACCCCACTCCACCCCATTGCCATCCGCCTTGGCCAGTGTATTAAGGAGGGGATTATAGCAGTACACATATGGTGTTGTTCAGCAGTAAAGACAAGGAGACAGTTTCATATCTGCAAACCCTGCCAGACCTCAGCAGAGGGAACCACTTGTCATGTCAAGTGCCATTCTGTATAGTGGAACCATGATCGTCAGATCTCAGGGGTTTTTTATTAAGAAGCTCCTCAGTTGTTCTATTGATACAAAAACTCTGCCCCCTTATTCAAAGGCCTATTAGCATAATGAAGAAAGCCTGTAGTCTGTAGTTTCATTCCACAATCCTTTAGCAGCCAAGCTGTGTCACCGTTACGGTGGGGGGTGGGGGGGCGCTCCAGACCTAAGGGAAGTGTTCTTTCCTTGTTGCCAGAGATTGTGGGAGAGAAGAACACAAGAATTCCTCCACAGCAACTTTGCTCTTCCACAATGGCTCTGCCAGAGAGCCATTGGGTAGGTACAGATCATGAGCAATCAAACATCTTTTACGTAAAGCCAACACCTGCAGATTATACAAACTGCTTAGGCAGCCCTTTCCCCAACAACATAACAAAACAATTCTTATAAACATAACTAGAGATAAACTTCTCCAACAGGAGATGTGTGTGAACAGCTGGTAGTGGGGCCACTCCTCCTCCAAAGCTAGAGATACCCTCAGGGCTTTTGATTGTTTAGGGGAAACTTTCTCTGAGTTTTAAGTGGAAATTAAAAAAAAAAAATTAAAAAAGTTAACATTATAAAATAAAAGCTTTAAAAACAGGCTTTCATAATGTGGACAAACCCCGTATCTGGACCAGTCTATGATATCAGCCTGAGGCAGCTGTAGGGCTGCTTTGTCTTGCTGTTTCAGGGCAGGCTTTGTTTCCTGCCAAGTACAGAGTTTGATGACACTTTGAAAATAAGGTAGAGATGTGGTTTTTCTAGTAAATGATCTCATTCCTGGAGGAAAAGAAAACACTGTAGCCTTGAAGCCACAAGGTAAATGTGCATGTTACTTTAATATCTAGGTGTACATACATCATATGTAGGTAGCTATCTTAATAACAAGCTGTCTTTAGATCCCAGATGCTTTTAAGCCTGTTCTTGTCTGAGTATCTCATATACCACACCTTAGCCAAGGAGTTTTGGGAGACCAGGAAGTAGTTTTAATTTTTTTGAGTACTGTATGGCTTTATGATTCCTGCTCAGAACATGTGCATTTGCAAGTTGATGCTACAGCTCCCATTATTTTTTTAAAGATTTCTTTGTGTTTCCTTCAGAGTGCAGTTTTTCATCTGTTCATTAATACACATGATAATGGTAATTCTGGTTAGGCTCTGTTAGAGGATTGGTATGTTTTATTGACTGAGTCATAACTCAGTGACTTGTTTAGTTTGGTGTCCTGGGAAAGGCTCTAGAGGAGCTAAGGAGTGCTTGCACCTAGAGCCCTTGGTTGAGTGATTTGGAAAGTGTAGTGAAGGTGAGCTGCCTTTTCTTAGATGAGAGAGAAACTCCAGTGCAGGCTCAGAGGGTAAGAGTCTTCTTTTTATTATTATGAAGAGTTTATCCACTTCCTACCATAGCTTAGGTGTAAATCTGGAGATCAGAAAAATAGACTGGTGTAACAGGATGTTAGCTTGTGTACAGGGAAGAGAGACCCAGAAGACCCAGTGCTGCTGAAGGCTACCTGAACTCTGGGTAGCTGGACTCAGTGGTTTTGTGCTCAGTAACCTGTTGGTTTAGAACACCCTTTTAACTTTGCAACCTGAGATTTTTTTTTTTACCAGCTCTCCCATTTGCTCCTATCTGTGGGTTCTGCATGTTCAGATTCAATCACTAAAGATAAAAAAGAAAATTAAAAAAAAAAATTAATCTGTAGAAGCCAAGTTTGGAGATGTGTAAACGGCTTTAATTCCAACACTCCAGAGGTAGATGCAGGTAGATCTTTGTGAGTTCAAGGTTGGCCTGGGCTACACAGTGAGTTACAGGACAGCTAGAGCTACATAATGAGACCCTGTTAGCCTGTAGTCAACATTATTGAGGGGATCTTTGCAGGTAATATGGCAGGCAGGGAAGAGAACCTCGAAAGAATGAGAATGAAAACTCTGTTCAGATTGACTTTGTCAACTTGGATCAAACTTTATGGAATCTGATGCTAGGCGGTTTTTTGCCAGCATATTTAAACTCAGTATAACAGTTTGCTGGTGTAGTATAATCCCCAGTGCACAAGAAAGCATAATTATATCAAAACTCAACTCAGGGTACATGTCATTTCTTCCAAGAAGATGGGTTCTATGGACAGGCTACCTGTGCTAGCTTAAGGGCCTAAGGAAGGATCTGGTCTGGTCTCAGTCATACAGATAGTGTACAGACCATTTGGGCTATTAGCCAGCTTTGGTCCTGGTTGGGGGAGCTTGGAGGAGCCTCTGGCTATACAGATAATGTAAGGGTCATTTAGACTTACATATCTTCAGTCCTGGATTGGATGTAGAAGCTTGATATGGTTTGGCTCCACAGCTACTGCAGATCACCAGACTATTAATCACTTCCAATTCCCATCTTTCTGGATAGAAAAACAGATTATTATGTCTTTTCCATTTAAAAGACAGTCCTGGGTGCTTAACATTCCTGATTTCCCTGGAGATCTGTGAGCACAAGGACCTTTGTCCCCCAGCAGTGTACCAGTGTTTTCCTTGTCAGTATTTCCCAAGCACAACACAGCATAGCAGCATTCACATTATAACTTGGAGACAAGTTTAACGTGTGAGCGGTGTGGACAGTATCTTCTACATGCCATCTTCTGTGAGGACTCTGTTAGTCTCTAGTGAGATCACAACCAGTCTCCACGAATGCAAAAAAGATGATGCTATTTAGTTTTAAAATAAATCCCAACCTATAGTTTGTGTTCAGTTTCTCTTGTGTAGAGAGAGGGGAGAAGAGAGAGAAGAGAGAGACTTGAACCCAGGCCTTGGCATGTTAGGCAAGTGGTCTACCTCTGAGTCTTGTATTCTGTTTAATGGTGTAAAAATGTTGGCATGTTGAAAGCTTATAGGTTTAGCTCAGGTGTCCTTTTGGTGTCAGATATAGCTTGTTGCTTAGGTATTTCTTTTTTGTATGATTGTACACTTACACACATACATGCCTTTGTTTTTTAATTTTTAGGAGCTGAAAGACAACGATGAACTGCTGCCTATACTGAAAGGAGAGAATTAGTAAATGTTAAGCATGGTGTCCACAGACTGCAAGAAGTATTTAATTACAGTGGAACAGTTGATTTGGTCCTGAGAAATGGACTAGGAGTAGAAATGCATCTTACCCAGCTATGCTCTGTGTGTTTCACAAAGTTGTGCTGAAGAAACATGTTACATTTTCCATGAACATAGAAGGCAATAAACTCTTCAGATTCAGTTAAAAATGATTATGTGTAGACTGTGTCTTTGTAGTGATGCTTATGTGTAGAATATGTCTTTGTAACTTACAGTCACTGTTACTAATTCCTTTAAATCCCCTCGTAACACATGTGCCTCTTGTAGCAATTAGGAAAGGCCATCAGGAAATGAAGGCCTCTCATAAGCAGTGTGCAGTAGAGCTTAGAGAACTCCTGTGCTAGCCCAATGGCTCCCCTCACTGGCCAAAGAGCTCTTCACAGCCTTGGAAAATGTAACCAAAAAAGTGTTCTTCACTGGATGGCATTTATACAGACTACCTGCAGAAAACCAGAATACCTTTGTCCCAACATCCAGAAGAGGGAGCAATAGTGACCACGAGTAAGGAAGTGCCCTTCAGTCTTAAAAGATTACAAGTTTTTTGGTCATTGCAATGAATATACTAATTATGCCTTCCAATAGGTAGAGAATATTCCAAGAGCCATGAAAATTTTAAATTATTTTTTCTTCCCTGACTTTACATACATGAGAGGCACTTGTCCCATTAGCCTTTGCTGGCACAAGCCTTACTTGCTGGGTTCGTAGCTATGGGATCTGGGTATTTGCTGCCTGTGGGATGTTGTTCTTAAATGATCAAAGTCCACTGATGTGGACTGTGAGGGACTGTCTGTAGTAGAAAGAAAAGGGATGGATACTAGTGATTGGGGTGAAAGCAGCCAAAGAAGGAGTACATATCCAGCCTCTCCAGAGCTCTAAAGCTGCTGCCTCTTATTTGGGTCCTTGTTAATGTTGTGATGCTTAGGGTGGAGGAATCAAAGCACAAGTTTTAAAGGTGGTTGGGGCCTGGCTTCCTAGGGGTTAGGATGTCTGTGAGGGCATTTCTTGAAAATAAGGAGATAAGGCATTTTATTTTCACTAAAATGAAAATCATTATATAAGTAAAACTTTTAAATGCAGGTAAGTGTAAATATCTCTGAATTCTTACCAAGCTGTGGCTTCCTGTGTGCCTCATGGAGGTATGGCTAAGTTTGTTACTTTTCTGTTGCCGAGATACAACACTGTGGCCAAGGCAGTTTATAGAAGAAAGGATTTATTTGAGCAGGGAGCTATGGTAGTAGCCATAAGCATTGTGTCTGAACAGAAACTGAGGTCTCACATCTTGACACTTAAGCACAAAGTGGAGAAAGAGGCTTAAGTGATGCAATGCAAGCCTTAAACTCTCAAAGCCCATCCCCAGTGACATACTTCCTTAAACAAGGCCACCCAAACTAAACAGCATCAACTGGGGATGAAGTGTTCTGAAGCTGGAGACTGGGAGAGAGGGCATTTCATTATTTAAACCATCTGCAGGAAGACTGGTCTTGGTCTCCCAAACTGAAATTATTTGTACATGGCGCTTATGATTTTTTTTTTTAATCTACACGTGTCTGCCCCCCCCCCCCCCCCCGCATCCTGTTCCAGTGCAGCGTTTATTCTCACTGTACCCTAAGTGTCCTAGTTTCATGTCTGTTGCTTTGATAGAACACATTGATAAAAAGTAACTTGGGGGAGAAATGGTTTATGTGGCTTACAGTAGCAGGTCCATCATTGTTAGGGAAGTCAGGTCAGGAACTTGAAGCGGCAAGAACAAGGTGAGAATGAATGCATGTGTATCTAGTGGCTCTACTTTTACTTTTTTTTTTTTTTAACTCTTGCACAGTTCATAACCCAATTCATGGAATGGTGCCACTCATGGTGGGCTAGGTCTTCCCATCTTAGTTAACCTAATTAAGACAATCCCTTACAGACTTGCCCACAGGCCAGCCTGGTCTGCAAATCCCTCATTGAGATTCTCAGGTGATGGAGGATTGTGTCAAGTTGACAAGACTAACACCTTTGTGACTACAGATTGAAAAAACAGTTCCCTCACGTTGAAATAAAATGTATAACTCTTAACACAGGTAGCCACTTCCAGCTTAAATATATTTTTGTTTGAAAATTTCAGAGTGGATTTTGATCATGTTTGCTCTTTATTCTTTTCCCCAACTCCTCCCAGGACCATCCTTCCTCCCTCCCTCCCTTCCTTCTCTCCCTCCCTTCCTTCCTTCCTTCTCTCCCTCCCTCCCTTCTTCTCTTCCTCTATTCTTTTACCCTAGTTTATTCTTTTAGTCTCTTAATTCTGTTATTTGCTCTCTTGGCCTCAGGTAAGTTGGGGTGACAGGCAGGGAGATATTGGGGTAGTCAAGAAATCTTGACTAGTGGCTGTTCCTAGAATCCAGTTGAACTTCCATTGTCAGACTTTCTAACAGAATGGTTTGTGAATGGGTTGTAGAGGAGCCTGCTTTTGTAGAAATACTTTGTCAAAGTTGCAGTCCATTTAGGTTCTGGAGCCAGCTTTTCTTTCCAGCATCTGCGACATCCGTTCACTTCCAGAGGGAAGGCTGCAGTGTTTTATCAGGTCCCTGTTGGAGACTTCCAAGTGTGTGCTGTGTGGAGTTGAGTAAGTTTGGACATGTCTGGACACCAAGATCCCTAGGGAGTGGTCCTAGGTGGATCTGGTGGAGGCTTCTGCAGCCTTCAGGGTGTGAGGTGAGATTCATCATATATGGGGCTGAGGGTGAAGTCTTCAGGCACTGAGTCACATTCCAGCACTGGAATGGCTCTCAACAGAGACCACTGTGGCTTAATTTGCTGGCCATCAGGGAAAACAGTTCTCCCATAAGCAGGATTCTCCTAGAAGGTACTGGCTGAAGAGGAATTAGCCTCACATTCTTTAACTACTGGTCCAGCAGTGTGTTTATGTCTGAAAATAGCTTCTTTGACAGAGAAGTCTTAGGAATTGGTGTCTGCCTTGGGAGATGAGCCTGTAGGAATGAATGGGCTTTCTTCCTCAATTTCTGCCTTTTGTAATAAGAAGTGGGGGTGGAGCTGAGGGTTGGGAGGGGTCAAGGCAATGAAAAACTAGCTTGGTGAAGTTTTCCTTTTTAGTTGGGGAATTGGGGAACACTAATCTGCTGGAGTGCACAGCCATAGGGCAGAGCTCAACTTCCCATGCAGGTGTGACTCACAAACCTGAAGCATATTCTGGCAGAGATGCCTGTTAAGTTACTCCTGGCCATGGCAAGGTTCTTGCCCTTGTCCCTTTGTCCAATCTTCAGAGACATTTGTCCTGCTCAGCCAAATCATGTTTGACTAATAGTGACCTCCAAAGTTTATGGTTAGCTTAATCCTGTTGTGAATGTGTGGGCAGTGATTGCAACAGTGGAACTGTCCTGTACTTGTAACTTTTCCGTTGCTGTGCCCGAGCATCCGACAGAAGCAGCTTCTCATGATGGGGAAGGCATGGCATCTGCAGTCAGGAGAGGTGTGCTGGTACTCACCTGGCTGGCTTTCTCCTTGTTTTCTTTTTAGTAAGTTCAAGAGCTCAGTCCAGAGCATGGCGTGGTCCACATTCTGTGCTAAACTTGGAAACACTTTTACTGATACATTCAGAGTTGTGTCTCTTAGGTAATTCTAAATCCAGGTAAATTGACAAGGTGAACCCCATAGATCCACTGTTGAAATAACCAGGTGTGCCAACCTGGAGTTTGAAGTCTGTGGTATAGTGGACCTTCAGAACTGCCCTTGAGCTCCAGGGTGGCAGCCCCTTACAATACACTTTCAAGTCCCACAGCCTTGGTTTCTCCGGAGGCAAGGCTGCCATTTGGCATTCTCTCTTTCTCTCTCTTTCTCTTAGTAGTAGTACTAATTTATCCTTTCTTTGTTTCTCTCTTTTTAAAAATTTTTTTCTTCTCATATAATACATTCCAACACCCTTCTACCCCTTCCTTCACTCCCCCCCATCTTCCCTCTCCCCTAGATTACCCCCCATCCTCCCATTCCTACCCCCACTTCTTCCCAAGAAAGAGCAGTCTTCCCAGGGTTACTGCTCAAACTTGGCACAACAAGATGGAACAGTGTGAGGCACAATTCCCTCCAAGGTTGGACTAGGCAACTCATTAGGGCGATGAGGGACTCAAGGGCGAGCAAGAGGTTCAGGGACACACATCCCTATTACAGTCTGTATGAGTTCTGCAAGAGCATCAGGCCATGCACTTTCAGGACATATTTGGGGGACCCAGCAGGTCCCATGTCTGCTGCTTCAGGCTCTGTGAGCCCCCAAGAGTGCTGGTCAGTTGACTCCATGGAGTTTGTTCTCTTAGTGTCCTCAACTCCTCTGGTCCCAGAAATCCCTCCTTCTGTGGGGTTCCTTGAGCTCTGCATTTTGTTTGGCCCTAGGTCTCTGCATCTGTTCCCATCAGTTGCTGTAGGGGGACTGTTGAGGACTGGGCTAGGCACTAATCTATGAGGAGAGCAGGATAACATTAGAAGTCTTCTCCTGACTGCCCAGACTCTAGTTTCTGGCCTGCCCTGGAGTATTGGTCATGGTTTCCCTCCTTTAGCATGGTGTTCTGCCCTTTCATTGTCCCAGTGGATCCTGCTGGAAGGATAGGCCATAGATTGAAGTTCTTGTGGCTGGGATGGCGTCCCAATTCCACCACTGGAAGCTTTGCCTGGTTACAGGAGATGGCCTGTTTAGGCTCCCTATTCCCCATTACTAGAGGTCCTTGCTAGGGTTTCTTTCAGTGATTCCAGTGAGTTCCACTGACCTCGGTCTCCCAAGTCCCCCCTACACGTCCTCCTATTCTAGTCGTCTCTCCATATATTCTCTCCCTCCATCCTCTTCCCCTTTCCTGGTCCCTTCTCTTCTCATTCCCCTCTTTACAAACGTGCTTATTTAGTCCTACTGACGAGTTTGAAGTTGAGATTGATTTTCTTTTTTTAATAGCAAGCGTATTTTTTTTTAGTTTGTCATTTTAATAATTAAATTGTGTAAGTGCTCAGTGCTTGGCTCCAAATGGGACATTGGTGCCACCTCTTCCAATGCCTAGGGAACATTCTAGAAGAGGGAGTGGAAGTACTAGGAACTGAAAAACATTACAGTCAAGAGGGTAGGAGGTAGGGCTAGATTCGAACGTCAGGAGGTGGAGGGGAATGTGCAGTGAATGTGAATTGTATACAAGAACAATATTGTCAAAAATCAAATGATATTCTCAAGAAAATTCATCTCTGAAGTAGTGTAACATGTTCAAAGTACATGGTTTATGCAGAGGCACAGATGTAACACCCATCCTAGTACTGAAATTGAAGCTCAGAGCTTAAGATTTGCTGGGCTTGCTGGCATACCTGTAATCTGGACACTTGAGAGATGTAGGCAGAAGGACCAGGATGTGGATGGAGGCAATTCAGAGTTATCCCGAGATACATGAGACCTTGTCTCAAAAGGCAAAAAGCAAAGGCTGGAGGGATGGCACAGGTCTTAAGAGCACAAACTGCTGTTGCAGAGGACCCTAGTTTGATTCCCAGTACTCATGTCGAGTGTCTCACAAGTGTATGTGTGTCCTCTGAGGACAGCTACACATAACGGTATACATGTGCACATACCACGCCCCCCTCCAGTGAAGAAATGAACAAATACTAAAAAAAGCCAGTTTACAAAAAAATGCTTATAATTTCAACATGAAACGAGATTTCATTTCTGATTAAATTTCAAAGTTGTTTTTCTTAAAAATTGACAATTGGAACTTGTTTCCAAATTCAAACATTTCTGAATAAAAATGACTCAGTTCTTTGCAAACACATTCCCCGTTTATTACACATGTCTGGTGTTAAGTTGTAGGAATGGTCCCAGCTGAAGTGACCCACTGATGCTTCATCCTCTACAGTATGCGGTTTTAAAGATAAGATTTCATAGCTAGTTGCTATCCCTGCTCTACACAGCTCTGTGGCATAGTCATAGATGTCCAGATTTGAAGGACTCCAGGTAAGCTGATTTTAGGGACTTTAAAGGGCTGGACCCCTTGTCCCAAGCCTTGTGCCCATGCAGGAGGAATATTGGTATAAGTTCCTCTGCAAGGATCCAGGATAAGAGCTGTGATTTTTTTCTTTTAGATTTATTTATTGTATGTTCATGCATGTTTACCTGTATGTATATCTAGGTACTGTATGCATACTTGGTCCCTGTGGTCAAAAGAGGGTGTCAGTTTTCCTGGAACTGGAGGTAGGGGTGCTTGTGATCCCTCATGTGAGTACTGAGGATCAAATCCATGTCTTCTGCAAAAGCAACTAGTGTTCTAAACTGCTGAAGCATCTTTCCAGCACCCTATTTATTATGTTTTTAACACAGGGAGCCCAGGCCAGGGCAGGATAGCCTTACTGGTGGTTCTCTCCTGCCTCTGCCTCCAGTGTGTGCCCTCAGGTCTGGCAGGAGCTAACATTCAAACCAGGCACCTCATGTCCAACTCGATGCTATGCTTGAAGTGCTGTGTGCATTCTATAGGAGAGCTGTGCCATCTAGCGGAGATGGAAGTCTCTGGTTTCTGTGTGTGTGTGTGTGTGTGTGTGTGTGTGTGTGTGTGTGTGTGTTTAACCCTTGTGTTAGAAATAGGATGGCTTAAGCCCCATGACCGGTATATTCTGATTCTAAAGGTCTTCTTCTGTGCTGCCCCACTTTCATCTAAATGGCTACCAGTGGTTAATTATTAAACACACTAGTTCCTTAAAACATCACACTTCTTGGAGCTGGAGAGATGGCTCAACAGTTAAGACTGCTCTTCCAGAGGACCTGGGTTCAATTCCCAGCACCCACATGGCAGATCACAACTATCTGTAACTCCAAGGGATCCAACACCCTCCCACAGACATACACACAGGCAAAACACCAATGTACATAAATTAAAAATAAAATGTATATAAAGAAAATCACACTTCTTTTGAGGAAGTTGCAGTTTTCCATATGAACACTAGAGGGGGAGCCTGTCTAGATGATGGCCATGGGAGCCAAGGTCAGGGAGAGTGCTCTCTTCCTGCAAACCCAGGCTCCTGGCCTGGGTATGGGAGAAATCTATCCGGGAAGAGGAGATTAGTAATTGTGGGCACTATATTCATTTTTATGCTGTCAGGCCAAGTTTGTGCCCAAAAGCATTGACCATAGCATGCTAAAAGGCTAGAAGGAACTTCAATGCCCTCAGAACCCCATTTATCTTTCTCCTCCCCACTCTTAAAACATTTTTTTTCTGTTTTATTGAGATAGTATCTCCCTCTGTAGCTGCATCTGCTAGTCATGTCAAAAGGGTGTGTTGTCCACATATCGTGAGCTGCTTGTACACAAGGTGTATGCCACGCAGCATAGGATAGTGGAGACCAGGCTGTTCCTGGATGAAAGCGAGAGTTTGGAGTTGGTAGCCACAGTTTCCAGGGCAGCCTTGCACCAGTGTTCTTTCCCAGGGTGTACCCCACAGCACAGAGAGTAAATGCACTTGGACATATGTATGCATACTAGAGAGAGGACACTCTTGGGAGTGGTGGTGGGTCCAGGCCTTCCTGATGCCCACAGCTGAGACCTGGTGCCTGGAGTTCCCTGGAGTTCTTCTTCAGGGCTGTTCTTGTCCACTTCCTAGGAAGGAGCCTCTGATTCCAGTGGGGCCTGCATGCAGTGTCTGCTGTGTGAACTGTGGGTCTCTTGTTCAGAAAACAGGAAGGAAACGTCTCTAAAGGTGGTACAGACATAAAGAATTTTCTCCTGGTACTCTCTTCACTTGTGGTTTTGATTTGCTGTACAGTGTCATGAACAAAGACAAGATCTTGAGCGTGGCTGTTTTCTTTCCCTCTGTAGTGTCCAGTGAGTTTTAAACACAAGAGCAAGAATGTTTAACTTGTATGTGACACATTTGTCTGGTATAGCCTCTGTGGGAATGATGGGGACTCTGCACAGAATGAGATTTTACTTGGTCTGCATGTTCCCTTCATACCCTTTCCTTTTGAGTGGGATGAGTAGAACATGGATTATAAGTGGGTAGATTCCTTCCGAGTTCTATGTGCAAGGGGCGGGTTGGTCCAGACAAGGTGTGTATCTCACTTACGTGGTAGGCTCCTGGTGTGCTGTGTTTAGGATGTTCTTGTTCTGTGCAATATTCTGACTCGATAGGGAGATGTGGTTCCTGGGATGGCACCTTTTTTGGTCTTGAGTGTGGCATGCTATCCCCTCTCATCCTCTGACTACCATTGGCCCTGACCCTGGAGAATTGCAACTGTTCTCTCTCCCAAGCCATAGAAGTGGACTGTTGGCTCCTCACATCCTGGAGGTGGGGGGATGAGGTGGTTAAGAGGGCGTTTGGAACCTGGGACCCAGTGTCAACTCCCAGCTACAACACGTGTTGTGTGACCTTGCAAGGTCTTGCTCTGGGTTTGGGTTTCCGTGCATCATGGTCCACTAGGATTCCACTCTAGGGCATGTGCCCACTGCTGTCAAGGAAGTTCTGCTCATAATCTAGCCGTTGCACCATAGGACCTCACAGACCTATGGTAAGTCCAGAGGTAAGACTTGAAGTTGGAGATGGTGACTGCAGAACCCTCTGAGTTCACAGCCTGAGGCTGCCCAGGCTATAGGCAAAGAGGCAGCCCTGCTTCTTTCCATCATGTGTCCTGGCTGAGGAGGGTCCAGCTGCTGGGCTCTTCTAACTGTGGTC
Organism: Cricetomys ansorgei; assembly: GCA_026225945.1. Lineage (NCBI taxonomy): Eukaryota > Metazoa > Chordata > Mammalia > Rodentia > Nesomyidae > Cricetomys > Cricetomys ansorgei. The sequence continues at coordinate 29,524,507 of JAMJFZ010000597.1, forward strand.
CTCCCTGTAGTCCTCCCTAAGCTTGATCAAGGGGTTCATGGAGGAGTCTGCACTTGACTGTCACTTGTCACAGGGGAAACCTTGCTCGGGAATCATTCCTGCCAGAGCACATGCTTCTCTTATTGCTGCCACACAACAGCTGACATACACATGGTGTTGTCAGGCGATGACCCAAGTACTCAATTCAGCAGAATTCGCTGCCTTCTTAGCCCCACTTTAAAGCGGGAAACAGGTTAAGCAAATTGCTCAAGGTCACAGTACTTGGTGTAGCTGGGATTTGATCCTAGGTCTCCAGCCATGCCCTGAACAGCCCTCTCAGCTCCCACAGGATGTGGAGTTATAGTCCGATTATTGCAATCCTCAAGGATCAGGGCCAGTGGTAGGTAGATGGTGAGAGGGACTGGATCCTCTTCACTGGAGTAAGAGAAGCTAAAGATGAAGGTGGGGCATGCATTTCAGTCAGTCAGGGGAGCAGGCTTGAGTTCTCAAACACAGGGACAAATCAAACGTGCCCTGTCCAGTCACCCTGACAAACAGCTCCCATGTAAATTAGAGTGCCCAGAACCGTTCTATGTTGTTCTGCTCTTTCTCAAGGGCCTTGGTGTGCACAGGGGTAGATGCACAGCCTGCAGAAACCAGCATTGTCTGTGGACTTTGGAGGTCTGCAGAGAAGACTGCAGGCCCCACTAACACCTGCTCCTGGAGCAGTAAGTTGGGGAACACTGCTCCCTCCGGAAGTGTAACCCAGACTGTTGGATCTCTGATGGTTCAGGGCTGGCCACTTGTTCCCTGTGTGGCTGCTCAGGGGTTGCACAGTCCCTGTTCTGGTTCAGTTCTGAGATGTTGGCGTCAGGACAAGGTTGAACTCGGCCTGTCTGGGTGGGGCCCCTGTCCTTGACTGCTGGAGGCCCTCAATGTCTAGTCATGGCTTGGGGGGAGTCACCCTCCTCCAATCCCAAAGTGGGTAACGGTTGGTGATGCTGGAGGTCCTGTGCTAATTCAGCTTTCCTGCCACCGAGGTCCGCCTGAGGCCTCTTGTGCGTTTGCAGTAACTATCCTGGTGTCCTCCGTAACTGGACTGTGAAAGTCAGAATCAGTTCCTGACTCTAGGAGGCAGCTGCAGGTAGTGACCGTACGCGTCCACGCGAGGGCACTGTGCACCGCAGGACGATCAGCTGCGCCGTCTGCAGGGACGGCTGTTGGGCACAAGGGGGCGCGCGAGGACCGATGAGAGCGCAACACTGGCAGGAGCTCTGAAATCCTTTCCCGCTCTCCCCCTTCCCCCCAACCCCCTGTTGTAGCCGCTGCAAACGCGCTCTGCAGGCCTCTGAGCTGGGAGGTTGTCCTGCAACTCCACCTCCCTCTTCCCCTTACAAATAAAGCCTGTGGAAGATTACCGATGACTAGCTAGGGAGTGGAGTTCACAGACCTGTCGCCCTCCCTGTTACCTGTTGGAATATCAGGGCTGAGCCCTATGACCTCCATCCTCTGGTCCTTGGAAGCTGTCTAGGTGGCGCTGCTAACCGTGCACCCTGAAGGCGCCAGCATCAGCCCTGTGGAGTGAAGTCTACCTGCTGGGTAGCCATCAGTCCACACCAGTCTTGCCTAGGCTCTCAGGGGTTTGCAAGGAACACTCTACCCCCATTCCCTGGCTCCACCTCACAGACGATGCACCATAGAGGAAGGTGTCACTATTTCATTGTATCATGATACTCGACCTACTGTCTCCATGGTCTATCACGGTCTAAGACGTTTGTCGGGTGTCTCTACAATGTTGGGTGTCTCTTCTATCCATGCTGTACTCTTCGGAAGTCACAGTGGCAGCCTACACCTGAGGGGCATCTCTAGGGGGATTCTGTTCAGAAAGTTTTGGATATTTGTCTCTTTGCCCTGCCATTCGTTCGTATCAGGATGTGCTTATGGGTATTTTATACCTTTTGTGGAGTTCTGTTCTCTGGGCATGACATGGCCACTGCCACCTCAAAATCATTGGCAGCTGCAGTTGTCTGCATGGGGCCCCTGGCCACTAACATACCCTTAAGGTGGGAAGGGCTGATAAGATGTGGCTCAGGAGGCTGTGCTTGTGGCAGGATATAATTGGTTAGCAGGGGACACTCTCCTTCAAAGGTACAACTGCCCATCAATTGCCCATGTTCCTGTAAGTAACTCCAGTGAAATTTAATGATTAGTCAAGCTAGACTTTGGTGGTATCATTTCTTTGATCTGTTGTTGGTGCCCTGTTTGGAGCTGATGTTTGTTCACATTTCCCCGGGAAAACTTTAACAACAACGCTTAAGACAAGGAGGGGTATGGTCACAGAAGGATGGGAGGGGTGGCTGCTGGTTTGCATAGGGACATTTGTGTGTGTGTGTGTGCGCATGCGCTTGCATGCACGCACGCATGTGTACCCAAGGGCATCCCAATCTTGTCTGTTTGGAATGGAATGTTTCAAATGAGGTAAAACCAAGGTAGGTTTAGGATAAACACTGAGGCCAAAACAAGCTGGGGATGGTCACTCACCATAGCCTGGTCACTTTAGTAGGAAGGGCTGGGCCTGGGTCCCATGGTTGTTCTGACTTTGTCTGTCCCTGGTCCTGGCCCTGCTCTCTGTCTGTTCTAATGGCTGTGGTCCTCTCATGAGTTCCTGGGACAAAGATGTGGCTCTTGTTGGGATCCTCTATTAGCCCTAGCCAGTGCCCTTGCTCATCTGACTCAGATGAGACCAGAGCTTTGCCTTCTCAGATGAGGTCCCCACTGGATGCATCCCTAGTGCCTTTCCCTGGGCCCCCAGGAGTGCCGACACAGGCAGGGGCTCCTGTCCATCTGATCGGCCGTGTGCTAGGAGCAATGCCCACAGTAACTGTCGTTTGTTGGGAGCTGGCTCTGCTCTCTTGGGCATACCCTGGCCTCCTTGGATGGCCGTCTGCCTGGGTGATGGATGTGAGTTAATCTTGTCTGTCTTGGAGGAAGGCATTAGCTTGGCAGTTAACAAAGGATTTTAATTAAAGAGGAAAGAGTCATTTTGGCAAGCCTGCTTTCTTCCTAAACTCAAGTGACATGTCAAAGTTATAAGTTGGGTTCATTTTCACATAAGCCTCAGTGTTTGGGGGAATTCACTGTAGAGTCTGTGGGAGATAGGACCCCAGGACAGGTACCTGGGGAGAGTTCTCATTTTCTTTCTCCCCTGTGGAATCCCCCAAAGTTATGCCCATCTTTATGTCTCTGTGCAGTCGCTCTCCACCCCAGGTTGCCAATAGGTCCTGAGCTTGTCTTAGCCCCTCTCCAGCCATCTCTCTTTTTCACCCTGGCCCAGCCTACCATGTCATGGCCTTGTGCTTTCTGCATGTGCTGTTTAGTTTTTGCTGATTTGACACTGACATAATAGACCTACCTGGGATAGGGAATCTCAACAGAGAAATTGCCTCCACCATATTGTCTTGTGAGTATGTCTTTGAGGCATTTTCTTGATTGTTCATTGATGTAGAAGGATCCACCCCGCTGTGGGCAGGGCCGTTTCTAGGCATGTGGGCCTGCTCTGTGTAAGAAGGCAGGCTAAATAAGGTAGCGAGTAAGTTGCAGACGCTCCTCTGAGGTCTCTGCTTCAGTTCCTGCCTTGAGCTGGCTTTTCTATGATGACTGTAACCTGTAAGATGTAACAAACCCTTTCCTTTCCAACTCGCTTTGGATCATGGTGTTTCTCACAGCAACAGGAAAACAGGTACATGCCATGTGTCAGCCAAGGAGACTGGGAACTTTTGTTCCCATCCCTCCTCCCCTGTTGCTGGGAATTAAACCCAAAGCCATCTGCATGCTAGACAAGCACCCTGCCACTGGGTTACATTCCTGCCTGCCTGGAAACTTCCTGAGATGGTTGTCAGTCCCCAGAGAACAGAAAGAAATGATGTCTTCTACATCCAGTTTTCCCCAAGAGGACCATCCTGCAAAACCGAGGGTATAGCTGGTGGCAGTGCATTCGCTTAGCGAATCAAATGCCCTAGATTTGATCCCTGTGAATTCAAACCCCATAGCCAGCAACACAGCCATGACACCCAATCAGATGTGACTTGCAAACCTTATTCAAATTTGCCAGTTCTGTTCGTGATCGTTTGTTGTGCATCATGTTTAGTTCTGCACGCGTGGACTGTGTGTGTAGCTCAAGCACCTGCCCTCACAGTCAATTACAGAGCATCCTGTTTCCCTAAGACCCCCTGCTCTGGCCCCTGGCTCCATAGCCTCCCCCTATCTCCACAGGGCAGGACACATTCAACCCCACCCTCCATCTGTCTCCTTGTGCCCCCACACCCCCCCCCCCCCGGCTTCATCCACAGGACTGTTCATTTCAGTGGCAGATGTGACTCGAGTCATTGCTGGTTTCCTGCCCCTGCCCCCTCATCTGCTCCTGCATGGCCCACCCCTTCCTCCGCTCTCCTCTCTTATTCCTGCCCCCTGTATGCTGCTCTTTACCCCACAAAGACCTATCTTTCTCTGTCTGTCTTCCTGTTTGTCTTTTTCTCCCTCAGCATCTATCTTTATCCCTGTTTTTCTCCTTCCTTGTCCCTTCTGAATATTGGTTCCATCTCTTCCCCCTCCCCATCCCATATTACAGAACAGGGGTCAGAGTTCAGAGGACAGCTGCTACCCCTTGGATCTGCATCCTACTCCCTGCCATCCCTCTCCTGAGCTGGTTCCAGGGGTTCTGTGCGGGGCCAGGGAGCCATGTCACCTGCTGGACAGCATCACCCAGTGAAGGAGCCAGGACTGTTTTTGTTTTTCTTGTTTGTTTGTTTGTTTTATAATTTGGGCTAGCCTCGAACTCTCTTGGGGCTACCTCCCAAGTACTATGATAGCAGGCTTGTGCTGCTGGAGCCACACCCATCTCTAGCTATCTTTTAAAATCAAATATGGTGGAATATCCCTCACCTCAGGCACCAGAGTGAAGTGGCCAGGGCAGGCTGCTCATTGAAAATTGAGCAGGGGTGCATCCTTTGGTTACTTTGCAAAAATAATGTGAATAATTGATTTCAGATATAGCTCAAAATCAACACTGTAAGAAAGACACGGAATTTTAGAGTTACGTGCTCTTCTCTAGCAGCCCTTTGTGATTTCTGAGGAGCTCTGTTGATACCAGGCAACAGGGAAGAGTTGTTTTGTCTGGAGGGTTCATGGCATGCCAGATTTATTGGAGCAGCTGCCCTTTTAAAGAGGTGCCCGGGAAGATGCTCCAATAAAAAGCTCACTGGTTCTCAGTGAAAAGTTGGATTTGCAGAATGTTGAGAAGGCAATTTGGCTTCATTACCTCTAAGTGCCCAGTGCATTACAGATGTAGGGGGAACCGAGAGGCCCTGAGTGGGCTAATGGAAATGCTCTTTTACTGTGGGACATTCCAGAATACTTTTTCATAAACATAAATATAAAAATCTTATCGCTCCCGAAAACACTTTCATTTTTAATCACCGGTTCCCTGAAGCCCAGGTTCTAATGAAGTGGGGCTGCCATAAGACCATGCTTCTGGTTAGGCTACTGGCTCTGTGTGGTCCTGGTCACCCTGGCCAGCCTCTCTCTGTGTGAATACTAGGCTGTGGTCGGATAGATGCTGAAGTCCTTTGCTCCTGCAGAGCTATTCCAAGAGCGAGCTCACAGTGGCTTCGTTTTTGAACTGTCATGTTTTAGAGGCACTCGCTTCGTTCTGGATGTGGCTCAGAAAGGAGACTTTTGAGCTTTGTAAGTTACACATGTGTAGGAGTCACTAGACGTGGAAGTTGGGGCACTTTGTGCTAAGAGTTTTCAGTTTCTTATACTGAGAGCCATGTCAGATTATAAAATATGTCACATCACTATGGCTATCTTGTCTGTGGTTTCTGCTCTTCCTGTATTGCTCTTAACTTATCCAACAGATATCAACTTTCATTGTTCCCCAGGAATGTCTTTGTCCAGGAGAGCCACCCTGTCCTGCTCTTTGGGGTCAGGACCCTCAGGAGGGTAGATTGGGTGGGGGAGGAGAAAGAGACAAATGGAGAGGAGAATCCAAGTAACAGTCTTCCCAGTGGGGTCTTCACAAATTATGGAAGGACCCCAAAGGGAGGTGCTGTGGGTAGAGGGAGCCACAGCTGCTGGACACTAGCCACAAAGGCTTCTATGGCGCAGGGAGGGGATGCTTGCAATGGGACTGTGAGGCCAAGGGACTCCTTTCTCCCCAAACCTGGCATCATGTGAAGGGAGCACCTCAAACCAACCATGGCTCAGAGCCTATTATCCAATGAGGGAATGGTTCAACAGTGATGTGTGTCGTCCCCCAGGCTGTGTTCTGAGAGACTGCCCCATGCCCACTGGATGGGACTGGAAGATGCTTCTCCACACCCCTCTGTCGGGGAAGCTTAGTTTTAATTATGTTTGAAATTGTTTCATGCACTGTTGGGTGAGGGTCTATCCTAGATCTTGGCATTTGGTATTGTCTGTAGGTGTTGGATTTCTGTGGAGGATTCTGTGTTTGATTGCTTATGATCTGCACCTGAGGAGTGTTGAGTGAATAAAACCACCTGAGCTCAGAGCTTGGGGTTCCACTGACTAGGACAGTTCTTTCCAGGATGATGGTTCCCTCTGCTGATGTCTGGCAGGGCTTGCACCTATGAAAAATGCCTCCTTGTCTTCCTTGGTGAGCCGCCCCCATAGGTGTACTAACACCCCGTCCTCCCTATGAATGTGGACACATATTGAGTTCTTAGCACAGGTAAATGCTGATTTTTTTCTCAGGCCACTCTAATGGTCCTTGACCAAGATTAGACTCTATTTGCTGGAAAATGAGATAGTCTAAGCCTGTCTCCTCTTGGACTCAAGAGAAAAAAAGAGGACCCAGTCATAGATGTGACCTTGAGGATTCTCCTAGTTGAGCTGGTGCATTTGCAAAGCAGCCTGTGAAGGTTAATGGAGGCCCATGGCCCTGTGAGCAGGCTCTGCCACTGAGGTGCATATCCTGAGTCTTAGGGAAGGGAGGGCAAGGCTCTGCAGCTGGGGAGAGCATGTTCTGCCTCATCTTAGCTGGGAACACCAAGACTTGAGAAGGCGGCGAAGGCACCATCATCACATTTGGAGGAACCTTGGTTTCACTTCCTGTTACTGTGATGAAATACTTCAACAAGATCTACTTAAGGAAGAAAGGGTTTATTTGAATCACAATTCTGGGTTATAGTTTATTATTTCAAGACAGTCAAGGCAGGAGAAGCTTAAAGCAGCTGGTCACACTGTATTCATGGTCAAGATCCTAGAGCAATGAATTAATGTAGGTATGCTAGTGTTCAGTTTGCTTTCTCCACTCTTACACAACTCAAAATCCCTTCCTGGAAAATGGCGCTACACACAGCGGCCAGATCTTCCTACCTCCATTTGTGTAATCAAGATAACTCCGCCCCTCATCATGCTCACAGAGCAACCTAGCCTAGTCAGTCTCTCATTGAGAATCTATATTTTGTTAAACTGACAATGAAAACTAATCATCACAGAACCCAAATCTGAACACGCGGGCAGTGACTGAGATATGAACTACAAGGCCTTGGGGCCTTGGGGATGTATGGTAGGGAATTTGATGGGAACGGAGAGCTGAGGATAGGTAATTTTGAAGAAAGAGGCCCAGTTTTTTATCATTTCCTGGGAATAAAGGAAGCTCTTGGGTCTTTTAGTACTAGGGGAGTCATGCGTAAACTGGGACAGATGGTCCGATATGGGAGAGGGAGGGAGGAAGTCAGGACAGAACTAGAGAGTGTGACCATGAGGATCAGAGAGTAGATCTGAGGAAGGGATCTGGGCAAGGAGGGTGGGTCTGAGGAGGGAGGGAGGGTCTGTGGAGGGAGGGTGGTCTGAGCAGGCTGAATGGATCTGAGGAGGGAAGTTGACTTAAGGAGAAGAGAATGGATCTAAGCAGAGAGTAGATTGGAGTAGAGAAGGGGGATCAGAGAAGAAGAGGGTGATTCTGAGGAGGGGGAATGGATTTTAGGAGGGAAAGTCACCTGAGGGAGGTTGATCTGAGAAAGTTGTTGATCTGAGATGGGTGGGTGAACCTAAGGAGGGAGGTTGGTCTGGAGGGGAAGGATGGATGTGAGGAGACAAGTTTATCTGAGGAGAGGGGATAGATCTAAGAAGAGAAGGTGGCTGAGCTGTGGGGTCATCTGAGGAGAGGAGGGTGAGTCTGAGGAGGTGCTGAGCGATGTTAAGGTATCTCGGAAGCTCAGCTTGGCCATTGCCTGCACCCAGATATCTTTGAAATAAATCTTTAATGTTTGATATAAACATGCATTCTGAAGTTCCCTGTCTTCACTAATTTTAATGTAGACTCTAGTTATGTTGCATGTGTTCATACTGTTTTGTCTTGTAAGCTCCTTCAAGAGCTCTCTGCAACCCCCTTTTCTTACGACTAGTGTACTAGTGCCCTTTGACATGCCCAGGGTCTCAGACAAAAACAAGTCCGACCTTCTCCCAGTTCTCCAATTAACCTCTTTGCAATTGAGAACGGAGACTCACCGTTCGTTCTCAGTTCTGAATCGGTTTTTAATGGATGAGAAGCTCTTACTGTTAACCTCCTGTGAGGAAGTTCTCATTCACTGGCCTTTTAAGAGGGATTCTTGAAAGTCTAAAGAGTTCCCTCAGGTTCCGTTCAGGTTCTCGTTACATGATTCACACACGAAAATATCCACTATTTGAATGTCCTTGTTTTCCTGTGAGCTTCAGGTTACTTTATCTGGACATCCTTAAAACAAGGTAGATGGATTCTCAGGAGTAGCTTTGAACTTTCTGTTGGCTCTGTAGGGGTTACATGACCTTCCTTAGGCTGCCCTGCCTATTGTGACCCAAGGACCCAAGGACCAAGAGGGCAGGAGAGCAAGCCCTCTCCTGACCCTATGAGGATGAGCCTTTGAATCTGGGTTAGGAAGACAAAAACCCTTCTGCTGCCCAGGTCGTGTGGGTGCCAGCTGCCCAAGCCCTTCCTCCAACACATCTCTTACTGGATTAAAGATCTTCCCTGTAGGGATTTTACATCTGTAGTTCACAACTGCACTGTTTGAAATTTCTGGGAGACAGATTGTATAGTTTGACCCTCCACTCATTCCGTCTTGATTCCTTGTGCATTTTGGCAGCTTTATTTACGAGAGTGTTAGACTGGAAGCCAGGGCTCAGAGGGAGGCTTGACCTTACATGGGGCAACTCTAATCAACTTCCTATGTGAGTTTTCCCAGACTCCATGGAGTGTTCGTTTATGTCCCAGACTTATTCCAGGGCCAGAGTTCTGAGTTTTTACAGGGAGCACTTCCCTTGTCTAAAGCCTAGGTTGGAAGCATGTCCCACCTGTGGGATTTCCCACCTTGTTCCCTCTGTGCTGAGGCAGCCTCAAAGGGCATTGACCTTGTATCAGCTCATTTATCTCCATAGAGACACGGAGCTGGGACACTAATTAGTGCGAGTTCCAGACGCGACACCTGCCTGTTTTTGCCCCTGTACATTTCCCTTAATTTCGTATGAGCTTGCTTCATAGTTAAAGATTATTTAAGTATTTTTCTCTATGTTTTCTGGGCAACCTATTGAGAGATTTTTCTAGAAGATTTGATCTGTAGAGCTAGTTCATTTGTTTGCAACTCCAATGCTGCACTAGGCTTACACTACCTGTGGCTGCTTAGCCAGGCATTTTCCACGCTACCTAGTTTCACGTCACAGAACTTAGGCCATCTTGTCTTTCTGCATCTCAATGTTCTGTTCCTCAAATGAGGAACTAGAGGACTGGGGGAGGTGGGTGAAGGGTCAGGACTCCAGTGGCTGCTGTCCTGCTACAGTTCTCTGGCCTGCTGGACAGTGAGGCACAGAAGTTCAGGGTCATTGTGAGCCTCCATATCTCTCACCCTCAAAGATTGCCATGAGCTGATAGCCAGGATGCTCTGAGCACTTGGGGCCAGCAAGGGTTGGTAGATGTCCAGTGTTCTCTGATGGCAACTTGGTCTCTTGGGAGATGTGGGTGACCCCTTGGTTTGTCTACCTGGGCAGATTGGGGAAGCAGCTGAACCTGCCAGCGTTTTCTAAGGGGTTTTCAGTCTTGGCAGAGACCCCACGCTTCATGCTGCCTTTTCTCTTTGCCTGCTTTAAAGACTGGCCATGGGCTTCTCCCTCTCCTTCTTCCCTTTTACTTTTCTTTCTCTGCCCTTTCTTCCATGTCTTCCTCCTCCCTCCCTCTCCCTTCCTTCCTAGCCTTCTCTCTCTTGATCTTTTTTCCTCTCTCCTTCTACTTGCTTCTCCTTCCATTTTTCTCTTCTGCCATCTGTCCTTCCTTCCCTCTCTCCACTCCACCTTCCCTATTTTTGCCTCTCCTTCCTCCCTTCATTCAGACTTTCCATCTCTAGTGGCTTAGGCCTTGCAGGCTGTAGGCTGGTAACCCAGCAGTGCTTGCCCGTCTGCTTCTGTCTCATGCCCAGTGCTCTGAATAACAGAGGAGCACTAACTATGCTCTGTGATCTGTGCATTGGATGGTAGGTGCCCAGCTGTCTTCCCATGCCCATCACAGGCTAGGGTCAGTCCTGGATTCAATCAGTGACCCTTGGTACTGAAATGTCCTCCTTGGCAGGGCTAAGGTTGCATTCTGTTTCCTTAGGTTTGTCAGGAATGGTAATTACCTAACAGATCTCTGACCAATCCCAGGGGCTCACAGTCCAGTATTCTTGGTCTTCCTGTGAGTTTTTGGACTGTTGTCTCATCCATGTTCAGGGAGCAGTGCCTCTTCCTCCCCATGCTTCTGTCCACAAGGGACAATGGATGGTTCAAAAGCCTCTTCCACAGGGCTGAGTGATTGTGATGGGTGTAGTTTGTTGATCATCCCTGAGCTTCTGACTCGGGAGGATTCAGAGCAGTTGTTCCTGGTGGCCAGCACCTAAGCATAATCCCTAGAAAAGAGGGTTTGAGGAGCCCTTGCCCTCCCTTCCTGTAGATGTAGGTGGTCGGGGCTAGACTTCTGTGCTGTCCTATCTTCTGACCTGGGGAGCAATGCTGTGGGAATGTGCTAAGAATCTGGTATCCATCAAGCAAACACTGTTACTTCATGTCAGAAATGCTGGTCAGCACAGCTTAACATTAGGTGAAGGTTGGGGAACCCCACGGAAGAGAAGGAGGAAGAATTGTAGGAGCCAGAGGGGTTGAGATCACCAGAGTCAACAAAGCAGGGCTCACGTGGACTCACAGAGCAGCAGCAATCCCGGAACCTTCGTGGGTCTGCGCTAGGTCCTCTGCTTTTATGTTATGATTGTTTAGTTGATGCTTTTGTGGAACTCCTAACAGTGGGAGTCAGGGGTATGTCTCTGAATCTTTTGTCTGCTCTTGGAACCCCTTTTCTCCTACTGGGTTGCCTCATCCAGCCTTGATATGAGGGTTTGTGCCTAGTTTAATTGTATCTTGTTATGCTGTGTTTGGTTGATATCCCCAGGGGGACCTGCTCCCTTCTGAAGGGAAATGGAGGAGGGGTGGATCTGGGGGAAAGAAGAGTGATGAGGGAACTGGGAGTGGTGGAGGGAGCGGAAACTGTGGTTGGGATGTATTGTATGAGGGAAGAATAAATAAAAATATATCTTAAAAAATGCTGATCAGGAGACATGGCCCCTTCTTGAGGGTCACAAAGGGTCCATGAAGCCACTAGAAAGGGTAGCGGCTGAGAAACCAAACCCAGAGGCATTTTTCTGTTTCTTGTGGCTTTCCATCATTCATGGGCACTGAGATTTATCCCCTACTTTTGTCCTCATTTTACTGCAAAGATAATTACTTGGGATGTGCTCGGGTGTGCTGTGTTCCATCTCCGTGTTCCCTGACTTTGAGAATGTGAAGGTATTATAAATAAGTGCAATAAGAAGCAGATTCTGCACAGAATGAAACAAAAGGCCTTTCTTTCTAATTGCTTCTGTTAATCTTGCACACATCTTCATTAGGGCTTTAGAATATTGGAAAGATGCATCAAAGTTGGCGATTAAAGGCTCTGCATCAATACGGGTTCCTAGGTCTTCCTCGGCTGGCAGCTGAGGGTGAGATGCTTAAGGACACCAGTCTGCCTGCTGACTCTGCCACTCTGTGAGACAGGAGCGTGCTGACTGGCATGTTTCAAGGTACAGAGGTAGTCACAGGACTGCTTCAGGGCTTGAGCGATCCAGGTGTCAAACCAGCAGTCGATGTGCATGTTAGCCTCGCAGTCAAACTTGAAGGAGACAGAAAGGGATGATGCCGAGAGTTGACCACAGGAGCATGGTGCTTGGAGGGGTCTGAGGCAAAGTATCAACTGTTTTCCCATAGAGAGCACCCAGGCGTCCCGTGGGAGGTAGAGGCTATGGAGTATCTGATCCAAGAACAATTTGAGTGCTTGTAAGACTTGTTTGGGTTGTAAAATATTCTAGGCATTTTTCATTGCATCTCTCTGGGTCCTCTTAATAGCCAGGGCACACTCTCCTGTTTCTTTGCAGGGACTCAGATTCTGCAGTGTCACTTGTCACCACTGGGTCAGTGGAGGGACAGTGCCTGGCACTCAGGCCTTCCTCCAGTAGGCTGCCCCAAACGTCAAGCTGCAGACAGATTCACTACCGTGCCAGTGGAGGAGGGACAAGGACCAGGACAGATGGAGAGAACAGGAAGGGATGGAAGATGGACAGATGAATGGTACCTCTGTCTACCTCCTCGGACGGCTCAGTGTGAACATTTGGTTTCTAGAGCCGGGAGCCGAGAGTGAGGAATTAAGGAAACTTTTAAGAGAAAAAACACTTTAGTAGTTTATTGGTCTAGTTGAGGAAAGAATTACGGAAATGTATTTTCTGAAGGAAGGGGGGTATTTAATTAGACACTGATAAATGGGTTCAGTCTTCTTCAGAATTTGGAATGGCTTTATTTTCTTCTTGCTACTGCTGTGGTGAGTGGCATTAGCTCATTGTTTTTACCATTATTTTCATTCTGTTAATTAACTCAGCAAGGCAGATGTGGCATTTATAAAGGCGTGGGAGTGTTCTGTGCAGGGTGCTCCCATTTACCTTGGAAGGTGCCTTGGCTGAATGTATAGGGGGACAGCTGAGAAAGGAGCAGAGCCAGGGTTATCAGCCCTTGGACCCTCCCTTCCTCCATGAAGAGGTCAGGGTTCCCTAGTCTTCCCAAAGGAGCAACTAGTTCTCTAGTTGGTGTTTATTTGGAAACAGTTTAATGACAGGAAGGAGCGTCTAGGTGGAAAGGCTCTGGGCCTGGAGTTCTGGTGGCTTGTTAGGTGTGGATGTGCAGGATATACTTAGTCCTACCGACCTGCCCATGGGGCTGTTTTGGGGGAGTGGGCTGTCTCTACCTGTCTCTAAGTGACAGTGCTCCTACTGTCAGCATTTCTACTCTGGCCATTGGTGTGATGGTAGCAATAACAATAAGCCCTCACATTGGATATGTAGCTGCTGGAATTTTGAGTCTTTCCTTGTGACCAGTAACCAGTCTTCAGGGAATCAGACCTTAAGAAAATCTTGTGAGAGCTAGTCATCCAGGCGCAACAGAGGAGAAAAACACAGATAGCAAGGGTATAAGAGTCTTGACCAAAGTGAGACTGGAGAGCAGTAGGAATTCACAGAAACCAACCAGTGTTAATCCCATGTGCCAATATGGGGTTTATCTCAGACATCCCGGAGCATAAGGTTATCGTTGAGTCTTCTGTTGGTAGGCACTGTGCTGAGTTGTGGGAGCAAGCACGAGTGTGGAGAGACCCTCCACAATTAACATGCTCCCGGGAGCAGGCTGAAGTGACCTCATGGGAGGGTAGTGAGCTGGATCTATGATAGTCTCTTGTACTCAACGGAAAGCTTCATGAGTTCAGGCATAGTTAGCAGACAGGAATTACTAGGGTTCATAAGACAGAAGTTGGGGCCAACTAGAGCCCCTGGATGCCAGCTCCAACTCATCCCTTTTCCTGTGTGTGTGTGGTTTGGGTGAACTGCTTGGCTTCTCTGTACTTCTACCTTCCTGGCTGTGGTGTGGTGACAGTCCTAGTGCAGAAACCGGTGGGAGGTTCAGGGAAGGCTGACAGTCCAGGATACACACAGCATAGGCACTGGGCTATCAGAACTCTCATTAGTCTGGGTAGTACCTAGGAGAGAAGACTGTTGTGTCTCGGTTTGAATGTGAATGCCTCGTGGGCCCATGTGTAGATGGTGGCACTACTTTGGGAAGTTATGGTACCTTTAGGAGGTGGATCTGTTAGGACAGACTTCTTTTTCTTTTTCTAATTCCTGATCCACCCAGATGTGGCAAGGAGACTCACACCCTGCTGTCACAGCCAAGAGCCATACCCATGCCGCGCCTTTCTGGCCATGACACACAAGCTAAAATAATTCTTTCTTTCCTTCAGATGCTTCTTAAAATGTATCTAGTTACAACTGTGGGAAAAGTAACCAATACATGTGTTTTCTTACCTTTTTTTTTTCTAGTAGTGTGGAGTGAGCCTACCTATTTGTGCATGTTAGACAGTCAATCACTGATCTATCTCCCTCAGCCCTAATATACATAGCTTCTTTTGTCTTTCCAAAAGTCACACAAATCACTGCTCAAGCCATACAGAAGTGGTCACACACAAAACAGACCGAGAGCCTGCTTCTCTCTCTGCCTTGCCTCTTTCCATCTCTTCAGAGGGAAACCAGGCAGCCTCCCAGGCCTTTCTAGATGTCTGTGTGTTTATAGTAGACATGTACATATGCTTTCTTCAGTTTATTTTAAAAACATACAGGCTCACATTTGTTTTAAAAGCATTAAAAACTCACTATTCCTTAAACTGTCAACCCTCTTACACACACACACACACACACACATACACACACACACACACACACATGACATCATCATTTCTGGGACAGTTCATGTCAGTGGAGATACACGGTCAGCCTTTCCCCTATTTTCCCCACAGCATGTTCCACCCGGGTTTATCCAATCCTTCTCTGCTTGATGGATATTCACATGCCTGCCTTGCTCCCCTCTCCTACCCCCACTTTCTAGCTGTGAGAAAGATGGGGTAGACACATTCGATCACTCATTGTCAGTTTGGGGCTGGTTTGGATTAATGGAAAACATAACATGTTTGATATCTTCCCAGGGGTCTAAGAGATGTCTGGTCATCAGTGCTTTCCATTTCTGGGATATTCCAGTAAGGTAGGAGGGCTGCCCTTAAAGAATATCATAGAGGGCCTGGCTGGGCTGTGACTATCCAGGTTTTGTGCTTGAATTATTTTGGTAATGAATTAGAAGTCCCATGCTTACATGTATTAAGAGAATTAACTATTAATTGTTGTGGATACACATTTAGGGAAAGATGTCCAGGCTGGGGGAGTCCTCAAGTCGCCTTTGAGGGAAAGTAGCATGTATATATAGTCTGTTGTTACATAGCCATCTGTCATCAGGAAGATTCCACAAGGAAGCGATTAGAAATTTCTCTCATTGGCTTTGGAGGACAGAGATAAGACAAGCAGGCTGCTGTGTAGTAATATCTTCTGAAACATTCCTATCCTGGAGGGAGACTTGTTAAGATTTTGAGGGTTCCAGGCCATGGGGTGCCCAATGCCCATCTACAATGCAACCCTTGCAGCTAAGTCTCAAAGAACATCAGAAGAAGGGACAGAAAGACTGTAAGATTCAAATGACCAGGACGTCTGATGGGAGGTTGTGTCTTCCATTTATGACAGGGAAGCTGCACTCATGAAATCTCAACAATGCAGTGCCTAAACAAGACATAAATGATGACAGCACCAATCGACATGATAGGAGAAATATCACGAAGACCTAATCCTAGATGAAGAGTTATAGGCAATCAATGTCTACTGAGAGGAAGATTCAGTCTTCCCCATGGACGAGTCACCTTATAGGTTGTTCAGTCTCAAGTGGTCAGTCCTGAAGCATGCACATATGAGCAACACTAAATGGACTTAGAAGATTGTCTTTGTGTGTGTGTGTGCATGTGTGTGTGCGTGTGTGTGTGTGTGTGCGTGTGTGTGCATGTGCACACCTGTGTTTGTGTAACAATAATAATGAAAAGAAGAAGTCAGTGGGGAGTGTGAAGTTGGAGGAGGAGAGAGAAGAGTGGATATGATGTAAATACAGTACTTAGCTATGAAATTATAAAAGAAAGATTCAAATAAAAAAAAGACTCAGGGTTTATAACTTAAAACATTCTATCCTAGAGAGGCTCCTTAAGACTCAGGATGTAAACATCTCACAACTCTCAGGAAGTCCCTGAAACTTAGGTTCACAGGGCTCCTTTCTCTCCAAGGTTAGATATGCAGTAAGGACTGAAGGTGAGAAAGGGGACTCTCTGACCTGCCAACCTACCAGTGAGTCCCTCAGAGAGCTCTGAGGTTGCAGCTTTCCTGAGTTGTCACCCATGCTGGATGGGTTTTTGGGTGACACACCTGCTTTTGAGTTGTCCCTGCCTTTGCAAGGAGCTCCTCACCCATACTCCTGGAAATAACTCCAATAGACTCATGGATTCAAGTTGGACTTTGGTAGAATCTTTGTTCCCTTGTTGGTGCTCTATCTGGGGAGAGTAGATGGTTCTCCATGTCTCTCCACATAAAGTCGCCCAACGTAGGCATAATTAAGAGAATCTTTGGTTACAGATGTGGGTGGACTTTGAAACCTGAAGCATGCCCTGGTGAAGATTGGGCTGAGACCTGAGACTGGGAAGTAGATAGGAGAGTAGTCCTTCCACATTATAGGATAATGGCTCCTGTGAAGTCATTTCAAAATGAAGAGGAAGCAGCCATGTTCAAACAAGAGGCAAGATCCAGGTCAGGGTAGGGTGAAGCCCATGGGACTGAGCAATGAGTGCAAGGTATAGGGACCAGAAAGCTTGGTTTTGGAGCCCTGAATGTTACCTGAGGTAAGTCTATTTATCACACAGTCTTCCTGTCCAGGCTGAGGATATTTCAAAATTAGGCCCGAGAAGGGGAGAAACAATGTCCACACCAAGTTTCAAACAAAAATGATAATTCCCCAGAAGAGAATCAGAGTCCCGAGAAGTCACCAGGAGACTACACACCTGGGAAAATGACAGCATATCAGAGAGCAGCTTCAACCTCAGGGTTCCTTCTTAAGAGCTTGGGTAGGAACAGGACTCCTGGGATGGGGACAGAGGCTGCTTGCTCAGGCCTGAGTGAGAACCAGGAATCCTGAGTCAAGACCTGAGTCTGCATCTTTCCTGAGGACCCAGATGCTAGGTTAGTTGGGCCCAGGGAAGAGGGGGTGGCTCTATGGCTGCAATGAGGACTATGAGTGATCCATGGGACTCAGATAGTCTCTGTTAGGGGTCCCTGATGAGGGATGGCCATCTAGAGGCGTTGCTGAGTTCATTCTGTGGGACTGACGAAGAACTGCATGACCTGGAAGAAGACTCATGCAGCAAAAACAAAAGTGACAGGCCATTGATGGGAGGGGTGCAGGGGCGGCCTCTGCCAGGAAAGAGAGAGGACAAATGGCGGGAGAACAAGAGCAGACAGCTGCAGGTGCACGGCACACAGAAAGAAATAAACTCTGTGTGAGGGGACAACTCCCCTCCCCATTGAGATTATGGGAAGAACCCCAGAAGTGGAAGGTGGAAGTCCACCCCAGCCTGGGGCCCTTCCTTTTCTGGCCTGCCTCCCTTTCTCTCCTATTGGTTCGTCTTGCGGTCCATTAGCAACTACTTGTAACGTTGCAATGTCTTCAGTGGTGTGTGTGTGTGTGTGTGTGTGTGTGTGTGTGTGTGTATGTGTTTGTGTTTGTTTATGTTAGAGTTAGGGGGCAAACCTGGGATCAAGAAGCATCCCTTCTTAAAGGGGACCAGTCCCTATTTTCCAGATAGGTCCAAGTTCCTTCATCCTTAGCGTGGCAGGGGCCATACGTCCCCCTGGGCAGGACAGTTGACTCCAGCCAGGCTTGGAGCTCAGTGGTTTTCACACAGTGACACTTTCCCCCTTGTGTGGACCCTGCTCTGGTTCCCTTTAGGTGCTGAGAGCCCAGCTGCCTCCTGGTCTGCTGATTAATACAATGCTGTTTCCTGCTCTGTGTGGTTATTGGATTTGTGTTTTCTGTAAATGTTGTTTCTCTTGTATTGTAGTCTAATCAAATGGCTGCCAGCAACACAACCTCAGAAACAGCTCTTCTGACTATGAGGATATTTTTCCAGCTAAAAGCTATTCATGGCCTTGTTCATGTATATTTCAGCACTGCTTTGTTGGGAATTATTCACATAAGAAAAAAGAAATATGTTGCTGGGGGGAAAAAAAAACTCAAAGCAACACAGTGTGAAACCAACAGGCTTCTCCTGCGCACTTCCCACAGAGGGCTGTGTGTATCCGCAGGCCTCAGAGGGTACCCAGGGGCAACTCTCAGACACACTTGGAGCTGGCATTTACTGGGTCCAGGCTCTCTTTTCCTGGAAGCTTCTGGAATCTGTGATCAGTCCCATGTGTCTTAACTTGCTTCTTGCTCTGGAGATCTGTAGCTGTAATGAAAATACCGTCACAATGATGTAAAAGTCCTTATTGGGATGAGCAATTCTGAATGTCCAGTGTTGGGGCTGCAGAGGGAGGCTACAGAATTTTGTAAACTGATTTTTATTATTGTACATCAACTATACACAGCAATGTGCCACATCATGGTGTTTCTTATAAGTACCTAGTGTATTTTGATCATATGTACCCTTGTCCATTACTCTTGACCCTCCTATTCATGTTCATTGCCTTTCTCTTCCCAAGTAGCTCTCCTTCTACTTTCATGTCTCTCTCTCTCTCTTTTAAACCTGCGTTTCATTGGTTTCTTTTTCTGTTTTTTTTTTTAATAGGAGCATGAGTGGGAGCTTGTTTACAGGAGCATGCAAACCTTATTAATGGAAGGCTGAATATATTAATAGTGGAAGGAAGACAACTAATAAGTTTTACTAGGCTCAAAGATCACTGTGGCCGATCAAGTAAAAGCCACAGACAGACATACAGAAGGATGATGCTCTTAGGGCAAGAACAATAGAGGAAGCATTGGAGGTGGAATCGGAGGCTCATGTTATTGGGGTTGTGATACCTGTGCACCCCACCCTTTAGTCAGATTTGATTGCCTAACTTAGGCTGAAAGAGGCCTAAGGCTCAAGACGCAACACTCCTATAGTAAGAGAGAAGGTAGCCGGCATGACTTACCCTGTAAGTCTTACAGTGTGGGATCTCTGATAGGCCTAGAGAGACTTCCCCTAGAGGACTTTCGCCCACAGTAGGGCTGATTTGACTTTAGTTGACCCCTCAAAGGTCCCTGTGGAAATGTTTCTATTTCCTTTACTTTAGCCTCTGGCTTGCAGGGGCTGAGCTGGGTTGGATAAGGCCTTTTCTACAGGGATGTTGGCTCATGGAGAAAGCTGCATCCCTCCCCCTCCCTCCGCCATGGCTTCTGAGCCAACATGGGGTCTGGAGGAATTGCATGAGGTCTGCAAGTGGTGCCACAAGAGGCCTGGTGGCAGCAGAGGCAGGATGTGTGTAAACGCATCCAATTCCTACAATGAAGTTCCTAGGGTGGAGACTCTGTAATGGTTTTATGGGAGAGTGGTTCACCTCTCAGGTCCAGGATCAGCATGTACCCTCCTTTTAGGGCTGCTCTGGACTGTTCCTTCCTCTGTCCCTTCAGGTCCTGGTGGAGGACTTCATGTCCTCTCCTGCTGCTCTTCCCACTTGGAAGGTCACCCCCACCTCTGAGGGGCATCTCTGTGGGATGAGGTTTGTGCTGTCTAAGGGCACCCTTTCCTGCTTTTGGCTCTTTCCCAGGGAACTGGACCTTTCTTCCACGAAAACAATTACAAATTATATTTTATGTCTGTGTTGGCAAAAACAGACAGAACACAGAAGCAGAGTTTCCCATTACCTTGGGAGATGGTTGAAATGTTCCTGTTGGACCTGGTACCCCCTGCTGTGCATCACACAGGCTGCACACTAGGTGACCAGCCTGAGCATTGAAAAAGTGGTGACTCCCAACCCTGGTGCTTCGGCTTCGTGGTCTTGGGCTTCCACAGTTGTAAATCTAACGACTTTTATTACTAGAGGAATTTTACACTGCCTATTAGCATAGCAGTTGGGAACTTAATTGGTAAAATTAAGGACCGGTGCTTAAGAACTTACAGTAAATACTCACTAATAGATTGATAGGAGAGAGCCTACTGGGACATCTGGTGCAGCTATTTCTATTGGATGCAGTCCCCAAAGTGAGAGGAAACTTATCTTTATGGGCACCTGTTTCCTGGCCTCAGATACTTTGAAGCTGAGGGAGGTGAGCACTTGTGGGAAAGTCAGTGAGATCTGGGTCAGTTGGAAAGGGGAAAGAGTGGGTGGGGGTGGGGGTGGGGGGATGGAGGAGGGGATGGGAGAAAGAGCTGGAACTTCACTGAGGACCCATTACCTGGCTTGCTACAGGCAGCTCGTGTTGGAGACAAAATCCCATTCTATGACATCCTAATGAGGACGGCAGCAGAGGGTGGCTGCTGGAGTGCCCAAGGCTCTTGACTGCTTCATAGCAGTGAGAGCCAAGTGCTTCTCTTGTGAGCTTGTGCTGTGATGAATCATCTCGATGATTAGCTTCACTGGACAGAGAAACACCTAGATCAGGTGTGTACTGTGACGGTGCTTCCCGGGAGGATGAACTGAGAGCGTGTGATGGGTAATCTTCACTGTCAACTTCACTAGCTTAGAATCACTATGGAAATGACCACCTGGGGGTGTCCATGGGTCTATTTCCAGAAAAGTTTAACAGAAGAGGGAAGACCCGTTCTGCATGTGGGCAGTGCCATTCTGTGAACTGGGATCTCAGACTGCATCAGGAGAAAGCTTGCTTCCTTGGTACAGGATGAACGGTTGTGACACCCAGAGTTCCACAGTAGCCTCCAACCCCTCAAATGGTGAGTCAGAATAAACTCATCCTTCTGTAAGTTGCATTTTGTCAGACATTTCTGTCAGAGGAATGAGAAAATACTCGGAAGACTTGCCCTTAATGGGGCTCTGGTGGAATCAAAGGGTAAGGAGAGAGACCCTACTACCATAGGCATGCATTCTCTCTACTTCCCAAATCTGCCACCGTGTGAACATCTCCAGGGAGGATTAGCCAGGTGGGCAAGACCCAGCCCGAACGTGCGTAGCACTGTCCTATAGGTTGGAGCGTGGGTGAAATAAAAGGGGGAAAAGGAAAAAAACCAGTAAGTGCAGCGGGCTCTGTGGCCACTTCCGGTCATGTGGTGTGAGCAGCTCCACCGAGCCTGCCTCACTATCATGGATAGAAGCCCTGAGATAATTAAACTTGTCTGTTCTCAAGCTGTTTGTCAGGCATTCTGTCACAACAGCGAGAAAGCTAACCAAGACACGCCATTATCACGGCGCCCTCTCTCTTATGTTTCCTCAGCAAGCAGGGTGCAGGGGAGAGGTCCCACACGAGCAGGCCTGTGGGGTCTGTGGGGTCTGCCCCGCCGCCCAGGGCAGCAGGTGAGATTCCAGCGGCTCCCGGGTCGCCTGTCTGTAAATCCGTGTTCCCTCGGAGGATTTCAAATCGACTGCAACTGGAAGGAGTCCCAGAGGAACTCTGGCAATAACAAAACCAAACCTGGAGGACCTCTTTTCTCCATGTCCGCTCTGATCACATTCTACTCATTTTCAGGAATTATTCCCTCTTGCCTGTAGGACGGTCCTTGTGGGCTCTGAGATGTTGAACAAAATTTGCTTCTGGTCCTCCCAGTGACAGTTGTGCCACAAGGGCTTCCCGGTTTCCTGCGGGTAGATAGTCTTCACTTGGCTTTACCGTGCTTAATGGGGAAGGCAAAGCCAGAGTGGCACCCTCAGGATGGAATCTGGGGTTGCCCTGGCAGTATTCCCCATGTTCTGCAGTTCCCCTCCAGGGGTTTGAGAAAATGGGGGCTGGCACGGCTTCAGGAGTGGAAGGAGTTGCTTCCATAGGGCAGCACTTGACTGCAGTCCACTGGTGCGTCTGAGACAATGGGTCCTTTTTCAGAGTTGCCTGAACAGTGACGGAGTGACCGAGGCTGGGCTCCAGTGAGCTGCAGGTGAAACTGCAACAGGGAACAGTTGAGCCATACTGGGGATGACTGAGTTCGGTATCCCTCTTGCCACATCCTGGGTCCATCCCCCTTGGCTGAGCCTCAGCATCCTGGAAGAGCTTTATTGTTTTATTAATTAATAATTAATTAATTGATGTGGTGTGTGTATGCCATGGTGAGTGTGTGGAAGTCCATTTTCTCTCTCCACCAAGTGGGTCCTGGGGATAGACCTCAAGTTGCTAGGCATGATGGTAAATGCCCTTTTCTGCTTAACTATCTTGCCAGCTCATTTATTTTTGTTTTTTGAGACAAGGTGTGACATAGCCTGGTATGGCCTTGAACTCATTATATAGCCAAGGCTGGCTCACACTCCTGCTCCTCCTGTGTCTACCTTCCAAGTGCTGAATTACCAATGTTGACATTGACACCATGCATCTGGAGAATTTTATGTTTACAAAAGACTTTCTTTTGTTTATTCTTTGACAGTTTCATACATGTAACCAATATAGCTTGACCATACCCAGCCAACTCTCAGATCCCACTCCAGCCACCCCACTCCCAATATGTCATCTTGAAGAGTCCCGTTCTGCCCCCCTTCCTCCCCAGGCAAGGTTTCTCTGTCGTAACTCTGGCTGTCCTGGAACTCATTCTGTAAACCAGGCTGGCCTCAAACTCACAGAGATCCACCTGCCTCTGCCTCCAGAGTGCTGGGTTAAAGACGTGTGCCACCACTGCCTGGCTTTGAAGAGTTTTTAATGCTCATTTTTAAGCTACCCCACTCCCTGTGTTTTAAGAGAGGTGATAAAGGCCTGGAGTGTGTACAATTAACAACCTTGTCTTTACTGGCCCTCCACAGTTTTAAAGAAATTGTCCCTACTTTATCCAGCTAGATTAAAAAAATTAGAAAAGAGGTAAGAAAAAGAGAGGTAAGTGACAGTTGAGCAGTCCCACTGTAGGAATGACAGCAGCCAGGACCCCGGCTCAGGCTACTTAGTTCATTTCAGGACTGTTGGAGACACAAATTCCTGGTCCCCATGAAATGTGAGGCCAGTGAACTGACACCAGGAGGTGGTACTCATGTGCAGGCAGGCTGCCCTGTGCTTTCCTTGGATACAAATCTAGCTTCTGGGGCACATACGAGGACCACAGGTCGCCCTTGAGTTGTGGAGCAGAGCGCCAAGCACCTTCAGGCCTTGTGTTGTCTGGCACTAACTCAGGCCTTGCAGTACTGGAGTCAGCTGCCTCCTGGGTCCCACCAGGCTTCCAGTTCTGCATCCTACAGCCAAAGAGATACTCAGGGCTCTGCAAGGTTCTTCTACTCAATAATAATGCACTCCAGGGGGCAGCTGCAAGACCATCAGTTAAAACAGACCACTAATTTCTAACACAAAGCCAATGCCATCAGAGCCCCTGGGAGCAGCCTGGAGGTGGAGCTTGTCATGTATCCTAATGGGCCAGGATCCCATATGGTCTTCTCCAACTTGGTGGTTTGTGCAAACCAATGTTGGCTTCCCTGGTGGGCTGGGAGGTGGCCACTGGAGTTGGGTAAGCCACCTTGGGTATGCTTTTCTAGCCTGATGTTGCTGGGGCTGTGAAGTAGGGGGGCGACCAAGACTCCTCCCCAGATATTGCTTCTGCTGCTCCACCTTGACACTAAATGTCAGCCACGCTTACAGCTGACTCTGTCAGCTTCCTCTCAGACACTGCTGGGAATCCTGACAGTTTGGAGTCCTCACTCTCTGTCTGTGCCACCTTTGTTTTGTGTTCTTGTTTTGTATGTGTTTGTTTAGCAAATTTAATGGAGTAAAAGCTGATTTCCTCAGGCACTGTCAAACACATGCCGGTGAGTGGAGCTGGAGCAGTTTTTCTGGGGGTGTTTTAGTAAAATATTCAGAGGAGTACCCCTGCCACCCCCCTCCCCAGCTCAGGATTTCTCCTCTGGGAGTTTCTTATGAACATCCTCAGTGTTCTATGAAGTTGCGCATCCCCACAGGGCTCATTACATCAAAAGCCTGCAAACAGTCTGAGCATTCCCCAGGATGAATTAGTGCAAAGGAAATACTACAGAGCCACACAAGGACACGTCATCATTAAGGCTCAACACTCAGGGGCTGGGGAGACAGCTTAGTGAGTAAGATGCTTGCCGTGCAAGTGTGAGGGTTGGAGTGTGGATCCCCAGCCCCCGTGTAAAAGTTGGGTAGGCATGGCAGTCTGCCTGATCTTAGCACTCAGGACAGGAGACAGTGGATTCCTAGAACAAGCTGGCTATCAATGTTTGATGAGCCCTGGGCTCCAGTGAGAGACCCTGTCTCAGTATACAAGGTGGAGAGTAATTCAGGAAGATACCCACTGACAATCTCGGCCTCTACATGCACATACCACATGCATGTGTACCTGGACATACATGTGCCTACATACATGCAAAATATTCATCCACACAAGTATATATACCACACACACACACATTAAAAATGATCCAGCATTCAAAAGGAATCGATCATGTTAGGGATGAAGCCCAGATGGTAGAGTGCTTGCCTGGTATTCTCCACACAGCAAAAGAGATGATTGTTGGTGTAATGGAACACACCTGTAATCCCAGCATTCAGGAGACAGAGGCAGGTGGATCTCTGAGTTTGAAGTCAGTCTGGTCTACATAGTAAGTTTCAGGCCAGCCAAGAATTACATAGTGAGACCTGTCTCAAAACAAAATACCACACCCCAAATCAAGCGAAAAGCCAAAAAAACAGAAGAAAAAAATTACAAAACATTTGATCATTCGGGAAGGACTCATAATAAATGTAATTCCAAAAGACATTAAAAGAGAGGATACAGTGAACCTTATTTTGGTTCAGGAAAAGAAAGAAAGTAGCATCCATGAAGATGCTTGGAGGTACCTACAGGAATATGTGTCTTTGTGGATGTCTCTGGCACATGTCTGAATCTTAAAATATTTATTATGTATCACAGCGTTGGAGGATCATTCCTGGGGGGTGAGGGTTGCTATTCTATTTTTTTCACTGTTTAAAAAATCAGTAACAGTTATTCTACAATGTGTATGTTATAGATTGAATCTGGAATGCATCCCCAAAGTTCATGTGTTAAGGCTTGGTTCCCAACTCGGGGTGATACTGATGGAAACCTTAATGGGTGGAGCTTCATTGGAGAAAGGTCACTGGCATGTGCCTTGAAAGAGTATAAGAACCCTGGCCTGCTTGCAACCCTCCTCTACTGCCTCTTTCTTTCCCCGCATCCTGGCCACCATGAAGTAAGCAGCTGTCTTCTCCAACACCTTCCTTCCAGCAGTTTCTCTCTCACAAAGGGCTTAGAAGCAACAGCGCTGTGAAGAACCAAATGTTTATAGACTGAACTCTCTGAAAACTATAAATTGATGTAAATAAGCACATAGAACAAATATTAAATAAATAAACATTTATGAGGCATTTTGCTACAGTGGCATAAGGCTGATGGGTAGGTGTTGTTCTCTGGAATCCATGTTATTGAATGCTAGTGCTGGTGTTAGGAGCTCATGTGGACTCTGTCTCAGCAGATGCTTCCCAGATAGGAGGAGGGGGGCAGGCTTGGGCTGAGTGCTCTGCTGGAGCCCTTACTAGCTGCTGATTTGAGCTGTGGAAGAGAGAAGCGGTTCTTGGGGGACTGGTCCAATTTGTAACTGACATCAACTTCCTTTGTAAGTCTGTGGTTCACTGTCAGCTCTTGGAGTTCCCATGATCTTGGTTTCTTGGGACCTTGATTTTACTACCTGGTACCCCCATTCAATTCTGTCTGTCTCCTCCCTCTTCTCTGTTCCTCTGCCTTCTCATCTGTCTTCTTTCCCGGTTTGTCTTTTTTAAAAAAATTGGGTAAAATACCTATAACATAAAACGTATAACGGCTCACTTCTAAGAGTACAGGTCATATGGTTGTGCAGCCATCATTACCATCTGTCTCTGGAGTGCTTCTTCACACTCTGAGATTGTCCCCATAAAACACTGGCTCCCATTTCCCTCCCCAGCCCCGGCACCCACCTTCCTACTTTCTGTCTATGATTTGACAACCCTAGGGACCTCATGTAGAGGGAATTATGAAACATTTGCCTTTTGTGTTTGTACTATTTCATTTGGTGTGATGCCCTTGAGGTCTGTCCACATTGTAGCGAGTGTCAGAATTTTCTTCCCTTTGAAGAATGAATTCTATTTCATTGTATGGATGGACCATGTTCTTTTTTAAAGTTTCATGTCTACTAAGCCCAATGATAGCCTAAAAGTTTGGCTTCCAGCTTGGTGCACTGACTGCTCAGTACAGGTGGGGATGTCGAGTCTCAGAGAGGACAGTGTCTTGCTCAAGGTCACATTTCTGGGCAATATTGGGGATAATGGGCTCCAGTTTCACAAGTGAGTTAATACACTTGAAATGCAGCCCTCAACTCAGTCTTGGGGCTTCTCAAGTGTTCGCCTCTTACAGAGTATCTGGGAGAGAAAGGAAGCATCAAGGTGATACTTAGCATGCGATATAGAATGGACTTTTGTAAATGAAAGAAGTCGCAGTCAGGAGGGGAGGCATCTTTCTGAAAGGCATATGGCTGTTGCTGGCCCATGGTCTGAGACACAGGGTCTCCTGCCCTCAGCTGGGATTTTAGCACATGGTGAGTCAGCCTTGGGCTTGGAGTCTGTGCTTGTGGGTACAAAGCTGAAAGTGGTGAGGGGGAGAGGGTTTCTGGGTACAAGAGGGTTAGTAGGCATCATGGAGAAGGAAGGGAGTTAGGAGCTTCTAGGAGCCTGCCTTTCAAATGGGCGACAGGGCAGACCACGCAGAAGGCATGATTTAGGAGACATTTCTTCTATCAGGTTCCAATGGGGACTGTCATCCGTCTCCTCCATAGAGAACATTCTGAAGCAAGCATACATCTTCAGGCAGAGAGATTTTGCTCTCTGGCAGTGTGTGACCAGGGAGACATTTATTCAGAGCATATAAAGTATCCTGCTATCAACTCCCCACAAAATCGTGATTCTGCTGCAGACTCACCATTAGGAGGCATATCTTTATAATAATGGGACATTTCCAGCCTGAACACAACACACAGTAGGATGCTAGGGCTGTGTGTGTATGTGTCCCCACCCCAGAGCCTGTTCTGGCCAACAGGGGAGACAGCCAATAGCATGGAGCATACTCCAGTAAAGCATCACCTTCTTAACCATGGCCATGACATTTGCAGAATCTTCCTTGTTTCAAGTCACCACAGATTCCAAAATGTAAACGTAGGTGTTGTGTGGAGTTCATGCCTATAGCGTACTGGCAGTGTTAAGGGTCAGGAGATTGGGCAGGCATTCTTAAACCACAAGTGTAGCCCCAGAGCCCAGCCATCCCATAGACATCAGGTGCTGTCTGCTGGTTAGCCTTGATCTTGAGATACTCAGGGGTGTGTGTGTGTGTGTGTGTGTGTGTGTGTGTGTATCTGTGTATATTGATGGGTGGGATGGGTGTGAGAGTATTAATCTGAACAAACATCCAACTGTGCATACATACTAAATAGAAATTCATAAGGACCAATCTGGGTAAATGTGGGTATACCAAATTCTAGAAACATCTATTTTGTCTGAATAAATTATGTGTTAAAATTCTTGTCAGGGGTTTGGAAACTAGAAAAGTTGAAGGAAGCAGATGAAGGGTTCAGGGCTATGACACACCACAAGGATCCCTTCTGATGGTTTGGTGTGTTTTCTGTTTTCCTGTGTTCACGTCCACTGCTGGCTTCAGCTCTGAAGTTGTGCTGGTTAGTTCTATGCCAACTTAACATACGCCAGAGTTGTTTGAAAGGAGGGAAACTCAATTGAGAAAATGCCTCCATAAGATCTGGCTGTAGGGCATTTTCTTAATTAGTGATTGATGAGGGAGCATCCAGTCCATTGTGGGTAGTGCCATCCCTGGACTGGTGGTCCTGGGTTCTGTAAGAGAGCATGCTGAGCAAGCCATGAGAAGCAAGTCAGTAGCAGCATCCCTCCATGGCCTCTGCATCAGCTCCTGTTTCTAGGTTCCTGCTCTGTTTGAGTTCCTTTCCTGACTTCCTTTGATGATAAACAGTGATGTGGAAGTGTAAGACAAATAAACAGTTTTCTCTCCAGCTTGCTTTGGGCATGGTGTTTCATCTCAGTGATTGTAGCCCTGATTAGGACAGAAGTCATTGGCACTGTGACTCCCAGTTCTCCACAAATGCTACACCTCTGTTATCTAGACCCCTGCTGACTCTGTCCTTCATGATGCCCAGTGTGCCAATATCCTTCCGTGACAAAGCCTGGGTTGTCCTCTTAATGGCTAGTTTCAGTCCCTTGTCCAATAAGGAGCCAGCAGCACTTGGGGCAGGGGAAGAAGTGAAAGTTAGGGGAGCCTTTTCCCCTGCTGCTTCTTGCTGGGTGTGTTCCCTGGCAGCCCCTCCTTACACCTACATTTCCTTAATCCACAGACCTCATTCATCCCTTGGCTACTGGTCCTCCACTGCTGATTGGTGGTGATGGCTGGTCCATAGGAGCCTCATCTCCTGGGGTGAGGTCTGTATCTCCTGTGAGTTCCCCTTTTCTGCCACTGGTCAGACTTAGGCCACTCTGAGACACAGTCACACAGACGTCCCTACTGCTTGAATGAACACCAGGGCAGGGCTTACACAGTCAAGTTCAAGGGCAGGCTGTGCTGGCTTTGCCTGGTGTGTAAGTGGTTTTCTCAGGCTGATTGCTGAAACTGTATGCAATGGTTAACACTGATCTCAACTTGACAGGATCTACAATGACCTAGGAGTCAAATCTCTGGGCATGTCTATGAGGAATTTTCTAGATGGGCTTAACCGAGGAGGGAAGATCCACTCTAAAGTGGTGGCACTGTTCTGTGCTCAGAGGTTACAGACTGGATAGAAAGGACAAAGTGAGCAATGCACCACATTCATCTCTCTGCTTCCTGACTGTCGGTTCAGTACGACTACTGCCTTATATGCTTTCCCAGCCATATTGGACTGTACTTTCAAACTATGAACCAAAATAAACCTTAAGTAGTTTTGTCACAGCAGTGAAAAAGTGACTAACACACCACAGAACACATGTCTGGAGATATTTCCCGGGATGGCTGTCTGTTGATGTAGATATGGATTACTCTGCTCCTCAACTGGCTGTCCTAACTGACTCTCCTAACTGACTCTTCTTACTGACTGCTTCAACTGACTCCTGTGTCTGACTCTTCAACTGACTCTTTTTAACTGACTCTATTAACTGAATCTTCAACTTGCTTCTCAATTGCCTCTTCAATTGACTCCTCTGTCTGCTCCTGTGTCTCTGATTCTCTAACATATTTACTCCTATATAACTCTCCTTAACTCAGCCAAGAGCCTGCCTTTTCTTGTGAGTGCTGGGCATGTCCTTACTCTGCTAATTCTTCCTCTGATTAGTATCTTTGTTTGCCATTCACTCTGACTCATCTCAGACATCACTTCCAGTGTGACAAGACTCTGAGTTCTGCTTCTTGTGTCAGCTTCCATTGTTCTTTTTTCTAGGGATTAAAGGCATGGACCACCATTGCCTTCTGAATATTCTGATTAAAGGTGTGTTTACATTACATCCAGACCACACAGGCTCTGAATGTAGACCCCTTTCATACAGGGCTTTTCCTTTACAGCTAGTCACTAGTGGGCCATACCTTTCTCTGGCTGACATCAACATTCAGTAATGAAAGGGTCACAACTGCAAGTGCCAGGAATTCCCTGACTCAGGGTGGATTGTGCCTGGCCAGTCTCTAAACTGGACAGCGTGTCTGCTTCCTCAGAGTCCATGTCCTTGCTTCACAGACAGGGAAACTGGTGCTCCGTTAGTGACTCACTCCAAGCAACACATTTTATCAGTAGTTAAAGTGTGGTTTTCAATCAGGGAATTTGTCTTTTACGTCTCTAAAAATACACTAGACTCCGATTATGAAGCTGTCTCCATCCTGCTTCAGTTCTACTTGTCCCCTGGGTCTCATACCCTGTGCGACTGCAAAATCACCAGGTTCTCATTGTGCTAAAACAAGACTCCGAGGCATCCTGAGGTGGCTGTTCAGTTTCCCTGGGGATCAGCACCTTGGATGGCTGCTTACACAGATCTGGAAGATGGGTGTAACTGTCCATTGTCAGAGCCCACCATTCTCCACCACTTGGTCCAGTTTGAATTAAAACTCAGACATCCCCCCTACCTTAATGAGAGGTGAGTGACAGCAGTTGTGCTCGCTGAGCACTGTTCTGCAGGTGGAGGGCATGAAGGGTGGGGCTGGAGTGGGCATCTATCTCTGCCCTTAGTGGTTCTTAGGAGAAAGGAGCGGATCTCAACAAGGTGGAGGCATCCAAGGCCTTGGAGATTTGCCTTTTTTACCTTCCTACTTTGGAGCAGTTTTATACTTAGAGGAAAGTTGCTAAGATGGTACGGGGTGGGGGGTGCGGTCTCCAGGCACTCCTCACTTGGCTCCCCCATTTTGGCATCTACCTTTCTGTGTTTATCCTTATGCACTGCTGCCCACACTCCCGACTTTATCTTCATGTCACCAGCTTCTCCACCCCACCAGGATTTAATTCAGTACACAATGTTACTCTAGTTCCTTAGTCTCCTCTGATCCATCTCCATTTCTCAGACTTTCTTTTATAGAGTTGTTTTCCTTGATTTCACTGACATCTCATTACTGGTCATGTGCTGTGAGAATCTTTCTTAGTTTCTTGTTAGAATGACGTGATGAACTTTTTTTTTTTTTTTTTTTTTTTTCCAAGACAGGGTTTCTCTGTGTATCAGCCCTGGCTGTCCTGGAAGTCACTCTGTAGACTAGGCTGGCTGGCTTCTGACTCACAGAGATCTGCCTGCCTCTGCCTCTCTTTCCAGTGCTGGGATTAAAGGCGTGTGCCACCATGTTGGACTGGCGTGATGAACTTTAGGAAGAAGGCCACAGAGGGAAATGTTCTCACCACACCCTCTCTGGGCACCTGACTCTACATCATGGTTCTGGAGACTTGTTTAAGACCGTTCCGGCCGGGTTTCCTGGCTCAGGTCTCTCTCCTTCCTGTCTAGGAAGCAAGTGGCTGAGTGCAGCCACACTCATTGAGGGGTGATGGAAATGCCACTTGCAACACTGAATGATTTAAAATAAATCTTAACCTCCTCTTCCCTTATTACTTATTCATGCACTCATCAGCATCACTAGGAGCATGTGCATATTTAGTTTATACTTCGTGTTGTCACTCTAGTCCTTCCAGTATTGGCAGTTGGAAGCGTTTTCAGTGTCCTTCCTGTGTCCTCTGCCTGTCCTGTCCTTTTGTTTCTTTCTTTTTTTTTTTTTTTTTGTTTTTTGAGAACTTGTTACTTCCTGGTACTTTAAGGTACTTCATCCTCATCTCTCATTTTTTATGGCTTTAGAATCATCCCCATTCATTCTGGGGAATGGTGTTAAGCAACCAGAACAGGGCATCCGCATGCTCATTGCTGCCAAGCTGCTGCCCCTCTGCCCTCTTCAAGTCTGTCTAGCTCAGCATCCGACCAAACATGGGTCCGTACTGCTGTGTCTACCTCTAACCCAAGAGCTTTCTGGCCTCCTTCTTGCCCATCTGGAATATCCTCTCTGCCTGGAAGATTCTGGCTTCCTCTATCCATTCTCCATCATTTACAGATCCATCCTGATACACAGGACAAGTAGCTTCTGATGGGAGGTATGAGGAGACTGTGGCTTGGTGTGTGTGGTGGTTTGAAAACGGCCCCCATAGCCTCATAGGGAGTGGCACTAGTAGGAGGTATGACCTTGTTGGAATAGATGTGGCTTGTTGGAGGAAATATGTCACTGGGGGAGAACTTTGATATTTCAGAAACTCAAACCAGGCCCAGTGGCTCACTTGCCCTTCCTGCTGCCTGCTGATCTGGAAGTAGAATTCTCAGCTATCTCTCTAACACCATGTCTGCCTGCCTAGTGCCATGTTTCCTATCATTCTGACAATGGACTAAACCTCTGAACTATAAGCCACCCCAAATTAAAGGCTTTTTTTTTTTTTAAAAAGTAAGACTTTCTGTGGTTACGGTGTCACTTCACAGTGACAGCAACCCTAACTAAGACAGTGTATTAGAATGCTGGACTGCCTGCCACAGCTAATCGGGTGACTTGAACAATGCAAGCTCCTTTTTCTCACTGTTCTGGAGGCGGATGTCCAAGACCAAGGTTCTGGCAGGATAGGTTTCTGGTGAACAGATGGTCTTCTCTGCGCATCCTCACCTGTTTGTCTCTGTATGTGTGACTGTGTCCTAATCCCCTCATCTCATAATGACATGAGCCACCCAGGTTAGGCTCTCCCATGATGACATCCTGGATATGAACCACTTCTTTACAGACCTGTCCTCAGATGCAGTCACATGCTGAGGTATAGGGTACCAGGACTTATGAAGTTGAGTGAGCCACAGCTGAGCCCCCAACACCCACGAAGGGCCTTGAGCACTGGAGGAGGCAGATACCAGGTGGCATCTGAAGCTGAGGACAGAAGCACAGTGGGGCTTGCAGGTGGACAGTTTGCTGTCAGCAGGGACTAGAGCTTTCAGCAGCCTGCATGCTCACATAGTGCCCCAGGCCTCTGATTTTTTTTCTGTCGCTGTATCTGAGCTCTGTAGCCTTATTTGCTGGAAGCCAAATGTAACTGTTACTTTTTCAGTTGTAACTGAATTCTGCCTCCTGGTTCTCTTGCCTGGCTTATAACTGCTTGTAACTGAAAGATAGTTCTGAGACAGATTTTTAACTTGGAGCTTTTCTAACCTCCTAACTCTAAGAGGTTAGAAAGGAAAAGAGAGAAAGGAAGAAATCTTTACAGCCCCTTCTGGCTCTCTTTATCTGGCTAAACCTGGAGAACTGGACTCACTTCTAACATCTTCTATCCTGTTAACTGTCCTCTAACATGCTTTCCCTTCAATTGTCTTCTGTCTCAGCCTGGTGACTGCCTTCCTTCCCATCTACTGTCCCTTGCCACTAACTATCACTGCCAACTACCACTCCCTCTTCTATAGGGCTTCCAAGCTATTCCCAGAAGTCCAAGTGGAATGTAACTATAAGGAAGGTTGCACAGTACAAAACACTTCTTGGTAAAGTCCCACTATACAGGCCCTTCTAGATTTTCCCCTTAAAATATACTTTAGAGTCTCCCTTTAAGAAGTAGGTTTAGTTCTCATTGAAGCCTGGAAAGGACAGTGCCATCAGAGAGAGTGCTACTGAGAATAGCATAGCCAGTTCTGTCAGGAGGTGGCTCCTGGGAGCCCCAGCATGGAGTTGTGAGGAGGCAGAGAGAAAGAGCATGGGAATTTGGGAAGAAGATGCCAATGCTATGTGAATAGAACTGTCCCCACTGCAGTCAAGCACTTTAAATTGCCAGTCAGACATATCTTTTTTTATCATGTGTGGATTGGGGGGGGGTTCAGCCAATCAGCTAGCTTCACCTTACTGAAAGGCAAGAGAGGAGCTCCTGGAGAAAGCTCCCAGAACAGCAGGGAGCCAGCCTTCCTAGACCTTGCCATTGTTTGTAACCTCCACATGCTATAGATAATTCCCTGTGCAATGATGGAACCCCTTTTCTGCCCAACTCTTGAGAGTGAAATGAGTTTTGTGGCACATGATGTTTAAGTGTGATTAGCCTGAGTCACAGAAGACAGGACATAAGGATGAGTGCACGAGGTTGGTATTCTCATTTCGAATCAGTTTATGGGCCCTGTGGAGCATGAGCCAGGCCCAGCCCAAGTTTGCAAGTGGCAGATTTGTCAAAAGAAAGGCTTGTTAATCAAACCTAATGGCCTCTGATAGGTTTCTGTGAGTTTCATATTCATTTGTGATAATTGCCTTCTTCTCAATGTGTGATTTTCCTATGGAAGTCAGTCAAACGATCTCAGATGTACAGTTAGAAAGAGCCTCTCAGTATATGGACGTCTAAGTGTAATTTTAAAGAAAGCACGTGGAAGGAAGTTTGATTAAATAGACTTTATGGCTTTGGTTTTCTAAACAACAGAAGTTAATTGCAGGGGAGGGTGCTTGCCCCTGCATGGAATCCTCCATCCGAGCAGTTTGCTAAAACCCAAAGTGTTAGTCTTGCATTTATTCATTATGCAAATACAGCATATAAACTATTCCATCAAGCACTTTAAACAGTCAGCCAAACACATCTTTTTTATTATTAGATCAGGAAACTCAAATATAGTTACTGTTTATTGGTTTAATTAACATATTGAAAATACAATTCGGTTTAAAGTTCTTACTCTCTTGTCAAAGCCTGAAACAGCATCAACGGTTTTATAGGGTTTGAGATTCTAGTCTTTAAGGCAAGTAGCTGTGTTTTCTATTAATGCCCTTGTTATTTATTTAGGCCTAGCCAGGAAAGCAGCTGTGGGTTGAAAGCATTCATTTAGAGGCCAATGGTGATTTTCTGTTTGTCTGGTGCCGATCTAATACTGCCCACTAGGAAGGTAATTTCATTCTCTTTGTTTTGACAGAAACCTCTAAAGCAAATTACTGTTGGATGTCCCTGCTCTTGAAGGCTGTTATAATGTGACCAAGAGCTAACAGGAGTCCCACATTCAGACTGACTCTCCAGTGGCCAGTGCTGGGCAGGGGTAGGGATAGGAGCTCAGTCTAGGCAGATAGACTCCCAGGAGGGGCGGCAGTGAGGAGGTGGGGAGAGAGTCTGGGAAAAGGCAAATCAAGAGATGGACAGGGGCCACCTATGTACTATCTGTACTCCAGGAGCTGTACTGACCCTCCCCAGGGGAGGTTCAACAACAAGGCTTGACCGTCTCCTTCCCCAGATCCTTTTCAAAAATTCAATTTTTTTTTTTTAAAGAAGCATTGGGGCTGGTGTTGTGAAAGTTTTGGTCATTGACATTCCCTGGCCTGGAGGGAGAGGTGAGAAGAAGGTTCTGGAGGTCTGGGAGGTTTGGGATAGGGGAAGTGGAAAGGATGACCTTGCTGAGGCAGAGTGGGCAGGCTGGCTTGGGAAGAAGTTTCCAGGGCTGTATGAACAAACCCATCCCCAGGGGAGTCAAACTTCTGGAAAGGTCAGCCAGACATAAACCTTTGGAAAGGTTATCCAGATAATCTTTTTATTATCATACTCCAAATTCAAATGCATTAATCAAGATGTTGAAAATATAGTTTGGGGTGAACTTATGTTTTTTCTAATCAAAACTCAAAACAATAATAACCACCAGGAAAGGAGCCCATGGCACTTATATTGGACCTCTGATCTTCCCACCCTAGTCTCTCTGGAAACCCCAAGGCAGACATATTTAGGGTTCACTTTACAGAGGTGGAAGTGATCCTGGGGCTAGGAGCCTTGCACCTCATGCCCCTTGCTGAATTCTCGCCCTGGAAAGTACTGACTGTCCAAGCTTCTGCGGAAGCTTCAAGACAAGTAGTGTCTGTCTTGAAGGTGGGGTGGGAGCAGAGCTTTGAAGGAGTGCCTTAGAATGAGAAAGCTGGCTTCCTCATCTCAGCTGCTTGGGAGAGGTGTACAGCTCTGGACCTGAGGTAGGCATGCAGGGTGGCCTCAGAGATGAGCCTCCTCCTGCCACTCTGACCTACTCCAGGGGCCTGAGCCTTGGCGTTGTGACTGGGCCCTACTGGGATTCCAGAGGCCAACCCATCAACCTTCCCACTTGCTCTAGAGGCATCTCTCAAGCTCTTCCCCAGTTTTCCCCACCACCACCATCAAAGCTTCCAGGTCCATGTGGTTCCCTTCTCCTTTCTGTCCTTTTAGGGAACTCTCCTTCCATTACCATCTTGACAAATACCTCCACAAGGACACCATAGACTCTTTAAGAATGTTCCAGAGAACTCTGTGCAAGTTCTGTGTAGTGCCTCTTATAGCCAACTCTGCCACCTTGGCCAGGATGCTGCTTCCAGACTCTGGAGAGACTGTCTGCTCCCGGGGATAGACAGACTGTGGCTTCCTGTTTGTCTGGTCCTTGTATCCCACCACAGGGGTGATCTAGTTTCATTCTATTGCCATGATAAAACACTCTCACTAAAAGCAACTTAGGGAGAAGAGGGTGTATTTCATCTTACAGGTTACATACCATCACTGAGGGAAGTCATGGCAGGAGCCAAGCAGGAACTTGAAGCATAAACTCCTTTGTGGTTTCACTACTTGTTGATTTGCCCTTAGGTCCACATTTAGCTAGCCTTCTTGTATAACCTAGGACTACCTGCCCAGGGATTGGTGCCATCCACAATGGACTGAGCCCTCCTAAATCAATGAACAATCAAGACAATCCTCCACAGACATGACCACAGGTCAATATGATATGGGTAACCCTTCAATTGAGACTCCTTGCTCAGATAGTTCTAGACTATGTCAAGTTGACAGTTAAACTAAGACAGTGGGTCCTAAAGAACTTTCCAGAAGCTGTTGGAGCAGTGAAAATGATCTCTGAACAAGTTGCCGTTTTTCTGTGCATTCTACACATAAAAAACGAAACAAAACAAAACCAAGAGTGTTCCATGGCCCTAAGACATAGGTCATGCCATAGTTCTTTGTTTCTCTAACTTAAACTCGTTCTTGTTTGTTTGTTGAGATTAGGTCTTGAACTCAAGACCTCTGCCTGTGGGGTGTGGGGGATTACAGCGGTATGCCGCCAAGCCCACATTAAATCTGTTTTTTTAAATCAGCTGGCTGTTTGGCAGACTGAGGCAAGCCTGGGAATTTTGGAGGCCCTCATTTCCCTTGGGATCTTACAAGGACTTGTTCACTGTCGAGTGCTTGAGACACCCCAAGATCCCTCTGTGGCAGGCAGCCCTTCTCTGTGATCCCATGCTAAAGTGAGAGGTGGTCATTGCTTCCACAGAAGCCCTGCACTCTTCTGCCTGGGAGTCAGTTCTCCTCAGGGCTGTAGTCTCTCTTAGGCTTGGGTCACCATCTTCTGGGGAACTGCCTTTTATGAGAGCCCCTTCCCTGGGGAATCCTCAATTGTATCTATCTGCTAGGTTGGAAAGCACCGACAACAGAAGCCCTGCTGATGACAGAAGACCATGAAAAGAAAGCCTTCTCTGACCATGTCAGAAGCTTACATAGGTCAGCAGGCTGTGCTGATGCTGGAGGCCGGGACAAGAATTCCCGCTATGAGCCTTCCGTGTGCCACACTGCCTTGAGAGCCGCCTCTCTCCCACTGGTGTCCTCACCTCTCCCCTAATTCTGCCCTCCATCTGCCTCCCTCTCAGCAGTGCCACTGGGCCCACCTGGCCCTCCAGAAAGATCTTTCCCTCAGTCACAGTCCCTTCTTCATGGGACTTCTGATCCAATCATTCCTTTCTGCTGTCAACCACTTGCCATGGGCACAGACTTTGGCCTCCCTCCTGCCCATTTCTCTGGCTCTATGTGGGCTTTCTCTCCCCAGCCTCCCATTGGAGGAATGCTTCAAGCCTTGCCTTCTTAGGGACTCTCAGACTGAGCCTTCTATAGGCCTGGCCTCATCAAATGCACCGTGGACCTGGGCCCTGATGGTGGCCTGCTACTTCTGTGAGTATAATAGCAGCCACGCTGTGACTGGGCCTACTGTCTGCCTTGGATTTGTATGAGTCTCCAGACAGGTGGGTATCTAAGGTGGATATCACAGCATCATCAGGACTGGGGCTCTGGGAGCCAAGTTCATGTCTGATGCCATATGTTGTTAGATACGTATCTCAGAGATAGATCTAGATCTTGTTCTGGGAGGCCTGGCTAGTGATGATTCCTTTTTGACAAGTTCTCTTAGATGGACACAGGGTCCAGCTGTCAATTTTTGCAGCGGCTCTGGCCCTGGGACGTCTTGTCTGTCTCTCTGCCCATGGGAGCTGTCATGGGGACTGCAGAACTCCAGCATGGAGTCTGGTAAAATATGACCCAATGCCTTTCGAAAGCAGGCTGTCTATTGGTTGTAACTCCAGTTGTTTGAACAGCTCTTGTGGATTCCATGTTGAGAAACCCCTTGAGCTAATCTCCCTTTGCTCTTGCAATTCTGAATCATTGAAGAAAGGGTAATCTACAATTTCTCTCCAGTGCTGTTTCTTCTTGGAGTTCAAATTAAATATACTGTGTGTTCACTCCAGAGCCCCAGGGCTCGGGTGACCTTTCCCTCATAGTAAGCTTCTTGTTCCCAGAAATTTGAAATTTGGGTACTGGGTGAAGGCAGGAACGGGGGCAGGGATGTCGGCACAGCTGCCCCTCCCCTGGCCTGTGCCACATGGCAGTATACCGATCTGTGCAAGCTTCTGTGGCAGGGAATGTGCTGAGGACTTCCCTAGGCTGGATATTCAATTCCTGCCCATTGTCTCACCATTTAGTTCTTCTTTTTAATATTTAAAAAAGCTATTATTTTATGCACATGAGTAGCTTACCTGCACACATGTCTGAGCACTACATGCAGACCGTGTTCTAGGAGATCAAAAAAGGGTGTCAGATCCCCTGAGACTGGAGTGACAGACAATTGTGAGCCACCAAGAAGAATCGAACCTGTGTCCTCTGGAAGAACAGCCAGCGCTCTTACCCACTGAGCCATCTCTCCAGGCCCACCATCTAGTTCTTGTACACCCACACTGCAGCCCTTGATAGTGTCAGGTCCTGTAACCTACTGAGTGGGAAGCACATCTGTTAATTAAGGTCCTCTGTTCAATTAATTTGAGGCTGATTGTCCCTGAGGCCCACAGGCTGTCAGTCATAGCGCACAGACGTTTATTTGAGGCTGAACCCTTCTTTGCTTGTTCTGCTCTGGGAAGCTGCTGACATTGGAGGAAAGAAAGACAGAGGGGTCTGGGGAATCAGAGGCTTCAGGAAATGCCCTCATTATCACGACACCTTGCTCCTTCTTGCTGTTCATGTGGGGAGTGTAGCCAGCCCTTGGAGCTGGGGAGCGTGTCCCTATTCTGCTTGGGTTCTAGCATATTTTGGGGCCTTATAAATATGAGGTTGATATGAATTAGTTTTTCTACATAAACTACTGTTTCCCCTACTGTTTTGTTCTGCATTTAAAGTGTCAGCAAATCTCTTATTTGATGATCATGTTTCTTTTCCTAGTGCCTAACCACCTTCCCCATTTGTAACACTTTCCTTGCTCTGGAGCAAGAACCTGCTCCCCAAGCCAGCATACTTCCAAAATAAAAACAGAAGAGCTTTTAAAATTAACAGGACATCCGAGACTTGAGTTTGTTGTAAAATTTCTCCAAGAGTACAGTCTGTGCAAATAAATGCCTTGGCTCCAGCTTCAGCTGGGTTTGGGGAGTCTTTTAAATACCTCCCTATGGTTGCCCAGAACTAGCTTCACTTCTCAACCTGAGCCAGTGGGAGAGCAGAGGTATTGGTCTTAGGATTCAGGTTTTAAAATAATGGGAGAGAGCCTTGCAGAAAGAGGCAGGGGCAGGCAGAGAGTGACAGCTTGGTGGTGGTAGGGATACAGAGTGCAGGGTTTGGACAGGTAGAAGGGAGCCTTTGAAAGAGAGACAGCTGCAGAGGAAGCTAGTAGGGGTTGTGGTAAGCCCAGCTCAGGGCTGGTTGGGCCTGAAGCAATGAGGTCAGCAGTAATCAGGGTATCTGGTGTCTCTATGCTAAGCATCAGTCCTATACTTTCTCTTTTGATCCTCAGTGAGACCTGATGGGACAAGTCTTATTCTTGTGGAACATGGCTGGGCAGAGCTTGCTTTCCAGCGGGGGAGAGGAGAAAAGGAAGGGCTAGCAGGAGGACCAGGCAGATCCAAGAAGGAAGGATGCCAAATAGCACAGCCAAAGATGGCATCCAGGAAGTTGGGAGGACATGGGTGCAGAAGACTCATGTGTGGTGCCAAAGCTTTGGGAATGTCAAGGGACAAGGTCAGGGGCAAGAGAGACAACCTTTGTCATCTTGAGAGACCCAGGCTCTGCAGATAAAGCGCGTGAAGACACAGACTTCAGAAAAACACACTTTGTGCCATGGGATGCCCCTTTCATTTCCGAGTCCAGACAGGTGTATCATTTACTTTTATGAGCATTTTCTTTGAGCACCGGCTGTAGGGTTCAGGTGACAAGGTTTGGTGGGTATTTGTAGCTGGCCCAAAACGTCACAAGGGTAGATGATTTCATTTTATGGCAGGCCATTTTAGATGAGTGGGAATCAAATGTGAAGAAACAGTGCTCTGTATGAATGTGTGCTTTCCTAGGAGAGCTGTTCCTGGATCACATACAGTGGTGCTCAGAGTAAACCACCCTAAATGACCCAATTCAGAAAGATAGGAATGCCACAGCCACAGTTTCTGACAGGCACACGGAAGGGATCAGTCTCCAGGGGTGAACTCAGGTGGAGATCTTTGTACTGGACTGTGGTGACCACCTTCTTCTTTGAGTGGCATGCTCACTTCTGTCTCACCCTAAGCGACTTCAGATGGAGTCCATCTGCCTTCAGCATTGGCCAGGGCTCCTTGAAGAGGAGATTAACCTTAGACCTTGTACCTTAGTTTTGGTGACTGCTCAGCAGGTTGGGTTCCCTGCAGAGCAGGGGACTCACCAAGAAGAGTTCAGGATCTTCCTAGGACCCTGCTTGGAAGCAAGAAAATCTGTAAGGAGATATGATTAGGGAAGGGACAGAGACTGAGTTAAATCCGTGATAAGTATAACAGAAGATCCAGAGGGCACAGTTTAAAAACAGAGGTCAACCTGTGGGATATAATTCTGGAGAGCCTTGATCACAAGTGAGTGAATTTTCAGGCTTCCCATGATAGCATGCATGCACTTAGAAAACTGGGGGGCGGGGTCTTGGAGAACAAAGATAGCTTAAAGGGGAGTGATGGGTGATCAGGGCACCCAGGGTCCTGGCTACCCCCTCTCCCTCACCTGACTGACATGTAGTCAGCTGCCTGCATACATAATAATTCATCTGCTTTTCTTCATCTGCCATGAAGCCACAGAATAAATGACTGTCAGTGCCACTGCCATCAGAACTGTATGGAGTCACGTTCAGAGTGCATAGAATGGATCTGGACCCTGCTTGGGCCCTTTCTGGATCTTGGCCCATGTCTGTTAGCTAACAGCTGGTGAGACAAATAGATAGATAGATAGATAGATAGATAGATAGATAGATAGATAGATAGATAGATGATAGATGGATAGATAGATATAATGACTGACTGCTGCAGGCTGCAGTGAATAGAAGCAGTGTGGGTTGCCAGAGGAGGCAGGTCCAGTGCCTGCCTTTGTACTGTGCCTGTCTCTTGATCAGCAATGCCATCTGTTCCTGGGCAGCAGTGGAGCTGGCTATGGAGATGTGGCTGTTCCCTGCCTGGGCAACTGTTTAGGCACACACTCCAGCATCTGAAGAGGTCAAACCATGAGCCAATTTCAGCACTTCCAAAAGAGTCTTGCTTTCAATTCTGTCTAGCTAGTGCCAATCACTGCACTGTGTCTTCCAGCCTGGTGGGGCCCACGGGTGGAAATGTCCAAGAGCAAGGGCATTTGTGCTCCTACCCTGCTGTAGCAGCTCACCACAGCATCCGAAGCTGGAACAATACACATTGACTGTCTTAGTCTCTGTAGAGCAGAGGCTAGCAACAAGAGCAGTCTGTCCGGGATCTCCTAGGCTGCAATGGAGGGGCTGGCCAGGGCTTCTGGCCACCTGGAATTTATGGTACTCTTGCAAGCTCACTGAATGCAGCTCGGCTTTGTTTCTTTCTCGTTCTTTCTGTGACTGCCATGAGGGATTACATTCTCCTTGAACTTCTATTTTCTCTATATTTTGCCCATCCCCCATTTCTGTGTCTTCAAGCTTTACCCAGACAGCCTGTGTCCTAGTTAGGATTACTAGTGCTGTGATGAAACACCACGACCAGAGCAACTTGGGCAGGAAAGAGTTTATTTGGCTTATACTTCCCTCTCACTGTTTATTATTGAAGGAAGTCAGGAGAGGCACTCAGAGCAGGAACCTAGAGGCAGGAGCTGATGCAGAGGCCATGGAGGAGTGCTATTTACTGGCTTGCTCACCGTGGGTTGCTGAGCCTGCTTTTTGATAGAATCCAGGGCCACCATCCCAGGGGTGGCTCCACTACAATGAGCCGGATCCTTCCCAACCAATCACTAATTAAAAAAAAAATTCCCTATAGGTCTGCCTACAGCCCAGTCTCGTAGAGGTTAAGTTCTCAGCTGAGGCTCCCTTCTCTCCAACGACTCTAGCTTGTGTCAAGTTGACATAAAACTAGCCAACAACACCCTGCAAAGGCCCCTTTGCCATACAGTTGAACACAATGGTGGAATGATGCCAGAGAACACAGGTCAGGGGTTTCCTGCCAGAGTGGGCATCGCCACTGTCCAAGCCCACAGAAGAAGCAGAGCCTCCTCCGGACCACCCACACACCCAGGGACTCACACTGGCTAGGACATGTTGTGACATGGACCTGAGTTCTATCCTAGTCCATCCCCAGCGCCCCCTAATCTCCAGTGCTACTTCTCTCCCTCTGCCTGCTGTCTGTCCACGGACAAGACTGAAACCTTAATCCAGGGCCCAAGCCACAGCTGCGTGCTACACACACACACTCCCATCACAGGAGACAACCACCCAGAGGCTGTGCTTCCACCCACGGCCTTCCTTCAAGTGTTAAACGGTAAGTAAGTACACATGGCAGTCTCCAGAGCGTTCCTTACGGAGGAGACTTTTATGGATTCTCCCATGAATCTTTTTAGAAAAACGTTCTGATTTTATTATTCTTATTTCTCTGTGTGTGTGAGCATGTGACAGAACATGAATGTGGAGGTCAGAGGACAACTGTGACAGTCAGTTCTCTCCTTTTACCATGTTAATTCCAGGGATTAAACTCAGGTCATCAGGCTTAGTGGCAAGCACCCTTACCCACTGAGCCAGCCCCTGCAGTGACTCTTCAGGTGGCCGCTATATGTC
The DNA here is from genome assembly GCA_026225945.1 of Cricetomys ansorgei. Taxonomy (NCBI): domain Eukaryota; kingdom Metazoa; phylum Chordata; class Mammalia; order Rodentia; family Nesomyidae; genus Cricetomys; species Cricetomys ansorgei. Next base: position 29,567,464 of record JAMJFZ010000597.1, read on the forward strand.
TAGCCTTCTGGGAAGCATCAGACACTCAGTGGTGTTGAGTGGTCTCCAGGACTTGGTGAGCTGTATATACAATTGCTCTGTTTGTTTATATGCTTGTCATTTGAGGACTGCTTGAGCTTCACATACCACAAGCTTTTTGTTGGTGGGGAAGAGGAAGACCTGGTTTCAAGGGTAAACATTTATAGGTCTATGGAATAGAATAAACTCCGGGATTAAGTCTGAATCACAACATGATGTGGAAAAGAGGAGGTTAGAACTGAGCCCAGGAAATGTAAATTGTGATCTGGATATGCTGGCATACTGGGAGGTGTGAGGATGGGATGCTGGTTACATTTGTTGTCAACTTGATACCAGCACAGTCATCTATGTGTGTGAGTTTGTGTTCATGTATGTGGTACTGGCAGAGGCCAGAAGAGGATGTCTGCTCTCCTGGAGCTGGAGTTCCAGGTTGTGGTGAGTGGCTGGATATTGGGTACCTAATTCAGGTCCTCTGGAAGAGCAGTCTGTGCTCTTAACCACAGAGCCAGCTATCCACCCCCCATGTGTGTGTCTTGATGAGTCTTGACACACTTAGACACCGAGGTCCCCACAGACACACGGAAGATACTGAACCTTCCTTTCTAGCAGACAGAGTCCTTGATGCCATCCACACAGGCTCCTTCTCCAACAGACAGGTGCTGGAGGTGAGAAGTGGAAGCTCTGTAGCTTTGTTCAAATGGAGTGATGAGAATTTACAGGTTGTACCTGGCTCTTCCTCTCGCCTCATGCCTTTGAGACCCATCCATGCTGCTGCACTCAGGATCATACGCGTGTCTCCCGGGTTCTTCTTGAAATGATTTTAGCTCTTACATGTAGGCCTATGATTGATCTGAGTTTGCTTTATATGAGGTGTGAGGTAAGGTTGAAGGCTTTCTGCTTGTGTCTGAACCTACAACCAATTGTGCCAGAGCCTCTAGGAGGGACTGTCTTTTGTGCATCTTTGCCGAAAGTCAACATTGTGTTTGTTGTAAGTCTATTGCTGGTTCCCCATTCTGCTCCGTATTTATGCCTGCCTTTCTCCCAATACCACAATTTCCTCATTGCTCAAGCTTTATAGTAACCATTGAAACCCAGAAGTATGAACTTTAAATTTCTCAAAGGCCTTTCTTGAATTATTTTGGCTACTTTCGGCGCTTTCAATTCCCATAAAAATTTTAGAGTACTTTTGTCATTTTCTAACAGAAAAGCATGCAGGGAGTCTGACTGGCATGGTATTGAACCTGCATGTCACACTGGGGAAAATAAATTGATTAGGCATGTCTAGTGTTTCTGTCCATGAACATGTTTTGTCCCCCAAGTTCAGTTTTACAGTGTCTCCAAGCAATGTTTATTGTTTCCAAAGCATACATTATGCATAATATCTAGAAGAGTTGACAAAAAAAATTGCTAGAGGTTAAGAGTGGCTTTATGAAGGCCACAGGATGGAAGACTATAATTATACTTCTTTTTTTAAAGATTTATTTTTATTATTTAAAAATTATGTGTATGCGTTTGCATCTTTGTGGAGGTGTATGCACACGAGAGCCATTGCCTACGGAAGCCAGAAGGAGGTTGGTGTGGAGTTCTGGGTGCTTGTGAGCTGCCTGACATGGGAGCTGGGAACCAAGCTTGGGTCCTCTGCAAGAGCAACACATGTTCGTAACAACTGAACTATCTTTCCAGCTCTTTATTTATTTTAAAAATAAATGTATTATACTTTAGTTAATTAATTAGTTAATTGTGTGTGCATGCACATATGTACTTGTGGGCACCATAGAATACATGTAGAGGCTGTGGGACAACTTGCAGGAGTCCTCTTTAAAACATGTTGGTCCCTGGGATGGAAGTCCTATCAAGCTTAGCAGCAAGGGCCTTTACATGTCGAGTCATCTTGCCAGCACTATAATTGCATTTCTACTACCAAATACTAATGAACAATTGGAAACTGAAATAGAATATAGTCTATAAAAACACATACTTCTGAAAAAAGTATGTTCATAGTTGTGATGGCTAATTATGGTTGTCAACTTAACATACCTGGGAAGAGGAAACTTCAATTGAAGAATTGCCTCCATTAGATTGGCCTGTGAACTTGTCTATGGGGCATTTTCTTGATAGCTAATTGATGTACAATGGTGCAGCCCACTGTGGGCGGTATCATTCCTTGGCAGATGGGTCTGGGCTACATAAGAAAGCTAACAGAGTGAGCCAGAAGGAGGCAGCCAGTAAGTAGTGTTCTTCCTGAATGGTCTGTGTTTCGGTCCCTGCCTACAGGTTCCTGCCTTGGCTTTCCTGCATGATGGATCATCCAGGATGATGACCTGGAAGCTAAAATAAACACCTTCCTTCCCAAAACTGTTTTAGGTTAGTCAGTGTTTTATCACAGTAACAGAGAACCAAAATAGGACAGCAGTCATTTTGCTTGTGAATAAAAATTTTTCTTTTTTCCTTTTATCTACATGCCTTTATGAACTCTTCTTGCTTTCCACCCTTCCAGAATTTCTAGTACAATGTTGAATAAAAACGTTGAGAGGAGCTATTTTCCCTCATTCCTGACTCAGAGTCAGTCGTTCAGTATGAAGAATAATGTTGGCCTGAGTTTTTAGAGATGCTCTGTCAGGATGACAGAATTCTTTTTCTAATTTGCTGAGAGACTTTTCATGAGTGGATGTTGATTTTTGCCAAATGAGTTTTCTCTCTCCACAGAAGGCCTGTGGTTTTCCCCTTTATGGAGAATGGCATTGTTTGATTTGAAAATGCTAAACCAACTTTATATTCCTAGCATAAATTCCAGTTGTCAGGATTCATCATCCATTTTGCATAAGTCTACATTTCATGTCATTTTTGCTAAGGATTTTTAAGCATGTATACATAAGCATATTGAGCTATCATCCTTACAATATATTTTTTGTAATGTCTTTGTCTCATGTTGTTAACAAAGTAATTCTGGCCCCACTAAGCATGTTCATCCAATTCTGTTTTCTGGAAGTGTCTGAGCTGTTTCCTAAGGGTTAAGTGGAGTTCGCCAGTGAGACCACTGGTCTTGAAGTTTCCTAACAGGAATATCCATAGATATACATTGCATTTTGATTTACAACTATCCAGGGCATTCCAGAGCTAACCTAGCTCCATTCTAAAGACTGGTCTTTCTGTGCTCTCTATTGAGTCTACTGAAGCACAGCTTCTCCCATCTGCTTGGAGAAGATGGTGAGTTTGAGTCCAGTGCGAACTCTGGGTACTGTTCCCCTGCCAACATGCTCTTCTGTGGTCTCCTGGAGGAGACTGTCCTGTCCTGCCTATCTGGGACTCAATCAGCTTTCCTTGTCTTCTGTTTGGTAGACAGTCAAGATGCTGGGGGGCAGATTCTGGGGGTGTTCCTCTGCAGAGCTCCCTCGCATAAGAACTCTGTCCCCAAGTTCAGCTGCTTTGCCCTCCATGAAGTTGATGTCCTTACCCAGACAGAGACTAACTAGGATGTTAGTTAGAAAACTAGTTAGAAACTAGGATGTGTCTCAGCAGCAGAGTGCTCTGAAGGCAGCCGTCCACTGTGCTGCAGTGACTGTAGGACTTGCCTCATTGACTTTCCCTTCAGGGAATTACAGTACAGCACTGTTCCCACTTCTTTTCTTGAAAACAGTTGTTTGATATATGTTGTCTCTTTTTCTACTTGCTTCCTGTAGCAACTGGCCCTTCACGTCTAGGGACAGAGGTTTGGAGCCCTGGAGTCCTGCTGGAAGACGTCAGCTGCCGTGGCCATGAGTGCCCTGCCCCTTGCAGGGATGAGGGGCCCCAGGCTCTCCAGAGTTGCAAGGGAAACTTTGGAGAACCATGCTGCTGATAGTGGCGGATGCTTGCTCAGGTCAGGGTGAACCCAACCAATGGGGACAGCTAAGAGCTGGGTACAAACTGGACACAGGAACTAACAACAGTAGTTCCCAAGTGCCTCCCTGCTTTAGCTACCTCTAGAACATCTTGGGGGCCTGGGAACACATGTGTTGGGGCTACCCCAGAGCAGGTGAAGAAAAAGGTTTGAGATAGGTGTGTCTTACATGCTCTCAGGCTTCTGATCTGTGCCTGGTTTAGGACCATCAACTTAGGAATGTTTCTTATCTGGTTGGTGTGATGGTTAGTGTTAGTTGTCAACCTGACAGGGTTTAGAATCAACTAGGAGACAAGCCTCCAGGCTCCCCTGTGTTGGAGAAGTGTATTTTTAGTTGTGTTTAAAATAATTGTTTTTGTGCACTGTTGGGTGAGGGGCTGTCTAGGACATTTTGTATTGTCTGCAGGTGTTGGGTTTCTGTGCGGGTTGTTCAATTGCTTATGATCTGCACCTGAGGAGTTCTGAATGAATGAAAACACCTGAGCTAAGCTGCTCGGGGTGCCACTGTCCTGTATGGCACTGACAATGACAGTGGTTCCCTCTGCTGAACTTGCCCCTATGAAAATGCCCCCATGATTTCCTTGAGGAGCTGCTCCAGCAGCAATGAACTACTACAAATGGTGCCTGCGACATGGGGCCTGACATCATGCCAGCTCCTCCAACTTGGAGACAAGGAAGAAGAGAAAGAAATTCGAGACCTCACAGAGTCGGGTAAAGTACACTCAGGGCAGCTTCTAGAGGACAGAGATTATATATTTGTAAAAATAATGAGTAGAATTCTCCTAAAGAAAGAGAAGAGTGAGGAAAGAAGAAGCCTCTATGAAGAGAAAATTGTGAAAAATGAGGAAAAAAGTTCCAAGGAGAGAGCCACAGAATGGAGGCCCTTAGAGATAAAGAATTCAGCTGGGAGCAGGAAAAAGCAAGGTTCTTACTGCTGTTCCTGATCACAGAGCCAACGCTTACTTCTACTACTGGTGGTGGTGTATTGTTTCAGAAACTGTGTTTTCTGATAGCTGTGTTGTATGTGTGTGAAGCTCAAGATGTGTTAGAGATCTAAGGAAGGGGCTGTATGTTTCCCTGTAGCATTGTTTAAAAAAAAAAAAAAGAGCCAAACTGTCCAGGACTTTACCAGATATACTTCCCACCGGACCAGGACCCTGTGTTGTGGGAGCTGCGACTTAGAGCCAAAAAGCCGCTTAGTTAAACTGAACATTTTTTTTTTTTGATCCCTGCAAACCTGTCTATTAACAGTCCTGACAAGACACATCTGCTATGGTGATGGCAACTCTATCCCATGAGGGAACTCTTCCTGCAGACAAGGACTAGTTATTTTTCCTGCAAACCAGACTCTATCTTAAAATCTAGAAAGAGTTTCCTAAGGGTCAGCACACAGAAAATGTTTTCCAGAACTGGCTGAGGTTGTATCTTGTGCTGGCAGCCGAACTTGGTACTACAAGAGTAAACCCAGGTGGTGCTGGTTTTGAAGGCATGAAGGGGTCATGGAGAGCAGCTGAGGCTTGGCACTGTAAGTGGCCAGGAGAGGCCATTAGTGAAGATGCAGTCAGAGTAGCAGTTGAAGGCCCAGATTGAAGGGGTCATGAAGAGAAGTTGAGGCTTGGCACCATGAAAAGAGCCTATGAGAGGCTATTGGTGAAAGTGCAGCCCAGTTGCAGCAGGGACCCCAGCAGCAGTTTCTGAGATGCCAGTAGCATCGGACGACCACCAAGAACAGCAGCAGCCTGGAGGACAAACTGTGTGTGCTGCAGAGGGCAGAGACAGGATCTACGCCCTTTGGAGGAGCCCAGAAATAAATTCCAGATAATTGATAATGTTTTTCTGCTGTCCAAAGACATTGTGAAAGCTTGATAGATATTTGGTATCATTTGGTCCTGTGCGTTAGCAACTTGTGATTTCTCTTGTAAATGGTTTTGCTGGTGTAGTGTTAACTTTTGTTCTATTGATAAAAAAGCAATTTTTTGATTGGCTTACACAAAAAAGGGGAAATGTTAGAGAAGTTTATTTTTAGTTATGTATGAAATTATTTTATGCACTGTTGGGTGAGGGGCTAACTAGGTCTTGGTGTTTTGTATTGTCTGCAGGAGTTGGATTTCTGTGGGAGATGTTTGATTGCTAATGATCTGCACATGGTATCAGTAGCACACCTGCGGAGTTCTAAAAGCATAAAATACGTGAGCTCAGATGTGCTCGGGTTCCACTATGGAGTCTGGCATTAGCCATGATGGTTGTTCCCTCTGCTGAGGTCTGGCAGAGCTTCCACATATGAGAATGCCTCCTTTTCTTTCATGCTGAGTCACCTTGTAGGTGTACTACTACACACCTGTGATGGAGTTAGCCTCGGATGTGCCTGAAGAATTGTGTTGACTAGGTTAATTGAAGTGGAAAGACCCACCCTAGGAGTGAGCAGCACTGTTCTCTGGGCTTGTGTAAGAAGATCTGGATAAAAAGGAGGAAGTGAGGTGAGCACATGCAGGTTCTCTCTTCCTGCTGACTGCTGCTCAAGCTCCTACCGCCTTGCCTTCCCCACCACAGTGGACTGTAGGGAGCTGTGGGCCACAGCGAACCCTTCCTTCCTTAAGTTACTTTTGCTAGGGTATTTTACCACAGCAAGAGGAAGAAGAAGACAGTAAGAACATTTTAAAATGTGAAAACAAAGTCACAAGAATAATGTCCCAAACCGGAGCTTATTGCTTCCTGGTGCCATGCTGGGCTTGAATCCACAGAGCTACTGTCTTGGTTCTGTCCATACACGAAATAGGCTACAATGAAAATGTGAGTTATTTCTTTCCATAGAGTTGCTTACTCTTGTTTTTGCCTTATGAAAACTTTGTTTTATATTGAATTATTCATCTAATCTAATCTATCTATCTATCTATCTATCTATCTATCTATCTATCTATGTTTCTATCATCTATCAATCTATCAATCTGTCATTTATCAATCCATCTGTCTATCTAATCTTTCTATCTAATCTAGCGAATCTATTTATAATGTGTAAATATGTGTGTTTGTGCATGTATTCATGTCAGTTACATGTTTCCAGGTCTTTCCCATATGTCAGTAATGGGGTCCCCTTTTGGCTGTTGACAGGGAGGTATACATTCCCATTAGGAACGTGGCTACCTGTGATCTCTCTTGATGGTGCCCCACTCATGGCCACTGCTGCCCAGGGGTATTCCAGGCATATTAGGACTGACAAATGGGGTCATCTCTTCATCACACCTTCCTCCTTGTCAGGAGCATGATGTCTACAAACAGAAGCTTCTTGTTGGCTTTCAGTTATTTCAGAAGAGTGCCACATGGAAAAGATGGGGCAGTTCTTGCTTCTTATCCTGCAGCTTTGAAGGTAATGACTTGCTTTTACATGCAGCCCCTGAAGATGGCCGATGGGTCAATAAGCTGGATCGTTTGAATGATGTAATGTACTCAGGCTGTTGTGTTTGGCCAGTGGGAATATCTTTGATTTGGGTTCTAGTACTTTTGACCAGATCTCAGTCTCTGTAAACTTCCTCAATTTCTTTGAAAGTACTTCAGCCACATCTCCAGCCTTCTTCATCCAGGTACCCAAGCAGAAGCACTGCTTAGTGCCAGTGGGAGTGGGGAGGTAAGGGTGCTTATGGCTACTGACTGGGTCATTGTGTGTTGACTTTTTTGGTAGTGGGGCTAAGAAGCACTCAGATGATTTAGAGATTAAGATATTAAAGGTTCACAGTATTTGTCTCAGAATGATTGTAGAATCCAAACTTCCTTTTGTACTCTGTCTCCTTTTCTCCTTCTGGCTGAAATTCCATTTTCTAATCACACAGCATAGCTGGTGACTTGCTTCATGCACAGGGCATAGCCATGTCCTACACTTTGTTCCCCTTCACGTCCCTGACTCCTAATTCCCAATCAGTTCCTGATTCTCACTTCCTTTTACCCTGAGATGATTCTCCACTGGATGTTATGTTACTGTGACTGTTCCCTACTGGGATGCTATCTTACTGTGACTGTACCCCACTGGGATTTACAGTTATCTTATTATGACTGTTCTCCACTGGGAGGTACAGTTATCTTACTGATACTGTTCCCCACTAGGAAGTACAGTTTTCTTACTATGGCTATTCCCCACTAAGGATGTACAGTTTTCTCACATGATTTACAATCACCTGAAAGAAATTCTAAGAGGTTTTGTCATTAAATTAAAACACAGTTACATTCCTTTGAATTTTAAGAATACATTTTTAATTTTGGCTTATAGGTGCATGAGATATTTACCTGATTCCACAGCCAAATCTAGCAAACAAGGCCTATTCATAAAATCCATGCTCATTTCCCTGCTCTCTTCTCCCAAAAGGAAGGCATTACAATTATCTCTTGATTTAGTTTCCCATTGTTTTGTTTTTAGACATTCAAACTCTAAAAATTCTCTCCTTTTCTCTATCCCTCCTCTTTTTATTTCTCCCTTTCTCCCTCCTTTTCTTCCTCTCCCTTTCATTTCTATGTACAGAGAATTAATTCAAGGGCCTTGTACATAATAAACACACGATCCACCACTGAGTGGTGCCAGCCTCTTTCTCTTCCCCAACAGGACATATTTTGTTCATTTTCTTTTTCTTGTTCATTCAATAATGTCTTGAAGAACACTCCATAGAAATATATGGAGAAATTACCTTTAATTTCAGGTGTGCTCTGTTCTGTGGTTGTATTATCATTAAATCAACTGTCTCCATTATGACTGTCTTGGCTAAATACAGGCTCTCCCTAGACATAACCTAGTGCTTATGTCTAATGCAGGTTATGACATCTTCTTTCCCTCATCCTCCCTTTCTCTCATTAAAAAAAGATTTATTTTTCTTTCTTTTTAATTTAATTTTTGAGGCTATAATGTAATTAGATCATCTTCCCCTTCCCTTTCCTCCCTCCAAACTGTCCCATATGCCCCTCCCACTCTCCTTCAAATTCATGGCTTCTTATTTGATTAATTGTGATTGCATGCATATAGGTATATTCATACATATTCTTAAATATAACCTGTTCAGTCCACATAATGTTACTTGTATGTATATTTCCAGGGAAGTCTATTTGGCACTGGACAACCAATTGGTGTGTTCTTCCCCGGGGAAGACCACATCTCCTACTACCAGCTCTTCTTTGTTGCTTATAGTTCTTTGTGTAGGGTTGAGGCCTCATGGGCTTTTCTTTGCCCACTTCAGCATGTCCATTGGTGTGATCCTTGTTCAGCTCATGTTTGGGCAGTCATGTTGGTGAGACTTTATGGGGAATGATTCTGATAGTACTAGGAGATACTACTAGGAAACACATTATCATAGCAAATTCTCTGATCCTCTGGCTCTTATAATCTTTCTGCCTCATCTTTTGTAATGTTTTCTGAACCTTAGGTGAGGGAATATTTTGTAGACATATCCATTGGACTAGATTCCACACCTCTGCATTTTGATTGGTTGTCATTTTTCTGTAATGGTCTCCATAGGTTGCAAAGAGAAGTTTCCTTGATGAAGGATGAAGACTACACTTATCTGTGGATATAAGGACAAACGTTTATAGATTGTTGTTAGGGATTATGCTGGGTTGGTAAATTAGTAGTTGTAGATTAGATTCCCCTCCAATAACCATGACTTCATTAGTCAGTTAGCTAGGTTTCAGTACCAGGCATAGTTTCTCTCTTGTTGAGTGGACTGAAGTCCAACTAAAGAGCTGTTGGTTACTGTTAGGAGCATGAAGATCTCCAGGGAAACTGGTAATGTTAACTATACAGGGATGTCTCCTCAAAGGAGGAAATACCTGTTCTTCCATCCAGAAGGCTGGAATTGCAGGTGAACAACAGCCTGGTGATCTCCATTATCTGTTGGGCTAGGCTGTATCAAGCTTCCACAACCAGGATAGGAAGTGGATAGAAGTCTAAATGACCTTTACATTATCTGAATAGCCAGGAGCTCCCACAAGTTCTCACAACCAGGACCTAATAGCCCTAATGACCTCTATGCTATCTGTATGACTGAGATCACCCCAGATTCCTCCCTAGATCCTTACGCTAATACAGGTAGCCTATCTCTTCAACCCATCTTCTTGGAAGAAATATCATGTACTTTGAAGTAAGTTTCAGTGTACTTATGTCTCTTGTCCACTGGGAATTGTATTATACCAGGAACCTTTCACCCAAATTATACTGTATTTAAACATGCTGTTAATAAACTTCCTGGCATTAGACTCTCTAGAAGTTTGGTCCAGTTTGATGAAGTCAGGCTGACCTGAGTTTTCATTCTCACCTCTTTGCCATTCATTTTCCTGTCTGCCATGACACCTGCAGGGACACCCTCACGTTACCGCCAAGGTATGCATGCCACTGCTGTACCCTTAGTGTTATCATGTCATGCTAATAGTTTATGTCATTCATATGCATCAGAGCTGGCCAGGACTGTTGGTTACCTTCCTTCTTTGGAAGCTTGTATGGTGCCTTCTCCTAATATCACAATCTGTATTACTCAGAGCTTTCTAAGGAACAGATCTGATAGAATGAACCAATATACATGGGGTTTATTAGAGTGGTTTTAGGCTGTGAGCTGAGTAGTCTCAACAATGGCTGGCTCCTGACAGAAAGGCCAAGGATCCAGTAGTTGTTCAGTCCATGAGACTGGATGTCTCAGCAGTCCCAAACTGGTGCTGGAGTTCCATGGAGGTCCTAGAGAGCTGCCAGTTTACAGTCTTTGCAATTCAAGAAGTAGGTTCTAACACCAGAGGAGGAATGGCTCAGGAATAGGATGGAAGAACTTGCCAGCGAGAGTGAGGGCAAGCAGACAGAAGGCACGAGCTTCCTTCTTCCATGTCTTTTTTGTGGGCTGCTTCATATCTTTAAATCTGTGTAATTGTACGTGCATGTGTGTGAATATATGCACATGAGTGCAGGTGCATTCAGAGGCCAGAGGTGTTCGATCCCCTGGGGCTGGAGTTACAAGTAGTTGTGAGCCCCACAACATGGATGCTGGTAACAGAACTCAGTTGAGTCCTCTGTAAGAGACCTTTAACTGCTTTTAACCACTGAGATATTTTCCTACCCCTCCACCCCCTTTTTGAGGGGCTGGGATTTAATCCCAGAGTATAACACCTGCTAGAGAAACTGTTTTCTGCTGAGCTACAGCCCAGCCCTGTAATGGGTTTATGCATCCAAGAGTCACTGCATGTGTAAACCTCTTTAAGCATTGCCACATCCCCCACCCCTCTGATGGCTTCAATAGTCACGTGGCAATAGAAAAGATTTTGCCGCTTCTATTGCACTCACTGACTGTGGGCTCCCAATGAACATAATGTTGCCCTCATAAACTGAAATTGTTTTTCATTTTTTATTTTTATTGAGATGTAATATTTGTCCATTTTTATGGTGCACATTTGGTAATTCAATACATCTTCAAATGAGTAATAAGCAAATCAGCGCAATGAGCGTTTCCTTCTAAAACATTCATCATGTTTATGTGTAGGGGTGTTTGTAATAAACCATGGATTCACCTGGGACACAGCACTTCCCTTACCTCAGGAGGCAGATGGACACATTACTGTCTCCCGTATTAACCTATTAGGTTGACCAGCTGGAGCTCCAGCGTGCTCCAGAGGGACCAACAAGCTGTTAGACTACCACTGTGAACCCATGAACACACACACACATGCACACGCCCTTGCACACGCACGTGCACATTGTATGCACATCTTGTAGCTTAGTCTATCATCATTTCTTACATTAGAAAGCATACTTATTATTATATTGATTTGGATTCACAGAAATGTTTCCAAGACATCACTGGGTGTGTCTGCTCATCACAGCATCCTGTGTCAACACAGTGTACCTGTCAGCTCAGGACAATTACACTGGTGTCTGATTATTAGCTACCCTTGGTGTCATCAGGATGTCTCTGGTGTTGCTCTTTCTTCGAGGGAATCCAGTTTCAGTGACTAAGTTGCATTTAACACTAATCTTTATGTGTATTTACAGATGCATATGTATAGTGTCTGTGTATATCTCTCGTGTGTGTGTGTGTGTTTGTGCATGCACATGTCCTGTGGAGTTTAGAGGACAGCCTTGAGTATTAGTTGTACCTCAGGAGCCCTCCTCTATCTTATTTTAGTGAGAGAAGGTCCCTCACTGGCCTTGAGTTTTTCAATCAGTCTGGCCAGTGAGGCCCAGGGACCCAGTTGTCTCTGCCTTCCCAGTGCTGGATCCCTACACACAGTTGTATGGCACCATGTCTATTTTTTTTTTTTAAAATGTGGGTTCTGGAGATCAAGCTTGAGTCTTCATCCAGATGCCAATACAGCTGGCATTAGGGGGCATTTTAGGGGAGAAGTAGAAAACTAGTGCAGTGGACACTTGATGGAATCTAGGAGGGCGACCCTAATGAGGACTCCTAGTAATAATGGAGGATATGGAATCTGAACTGGCCGTCTTCGGTAGCCAGCCTAACATTGGTGGGACTGGGGCATCAACCCAGGCACAAAACCTTCAACCTGCAATCAGTCCTGCCTGCAATGGTGGCACAGAACTTGTGGGAGTGGCCATCAATGTCTGATTTTACTTGAGGCCCACTCCATGAGAGGGAGCCCATGCCCAACATTGCCTGGATGGCCAGGAACCGGAGACTGGATAACCCAGAGACCTAGGGTAGAACCAAACATGACTAGACAAACAAACAAACCAACAAAACAAAAGAGAGTCCTAATGATATTCTGTTATACACATAGGTGCCTTGTCCAGTCATCATCAGAGGTTCTTTCTCCAGCAGCCGTTGGAGCAGGTGCAGAGACTCGCACTCACAGTAGGACATTAGGTGGAGAGTCTAAATTGTAGTGCTTCATTGGTCTCTATCCTGGGAGCTTAGGGAATCCCACGGAAGATGGGAAGGAAGGACTGTAGGAGTCAGAGGGGTCGAGGACTCTAGAAGAACTTGGCCCACAGAATCAACTAAGCAGGAGGGCTCCCAGAGACTGAAGCAGCAATCACAGAGCCTGCATAGGTCTGCACTAGGCTCTCTGCATGTATGCTCTAGCTGTTAGTGTGGCGTTTTTGTGGGACTCCTCACAGTGTGACTGACGACTTCTCTGACTCTTTTGCCTGATCTTGGTACACTTTTCCTCCTGTTGGGTTGTCTTATCTGGCCTTGATATGAGAGCTTTTGCCTTGTCTTATTGTATCTTGTTTTGCCATGTTTGGTTATTGCTCTAGTGGGCCTGCTCTTTTCTGAAGGGAAATGGAGGCAGAGTGGATTCAGGGTAGAGGAGAAACTGGGAGGAGTGGAGGGAGGTGACTCTGTAGTTGCGATGTTGTATGAGAGAAGAATCTATTTTCAATTTAAAAAAAAGAGAAAAGATTTATTTTGGCTTACAGTTTCAGAGGTCCTAGCCCATGGATGCTCAGAGATTTGAGCCCAAGAGGAGGTAGCACACCATGGCGGGAGGCAAGAAAGGGACTGAGAGGCTGGAGATGGCTCATCCATTAAGACATTTCATGCTCTTCCAGAGAACCAGAACTTGGTACCTAGAACCCATATCATGTGGCTCACACCCACCTGTAACTTCAGCTCCAGGGGAACTGACACCTTCTTTCTGGCCTCCGTGGGCACCTGTACTCATATGCACACCCCCCTACACACATGCACATACCACACACACCACTCATACATACACACACACACAAACACACTAAATCTTAAAGAGACACAAAGAGAGACACAGAGAGAAAGACAGAGACAGATAAAGAGAGAGAGAGAGAGAGAGAGAGAGAGAGAAGCCAAAGTGCTTCCCCAATGACCCAACTCCTTCTACTTAGTTACTGTCTCGTAAGGGCTCCATGTCCCAATGATGCTGTGTGCTGGGAACTAAGCCGTCTACACACGGCCCCAGGGGCATTCTTCATGCAAGCTGTAGCACTTTTCTGCATGTGCAGTCCTGAGTTCATGAGGACAGAAACTTCTAGACCTCCAGAGCCCTGCAGATCGTGCAGCTGAGCTGCTGTTAGTGGGGCAGGATTGTGAGGTCCTTCTCCAGGGCGGGGGAGTGAGTAACCGAATAACCCACCCAGTCATCAGCATTATTACTGAAAGCAAAATGGCAAGTCAAGGTTTCTCTCCAGCCATAAGCCATGCCACACCGAAGTCAGAGCAGTCAGCTGCCTTTCAGAATTTCCCCAATGTCAGCAGGTTTTCTCTGTGTGTTGGGGCCATCAGCTTGACCCACTATTAAGTTTTTCTTTTGGTTTGTTTTTGATTTTTATGGATGGTCATTTTTCTTTGTATTACCTAGCTCCAAATAGAAAATGTTAAATTAGGGGCACCCCCATGCACCAGGTGGCTCTGACCCTTTCTCTTCTCCCCTCTGCACTATTGCAAATGTTTGCATTGTTTCCTTTACCTTCGCTTATGGTTTTGAAAATATATGTAAGTGTCCATACACACTTAGTGCAGCAGACTTTATGCCCCAGTGTAAAGGACATGTCAGCTTCTCGTGGCTGCTATAAATGGCCATGAACTGTGCTATGTGCTAAGAATAAATAGATCATAACTCTACTTTCTCGAAGTTCTGGAGGTTAGGACTCTGAAATGATATTAACAAATTAGTGTTCCCTCCCAAGGACTTGGGGAAGGACCCCTCCTTCCTTTTCCCAGTTTCTGGTCAATCCTTGGCATTCATTGGTTCATGGCTATGTCACTCACTCTAACTTCTGCCTCCATGGTCACACTACCCCTTTCCCTGGGTGCCATTGTTCTAAAATCTACCTTTCCTCATGAGGACACCTGTTGTGGACACCTGTTTATTTTAAGTTACATATAAAATAATTGTTTTGTGTACTGTTGGGTGAGGGGCTGCCTGGGTCTTGGCGTTTTGTTTGGCCTGCACGTGTTGGATTTATGTGGAGGGGATGTTTGATTGCTAACGATCTGCACATGCTATCAGTAGAACACCTGAGGAGTTCTGTATTAATTAAAACACCTGAGCTGGGATGCTCAGGGTTCCTTTCTCCAGTATGGTGCTGGCCAGGATAGTGGTTTCCTCTGCTGAGGTCTGCAGGGCTTGCACCAGTGAATATGCCTCCTTGTCTCCCTGGTGAGCCCACACAGTAGCAGACTGCTACAGACCTCCTCCTTCCACTTGACTATGACCTCATATTAGCTTTTCTTTTTTTTTGAGATTTTTTTTGTTTGTTTTGTTTTTTGTTTTCATTTTTTGAGACAGGGTTTCTCTATTGTAACTCTGGCTGTCCTGGAACTCACTCTGTAGACCAGGCTGGCCTTGAACTCACAGAGACCTTCCTGCCTCTGCCTTCCAAGTGCCGGTATATGCCACTACTGTCCAGTATATTTACTTTTCTTAAACCTCCAAGGAGGCTGTATTAGTCAGAGTTCTCTAGAGGAACAGAATCAACAGGATGAATGCATTTACGCATATAGAAGAGACTTTATTAAGCCAGCTATGTTAAAATAGTAACAACAGCTGTCTTACTCTGGCGAGGCTGAGAAACATGGGGCTGGGTGACTCCATAGCCCTGGATTTGCAGGTATCTGAAACCTGCAAGTTTCCTGGGGAGCTTCTGGTCCTTAGTCAATGATGGAAGCCTGGAAACACTGATTCTGAGACCAGCAAAAGAATTGTTACCTTTGGTAATATGGTTAATCAACTTGGTGGCAAGAGGGAAGGCCAAGAAAGCAAAAGACAAATGGTCTTCCTTCTGCCCTTTTATCTGGGCTGCTACCAGAAGGTGCCACCTATACTCAGGTTGGCTTTCCCATATTGATCAAAGCAATCAGGACAATTCTTCAGACAAGAAGAATTCAGTCCTTGGTAAGACCCTAGGCTGCATCTCAGTACTGTAAAAGCAAAAACAACTCATAAAGAGACTGTCTTCTCTGGTGTCATCTAAAGCTGCCTGGGTCAACGGACCCTTTGTTCATTGCAGAGGAAATGTCATGGTTTAGAACAAGAACTTTGAGAGTTGGATGCACCAAACAGCCATGAATGTCATCTCATGGTCTAAGTTCATGTGCCTTAAAATAAGTGTTCCAATAGATAGGGCTGACCTTTTTATGAAAACACAGGATAAAATGTCACCTGGTATAGTCTGGTCTGTGTCCAGCAGAGTAATTTATTGAGACTTTGTGTGAGAAGACTTCCTAGAAATACAACTGTGCTAGAGGTCACAGTGTTAGGAAGCTAATAGGCTACTCAGAGATAAGAGCCCTGGGCTCCACTGGCAGATTTAATATGATTTTTATCTTGTTTATTGATGCTGTCAGTGCAGCTAAAGGGGCTTAGGTGCTCCAACAATAGGGATTAGTTGGGTGGGCTGTTGTTTAGTGTTCTCAGAGATTCTGTTTCACATTTAGAGGGCCAGGTACCCAGTGCCATGGACAAAGATGGATTAAAATCAGGACTCTGAATTGGCTGTCGCTGAATGGTTCATGTATTTGCCTTTCTAGAAATAATTCCAACTGTGAGCTTGCATTATGGTGTGTGACTTTCCTGTGAATTCTGCAAAATTGTGTCTTCCCCGCAAGATCTCTAAAGCTTCATGCTCAGCCAGTCTAGCCAATTGGTGAACTCTGAATGCGGTGAGAGACCTTGTCTTAAAATATAAGGTGAAAGGGCTGGAGAGAAGGCTCAGTGGTAAAGAGCACTAACTGCTACTGTAAGGGATCCAGGTTTGGTGCCCAGCACCCACAGGGCAGCTCATAAACACCTGTAATTCCAGTTGCAGGAGATCAGATGCTTTCTTCTGATCTCTGCAGTCTCTCCTATATCCATGTGGTACACATACATGTTCTCAGACACACACACACACACACACACACACACACACACACACACACACAAATAAATACTAAGAGGATACGATTGAGAGCAATCAAGGAAGACACCCAATGTGGCCTCCACATGTACACACGTACATGTAGCCATGCATACGCTCTTATACAAACACAGTGCACAAAAACACGCATGCACCATACACACAAAATTGTGCCTATCGTCTTCTTTGGTGCCAGTTTATGGGGGATGCCTAAGAACTTTTGTGAATGAATTAGACGTTATCATCATAGTCTCGTGGGAGTGCTGGTCATTGAGTCCTTGTCTGTTTTCCTAAGCTCTTTGAAGCACCGGTTCTGGCCAGTTGACCCAAGGATGGGATTGCAGAATTGCAGGATTGAGGCATAAAACAGACAGACACTATTCAAACAGGGTCTGTCCACTGTCAAGAAATAATGAGAAACAACACTGCAGTCTTCATTCTCCCAGAGGCTTATTTTCTCTCTTCTTAACATAAGATTCCCCCATCACTATTTATTTATTTATTTTTACAAAAATCTAACCTACTAAACGTAGCTTTGCAAAAAATTGCTTGTTCAGAACTTTACAAGCTACAAAATGTATTATTGCAATCTGTAGTTATATAATAAACAGGCACAGAACTATGTAACAATTCCCAGTATGAAATAATCATAAAATCCAATATTACTTTTCCCCGGCATAGCCTATATTTTTTAATAAACTGTCACTTCTCCTGCTCTCTGCGAGCCCTGCGCTTCCTGTGCAGCCTGAGTTGTGTGCTTTCTCGTCTTGAGCAGAACAACAAGAGCGGTATCTTATCTTCCTGAGCGAACTGCCCAGGGATTCACAAATGATAAACAAGTCCGCTTTTAAGTCAGCCCGAACTTTGCAGAGCTATTCAAATGCCAACTGCTTCTTGGGAGGACACAGATATGTGACTGCCTCAGTGCAGTGGGTGGGTTCACTGCGTCACTCCCGGTCCTCAAATGTGAGAGTGCTGCTTTTTAGAGAGGCCTGACCATCAGTAGCTGCGGCCTAGGATGTGCCTGGCCTGGAACACTCTCCCGGGCTCCTCTCTCTGACCTCTGCAGGTCTGGAACGCTTTCCCGGGCTCCTCTCTCTGACCTCTGCAGGGCTGCCCACTCACTGGCAGTTCCAGCATACAGCAGGGTATCCCCTTGAGCAGCCTATTCAACCTTTCATTTTCTTTGCAACGACTTAGCAAATGATGAGAGGCGGAAACGATGGGTGTCTTACTGGGCTTTCCCTGAGCTGCCAGGGCTGAGAACAGACTTTAGGAACTCAACTCTGTGCTGAGCCCCGTTCCTGCTCTACTCCAGGCCTTGGAGCCCTTGTTCTCAGATGGGGAAGGGACTGTGTGCAGCATTAAAGAGTGCTCCAGCTCTGACTTCTCCACCTGGGGGCAGCAGGAGTTTAGGATGGAGCTGGGCTCCACCAGTTGGTTTATGTCTCAATTTTAAGTCTTCTTTCAGTCTTGTGTCACAGGTTTGCTGTGCCTAGTGGACAGGCATTTTCTCACCCCGGGTTGCCTGCTTTGTGCCAAATGTAGTTCCCACTGAGCCCTGTGGGCTGTGGTTGGCTGCTGATGAAGGGTGATGGTGATCTCAGTGACAATCTCAGGGTGTTATTGATAGGGAGACTAGCTTGAGGAGGCCCAGGGGGAACCTGTGCTGTCTGCTGCCCTGGACCTCTGCCTTCTTCTGTGTGGGGCCAAGAGCCTTGCTGAAGGCATCTAAACTGTTCTCCAAGGGGACTTGCTGACCACTGCTCCTTCTCTGCTTAGTACTTTTGTCCATCTTGATCAGGTCAGAACCCACAAGGAGAGTGGAGGCCAGAAGCCGTAGGCCAAGAAGTGGTTTGCAAACAGCCATGATGGCTCCATTCAACAGTGGCAGGGGGTTAGGAGTCCTGGCAGGTCCCAGAGCTTTGTGCATACTGGAAGGCATTGCTGCAATAATCAGGTGGAGAGAAGACTTTTTAAAAATCTTAACCAACCCTGGCTAGACTTGAACCACTAGTTTTTTAGTTAACAGCTGAGTGAATTAACCAGTTGTGTCACAGAAACAAGCTCAGCCCACAGCTTTTTTTTTTTAAATGAGAAAAGCTATGTTCTGTAAATTCAGAGGTGCTAGGAATGACAGATTCACAATATACCGACTGCAGCAAACTACAGTGTTACACAATCACAAAGCACTGGAGTCTGGATGGCTCTGGAATGGTTCCTCCAAGTACGCCTTGCTGCAGAGAAAGCCTTGCTGCCCTTCACTGTAGAAGAAAGGAGTGGTCGGGCCGGGTCTGCAGTGATGTTCTGAACTGAATATGCACCTCGTGACTGACCCCCACCTGTGCTGCCTGGTTCTGGCAAAGGTGGCAACATTGGTGCACATAGCAGTCAGATTCTTATGTCAGGAACGTCAGTGGAATTGATGAAGGAGCCCTGGTATTGGTAGGAAAGGTCTGCTGTGCAGGTCCCCCGGTGGGATGTGCCCTGTGCTTGGCTGTCTCTTGGCTTGCTCAGTCCTCATGTCATATGTAAGCACCTGGTCAGGGATCCCTCTCCTCTGGGAAATGTTATGAGAATATAGCACAGGAACTCTGACAGCTACTCTCCTGGTCACTTCCTTGGACACATCAGTATGCCCACTAAGCTGAGTCCTATGCCTCCAGGTTTGGCTCTGTTATTCATGACCGTGCATTAGAAGTTTTCCATAATGTTTGTCAAACAAATGAATGACTTAGTGTTTTTTGTTTTTTTTTAATCAGCTCACCAGACCAAGTATAAGCAATGCAGTAGTGGAGTATAAAGCCTTCCCCCTTATCGTCTGCCTCAGGGACAACACAGACATTGGTGTCTTGGGTGCCATTTCACATAAATGGCGTTATATGAAAGCACGTTGAAGACTGAGTATGTGGCTCAGTTGATAGAGTGCTTGCTTAGCATGCATAAATCCCTGGGTTCAGTTCCTAGCACCACAAATAGCAGGTGTGGTGGTGCATACCTGTAAATCCTGGCACTCAAGTAGTGAAGGCAGGAGGGCCAGCAGTTCAATATAGCATATTCAAGGCTATCCTAGGCTATATGAGCCCCCCTCAGTAAAATAGCCATCCATTTATATGTACACATGAGTGAACAAACACATTCTGGTCTGCTCCTTGGGTTCTTCACCCATCATGTCTTGGGTGACTCTGGGTCTCTCCCTTGTCCGCTAAGAGCTGCCTGGAATAACAGCAAATACAAGACCCATGATTTTAACACATTCTTTGGTGGTAGCTTTGGGTCAGTTCTTGCTTCAGATCATGGCACAGGACCTCGATGCACCATGTAGCCATGTATGCTGGTTAGAGCATCCTCCATGTTCAGTACCAGGCTCAGATAGACAGGTCTGGAGCTTGATACTATTGAAGAGTTCTCCAAAGAGAAGGTCTTTATGAAGGGTGCCAGGCCTCAGGTGCACAGCACACAGTAGAGGGTCCTTCCCTGGTTCTTGCCAACAGGGACAGCTGGTTACCACGATCTCAAGTTTAGGAATTCAAGAATTTTTGGCGGTTTGAATTTTCTTTCAAGACAAAGCCTCACTGTGTACTTGTTACATAGAACACATTGACCCTAGAGATCCTTCTGCCCCTGCCTCTTGAGCAGTGGGATATAAGGCATGTTCTACCACATCCCACTTGGTGTTGTTCTGAAAAAAGAATTATGAAATGGCTTTGAAGTAAAGGCCATGAAAGACACGGGAGCACTAGGTTTAAATATGTGTACTATGTTGTTTATCTGACACACACCGTAAAATGAAAGCACCAAGGGGAATTACTTTGGAGAAGGCAACCAGGTGACCAGTAGGAGGGGGAGGAGGGTCAAGGGAGAGGGGCTGGGAGCAAACATAGACAAAATACAATGATACGTATTCATGGCATGTCTCAGAGAAACCTATTATTTTGTATGCTTACAAAAAAAATTAAAAGTGCTTTCTCTCCTATACCCATGTGAGAAGCTATTGGCAGCTGATGTCTTTCGAGAAGAGTTATTTATTTATTTATTTATTTATTTATCTATCTATGTATCTTCCTTGCAGGGCTGCATCTACCTATCTGTCTGTCATCTATCTATCCATCTATCTATCTATCTATCATATATTTTAAAATATAACAAAACAAAATATAATGAGATAAAACAAAAAACTATCGCACTGAAGTTGGACAGGACAAACCAACAGAAGGAAAAGAGCCTGAGAGATGGCACAAGAATCAGAGATCCTCCATTCATTTGCACCTCAAGAATCTCAAGAATCCCATAAAAAACACTAAACTGAATAAAAAAAAAATCAAAACACTAAACTGGAAGACATAATATCTACTCTATACGCAGAGGACCTGGTGCAGACCCATGCAGGCCCTGTACATGCTGCTTCAGTCTCTGTGAGTTCACATGAGACTTGCTCATGTTGATTTACAGGGTCTTGTTCCCCTGGTGTCCTCCATCCCCTCTGTCTCTTACACTCTTTTTGCCTCCTCTTCCATGAGATTCCTTGAGTTCTGAGGGGAGGGACTTGATAGAGATATCCTGTTTAGGGCTGAGTGTTACAAAGTCTCTCACTTTGCATAATGTCTGGTTGTGGGTCTCTGTATTTGTTCCTACCTGCTGCAGAAGGAAGCTTCTCTGATGATGGCTGAACAAGGCACTGTTATGTGTGTAGCAGAATACCATTAGGGGTCATTTTATCACTATGCTTTTTTTTCCTCTTTTTTTTTTTTTTTTTTTGGACCAGTAGTATTTGGTTCAAACCTAGGTCCCTGGGTTATCTAGTCTCTGTTTCTAGCAGTGTTGGATATGGCTTCCATCTGTGGAGTGAACCTTAAATTAAGTCAAATTGGATGGTTACTCCCTCAAGCTTTGTGCCACCATCGCCCTAGTGTATCTTGTAGGCAGGACATCATGGATCAAAGGTTTAGTGGCTGGGTTGGTGTTTAACTTTCTCTTTTGGTAGCATGCAGAGAGCCTTCTTGTATCAAAGATGCTGGAATGTAGGAGGGAAAGTTCTTGGTAGGCACCAGCTCAACTTCTCTATGTTAGTCAGTTATGTAGGTGTTGTTTTCAGCAATGGGGCCTCACCATCAGTTTGTGAAGAACAACCTATTGTCTTGCCAACAGTCTGAGTTATTTGAGGATTCCCATGGGACCCCTTTGGCCATCACCTAAATTAGATGTAACCCAATAATGATACTGGAAGCTTGTTTTTGGTGACAAGAGATGGCCAGATGGAACTCCGTCTCCCCCATTATTTGGTGATTTTATTTAGATCACCTTCATATATGTACATATTTTAGGATGTTTCTACTGTATTAGGTTTCCATACTTCCCTTCAACTGCCCCTTAATTTTAGTTGTCTTACCCTGTATTCCCTCCTTCAATCCCTCTTTCCTTCCCCTTCCCTACTTGTTCCTCTCATTCCAGCTCCTATCCATCCATAACCATTTATTCTATTTCTTTTTCCTAACAAGATCTATCTGTCTCTTCTATTCCCTAATGCTATACTTACCCTTCATGGTTCTGTGGATTGTAGCTTGGTTATCATTGACTTAACAGCTGATATCTGCATTTAAGTGCATACGTACTATAGTTGTCTTTCTGGATCTGGGTTATCTCATTCACGATGATTATTATCTAAGCCCATCCATTTACCTGCAAATTTCATGATGTCACTTTTTAATGGCAGAGCAATATTTCATTGTGTAAGTGTATCACATTTTCTTTATCCATTATTCTGTTGAGGGACATCTAGGTTGTTTTCAATGTTTGGTTATTAGGAATAAAGCAGTAAACACGGCTGAGCAAGTGTTCTTGTGGTGGGATGGCATCCTTTGGGAATATGCCCAAGAGTGGTGTAGCTGAATCTTGAGGTCCCATCTTCCTCAGAAACTGCCACATTGATTTCCAAAATGTCTGTATAAATTTGCACTCCCACCAGCAATGGAGAAGAGTTCTCTTACTCCACACCCCCAGCAGCATGAGCTGTCATTTGTATTATTGATCTTAGCCATCCTGACAGGTGGGAGATAAAATCTCAAAGTAGTTTTGGTTTGCATTTCCCTAATGGCTAAAGATGTTGAACATTTATTTGTTTCTCAGTCATCTGAGTTTCCTCTATTGAGAATTCTCTGTTTAGATAATATACTTCATTTTTAATTGGGTTATGTATTTTCTTGATGTCCAGTTTCTTAAGTTTTTTATACATTTTGGACATTAGCCTGCTATTGCATGTGTAGTTGGTAAAAATCTTTTCCCATTCTGTAAACTGCAGGTATGTCTGAATGATGGTTTTCTTTGCTGTGCAGAAGCTTTTTAGTTTCATGGGGTCCCATTTATTGTTTACCTTAGTTCCTGAGCTAATGGTGTTCTGTTCAGAAAGCATTTTTCTGTACTAATGAGTTCAAAGTTATTCCCCACTTTTTCTTCTATCAGGTTCAGCATACCTGGGTTTATGTTGAGGTCTTTGTTTCATTTGGATTTGAGTTTTGTGAAGGTTGATAAGTATGGATCTATTTGTATTCTTCTCCATGTAGACATCCAGTTTGACCAGCACCATTTGTTAAAGATGCAGTCTTTCTCTCAGTGTTTACTTATGGACTCTTTATCAAAGATCAGGTGTCTATAAGTGTGTGGATTTATTCCTGGGTCTTCAATTTGATACCATTGATCAACATGTCTTATTTTGTGCCAATACCACTCTGTTTTTATTACTACAGCTCTGTAGTACAGCTTGAAATCAGGAATGGTGAGAACTCCAACAGTTCTTTTATAGTTTGGAAATGTTTTAGCGATCCTGGATTTTTGTTTTTTCCATATGCAGCTGAAAATTGTCATTTCAAGATCTGTGAAGAATTGTGTTGGAATTTTGATGAGGATAACATTGAATCTGTAGATTGCATTTGGGTAAGATGGCCATTTTTACTATTATTAATCCTACCATGGACAATCTTTCCATCTACCGATATCTTCTTAAATTTCTTTCTTTAAAGACTTGAAGTTCTTCATCATACAAGTCTTTCACTTACTTGGTTAGAGTTACCCCAAGATCTCTTATATTATTTGAGGCTATTGAAAAAGATGTTGTTTCATGGTTTCTTTCTCAGTATGTTAGTCATTTGTATATAGGAGGACTACTGATATTTTTTGAGTTAATCCTGTATCCAGCCACTCTGCTTAAAGTGTTTATAAGCTGTAGGAGTTTCCTGGTAGAATTTTTGGGTCATTTACATATACTATCATATCATTTTCAAATAACAATACTTTGACTTCTTCCTTTCCAATTTATATCCCCCGATCTCCTTCAGCTGTCTTATTGCTCTAGCTAGGACTTCAGGTACTATGTTGAATGGACAACCTTGCCTTGTTCCTGATTTTAGTAGAATTGCTTTAAGTTCCTCTCCATTTAAGTTAATGATGGCTTTGGGCTTGCTATAAACTGCTTTTTTATGTTGAGATATGTTCCTTGTATCTCCAGTCTCTCCAGGATTTTTATAATGAAGGGATGTAGAATTTTTGTCAAAGGCCTTTTCCCATCTAATGAGATGATCATGTGGTTTTTGTCTTTCAGGTTGTTTATATTGTGTATTACATTTATTGATTTATGTATGTTGAACCATCCCTGAGTCTCTGAGATGAAGCCAACTTGATTATAGTGGAAGATCTTTTTAATGTGCTCTTGGATTCAGTTTTCAAGTATTTTATTGAGAATTTTTTGCATCTGTGTTCATAAGGGAAATTTGTCTGTAGTTCTTTTTCTTAGGTGGGTCTTTTTGTGGTTTGGGTGTTAGGGTAACTGTGGCCTCATTAAATGAATTGGGCAATGCTCCTTCTGTTTCTATTATGTGGAATAATTTGAGGAGTATTGGAATTAACTTTTCATTGAAAGGACTGGTAGAATTCTGCTCTAAAACTATCTGGCCCTGGGGTTTTTCTTTTTTTTTTTTTCTTTTGGTTGGGAGACTTCTATGTCATTAGTGTTTATATGTCTGTTTAAATTGCTTATTTGATCTTGATTTAACTTTGGAAAATGGTATATATCAAAATTATCCTTTTTTAGGTTTTCCAATTTGGTAGACTATAGGTTTTTAAAGTATGTCCTTATGATTCTTTGGATTTCCCCAATGTTTGTTATTATGTTCCCCTTTGCACCTCTAATTAATTTTGTTAATTTGGACATTCTTTCTCTGCCTTTTAGTTGATTTAGATAAAGATCTGCCAATCTTATTGATTTTTCTCACAGAACTAACTCTTTATTTCATTGACTCTTTGTATTGGTTTTTGTTTATTTATTTGTTTCTATTTTATTGATTTCAGTCACTAGTTTGATTATGTTTTTCCATTCATTCATTTTGGGTGTGATTTCCTTTTTTTGTATTATAACGCTCAGGTGTGCTATTCAGTTGCTTGTATGATATTCCTCCATTTTTTAAATATAGGCACTTAGTGCTATGAACATTCTTCTTAGAACCTTCATTGTGTCCCATAAGTTTGTGCATATGTTAGATATTCATTTTTGTTCAATTCTAAAAATCTTTTAATTTCTTTCTTAATTTATGCCTTGACCCATTTTTTTATTCAATAGATCATTGTTCAATTTCCATGAGTTTGTAAGCTTTCTGTTGTTTCTGTTGTTGATATCAAGCTTTAATCCATGGTAGTCAGCTAGGAAGCAGGGGGTTATTTTTTTCTTGTATCGATTGAGACTTGCTTTGTATTTGCGTATGTGGTTAATTTTTAAGAAAGTTCCATGACGTGTTGGGAAGGTTTATTCTTTGTGGTTGGGTGAAATGTTCGGTAAATATTTGTTAGGTCCATTTGGTTTATAACATCTGTTAACGCCAACATTTTTCTGTTTATTTTTTGTCTGGATGATCTTTTGGCAAGAGTAGGGTATTGTAGTCTCCCACCATCAGTGTGTGAGGGTCAACATGTGATTTAAGCTGTAGTAGAGTTTCTTTTACAAACTTGGGAGCCTTTGTGTTTGGAGCATAGATGTTAAGAACTGAAGTACCTTCTTGGTGGATTTTTCCTTAAATGAGTATATAGTATCTTCCCTGTCTCTTCTGATTAGTTTTGGTTTGAAGTTTATTTTGCCAGATAGTAAAATGGCTGCATTAGCTTGCTTCTTAGGTCCATTTTACTTGGTATATCTTTTTCCAATACTTTACCCTGAAGGAATGTCTATCCTTGATGTTGAGGTGTGTTTCTTGGATACAGCAGAAATATGGATCCTGTTTTCACATCCATTCTATTAGTCTGTGACTTTTTATTGGGAGAATTGAGACCATCAATATCGAGAGTTATCCACGAGCAGTATTTGTTGGTTCCTGTTATTTTGTTGTGTGTGTGTACACATGCACTTCTCTTCTTTTTACTTTACTGGCCTGGGATAATCTATTCCCTGTGTTTTCTTGAATGTAGCTAACCTTTTTAGGTTGCAGTTTTCTATCACCTTATGTAGGGCTAGATTTGTAGATATATATTGCTTCAATTTGGTTTTATCATCATGTAATGTCTTATTTTCTCTATCTATGGTGATTAAAAGTTTTGCTGAGTATAGTAGTCTGGGCTGGGATCTGCGGTCTCCTAGATTGTGCAGCACATCTCTACAGGCCCTTTTGGCTTCTAGAGTCTCCATTGAGAAGTCAGGAGTAATTCTATTAGGTTGGCCTTTGCTTGTTACTTGATCATTTTCCCTTGCAGCTGTAGCATTCTTTCTTTGCTTTGTACATTTAGTGTTTTGATTATCATGTTCTGAGGGGACTTTCTTTTCTGGTCCAGTCTATTTGGCATTCTGTATACTTCTTGTACCTTTATAGGCAAATTTTCTCCTATGATTTTGTTGAAAATATTTTCTGTGCAATTGACGTGAATTTCTTCTCCTTCTTCTACTCCTATTATTTTTAGTTTTGCTTTTTTTTTGTGTCCCATATTTCCTCTATGTTTTATGTCAGGACAATTTTAGATTTAACATTTTTCTTTGATTGAGATATTCATTTCTTTTTGTTTGTTTGTTTTTGCTTTTTTGAGACAGTATTTTGCTGTTGTAACTGCCTGTCCTGGAAATCACTCTGTAGGCCAGTCTGGCCTTGAACTCACAGAGATCTGCCTATGTTTGCCTCCCAAGTGCTAGGATTAAAGGTGTGTGCCACTACTGCCTGATGAGATATCCATTTCTTATATCTTGTCTTCAATGTCTGAGATTATTCTTCTATCTTGTGTATTCTGTTGGTGAAACTTGCCACTGTTGTTCCTGTTTGAGTTTCTAAATTTTTCATTTCCAGATTTCCCCCTGTTTGTGTTTTCTTTATTGATTCTATTTCCACTTTCAGGTGGAACAGTTATATTCGTTTTCTTTCACTATTTGTTTACATTTGCATAGATTTCTTTAAAGGATTTAATCATTTCCTCTTTAAGGACCTCCACCATCTTCATAGAGGCTATTTTATGTTTTATATTGCTGTCCTTCAGCTATGTTAGGGTACTCAGAGCCTACTGTGGTAGGGTTGCTGGGCTCTAGTGGAGACATATTGTCCAGGTTTTTATTGATTGTGTTTTTATGCTCCCTTCTGGGTATCTGGGTCTAGGAAGATTGTAATTCTAGGTGCTGATATCTAGTCTTGCCTTTATTTGGTGGGTGTTTTGTTCCTTGGTTTCTCTGGTTCTTAGGAGAGTGTGGTAAGTGTGTGTTTCCTGGTAGGAAATTCTTCTGGGGTTCTGATAGGTGCTGCTACTGCTTCCTTGGCAGGAATGACATCTTGGGAGAATCATTTTTATTTGCTTGTTTGTCTGGCTTTTGTCTGGCTGCCCCCCTAGTGGATAGCCTAAACCCATGTGTGGGCAGCACAGCCTGCCATTGGGTTATTTTATAAAAAAGAAGAAGACCTAAAGTTGGAGTGGACAGTAGGCATGGATATAATTAAAACACATTGTATACATGCATGGAATTTTAAGAATAAATACAAAATATTACACACAATAGTCTCTCCTTAGAAATTCAAATTAAGTCCAACTATGAGAGTTTTGCACATCTTGTATGATATTTTAAATTAAATAACAGGAGCTCCCCACCCTCATCCTGCTGCATGGCCACTGAAAAAACACAGCAGACACAGCATTACTTGTTTCTCCCTGAAGAATAAATTATCTGTAGCTGTTTTCCAGACAAAGGAAGCATTTGGCTGATGTGCACCAGTGAGGGAAATGGTCTGGGCTTAACCTCTCTTCAGAACCTCTACTTGGTGTTGACATCACATCCTCAGACACAGTTACTTCTTGCTTTTCCAAACAAACAATCTCAGAAGGTCCAGGTTTCTTGTCATGGCCACCATCTATGGGTGGCATATCCAGGGGTCCCCCAGCCTCTATGCTTTACCTGACTCTTGTGAGTGTCAGATTTTCTCAATGAAGTCTCTACAGCGAGATGTACGGAAGTGTTTTCTTTGTACATGTGTTTCGACACACACAGAGTTGGTGAGCCAGAAATGACCCCTGGGGAAATGGTGGTCAACACATGCACAGACTTTATCTAAGCCACCACTTTAAGCTCTGTTGTGTGCTCAGCCAAAAGGTTGCCATGGTACTTTTAAACTATTCAAGCCAGGAGAAAAAAAACTGGAAATGAAGTCATGTACATGCCTGATACATTATTAATAAAGCAGACAAAAAAAAAAAAAAACAAGAAAAGCAATAAGAGTTTTTGAAAAGTAATTTTAACTTTGATGTGGCCACATAGATTTTAGAGGGGAAATAGGGTCATTTAAAACCATGTTCTTTGAGTCCACAAATGAGGCAGAGAAATGTATAATGAAGCCCAAAGGAAAGAATTTTGACAGGTGAAAACCTAAATCTCTTCCCGAAGAATAAAATATTTGGTAAAATATTTTTCTTGTAAGTGTTCTCAGTGGAGCAGGGAATTCTTGATTGACAGCTTTGAGTCATGCCCTTTCAGATGTGCAAAATGGGCTGAAGCTGGGGTCAAAGGCTGCAAGGGGCAGTTTCTGTCCCAGGAAGGTTAAAGCTGCCCTGCCTTCAAGTCTGAGCTGTCTCAAGTGTGAGGCACAGGACACGCTTGTCATCTGCTCCTACAGTGTCTGGCTTTGGAAACTCCCCCGTTGATAAAGTAATTAATTTGATTGCTTGATGTGGATTGCTGGGAAGTTTCACAGAATCTCAGCATGTTCATTGTCTCATAGTTCTGGCAGCTATAATTCCAGAGTCAAGCTTTCTCCCCTTGTATGACTCCCAGGATAATCCTTCCCCGTCTTCTTCAGCTTCCTGACTTGTGACAGCATCACTCCCATCCCTGCCTCTGTCTCCAGATGACCTTTTCTCTTGCACATTCTAATAAGAACAGCAGACATGGATTCAGGGCCCAAGTTACATCTGCAATGACATATTTCAAAATGAGATCACATTCTGAATGATAGATGTATGTGACTCTTGGTGGCCAGGACACTAATCCATTACACTAACTAAATAAAACATCTAGTTTAGAAACCAGTAAACTAGGGAGAATGTTACATACAAAGATCCTTTAAATTATGGAATTTGGATGTCTTGAGTAGCGCCACCTCGTGAGTAACTGTGATATTGCAGCTTAGCTCCAATAGCAATTGCAAATACGTGGCAAGGCAACAAAATGGGAAAAGCCCGGGAGCAGCAAACACGGAGTCAATTATTCCCCGTTTCTTTGGACTTTAGAGGCTCCCATGGCTTTATGGCACTGAACATATCATTGTCAGGGACTTGACAGTATTTTCTCACTCATGAGTTTTAGGGCTTTTAGTATGTTTCAAGTAGAGGTCGTCTGTGTGCACCGTAGATGCTGCATTTCTACCGAGTGTGCAAAGTGGGCTCCCTGGGTGGAAGCATGGAATACTCTAGGGTTGCTATTCTACAGAATGTGGCATTGTGCTAAGCAGAACTCCATGATGCAGTGACTGGGGAAGTTTTTGGGACAGTCCCTGAGTGAGAACTTCCTGTGGTTTCAGGAGGTGTATGGGTATGTGGCTAAGTGTTTCCAACTATTAAGAGGTTAATTCTCAAAAGCTGGAGTACAGAGTTCTTTTTTGTTATTTTCCTTTTATCACCTTGTTAATAGTTTTTTATTTTTATACTCAACTTTTTTTTTTCAGCCACAATTTAACAATTCAGAATTCTAACACTGTGAACGATGTGACAAACTCCATGTCCCAAAGCATCCAGAGATAAAAGCCAGAAGGGAAGAGACTGGTTGTGACTCAAAGCCATTGTTAAACCCAATGTGAGACAGGGAAGCAGATTTAATTCAGTGTGGGAAGAGAGCCTGCTTTCCTCTGGGTCCCTCTGACTCCGACAGTGATGCTTCGTATGTTCTAAGAAGGTCTTTGCTGTTGTCTAGACACACGGGTACCTTGCTGCTGTCACACTAAGTTCCTCTGTTTAGATGAGCAAAGGGTGCTGAGTGCCCAATGTCACCCTGAATCAGTGCCTCAGGGAGTTTCCCGAGGTTAGACAGGTCCTGAAGAGCATGGCTGCTCCCGGGTGAAGCAGAATATTCTGATTTTCTGCTAGCTGACTACTGAATCAAGGCTATGAGCTTCTTTAACCATAATTACCCCATCTTAAGCAGGTCTTGCTCGGGGGACAGGACTTTGCACATGTGTTATGTGACTTTTCCTGGGGAGGTGTGAACAAACATCTATTCACTCAAGATAATGCACAGATCAAAGTAACAATTCTCAGAAGTCTAGCTTAGGGAACCAATGAGTTTATTAAGGTGTCATAGTATTAACTGTAAACTTGATCCAGCTTATAATGGCCTGAAAAGAGTCTCAATTTGGTATTTATCTTTATGGAATATGGACATGTCTGTGAAGGGTTGTCTTAATTGATGTAGGAGGGCCCAGCCCACTGCGGGTGGCAGCATTCCCTGGGAAGGTGGTCCTGGCTTGTATAAGGAAGCTTGCTGAGCGTGAGTCTGAGAGAGAGTGAGAAAGAGAGAGAGAGAGAGAGAGAGAGAGAGAGAGAGAGAGAGAGAGAGAGAAATAGAGGGAGAGAGAGAATATTCTTCCATGGTTCCTCCCTCCAGATTCCCACCTTGAG
This sequence comes from Cricetomys ansorgei, assembly GCA_026225945.1. NCBI lineage: Eukaryota > Metazoa > Chordata > Mammalia > Rodentia > Nesomyidae > Cricetomys > Cricetomys ansorgei. The sequence goes on from JAMJFZ010000597.1 coordinate 29,598,318, forward strand.
TTCCTTCCTTGACTTCCCTCAGTGATGGACTGTGACTTGAAAGTGTAAGCCAAATAAACCATTTTCTCTCCCAAGTTCTTTGTGATCAGAGAGTTTAGTTGCAGTCCTAGAAAGGAAACTAGATATGGTGTCACTTATAGGAGTATGGGTACGGAGTTATTTGTAGGAACATGGATGACTCAAAAGCAGCTGCATCATGGAAAAGTCTCAGCAAGGATGACAACCGAGAAAAGCTGCATAGCTATAGCTCCCTGCATGCTTTGCACTTGGCTTGGCTGGTTGGAGATTTTTCCTCCTCAGTTATTACTGCTTGGGAAAGGATGCTTTTGAATCTTGTAAATTTCAGGAACTTCCTGAGATGTGACCTGTTTACTTTCTGAACTTTGTAAGTTTTATTTACTTCCTGAGTCTTAAAAAGCTTCTTTTGGAGCTAGAGCGTTTCAATTAGAAGGAATTTGGTACACAAAAAACATGACTGTAAGAAAGGACACAATTCTATCTGTAAATGGGGTATAAATTGGACGTTAATTTTTTTGTGTCCTAAATGGAGGACTAGGAATCTGTGGAATTAAGATCTTATTCCATTTGTTTATTCTCAATGCTTTCTTCTACTTCCAGCTTCAGCTGGCCTTGTGTCTGATTTAATCTTCCCAGAAGGTAAATCTTTCTTTCTTGTGGTCAGGGAGGGTTGTTTGAATCTGGCTCCTGAGCTCCTGCCACCACACTGTGGAGCATGGCTTCCATTTGCAGGCCACCCTGGGCCACCCTTGGGGCCTTGGGACTTTGCTACTTTTCACACCCTCTGCAGCCCTGTCCATGAAGTCTGTGTCTCTGTGTTCTCCCCAGGTCCTTTGATATTCAGTCTGGTCCCACCATCTGAAGTGGTCCTCTTATTCTTTTCTTGGTTTGGGGCAGGAAAAAATGGAAACAGCCTTTTGCTCTGCAATATCCAAGCAGAAGTTCAGTAGACCTACAGCTTGTCAAATGTCAGTGGTCAGTGAGCAGGTTAACAGACTAGGATCCAGGCAGTGGCAGCCATGCCTTTGATTGCTTGTGACCCAAGCAGCCTGTCACATGAGTGTTTGGCTTTATCCCCAGCAAGGCCATGGAGTTCAACTTCTTTTCTTATAGAAAATCTTAGAAATCTCCCTCTGAACAAAAGTTCAAATAACACACATGGGATGGCTAATGTCAGCTTGACAGGATCTGAAATTATCGAGGAGGCAAGCTTCCACGTACACCCGAGTAGGATTATTTAGTCTGAATATGCCTGTTAGAGACTGCCTTGATGAGGTTAATTGATGTGGGAAGACCCAACTTAACTGTGGAGAAGGCCATTCCCTGGGTATGGATCGTGGGCTGTGTAAAATGGAGAAAGTAAGCTGAGCGCAAGCATTCATCGCTCTCTCCTTTCTGATTGTGACTATAAAGTGACTAGATGCTTCAATCTCCTCCTGCCTTGACAACTGCCTCCCACTACACCCCCACATGATGACACCCTTGAGCTGTGAGCCACAGTTAAGCCTTACTCCTTTAAGTTGTTTTTGTCATGGTATTTTATCACAGTAACAGAAAAGTAACGGAGACAGTTCACAAGCTTTATTCTGAACCCAAGGAAAATATCCTGTAGTGGTTAGGGATGTTGTAAGGTTAGGAGCGTCATAATTAAGTGCCTTGTTTCAGCATGAATGGAACCCATGAAAGTTACACAGCAAGACAGCAGCATAGCTGGAGTCTGTGTTATCATCTGCTATAGATTTTGAGATTTAAGGGAAAATATTTCTCCTTGCTCCAAGTGCCTGTATATGTGGAGTTTCACCTATCATTGCTTCATGTCAATGCTGTGGCTGGGTATCAGCTTCCTGTTCTTTTCTGTTGCTTAAACTCATATTATGACCTTAGTATCTTACCTCATCAACTATCAAATAATAAAACAAGCCAAGAGGGGATCCGTTCTAATTACTTCTTTGAAGTTTTATGGGTAATGTATATGGGCTTAGCAAGCCCTCCGGTGAACAACCTTCCCTGCACTGGAGCACTCCGTCCTCTGATGAGCATAATTAATGCCTGAGTCCATAAAAGAGCTGTGTATGCCTCATAAAACTTGGAGGAGGCATAAAACCCCCCTTTGTGCACAGGGTTGCCATGGTTACTATTTGGGGAACACTTTATTATTGATTCCCAGCCCCCTCCCCAGAGTAGTCATCCACAAATTTGTAGGTCTTGGTGTGTCTCTGATGTGTCTCTCATTTTAGCTCTACTGTTGCTAGGCCTATGCCTGGAGGTTGCATGCCAACACCCAGGAATGTGTCCAACTGTGTGGTCATAGGGACATCTTGGGGATATTAGAGGTTAGACAGGATGAGTCAATGTAAAAGGTATTAGATATTAGGACATAGACAAGGCAGACCTGCAAAGGTGAGGGATGCCTGAATTGGTGGCTGGTTACACACCTTCTGAAGATCAAGCTCTTCGAGGTCCAGGGGCTGCTGAGCTGTCCTGGTTGATCTATGTGACAGGAGTATCACTCTTATGTTCTTTGTATGTTTGATTTCCATCCTCGCTTTGGCCAGTGGACCTGAGCCTAAAGGTCAGTAGGATAAGAGCCATGGCTTGGACCCCAGAGTCATACAGGAATGGGGCTCATGGACTCCTAGAGCTGTGTGTGTGTGTGTGTGTGTGTGTAGAGCCTGGTTCTCATCGATGACAACACCAAGGCATTGGGTTAGCTCTGTGGCTTCTCAGAACCTCAGTGTGCTTATCTGGGAAATGGAGGCAGTGGTAACACTGTCCCTGTATTGTAATGAAAGTCAAACAAGACAAAGAACAGAGTTAGCATTTAGCTTGAATCCACACAGGGCCAATTCCCATAGCTATTTGCTGCTATCCTTGTTGATTTTAAAGCTAATCCTGCACAGTTGCTTTCAGCATAGACTGGTCCTGTATTTAGACCTTTCTCATCTGGTGATGATGACTCTTCAGTTTTCTGGAGCCAGGACAGGAATAATGATGAACGTGACCCCAATAGACGGCTGTGGAAGATGAAGGAGGAAGGGCTTGGGAAGATCTTCAAGGCCATTGGCATTAAACATCCACACACAACACCTTGTTATTTTTCATTGGGGAAACATAGCCAGAATTTGCTGGGCAGTGATTCCCATGGCCATGGGGCAGACAGACCTGTAAGGGAATCAAACAGCAAGTGGGCTGTCCTTAATTTGGGTGGGCTCAGTGAAGGCAGACCCTGGTGTGGGCAGGCTCTGATGCAGCCATATTGAAAATGGATGTGCCTTGAATGCCCTGGCAGCGCCATCTGTCCTGGGGACCAGGAGAAGGGGACACTACTACCTTTCCCAGGACAGAGCCAAGGAGAAGTAATTTAGAAAGAGGTAGATGAAGAAAGAGGCTGTAGCCAGACCTTGACCATAGATAGCCCTCATGGGCAATGCAGAAGAAGGGCACAGATCTGACTTTGAATCATGGGAAGAGGGTACATGGAGGGCTCAGCCTGAAGTTTAGATGCCAGTGGGCAAGGAGGGAGGGAACAAAGCTGGCAGGTCTGCTCTGTGCCAGGGCTGCTTTCATGAGGTTAAACCCAGTGCTAACCCTGAGCAGCGGCCCCTCTGTATAATGGTGGCTGTTCCACATTCTTGCTTTCATGATCCGGATCCATCTGCTGTGGCGGAGTCCTATCCTCTGCTGTGGGATACGCAAGTCAGAATAGATGCATATAGTTTGGTGGGCCCAGTGTTTCGGGAGAGTGTTCCGAGTCTCTAGGCATGGTGGTGGTGCTGCTGGTGACCCTACATGGCAGTGCGGTGACATCCAACAGTTTCCTGTAGATGTGGAAGAAAGAGTGGGCTTTGCTCATGGTAGCACCTGTTCCCACGTGATATGTGTTTGCTTGTACATATGGCTTTAGGTGAGGGAAGGGTGTTTCTCTGTGTGTAAAGCACCCAGCCTCTGGATGGATCCATGAGTAGAGCTACCGCTGAGGGTACTGTTGACTTACCATCTCTCACTTGTTGGGAATGTAACCATGATCCTAAGTGGAAGTCCTGGCAGGAAGGGAGATTCCATAGAGAAATACTTGTGCCCCTCCCTTGGCTGGCTACTGGACTAACACCTCTGTTCACTCGCAAAATGTGTTTGCCAGAAAAACAGGACATAGAGCTTAAAGCTGGCTTCTAAAGAAAGGATATGAGGGCTTCCACCCCATACCACCCATGGACCTCGAGATGATGCAGTCCACAAGGCCTGGGATGGATGGGACTTTTACACTCTACATCCTGATTCTTTTCTCTTTTGAAATGTAGACTCTTTAATTTTTCATTTCTCTTAGCCTAGACCTGAATAAAAGCTATTTCTGTAACCGAGGAGAGAGACAACCCGGGGCCCAGATCTCCTCTGCCACAGAAAGGACTGGTTAACCTGTCTCACACTTAAATTTACATCTCGTCTAGCCCTTTGCGCATGGTTTTCTATGAATTTTTATATGGCCACAGGCACAGGAGGAAGGAAATTAGACCCACCCTAGTTTGGCCGAACTTCAAATAAATCCGTTTTCCATTACCGATTTCTGTTTCCTAATTTCTCTTAAAATACAGGGGAAGTATGTGGCAGGTTTATGGACTGCGCTGCTCATAGCAGGAATACATCATTGGAATTCTCCCATGCCCAGGCAGCTCTCCAGTCCTGTGGACCTCACACTTTCTCCTGACCAAGTCTGTGCTGATTAACACGGGAGCCATCCAAATACATTAATTTAAATGGAACAAAGTCAAAGGTCCTGTTCCTAAATTACACCAGTCACGTTCCATATGTGTGAAAGCCACTTGTGGCTGAGCTGTCATTTTGGACAGCACTGGGGTAGAATGCATCGGTGCAAAAAGTTGTGGCCGGCAGGACAGGACTAAATGGCCCATGATTGCTGTCTTAAGTGAGTCGGTGGCTTCTTAAAAGGTTGCCCCCAATCGCTTCTTTCATTGCTGTGACAAAGTATCTGTCAAAAGCAACTTGAGGAAAGGCAAGGTATATTTTGGCCGGTGATTTGTGGGGACAAAGTCCACATGGGAAGGAAGGTGTGGAGAGAAACCAGATGAGGCTGGTGACACTGGATCCATGTTCAGGGAGCAGAGAGAGACAAGCCCTGGAGCTCAGCTCACTTTTCCTTTTCTGTGCGACACCCACACGCACAGCACCGCTCCTGTTCATGATGGATCTTCCCTTTTCAATTAAGCCTCCCTGGAAACAGGCCGTGGTGTGTTTTCTTGCTGTTTCTAAACCCAGTCAAGTTAGCAAAATGAGATTAACCATTCCATTTCCTGTCTTGGGGAGGGAAGGAACTTCACAACATTTGACTGGTCAGCCTGAGTGGCAGAGGCTCTGCCTGCTCATTCAGCGGACACTCTGCTGAGACTGCTGCCCTTGCAGGGCTCACTCCCCATCTTCCGGAAGCCTGGGCTGCACATTCCCGCTGGGTTCTGCTTCTAGTGCTCATCTTTATGTGTAGGGCCAGGGCTTGGTCTGCTCTTTTCCTTGCAGACAGGAAAGGGATATAAATTCCTTTATGAAGTCTGGTTTGTAAAATGCAATTTAACACTAATTAAAGCAGTGTTTCCATTTTCCCAAAATTGGTTGTATGTATTATTTCCTGTGGTTGCAATAACTTGGAGCCTTAAAAATGAGAGTTGATTTTTCATTTGTAGTTATGGAGCTCAGAGGTTGGAAATCACCCTCCCGGAGCCAAAAAGGACTTTTATGGTGGTGTACCTTTCTCTCTGGGATGATTCTCCAGGGAGAATTCTTGCTTCTAGCCTTTCCCAATATCTAGAGCTGTATTTCTCACATGCCTTGGTTCCTGGTCCCTTCCTATCTTTTCTTTTTCCCCTCAAAAAACCATTAGTGTGATAGCAATTCACTTCACTTGGCACACACACAGCCTTTCTATCTTGTCTTGAACATCCCTGTCTCCCCCTTCAAAGGACTCTTTCACTTAGGGTTCATGTAGATAATCCAGTACAATCTTTCCAGTTTTGGGGCTCGCTGTGGTTAGACTTTGGGACAGCAGCACACATGCCCAAACCCTAATGAAGTATTTCTTACTCCTCGATGGTCCCCAGGACTGCTGGGTGAATCTGCTTGCTCTGGACTAGGCTTGGCTGGGCTCACCTGGGCTGGCTATTGTATCTGTGGTTATCTGGCAGTTTGGCTGATGTAGGGTGGCCTCATCAGAGATAACCATTCTCTGCTCTGTGTCTTATATTCCTGTATCTCTGTCCCCAGGCTCTTCCTAGGCTCATGTAGCTCTGCCTCTCACTGCTACTACAGAGGCGAGTAAGGAAGCAGAAAGCACTTTTTAGCTTCTTGGAACCAAGTTAGCTGCTGTTATACTGATCCCAAAATCCAGCATCAAAGATTGTACTGAATTACAAAGTTAGAGGGCAAAGTGGAAGGAGGAAAGGTCCCAGTATTGACTCTGCGTGCTACTGTGGACTCTGGAGTCAGGATCATAACTTCTGAGTTCTGTTCCTATCTGCTCTGAATCTTTGCTTCCTTATCACATAGGGTACCAAATCCACAGTATTGAGATGCTGTGTGGGTTTAATAAAAATAATGCTTGAAAAGCCCTTAGTAAAATGCTGGGGGCATGATGAAAGCCAACAAATATCAACCACTAATTATCTCCATAGGAGTGTAAATAATAAACAATGAGGGCAGCGATTATTATTTTTGCTCATGTCACCATGGAGGCCATTTTGCTGTCAAAGCTCTCTCTTCTTTCTCCTTGTGATGGAAGGGAACAGGTCAGAATTTGAACTTGGGAAGCATTCAATTGGAAGTCTTCATGAGATCCCAACTCAAGCAGAAGTGAAGACGAGTTAGGCAGCAGAACTGTTTAAATGCGTGAAGTTCCAAGAAGGAGTGTGTGCAGTTTGTCTTTCAAATGAAATCTAATTTTGTTCTTCATGCTTCCGAGTGGAATTAGTGGTTTGAATAGCAGATTTATAATTGGACTTAACTGTTATTTATTAAAAGTGATGATTTTCCATGTTGGCATCTCAGATGGAAATGCATAAAGCCTGTCTTAAAGAGTTAGTGCTTCAGTGGCTTCCCTTTCTTACTCAAACACTGTCAGTTAAAGAAAGGGTGTGATTAAGTTGGAAGCTGCCCAATATTTAAGTTTGTGAATAATGAAGGCTTTTGAACTTTAATTTAGCATTGAATGACTGTGATGAAAAATCTAAAGCAAAGGGGCTTTGGGGAATTCTATTGTTTCTAAATCTGGAGAAAAATGGGATGAATATGCAAGAAATGATGACAGCCTCTTAAAGCTAATTCCACATGGCTGAAGTCTTCCAAAATTGAATTTCCCAGCTCTGTTTCTGGTCTGCAACTTAAAGGCACAGAGCTGGTGAAGTTGGGCTTACAGGTATACCTCATCTTCAGGAGCTTTCCTGAGGATCCAGTTTGCCCCTGCCAGAGATGTAGATGTGTTGCCATGACAATGAAACTCTGTCTTCCTCTTGACTTTTGTATCTAGTTCCCTCCAGGGCATTCTCCAGCAAGCAGAGAAGTCCTTCTGACAACTCTAATTGCCCTTTATCTCTGTGGCACATGGGTTTTGATGATTCCTAGAGAAATGCTTGGAAATATAAATGGTTTTCCTGTATCCTTCTCATTGAGTGACAATCCGTGCTGGAGTCCTGATGTTGGGGTGACAAGTCTCATGATTATTCTTGGAGAAAAGGAGCCCAAATTTTATGGTGGCAAACCACAAACTCTGACTCACGTTGAGAAGGACCATGTCTCTGTGTCTTTTGTAAGCACAGTTTTTGCCACACAGACATTCCTTGGTTGGTGTTGCTTGGTCTGTGTTTGGTGACTGACTTTTTAAAAAGATGAAGTTGTAATCCTTAAGTGGTGAGAATTAGCTTTCTTTTCTCTGTATCTGCTGGCTGTGGATATTCTGGCTGTGATTCCAGGATAGGTCTTTTCAGGTGTGTACTTCTGCAGGACTATATTATAGGCCGGCTTTCTCCCTAAGCAGATGTTAAGACAGAGCTTCAGGGGAAGAATTAGAATTGTAGCCTAAGCCAGCCTGGCAGAGCTCCGAGATACATGATATTCATCTTAGGTACCTGCCCTGAGCTCTGCCACCCCTACCCAGATCAGTCACTGGCTTTTCCAGGAAGGGTATCCCCAAACATGTAAAACAGCTGGCTCTTTGGAAAAAAAGCCATTATCCAAAGGAATTGTCATCCTCCACAGTATAATTTCTCATTGGCTGAACATGGACTTGGACAGAGATGCTATGGCTAGTTGGTGGGATCTAGAGGGAATTGTTCAATGTGATCTCAGACTGCATCGCTCTCCACAGCTGGGTGTGCTCCGATGGTAGACGGGTAGAACTGGCTTGCCAAGACCAATCACTGAAGCAAGTCATTCAAAGAGAAGAAACAATGTGGCATATTTCTATGGCTACCACATCTTGGTCCCTTGCATGTTTTTCCCTATGTATATTATGAGAGAAGCTGCTCGAAGACTACAGAGACCTGTTTTCTGGAGAAAGGGCGTGAGGAACAGTTCCCACAATTCCATTGGTCTTAGAGTCATGCCTGGAACTCGTTGAAGTCCCTTTCAAGGTCTATTCTGGTCACATACTGAGCCAATACAGGCACCCAAGCAACAAGGCCAAGTGGCCTTGGATCGAAGCCTACAAGAGCGTGAAGCACAGTAAACCTTTCCTCTTTTAAGTTCCATTTCTCAGGCACTTTGTTACCAGAATGGCAACGAGATTAATCAACATTTGCTAATTGCACATCTGGTCCATTAAACAATCAAACAAAATTTATTATGAATAAAATTATTTGCTAGTGCTTAGAGTGTATAATCATTTACTGATTTTTCTGGTTTAACTTTTCCAGTAAGGCTTTTGATAGCACAACCTGAAAATCTGAATTTCACGTGTGAAGTATGTATGTAGCATTTAAAGGGAGATTCAGTTCTTTAAAGATTTCCTACCAGGGTGCCAGGGCTGCCTGAGTGCAAGCACCACAGTATGGGTGACTTGGCCAGCAGGAATGTACCCTTGCTGTTTCTGAAGGTTGGAAATTCAAGACCAAGGCGGTAACTGGGCTGCTTTCCCACGAGGTCTCCTCTCTTGGCCGATAGACCGTGACTCCTCTGTATTTCCCCACACTCTTTCCTCTGTGTCTTATCTTCTTCTAAGGACACTCATCTCCAAGTACAGTCATATTCTGAGGTGCCAAAGGTTGAAGTTATGTGTCTGAATTCTCAGGAGACACAATTCAACCCCAAACCGAGAACTTCTGTAGTCTCAAAGATTAAGTCGTGCCAGGGTGACTGGCATCAAGCCACTTAGAGATATGAGGGATGCACATGTTCATTCCTGTGTGTGTTTCTGTGGATCTCCTGATCTCCCGAGCCACCTTGTTTGTAAGCAGTGATGTCTTTGAGTCAGGAATTTCACACAGCCTGATGCCAGGAAGCAGGTCTGCTGAGGTGGGTTCCTTTCTCTCCTGAGGGGACAGGTAGACATGAGACTGGGAGGCAGCTATCACACAAACCTATTTTGGTGCCCCCTTATTTTGGTGGTATAATGAAGTATTATGAAAAATCTTTATCCCCTACTTGAGGCTATTTTGGCTTTTTGATGGGTGGAAGTGCCCGTGACCTTTTGGGCCATCATTGAACATTGAAGACATTGGGGGAATCCAGGCAATGTCTGGTTTTCTGTGTCTTCAAGCCCTATATACAGTGCTGGGGCCTGCACCCTCTTACCTGAGGGTTGTTTCTGCATACCAGGGCATACTTGATCTGGTCTCATTCATCTCCCTGGAGGAGTCCTCTGCTAGTGACTGACCAACACAATGGTAGATGAGACCCATGTTCTTTTGTCTCCAGAAATGTGACACTGGGCTCTGTGTTCTCTGTAGGATATCAGAGCTCCCCATGGGATTAATCACTGTTGTCCACAAGTAACTTAACTAGTGACGTTATCTTATTTTATCCTCTCTCAGCTTACTGTCCTGCTGACCCCTCCCTTACCGTCTTGAAATCATATTCCAGGCAGAAGCTGAACACTCAAATATTTGTTTTAAGGTTTACTTCTAGGGACCCCAGATGAAGACTAGGTGACTCCCCCACCTTTTACAAGAATCTGGTACCTGTTCAAAGTGAATTAGATGTTAATGTTGTGCTCAAACCCCCTCCCATACCCAACAACCCCTTCCAGAATACCGTATTCCTACTCTGCTATCTTTAAGGAGAGCTGAGCCAACACCCGAATTATCATCATCTGGGAAATACGCTGGACCTAGAGACCTCTTGTGGTCTTTTATCCTAGAGGCTAATGTATCGAGTGGCCATCCACAAAGTAACATGGGGCAGGGAGGGGGAATGATATGCATATGCCAATCTCCTTATTACTGTGGGCATTTACTGTCAAAGCCTCTGCCCTCCAAAGCTGTAAATCGGCTTTCCCTTTCAAGTACAACCTTACCTTTGGCCATCAACAGTGTCTTTCCGTGCATTTATCTTCTAATTCGTCAGACCCTGTAATAGAGATAGACTGTTCTAGAACTTCAAATTTACCCTAGAAATATGAAGAGTCCCAATGCACAGATGAACGAGAGGTAACATGCAACATATACCAACCAAAGGTTCTCATTGCTACCTATCCCACAACAAACAGTAGTAGCAAAAAGTCAACTACTTTTCAAGAGGATACCTGAGGGAGAGCATTGGAGTTTAGCAGGGGAGCGTGGATGTCCTTATGAGATGCTTACACATAGCGTAGCAACCCCAGTTCTGGATATATGCCCCTAGGAAATAATGTTATCAAGTTGAAGAGGCACCTGCTCTCCCATGTTCACTACAGCACTGATCTGTGGCTAGGATGTGAGATCGATTGTATGCATCATAGATGAGTGGGTAAGAAACAAACACAGCATTCTATACACAGTAGAACGCCATGCAGGGTGAAATCCTGCCACTTACACCTGAAAAACACAGTATTGAGTGAAATAAACAGGGAGCAGAAAGACAGATTCCACATGTTCTGACTCACATGTGCAGCCTAAAGGGGTTGATTTGATAGAAGAGAATGGTAGGTCAGAATGGTGATCAGAAGCTGGGGGGTGGGCAAAACAAGGGGGTTATGGAGGAGTTAGTCAGTGGATCCAAAAAAAAAAAAAAAGAAAATTCTGGTTAGATAGGAGGGATCAGTTCTGTTGTCTCATTGCAGAGAAAGGCAATGGGAGTCAATGAAATGATGCTGTATGTTTTCAAAATGTCCATTTTTTTCACTTTTCTCATCACAAAACTGGTACACAGGAGATGATGGATATTTTAATATCGTAATTTGATCGTTACACAATGCACAGAGCACACGATCAAAGCATGGTGCTTTGATCACAACTATTATGTCAATCAAAAGCTCAATAAAACCTAAAGAAATTTGAAGATTTCCCCTCAGTTCAATAATCTGTTCCAGCCTCTCCAAAGCAGCCCACAGAGGTTTTCCTAATATTGAAACAAACCAGATCTGTTTGCAGGATTCCACGTGGACCCAGGTGTGCGAACCTGACCTGTTTGTCAGGAAGTCATGTTGTTTGGGCTTTACACATGACCAATTTTCTTACAGAGGAAGCTCCTGGGACTACGTTTTTCTTTCTGCAGAAACATTGGATTTTATTCCTGAGAACTTATTTTCTTATATTTGTTTGAAAATCCTTCTCTATCCTGCAGAGGAAAGAAACCCCACCATTGCAATAGTGTCTTTGGGTGCTAGGGGAGACTCCTTCTCCAGATCCACAAGGGAGTACTGAGGTCTTATAGTAGTAAAGAGGAATCAACATTTTAAAAACATATGTGTGGCCAGTGAGTGCTTCTAACAGAAGAGTCTCCCTACCTATGGCTGAGAACTGACCTCCCAGACCGAGGGGGACCTGCTGTATGTGCAGGAGACACATTCACAGTAATAGAAGAGGCTGCTTGGATTGTCATGTTTGCTTCTTTAACCAAATGCCCCAGAAGTGTTTCCTCTATTAGTTACATATTGCAACCGTTTAACCCGTCCTCCTGAGAACCATATCAACTTTAGATTTCTTGACTCTAAACTTTTACACAGAAACTAAGTATAGGGGTGGTTTGTGCCCAAGTATATTTCCTTGTGTGTTCTGGGGAAGCCATGTTAGTTTTCTTCATTTGTACTCAATAAAATCCTCATTTAAAAAAAGAAGGGATGGTGTTCTTGAACCCGTGAGAATTTGCATTCCAGCTGTGGTATGACTCTGAGTCCATTGCCATGCCGAGGGGTAGGGAAGCTTGTAACTCTGAGGATAGACCTCTGGAGGTTCTGGCCAGTTGAGATGGAAGGACTGGGGTCCTAGGAATGTTTTTCAGAAGTTGCCTGATGCCTCCAAATGCCCTGGACACTATCAGAGACCAAGCGATCCTGGACTCACGGCAGTGAGATGGGCTGTGACATCCATGCGTGTCTAACATCCCAGTTAGCCTGTCTATCAGTATACCAGAGGGATGGGCTTGCCATTGCCTCTACCTTTTTCCTGAGGAAAGTAACAGGAAGAACACTTCCTTACAAAGGCGTTTCTTTTTCAAATGACCTCTAGGTGTCATGGGTGAAAAGCAGGTGAAAGGTAGACTTCTGTTGCTTCTCGGCCCCCTGCCTCTGCTGTTGATCTAAGAAAAAAGACTTTCTCTCCTTGAGCTTTCACAGTCTCCTCCACTGTGCTTTTATTTCCCAGTTAAGGAATTTATGAGGCACATCTTTCAAAAAACCATAAATCTAGGACTTCCCGTTATATAGATCCATATTTGTGTGTATTCCCCCCAAAAAAGAAACCAACAACAACAAGCAAGCAAGCAAACAAACAAAAACTACCAGAGGTGGAGAGAGACTTGGCACTGAGTTATCATCTTAGTGACCCTTCTGTCACTGTGATGAAACACTCTGACCAAAGCAGCTTAAGGACAAAAGTTTCATTTTGGCTCACAGTTTCAGAGGGACAGTGTCTGCCATGGCAGGAAAGGCAGAAGTATGAGCCCAGCTGCTCACACTGCACAAGCATCCAGGAAGTAGAAAAAGAACAGAAATGGGGTCTGTCTACAAATCCTTAAAGCCCTCCCCCATTGAGCTACTTCCTCCAGTGAGACTCCACTTCCAAAGAGGTTCACACCTTTCCCAAACAGCACCACCAGTAGGAGACCTCACGTTCAAGCGCAGAAGCCTCTGGGGACATTGCATATTCAAACAACAACAGTCATAGAACTCTGTTTTCTTGATAATGACAAAACTTGTACAAAAATACACCAACACAATTAGGCGAATGTAAGAAGCAGAATGAAAAGCAAAACCACAGAGCTTTTAAAAAGTATCATCAAAACACCACTAAAAGATACTAAAAGATAAAAGGGGGGAAATACAGAGAATGAAGATGATGAAGTTTGGTGGCAGCTCCTTCCTGGGCTATCTAAAGTTGAAGTCAGCCAGATCGGGGGTATTGGATTCCCTGGAAGTTAGAGACTCTTGTCTTTTCTAAGATTTAGACTGTTGCTAATCCTGGATGAGTCAGGTATCAGGTACCTGCCAGACTGTCTTCCTTTTAGGAGAATTCCTCCATTGGGTACCAGCAGCCTTGCTGGCCACATTTGGTGTTATTGTCTGTGGACTCCTTAGGTTCTCTCATGCTCCTGATACTCCCCAGTTCGTATACCTTGGGGGTAGTTAGCATTCTAGCCAAGGGTGTCTCTATATGTCAGAGACTGGGGACCCAGTGCTGAGAGCTGCACCAGGTAATCAGTCTTAGTGCTTTAAAAACATGATGAGATTGAACAATACTCTGTTGAAAGGATAAGGGAGTGGAAGCTGGATGCTCTAGTTCTGGTGGAGCTTTGTGTTCCCAGTCTGGTTGGCAGTGAACCTTACTGCAAAGAGATGACTTCAGAAATTGGGCCATCCACTGATCTCAGACTCTGCACTACCAGACGCTGCATATGCTCAGTCATAGATTCAACTCCTAGCCACTGAGGACAGGCTTGCTACGTACCTATCTTCACTGCCTGGACTGTCCTCCTGATGTCTAAAGTTATTCAATGCACCATGCCCTGTGCCTCTCCATAGCTGCCTTCTGTAGCCATTTCTCTTGTGATTCTTTCTAACTACCTGGCTGTGATGGTACACAGTCTTCAAAAGTAGGTTCTCTCCCAAGACGTGTTGGAGGAATTGCTGTCTCACTAAACCGACTGAATTTGAGGCTTACAAAAACCATGTGGACATGCCCTGTGGATAGGACGTGCCTTCACCATGGCTATGCCCAGCCAGATTATATTTTGGGTGAGGCTTCTGGGGCCCCTGACTCTCATGTGTTGCTTTCTCCCTTATGTTGGATCTCCCTCTTTATCTCCACTTCCCAGCTTTCCTAACACCTCCCTTGCAACTTCAGTTGCTCTTCCAATATTTCTCTCTTTGGCAGAGCCTATATTTTGCTATTAGGACTCTTCTTTTTCACTATTTTACAAGGAAGCAGCTTCTATTATGGCCTCCAAAGCCATCAACTATTAATTGGGATTTAAAAAGTAATAATCCCACTCCAAGAGATTTGCCTTAAGGAAACACCTAGAAATTGTTCAAAGATTAAACACTAAACATGAAGTTATTTATTTACAATAGTCTGAATGTGCACCAGAGGGAAATTGGCTGTATAAATTAGTGAACAACCCCTAGACTCATCTCCAAGCAGTGTCTCTTACTATCAGTGTGACCTCGGGCACATTACTGAGTGCCATGGGCTCTCCTTTCTCGTTTGTAAAGCAGGGTGTTGTGGAGATTATGGTAGTTGATGTAAGGTGTACAGGGCATGGCATTCATTCTTCTGCCATGAGAAGAGCTCTATTTCGCCATCCCTTATGGCACAGCTTTGTGGGAGCACTGTGGAATAGTATGCAGAAGACCTTTTTTTTTTGCACCCTATGCATATGTACATACCACATTCGAGCCAATGTGTCAATGCATCGTTAAAAAGTGAGATGGTTTTAGTTAAATCATGTATTTAATTAAGTTTTTTCTGTAATCCTTGGGGATACTTTCAGATTCCTTATTTATTCTGTCACACATTCACTATGTGGGCAGCTGGATATCCAGCATGCTGTACCAGTGGGGACTAAGACAGCCACTCATGTCATAGAGATGATAAGGACTGGGCATGTAATTACTCACTCAATCAAATTGCAGAAAGAGCTAGTGAGGGGCAGTGCAGCTGCCCTGAGACTGCAGGAGGGACCTGCCCCGGAGTCTGGGAGCCTCTGCAAGAAGCCCTTCTGCCTGAGAGATAAGTTATTATCAGGATCACAAGGAAGGAGGACCAGAGTCTTAAGGCCTTGAGATACCATGTGCCCTGGAAGGGAGATGACTAGGAAGCCCTTAGGGCAGCAATGGGATCATGTGTCAGGGAGTTACCTTATGGAAGCAGAGCTGTAACTAAAGCAGCCAGGCAGCCAGATATTTAAACAAAGGCTAGATGTAATTAAACTAGGGCATGAACTCATTTCACTGGCTTCTCAGAGAGAACAGAATGGCTGGACTAGAGTGTCCTAGAGGCACTGCCAGGATGCCCTGTGTTCATCCTAGGGGGAGGTGAGGTGTCTGATGAGAGGATTGTTGCTTTAGATAGGGAGAGAAATTGACTTCCTGGAAGAGCAATCTAATTTATGTTCAGGCAATTTCCTAATTAACTCTCTTTAAAAATAATGTAGCTTGCTGGGCAGTGGGGGCACATGCCTTTAATCCCAGCACTCGGGAGGCAGAGGCAGGTGGATCTCTGTGAGTCTCAGGCCAGCCTGGTCTACAGAATGAGTTCCAGGACAGCCAGAGTTACAACAGAGAAACCCTGTCTCAAAAAACCAAACAAAACCAAAAACAAACAATCAAAAACACCAACGTAGTCAACATAGCTTGGCCAATGAACACAGGTGGGGCTCGGAAGGCTAACAAACAGCACCAAAATCCCCTTTAGAGACACTTTGTGGCTGTGTTGCCTACTTTCTACAACATCATCTATGCCAGACATCTAAGGCGAGGCAGGAGCTATCATGGGGTAAGTGTTCTCTTGCTTTACTTGCTCCGTCTATTCAAAGTCCAGCTCACCCATGCAGACCCCAGAGGCTTCAGCACCATGAACCTTAGACACAGAGTGAGAAAGGTGGGATACCTTTTTAGCCTAACCTTGTATGTGCTGCAGTAGGGAGGGCTGATAAGCTTAGAAGAAAAGACATAACTATGCTCCCAAGCTCATGATGTTAACCTAGAGTCCTGGCCAGAGGTCTGGGACAGGCTGATCATCTGAAGTTGTCACCGTGGGAGCAGCAGAACAAGTCTTCCCAATGACCCCTAGCAGCTGTCATTATGGGCAGGACTGCAGCATGAAGCAAAGGCTTCCTACTCAAGGGAAAGAGGTGATTGGTCTTCCATGGTGTCTCTTGCATCTTAAGTGAACACACCCACTGTCTACATACATGCTGGAGGGGGTGGGGCATGTGAGCACTGTTTGGAATTGTTACTCCAACCTAGCAACTGAAAATGTATATTGCTGTATTATGTGTGTGTGTGTGTGTGTGTGTGTGTGTGTGTGTGTTTAAGGTCAACAATGTTGTTGAGTACAGCTATTTTGGTTTCTGTGCTCCTATAACCCCAGCACTGAGGGTTATAGTCCACCCAAAATGGTCACTCAAGTTTCACTGAGAGACCTTGTTTAAAAAAATATGTGGAACACAATAGAGGAAGATACCTGATGCTGACCTCTGGTCTCCATACCTGCACACACAAATGTACACACACACACACACACACACACACACACACACACTGGGAGCATTCAGGAGAAATGCCCCAGAAGTGGTTTGGATCACCGGCTGGAGGTATGAGGAAGAGGGGAGAGTGCAGCTTCATCCGAGCTGTGTTGGACCTGTGCCACCATGATAGCTACAGAGGAAGTTGCCATGGAGTCACACCCGTGGCCTGAGGATAAGGGAAGAGGTCCAGGCACAGGGAAATGAGGGTACTCACTAGTGGGCTGGCTTGATCAGGGAGAAATGCAGAGTGCTATTGAGGAAAACGGAAGGAGCAAGCTGTGGTAAGGAGAGGAGAAAAAAATAGGGAAAAAGAGAAGAAATAGTCAACAAAGTCTCAACAGAAACCAGCACAGGGTTTCTGAAAGATGAATGGTGATTTCCAATCCACAAGTCAAGTGAGACCAATCCACAGGATAGTTTTTGCTACATTTTAAGTATAAGTTACTGGGGAATGTTAGGTGTGAACTTGATTACGCTGAGCTGGTGACGGTGCAAACGATTACGGAAAAATATGACTTTCAATGGCTGGATGTACAGCTCCTGAGAAAGGATGAATTGAGAGAAATGCATGGAGAGAGCTTCAAGGTCACAAGGTCATCTCAATTTTCCAGATGTTCTAGGCTTCACCCATAATGCAGAATGACCTTCCACATGCTTTATTTACCCGACACTTTCAGCATGTCTAAATCTATCAAGAGAGCTTCATTTTAACATCGAGTAGCTACAGCTATGGAAGAATGCTAAACTCTTTCATTTTCAGGCAGACCATAAAAAGCTCTCCAGTGCATTGTGTTTGTGGTGACTGGAAATGGTACTTTTGATGCCCATGAGTATTTAGCACACTCTCTTAGACTCCTTTTGGATTTTGTGACAAATGTTTCTGTTTTTGGCCACGACTTCATAAAGACTGTAGACAAATTTTCAGTGAAGTTAGATGATCCAGTCTTCTGATTCACTTACACTGACATGCCAGCTTCATCTTGCTTATGCCACTGGCCTTTGCTTTTACTCATTTAATTACACATTTCCTTTTATTCACGAACTTTATAAGATTCATAAAGTATAATGTGAAACTAAGAATATTCATTATTATTATTTTTATATTCCAGTAAGCATGGCTAGGTGATAGGAGCAGACTGAGGCCAGAACTGCAGAGGTCCTAGAGAGTCTCCCGCCTCAACTCTTTATATTAGCTGGGATTGAAAATTAAGCTACCTTGTGGGTAAATAGAACTTCATGCCTCAATAAAAAGGTACAAGACTCCACCCCACTAAGGATGCACCTACGGTATAATTGATAGGTCAGACTTATAATGTATCTTGGAGTTGATCAGACATGCATACTGATTAAGTCAGGGGTCATGGTGGCTTGTGCTAAAGTGCCAGAAAGCCACTGAGGCCAGGCAATGTGTTGGCAGGGATGGCATCTCTGCAAGAAGGGCCCAAGAGGCATTGTGTGAAGCTGTGAAGGTAGAACCTGGTTGCAATGGAACTCCCAGCACATTTGGGAGGCTAAGACCCTGGGACATTTACTGAGGAAAGCTGATGGCCCAGAGTGAAGCCACCCCAAGAGGGAGACTCTGCGTGCTACAGGAAGAGAGAAGGCCATGCATGCTACAGGGAGCTGTGCTTGGTTGGCAGGGCTGACCAAGTCCTCCTTTGAAGCCTAGATGATTCTATCATGCTTCAGATGCTGGTCACGGAACTGCAGGGTTAGATATTTGCCCTGTTAGGTTAAGTCCATCCCTGGTATCCCAAGGATTGTGGGCTCATCTTTTATCCTCACACCAACTGTTTAAGATGTAGTCTAACCGAGATCCTTGGGGCAGCACCAGGATAACTGAGATTTCAGAATCTCCAGTGGAAGACAACAAGGGTGGCACATATCCAGAAGGAGACCGGAGGAGCTTTCCCAGGGCTCTCTGTAGGTGACATTCTTGGAGGAAACTCCATTGCCCATAAGCTTCCATAGTGAGGTTGCTCATTTTCAGTATGCCATTTCAGTTTAAGATGTTTTTATTCTTACTTTTGCAATTTGAAAAGCAAGTTGGATGGAAGGTCACTCAATGGTTGGGTCCTGCCACCTCCACTCCCAACTCCATGTGCCATGGTTCTTGATGTGAACCTAACTGAATCAGAACACTTGATCCCTGGAGTGTGCTGACCTTGACCCATTTGAGTATTTTGGAAGCTGCTTCCGAAACAAACCCTTTGAGTTCTGTGGCCGAGTATAACCCTGCTCACAAGGGAGCGACTCTTCCACTTGGCAGCTAATCTTCTTCTGACCCATTTGTGAGTTTTGTTCTCTCACATCTGTGGTCTCCGAAGGTAGCTCTCCTCCATGCTCCTTTTTAATTCTGTAAGCAGAGCATTGATGTCTGCCTCGGGAGGCTTTTTTTCCCAACATTTATTAGATGCACGCACTTGACTTCTTATATTGGAATAAGTGCTCATGACATATTTCCCTTCTTGATTGGGGCAACCCCCCACGACACAGGGTGAGGGTGGGGAGAAGCCTCCCTCAGTGTGTGCCCTGGACTCTTAGACTCCCCAAGCTGTTACTGATGAGTGTTGAGCAACATAGCCTTGGAATAACATTTTCCCAACTTCTAGGTTAGAAACAAGTCCTTGCGCTTTACAACACTGTGAGGACAGTTTGAGGTTTACGCACGTGACTCCTGACTGTGGCGGGTGGTCACATGGGGTATCTCTGTCTTCTTATACTTTTGGTCAGATTTTTGGGTGGGAGTTGTGAAAATTTTCATTACACAGGGAATGAACTTTCTTTCTTCCTTTCTTCTTTCTTTCTTTCTTTCTTTCTTTCTTTCTTTCTTTCTTTCTTTCTTTCTTTCTTTCTTTCTTTCTTTTTCTTTCTTTCTTTCTTTCTTTCTTTCTTTCTTTCTTTCTTTCTTTCTTTCTTTCTTTCTTTCTTTCTTTCTTTCTTTCTTTCTTAAAATAGATTCTTTTCTCATATGATATATCTTGATTATAGTTTCCCTCCCTCCACTCCTCCCAGTTCCTCCCAACTTTCCCTCCCATCCCATCCTTTCCCCTCCCCTCCAAATCCATTCCTTTTCTGCTTTACATTAGAAAAGAATAGGCTTCTAAGGGATAGCAACCAAACATGACAAAATAAAAAATAATAAGACAAAGCAAAGACTTTCATATTGAAATTGGACACAGCAACCCACGGGAGGACAAGAGTCCCAAGAGCAGGCACAAGAGTCAGAGACCCACTCGTTCTCACTCTCAGGAGTCCCATAAAAACACTAAGCTAATAGCTATAATATATTCACAGAGGACCTGGTGCAGACCCGTGCAGGCCTTGTGCTTGCTGCTTCAGTCTCTGTGAACTCTATGCACCTTGCTTAGTTAATTCAGAGGACCATGTTCTAGTTTTTTCTTTAAATGCATATAAATTTGAGGTGGTATCTTTGACATTTGGCATCTGTCATATTCGAAACAATCAAATACATTTCATAAAATTTTCTTAGACTTTGTGCATTAACTGCGCAGACTGGCTGCCAACCCCTGCCTTCTCGTGTTCTGCATTCTGAGGAATTCTTTACTGTTCTTTGCCTCACCAATCCTGCTCTGGTAAAGGGCGCTAACTTCAACCTCCTTTGTGGCTTTCCTGACATTTCTGATACTTTGACTTGGGTGATTGCCCTCTGTGGTACCAGGTTGTCCCCACCTTTGGAGAGTGATTTTGGTGGCATTTCAGTCTTCTTGGCTTCTCTGTGACCTGAGCATTATAAAGCTCCAGAGAAAATATGACTTGTAATTTATCTGTGTTTTCCTTCTTATTTGAGCATGGTTCTTTCTAGTTTCCTATTCCTAAATCCTTGGTGTAAGTGGGAGTGGAAATAAGAGTTTTCAGTTTTTTCTGGGTAAAATTTACTCACGTGTAAAGATAATTTCTGTGGTATAAAAACACTGCAAGCATGATTAATTCCCAATTTTTAAAGTTAATTGATTGATTGATTGATTGATTGACTCTGTGTGTGTGTGTGTGTGTGTGTGTGTGTGTGTGTGTGTGTGTATCCATATATACACATGGAAGTCAGAAGATAACTTGGGGGAGTCAGTCCTCTCCTTCCAACCTCCTGGGTCCTAGGGATCAAACTCAGATCATTAGGCTTGGTAGCAAATGCCTTTGCCTCCTGAGTCAATTCTCTGGCCCCTACTTGGCAGTTTTGTCATGAATAAATGACATTTGTTCATGTCAGGTGTTCATTGTCTAGTAAATAACTCCATGGTAGCACTGTTTAAGCTAAGGAACCGTATCTCAAATTTTAAACTAGTTGTACTGTATTAGAAAATAGAAAGGATTTTTCATTCATCATTATGCTTGATTCTTGTGTATTTTTACTTAAAAAATTTGGGCATAAAGTGGAGACTGAAAGGCGAGGTACCATTTAAACATCCATCTATGTCAGGACAGCTTCCTTTTCCCTTGTGTTAACAACAGCCTTTAAAGATGGATCATGTTCAGGAAGAAACAAACACCCCCAAAGCAAAGGTTTCTTAAAGACATGCCCGATCTAAACCAAAAAAAATGTAAACAGAGTCCTTTTCCATCCAAGCGCTTGCAGTCTGTGGCGCTTGCAGTCTGTGGGTGATGTGTCAGAGTGAAGGTCCTAGGTGCTTATCCTAGAGTCCCACAGGACAGGAAGTTAGCTAGCTGCCAGCGTTGGTGGTCCCACCATCACCCTAAATTCAGCCTTCTTGTTGCCCTAGGATCTGGCAGGATAGAAAATGAGCCAGGCTCAATCAAGCCTTGGCGGTCCTGCCGTCACCCTAAATCCAGCCCCTGTGGCCACTCTTGAGGTACTTGGTGTCCTCACTGTCGGTCTTTCACACTCACCGTGTCGCTGTGTCATTCAGTGTTCAGGGGGTGCTGTGATAACACCACGTGGAGTCATTCATTGAGAATAGCCATGGATGTGTACGAGACTATCCCAGACGCAGGAGACACATCAGGAGCAAACAGTTAGCACTTGTCCCTGGGAGTTCCGAGACTCCCAGTAGGACGATAGGCTGAATGTCAGAAGAGAAGGTCAGTGAGGAGGCCACGGAGCAGAGAGGAGAGGGGGAAATGGCTCAGGATTGTAGGTTTGAAGATTTTAGGGCTTCCTTTGAATCTGTGTCCAGGGTTAAAGGGCCCAAGGCGAGGGAATGGCGAGTTCAGTGCCCTGAGGTTATGTCGTGGCTGGCATTCATGGAAGGGCAGGGTGCTAGAAAGTGAGACTTACTGAGGGAGGAAGTGACTGGATCTATACGGGCTTCTCTGAAGCACGAGGAGGCCAGGGCAGGTCTGGACAGGTCTTCTTCCTTCCCCTCCCCACTCCCAAGTTGGAACATCTGGCAAAGGAGATGTGTGCTTTGGACAGCAGTGAGCAGCAGCTACTCAATGAAAGTAAGGCCAGGGCAAAAGGGGCACAGGGAAGTATGGCTTGTGCTTACTCTGTGGATGAGTTGCTCAGTATCTGAGTGAGTAGACACATTAACAGAGTACAAGTCTATACTCAAAAAACTCACCTCTGTGTCTAGAAATCAGGGCTCAGGACCCAAAATGACAGTGCTAATTGAAGACAGAGAACCTTACCTAGCAGTGAGAGACTCAGTGCGTAACGCTTGGACAAGCCCAAGGCCAGTCTTAGGCTGTTAGGCTGTCTCATACTGGAGGCCAGTATGTTCCTTTCTGTTGCACCAAGATGCTTATTCTTTCCCAGATCAGAAACCTGTCATGTGAGCACTGGTTCAGGAAGTACCAGAAGGAGGAGGCACAGCTTCTCATACCCAGTGTTCATGTGAGCAGATTCTAACTGGGGACCAGGCCAATAGACGGACCCTTCTACATTCTCACCTATATCAATTATTCAATCACCCATTCGTGAGTACTGGTAAACACTGCTGACAAAATGATGTGTACCGCCCCCCAAGTCACTGAAGACTTACTATTAATTAGTACCTGACCTCTGGTCTAGGGTTAACATCATGTCAATGCGACTCAGTCCAGCAGAACAGTGTGGCCCGTCTCATGCTTGTTGGATGAACACAGCCAGAAACAAATAGCACGAGTCCAAAAACAGATACAATATTGAAAATACTGTGTACCTAAAAAGTAAAATAATGACAGAAGTATGTGGACCTCTGCCCCTAAAACTATAGAGTTTGCAGAAATTTTAAAAGACCCAAGTAAATGGAAAGGCAGAACATGCTCACAGATTGGAAAGTCATTATCGCAGAGGTGACATTTCTGCCCAGAATGAAACAGAAATCCATTATGATTTCAAAGAAACTCACAGAAGTCTTCTTGTATAAATGCACAAGGAGATTCAAAAATACGGAAATGCAGAGCTCACACATCTCCACCACATCGCTGCAAGTGAGTGGGGCGGGAGGGTCTCCCAAGTAGTGGAACATGCTAGGATGGCACAATGAATAGGATGTGATGGAGAGAGAGAGATAAAGGACCAAGGGAGAATCTGAGAGGATCTTGCTGCAGGCTGCATGATAGGGAGCCCTTGTCAATGTTGCTGAGTCAACCTGGTACTTAGTAGGAGAAACATAGTCACATTTGATGGCCATGTCATATCACATAAGAAGGTCCATAGGTTTGAATGTGAGAAATGTTTTGGAGGAAAACTTCATGTTATTAGGAAAGTATTCAGATACCCAGGTTTTTCAAAAGCCTAAGTTCTAGAAAACATTTGATAATATTAATAGGAAACTGTATTAGAGTTAAGAAATTTTCTGTTTTCTCAAGATATCATGATGGCTCTGCAAAGGCAAGATTATTTGAATCTGAACTTCACCCACAGATTCATGTGTTGAAGGCTTTGTTTCCAGTGGATGGTGATGTTTTTAGAATTTCTGTACACTTAGGAAGTTGTGCATTATGGGAGGAGACAGGTGCCTGGAGCATGTCCTTTTAGGCTATGTCTTGTCTCTGGCCCCTTTCTGAGTTGTTCTATGCCATGATTTGAAGTGCTCTGTTCCACTGTGCCTTCCCTGCCATAATGGACACAATGCCCCTGAAACCATGAGCTAAAATATGGAAGATTTTATTTGAAACTCCAAGTTTCAAGGTATTTTGTTCATAGCTCTGCAACAGTAACTTACTCAGATAATTGGTACCATAGAGTAGAAAAATCACTGTAATTATGTGACAGTCTGTAATCACAGTCTTTGAACTGGTTTTTGGGAAAAATTTGGAAGAGTTGGATGAAACAGGTTACAAAAATCCCTACTATAAACAGAACTAGCGGAAGCTCAGAGCATTAGATGCCGAGGGAAATGTGGACTGCACAGACTGAGTGTATAAGGCTTCAGGTGGGAGTGGCTACTAGACTGAGGATTGGGCTAGAGGCCAACGAAGGATTTATTGAGGTTCTGCCTGTGTTGTGAGACTGAGAGACGTCAAATTGAAGAGTTACAGATGAATTAATTTGGTAGAAGAAATTTCAAGACAGCCTAACGTTTGGGTTGTGGAATGGCTATCTCAGTTTCACAATGAGTATAAGGGGTGAAAATTTAAGCAGAAAGAATTGAAAAGAGATAGTTTGGCTATAAGGGGAGCAGGCTTAAAGTTGCAGATAAGGGGATGTGTTGAAGACATTAGGAGGGAGGGGGGAGAATGAATATAAAGTTGAGAGGGGAAGGTGGAAGGGAGCAGGGATGAATTTGATAAAAAACATATTCATGTGTGGACTTCTCAAACAAAAGAAAAACAAAATAAAACAAGTGGAAAGTGCTTTGTATCAGAGCAAAAGGAAAGACGCTGGAACATGTCTCCAGATTGGGCTGGATCCGCCTGTCTCAGAGGCTAAAAAGGTTTAACCCATTTGAAAGTCTTCTTTACAGAGAGCTCCAGGGCACACTGCAGATGTGTGGATTCCTAGGATAGTCTTCCTCAGCTACCCAGGCACTCAGAGCTGGCGCAGCTGTGGTCTGAATTCCTGCTGGAGCTTGGGGAAGACCTGGAAGGCATCCACACAGTGCTGGTTCTGCAGGCATACAGAATATAAGAGTTGTGGGACCATAGAGTCTTCAACTCATATTCCAAAGGAAGGCCTGCATTTTGATATCCAGAGAGTCACAGCTAAGAATTTGCCTTGAGTTTCTCAGACTTTTGGACCATGTTGGAAATGTTGAGACTCTGAGGAATCTTGGAGATGGACTGAATGCATTTTGTTTTATGAGCTGGCCATGAGGATGGGCATAGAGTGTGCTGGTCTAAATATCACATGCTTTGAATGCTATGTCTCCAGATGGTGATGTTATTTTGGACTTTTTGGATACCTCAGGAAGTAGATCACTGTGGTAGATATGTTCTGAGGGGGTGTATCTTGCCAAAGACTCAGCTCTGCTATGCCCTTCATCCCCACCATGATGGATTATAGCCTCTGAGGCCACCAGCTAAAATAAACAATTTGTATTGTTAACCTGTTCTCTTGGTATTTTGCTACAGCTACACTACACAGATTTGGAGACTGACAAAAGGCTTGTACAAAATATAGAGGAAGTACTAGATATTTATTTTCTTTCATTTTCAAAACAAATTTTTGTTTTACATTTACATTACTTACTTGTGTGTGTGCATGCAAACATGTGCGTGCCGGCACGGAGGCCAGCAGAGGCTGTCGGGTGTCCCCTTCATATACACTCAGCATCTTCCCTTTGAGGCAGGGTCTCTCCCAGAACACGGGCTTGTTTTTATCTTGGCTATGCTGGAAGCCAGCAAGCTTCAACTGTCCTTCTGTCTGTCTCACTTAGAGCTGGAGTTGTCAGCACACACCAGATGCTCGGATTGATAAGTGGGTGTTGGAGAACTGAAGTGTAGCCCTCATGATTGTACAGCGAGTGCTCTTTACCACTGAATCACCTCTGCAGCCCCAGCACTACGTATCTCCAAGAAAAAAGTCAGATACCTCAATAGGGGGAAAAATGCACCAACAAGAAACATCAACGATCCTTTCACAAATGAGGGGACACTCAGCTGGCAAACATACAAAAATGTGAACAAACTCAGTAATTGTGGAAGTGAGAATTAAAATATCAGATGCCGTTGTAGAACAGTGACAAGACATTACAGGAGAAGTGAAATAACAAAAGGCTGGCAGAGCTGGCAGAGAGGCTGAGTGATTGGTTATTGTTAAACTCCGTTGGCAGTAGAGCAGAGGTTTCCCAGTGCTTGGTCGTCCTTACCCTGGGCTCCAGTAATTCCTAGGTGGGGCAGAGCCCAGATATATCACAAGAAAGGTCTCACGGTATCAAAAAGAAAAGCAGAGGGTTGGGGGACACAAGAAGGGATGCGAAGGAAGGAGTTTCCTGAGGCATTGCTGAAGCCCTGTTTCTGGGCTGGCTGTCAGCTCCCTGGTTGTGGCTATGGTATGACCTGTTGGGATCTTTGGAGGGCTGCACAAGGTGCAGGAGGAAATCTCAGGCTAGATCTGCAGCTGGGCTGGAAGTACCCACAGCAGGGTATCATAGCTCTGGCCCAAGAGATGCAGGAACAGGCTGCAGAGGAGGGGTGCTGACACACTCTGAGGCTCAGCCTCACCTCACCACAGCCACTCTGCTGCCTGGTGCTCAGTGGTCCCTCTTCGAGGACTCAAGACTCTGATGCTCAGGCCTCCCTGAGGAGGAGAATGCTCATTGGCCCCCTTTCCCCTCCCATACATGTGGAAATCACAATAAGCAGGGTTTGTGCAGTCTATTTATGCAAAACACTGGGTTTATTGCTCGCCAAGATTGAAATCTGCAGCGAGCACTTGCTTTGCTGGTTGACTGAGCAGCACGTTGGGAGAATGTGTAGTTAACGATACAGTATAAACCAGAGAGCTCGGTTCTTATAATAATTTTGTTATGGTCAATCTAAACCTAATATCCTTTTTCATGGTATTTTCTACTATCTTAAATCTTTCCTCTGAAAGGCAATAATGGGCAGGCCATCAACAGAGCTTATGGGGAAACGACTGCGCTTAGAGCAAACCCTGATTAGTAGCTGACGGTCCTGCACCTCATCCCATACAAGGTGGCAAGTCTGACTGACCTGCATCTACAGCCCAGGTTGGTTTGTGTCAGCTTGGCCCAGCCATGTCTGCACAGGGAGGGATTTGGGCTCATCTCTAAGAATGACTGTAACAATTGGTGCTTCTGACAGATGTGCAAGTCCCGATGCTGGCAGCCCCAGACTGGAGGGGGCACCACCAATAAGAGCGAATGAGGCATCTAGGAGGGGGGTGGGGACCACTGGCTATTGGGCTTATGGAAAGGGATGGCAGCTTTACCCCAGGGAATACCCTTTCCCTTTACCCAGGCATATGTCTGAGAGCCCAATGCCCATTGCAGAAGCCTTGGCTAGGTAGGGATGGGGTTGGGGGCGGGGAGGCAGGAGCAGCACAAGCAGGAGTTGTTTAGCTCTCACCCTGAGCTCACATGTTGCTCTTGTCATCCTGGGAATCCCATGTAGTTCTAGAGGCCCAAAAGAGGCTCTGGAGGTTCTGCAAGGCAGGAGTGATGAGCAAAGCAGCCTCCAACCCACTTGGACACATGAGGGCAACACACAGGCCAACAGGAGTCACCTGTGATGGATTGCCACCCCACCATGAGGACCAGCTGTAAGCCTCACAACTGTGGGATTTGAGAGCTAACTGGACAAGGGGTCCTGCCAGATCTGCCCCACTCTTCTCCCTGGGAGGTGGCCACAGGCTTTGAGATCATTTCTCTAGAGGAGAGAGTATAGACCCAAAAACCTATCTGCCAGTGTCTTCCAAACACAAAAAAGGTTGCACGCATGCACGGGGCATGTGCTTCCTATTCCTGAGAGGAGAAACTGAGATTTGAGTTCCTGCTTCCCAAGAGACAACGTTGGCCCACAAGGGTCACCTGCCCTTGTGTGGACATGTTTAGGAAGTGCCAGGCATTTCACAGGGCAGAAGGCAAGCATCAGTCTATGGTGTTAGTCTGCTGGCATGACTGTAACAAAATACCTGAGCTGGTAAGGCCACAAAATGACAGAAACCTGTTATTTTCTTCTTTTGTGTGCATGTGTGTACATGTGCTTATGTGTATGTGCATGTGTGTATGTACTTGCATGTATGTACACACTTTTATGCAAGTACACATGTGTGCATTGCATGCATGTGCACATACTTGTTTGCATGTGTGTATGTGGTGTGTGTGTGTATGTGTGGCTGCAACTGGGTATGGATGCTTGTGCATGTGAGTGGGGATAGTGTCAAGCATCCTTCTTTACCACTCTCTAACTTATTTATTGGGGCAGGGTCTCTCTCTTGAACCCAGAGCTCATTAGTCTGGCTAGTCTATCTAGCCAGCTTGTTCCGGAGATCCTGTCTCTACCATGAGTACCAGGGCTGCAGGGAGGCTGCAGCACAGGCCTGACATTTTTGTGGGCACCAGAGAACCAGACTCTCGTACTCACGCTTGGGTGGTAAACCATTTCCTTACTCCCAGAAACTTACTCTCTTGAAGCCCTGATGGCTAGAAATCCAAGTTAAAGGTGTGGTAGCGTTGGCTCCTTCTGAGTCCTTCCTCAGCTTGAAGATGGTGCCTTTTCTTGGTGTCCCTGAGTGGTGTTTTCTCGGGCACATGTATCCCTGGGGTTTCTGTGGGTACAAGTCTGCTCTTACTGGGCATCAGTTAGATTGGCAAAGGGTCCACTCTCACAGCCTTCATTTTATCACATCTTTAACATCCTCTCTCAAGTATAGGTTCTAGGATTTAGGCTGTCATAGGTGGATCTCATAGGACCCCACAGCACCCCACCAGGCTGATATCTGTCAGCCCTTGGCATAATGATGCTGTGAAACAAACAGTGGCATTTGACATTCATTTCTTATTCTAACACGGGTGGGAGAATTGCTGGTTTGTAGGTGGGGTTGCTCTGGGAAGATCCAGGCTTAGGATGATCCAGGATGGAATCCAGTTTGACTACTTTGGGAACAGAGCACTCCCTGTACCCCACCCCTCTTCTCCCAGTGATGGCAGGAGTAAATTGATCAGGGACTTGGAAAACAATAATTTTCATTGGACAAAGCAAGTCTTGCGCCATGATTAAAGAATGTATTTACAAAGTCAGCCTGATGTCCATACCTTTCATTCAAGCTGTGCCTTTTTCATTTCTGATTGGTTGTTTTCTGATGATCTTGTCTCCAGAGCTTAGCAGATTTGGAGCTTTTTGGTCTGTGGTACTTTCTCCCGAGTCGCTCTTTCTCCATAGTCCTCTGTGAAAGGAGGAACGTATTTTCTGCAGGAGGTGCCTGTGACTCTGACTTCCTCCCTCCCTCATGCTCATGCCTTATATTGCTGTAACCTGCTGCCCAGGTTATCTCAGCTGCTGGGATTCTTAGGTTGTAATAGAAAAGATTACAGAGCAGATAAAAGCCAGGAGCTGATGGCGTCCTGTACCGGTGTTTTCTTTTTCAATTGCCATTAGATTCATAGACTTCCTCACAGTGGGTGGGTGGGCTTTGCCAGCCACAGGAGTCCACACCGGGTGAGTGCGGATGCGTGCTGTGGGTGGTGTGGGTTGGTCGCCTGCACTGCTATTGAAGCAGAGATGGCCTGCAGTAGAGGAATGCAGCCTTCCTCCCTGTCTTCTACTTGGGAAGCAAGTGTGCTGCTTGTTATCGGTTCCAAAAGCACATGTTTGCTCTTTCTGAACAGTCCTGGGTACTCCTTCATCCTGTGGCTCCTTAGCTAGTGTCCGTCTGTCTTTCACCTCCCCAGATGGTGTCGGGCTGAAATTTTGTGGACATTTGCCTCTGGAGTTGATCATGTTACTAGTCCTGGAATCCAGGATTCAGAGTAAGTTGTCTTTTTCTTCTTTAGTTTATTGTGATAAAAACACACAGAACGTGATAGCCCCTTTTTATTTTTCTAAGCATCCTGTTCGCAGCACTGGACACGTTCACACTGACTGTCCTCTCCGCTGCCCATTTTTAGAGCTTGTTTATTCTCCCAAACTGCCACTGTCCCCACTGAACGCAGGGCACTCACTCTAACCCAAACTTTTAGACCAAGAGGCCAGGAACTTACCTGTTGCCAGAGGATATTCATGGCATGCAAGCATGTGTTTCTAACAGCAGCTGTAATCATGTTTGGTGTTCATATCTGGGTGTGCGGCCAGAGAAGCTGCCCTCTGCACCCCGGGCAGCAGTGAGGCAGGGTGTGGGCACTTGAGCTAGCTCACCTCTCTTCAGCTGTTCATTCACTCCTCTGTGCTTCAGTCTTGCTCTCTGGGAGTGGATACACTGGTAGAACCTTCCTGATGAGAAGAGAAATAAATGGCTTCTCACACAAGTCTGCATAAACGGGAGCTCAGCCCATGAGTTAGGGAATGTATGCATGAGGTAGGGCTGTGCAATGAGTAGTGCTCTCTGGAGGGTGTTCCCAGTAGCCCTGAACTCTGGTCTCTGTCTCGAAGCTGGACTTGGGAACCATACTCTAAGGCAATAACTGTCCTTAATGTTTCCAGAACCATCCTTCAAGGAGCAAGGGCACATAGTGTTTGCTTGTCTCTGGTCCAAGGAGATCTTCTTGCTTTTCCCCAGGTCCCTGGATTGTGGGCTCTTGAAGGGAATAGGGACAGAGCTGCTCCCTTCCAGAGCCTGATGGCTACTGCACTGACAGCCGGGGGTTTTCATTCAATTTCAGGCTTGAAAAACTCTTGCAATCAAGCGGTTTGACCTATGACTCCAGAATACACTGCTGTGTCTTTTACAATCCACCAAGGCATAACCCTCTGTCCTGCTTAGCAGGTGGGGGAGGGTATGAGAGATGGATTTCCCTGTAGGTAAGTGGTGTTTGAGAGCTCAAGGCTTCACCGGAGGCATTAAATACTCCATTCTCAAACAGCTATGAGGGGAGGGACCGGAAGCACTCTCGGTGATGTGAACATTGAAGGTGGACGTAGACCTCCCCGGCTAAGATGGGGAGCCTCAGGCTTTTCATAAGAAAGGTATTATTGTTAATCCCATGGGACCTACATTCAGAACTTGTTTTCCCAACACTTGCTCATATGTGCATGTGCAAATGAACACACATGGACAGACAGATAGATAGACAGACAGACAGATAGACACACAGCTATCATGACACTGGGTTATGGCTCCCTATCCCAGTCAGACTCTGGATATAAAAATTCTCTCTTCCTTGGTTTTTGTTTTCCTTAACTGCTGGGCTGAGGCTTCTCAGTTATGGAGGGCAGTGTGCCCTACACAGTCTATGGATTCAAATGTGAAACAGAGATTTGGACTGAGATCTGGTCCTGTCTGGGTACACAATCCATCATGGCTAGGTCTCAGAGTCTGTAAACACCATTATCTCCCAGGTAAGGCTCAAGTTCAGAGAACAAGGAGGTTGCCATGGTGCATGCTTTGAACGGAAGCTTCTTTGCTTCTCGATCACCACGAGAAGGTATGCTCGTGTATCTGCTCATGCAGCATGGTAGATTACAGGAAAGTGAGAGTCCACATCTGCATGCCTCTCTCTGAGAACCCGCTTCCCAAGAGCTTCTAGACAACAGGTATGCAGGATGAGTGTACACAATACTGTGTTTTAGTGTGTATACAAATATATATGCATGTTTGTACATCTATGTGTGTCTGTGTGGTGGCCAGAGGTTGACATCAGGCATCTTCCTCAGTTTCTACCTTATTTCTTGAGATAGGGTCTCACATTGAACCTGGAGCTTAATGATTTTGCTGGACTGGCTGGTCAGTGAGCCCAGAAATCCTCAGTTTCCACTTCCCAGCACAAGAGTTACAGGTACACACTGATAGGTGCGGACTTTTTATATAGGTTCTTTTGGGAGCCTGAACTCAGGGCCTCATGCTTGTGAAGAAAACACTGCACAACAGAGTCATCTCCCTGCCTTCTTTCCCAATTTTACAGACTCCATATTGTGAGGCACAAGTGTAATCATCTTCACTCTGTAATGTCTTTAGTCTATGGTCTGCTATCAGCAATGGGCAAGTTGGATCCATGTCTCATGGATGGCCTACTCCCCTCTAAGCCAATGTGGGTATTTTGGGTTGATTGAAGATGGCTGGAAATCATCCAGCTGGAACAAGTTTCTGGAAAAGGAAGGACCAAGGCCAAGGGCAGATATATATTTCAGATTCAGTTTCCTGTTGCTCCCCTGGTCTGTGGTCTGTGATATGTCATGTCAATTTATGGGTCTGTGAGTAGTGTGCTTTGAAACCTTTGCTAATCTGATATGTGGGAGGTGTTATACATTGTGGGTTTTATTCTAGAGTCCTTGAAACACGTCCACCATTCTTACGATATAAAGGCTGTCTCCTCTGTCCTGCCACTTCTGTCACCGTAAAGGAGAATCTGTGTCTTTGGCTATTCACTGTTTGGTATATTCAGGTGCCTGGGCTCATTGGCTGGTAATGGGGACACCAGAAAGGAAGGTGTAGCACGGGTCACAATGACCTCATTTCTAGCTGTTGGCATCAAGATGTTGGGAATCACCAGAGCAATGCAAACCTGATGATTAACAGTCTGTCTACAATCAGGGCTGTGTCTGCAGTATGGTGGAAGAAGTATGAGGAACAACTGGCATCGGGCAGCGATGATAAATGCACGAGATTTATGATCTCTCACTCCTGCCTGAGAAGAAAAGGGAGCATGTGAACAAAGGGCCCTGTCCTTGCTAGTGCAAGCGCATTGTCTGGGGGAAGTGCACTATGTGCTGAGCATTTGTTGACCCTGCGCAGAGGACATGCCTCTCCGGGCATTCGCTTCCTCCTGACCCTCTCATTGTACCTGAAGACAGCTCTGCGATGAGTGATCCCCAAAGGAGATCTCATTCCCCAGAAAGGCCATGCCACAGGGGCCTGGACCCCACTTGGGAGATCCTTTGTGAGTCTAACTCTAAAGATGGCACAGGGGAAGGAGGCTCAGGCCAGCCAACTACAGCTGCCTGCCTGTTTCTCTGCTCTGTGTGCCTTGTTTCCATGTATCTCCTGGTGGGCCAAATCCTGTTGAGGATCTCCAGCAGCCTTCTGGCTTGCTGGTAATATCCATTACTGAGCTCCTGAGCAGTGCCTGTCTGACAGGGCTGGGTGGAGCCTTCTCTTGGTGGAGATGAGTAAATGTGTGTGTGTGTGTGTGTGTGTGTGTGTGTGTGTGTGTAAGACTGAAAGAAATCACATGCTAGATAGGCACAAATTGCCATGGGAAAGTAGATATTAAATAGACTCTAATCCAACAGGACTGATACCCATATGGAAAGGGTCAAATGTGGAGATCTGTACACCGAGGTGAGACGGCCATTCACTAACTGTGGAGGAGGCCAGAGCAAATCCTTTTCCTGTAGTCCCCAGAAGGAGTCAGCCCAGCCCTGGCTGTCTGGCTTCTTGAACTGTGAGACCCTCAGTCTCTGCTGTTACAGGTAGTAGTCTGGACCACTTTAATATGACAGTTATAGGAAACTAAAGCAAATGTGAATTAGGATAACTGTGTACAGGTACCCTGGTACATACAGGAGCTCAGTAATGTTTGTTGGATGAACTTGGTGGTCTAGGAGCTGTAGCTTTAACCCATATCACCGTGTCTGGACTCTGAGGTTGCCTGGCAACACAGGACAGAATTTCCATGTGGTAAGGTTGCCATGTGGCTTGTCTTCCTCTGGAGAAGTTTCCAGAATATTGGATTTCTGTCAAAGCTAAGCCTAGCTCAGCTACTGTTTTCAAGCCCACTGATGGATGTGAATTTAGGCATCTTATCTCAGGCAGGTCCAAAGGCCTGGCCTGACATTTGGTGTGAACTGAGTCTCATGAAGACCCTAAATCACTAGTGACACTTTTTCAGAGAGGCACCTGCTGTTCTAAAACTCAGCCCTTCCCTCCCTGCTGGCAACAGTCACCTCCTCTGTCCTCAGGCTGTGCTGCTGCTCACTCTCAGGTCCTCTCCCTTTTCTCAGAGGCTCAAAGCCAGCTCTACCCCATTGTCTTCCACAGTACTTTGTGAAGACAGCTCCACACACCTTGAGGCAGGACCAGCTCCTTCCTTTTTGCTGTTCCACCTTCCCAGACATCCAGCAGCATTTCTTGCTTGAGTCTAGTTTTCCACCTCTGTCTCCCAGGTGGGTTTGTTGCAGTAAGAGTACTGGAAATCCAGTGTTGACTGTTCATAATTTTAATTCATGATATAACACAGTGCCACACCCAGTGTGTGTGGAAGCATAGTGAGGTTGGCTCTGGGGTCCCCTTTCTGTTGCTCTTTGCCTATTTTACAGGTGGTGTTTCTCTAACCCTAACCCTAACCATTCTGTGTCATGGACTTCCTGTGTGGGCAGTGTGGAGACTTTTAGCTGTGTTGGTCCATAGTAATTTTTCCTTTCAAATTTCTCTCACAGGCATTTCCCTCCAACAAATATATCAATTCTTACTTGGTATCATTTTTGATAGTCACGTGGTCCCTTGCCTTCAGAAGTCTTATGTTAGAGTCCAGCATTCCTTTTTAACTTTTGGAAAGTGGCTCCATTCCCAGAGTTTGACCCCTTTCAGGGCTCACTGTGCAAGGCATGTGGTATTCATTCAGCAGGGACCCTCAGGAGAAGGTCATAGAGGTGAGGTTATAAGGTCAAGGTGCTGAGTGGCCCTTGAGGCTCTTGGTCCTGACAATGTCATGTTGGTGGGAAGCCCAGACTTGTGGATGCTGCCCTGGCCTCATAGCTAGTATCTGACCCCAACCATGTGGCACTGCTAGGATCTTGGCTCATTAACATCATGTCCTGGGGCCACCATGTTGGCTCCTCCAGTCTGGCCCAGTGGGAGCAGGAGTATAGTAAAGTCACAGGCCAGGCTTTGACCTATGAACATGCTCTCTAAGTGTGTGAATGAAGCAGTATGCTCCCTGTCTCCTTAAGGACAGCCTGCATGAACAGCCTTGAGCTGGGCACAGTGGGGACTGCTACCTTCAACCTGCCCATGTGATAGAGCATCCAGCTGACCCTTGACCCTTCCTCAGAGGACTTGCCTAAAAGGGCCTGCTCTGTAAGTAGTTCTCAGGCTACAGCTTCAGTGCCTTTGAGGGGAGGAAGATGGGTAGAGGGGGAGAGGGAGAAAGGGAAAGTGAGAGAGAGAGAGAGAGAGAGAAAGAATATGAATATAGTTACAAACGTGAATGTGAATGAGTCAGAGAGCAAGTGAGTATTTGCAATGTGTAGATGTGTGCAAATGAGAGTGCAGGCCTGAGTGTGTGGGCGTATGGATGTGAACTGAGCATGTGCGTGCATGCGAATATGCAAGTGAGTTTGAATGGAAGCATGTGAGAGAACAGAGGTGTTCTCATGTGACTGCTGGAGTGTGAGTGGCTGCTGTGTTGAGAGTGTGTGAATGAACAAGTGTGTGTGTGAATGAACAAGTGTGCGTATACAGTGTGTGAATCGAGTGTGTGTGTGGAGTATGAATGAGGCTGTGTAGATGTGGGAGGGTGTGGGGTGTCTGTATGGTTGTGTGCTCAAACACTGCTGAGTGCTCTCTGCACTGCGTTGGAGTGGAGCTGAGACCTCCCACTCCACATCATGACAGAGCCGGTTAGCTCTTGGTTCTCCGTGGTCCAGGTGTATCCAGGTTCTGACTCTATCTGCATTAGTTATGCTTCTTGTCACTGTGAACAAATGCTCCCAAAGAGGCAACTTAAGGAGGTTAAGATTTATTTAGCTTCATGGTTTGGGGGATAGAGTCTATTATGGCGGCAGGCAGCTCCATGGTGGTGGGAGTTTTCAGCAGCCAGCAGCTGCTCACTCACATCTGAATCAGAAGGCAGAGGTGAGACGGGAGGTGGGGGTGAGCTATAGACTGGGGACCTGCCCTTAGTGGCCTACTTTTTCCATTGAGAACCTCACTCCATAACTGTTTCACAACCTTCAAAAACAGCGCCACCAGCAGGAGACTAAGTGTGCAAACCTTTAAGCATGGGAGACATTTTAGATTCAAACCACCACTTGAGGTGGCAGCTTGCAGTGCTGGAATAAAAATTGCCAAGTCCTGAATAGGATGTGATTCTCCTTCTGAACCAGGAGACAGGATGCCCCAAGTCAGACCAGACTCAGTGGAAGACTGAGCCCAAGCAAAGCTAAAGAGGGTGCCTAAGGCACAGGGTTAGGACCAAGGTCAAGGATCTGGATCTAAGTCTAGCTGGAGCTGTGTATATGCTGGGCTGATTAGCCACCACCCAGTGGCTCCAATTCCATGGTTAGAGCCATAACAGGGCCTCCTGGGACACAGCTAGCGTCATGGTGTGAGCTGGGGGCGATGTCTAAGGGGAGGTGGTGGTAACCCTTCGACAGACCCCTGTGGATGTCAGATGTCAGTTGAAGGTTTGGACTGAGTGAAGATACATCTCCCAGCTTGGGGATTTTGACAGGACAGGGGTCCTGGGGAAGCTGTGTGGGTAGGAGCCATGTCCTTCATGGGACTCTGGAAACAGGTGTTCCACAGGTGATTTTTCCACCAGCTGGGAGTTTAGCTTGGTGTCAGATCCTGTCAGGAGCACTGTGCCGCTGTGCTGGCTTCTCCAGAAGTCACCTTGCATCTTAAGGACAGATCATCCCTTCAGGAATGTGGCTTGGTTAATTGAGTGTCGCTGTTGTTTTCTGAAAAAAAAAAAATGTTTTCAGAATGCGGTGTTATATTTAGTTTTTTAACAAATTACCTGAAATTGTTTTCAAAGTTGTATTTTATTGTCGATAAATTGAAAATGTCATCTTGAATTATTTCTTTTTTGCAGACCACACTATCTTAATTAACCGGGTAAATTAAGAGAACGTTCTTCTAAATGGGCCTGTGTTACCGTGCTTGTCACAGTGGATGGCAGGGACCGGTAGGGAGGGCAAGGCTGCCTCTGGGTGTTTCGGATCACCTTGCATGTTGAGTGAGCACTGACCACCATACCTCTGTCTCCCAAATGGAAAAGCAAGGATGGGAATACCTCTGGATCTTCTCATCTTTGCGCAGCCCTCAATATTGTTGCTTCATTAAAAAAAAATGCATGGTGGCATGCTCTTCTAATATCAGCAGTCCCGAGACTGAGACAGGAGAATTGTAAGTTCATGACCATTGTGGGCTACAGAACAAGTTCAAGGGCAGCTGGGCCTGTGTAGCAAGACTATGTCTCAAAATGCAAGGGCTGGGGCGTAGCGCCATGATAGATCATGCATTTCACACTCACAAGGCGTTAACCCTGAGTGCAGTCCCCTCACTGTAAAACAAATCAGGGATAAACACTGACCTGGATGGGGCTGCAGGTTAGACGGTATAGGCTGAACTGTTCAGAGAGTGTAGGAAGAGTAGACTGTCACATAATGTCACCTCCCTGCAGCAACTGGAGCTGCCTCAAGATCCCAAGAGTTTCTGAGAGGAGACTCTGAAGGATTTAGGAAAGGCTGGATGATGACCACAAGTGTAAACAGCTCGTTTGGAGGATGCAGAGGGAGGCAGATAGTGCCTTCCACCACACACCCAGGTGCACTGGCAGTGACATCCCAGTTCTGTCCCAATAGCTCCTTAGCCTTTCTAGAAATGAGAGGGCTGGTCACCGGCTGTCAGACATTGCCACCACTGTCCAGGAATACCCTGCTTATGCTCGTCATGATAATGGCTCCCACACAGCCTTCTCTAGAGGTCAGATTCCAGTTTAAGCTCCACTTTTCAAGTGCTCTGCTTCTTAACCTGGCTGGCTACCGAGCGCTATTGCAGCAGATTGCCACGGACCAGGGGATATACTGCCACAGAGACCCGTAGTTGCACAGCTCAGGAGCCTGGCAGTCTCGGTCAGGTGCCATCGGGGATGGTTCTCCTGGGGTTTAGGGAAGGATCTGCTCCATGGCTACTGCAGCTCCTGGGTAACACCCACAATCCTTGGCTTGTGTTCCAATCTTTCTTTCTCCATCTTTATATGATTGCCCTCTAGTATGCCCGTGCGTCAAAACCCCCTTTCCTTCCTCTTAAAACTTTTTATTTTATTTTTCCTGTTTATAACTGTGTGTGTGAGATGCGGGAGAGTGTGGAGAACAACTCTTCTGTGTCTGTTCTCACTTTCAACCTGTTAAGGCAGGGTCTCTCTTGGTATTTCTGCCAAGGGTAGCTTGCTGGTAAGCGTCTGGATGGTTCTCCTGCCTCTGTCTCCCTATCTGCCTTAGGAATGCCAGGATTACAGATGTGTACCACAACATCTGGCTTTTTAATGTGGGTCATAGGGATCGACTTCCAGGCCTCAGCCTTATGTGACAAGTGCTTTTGCCCACTAGGCCGCCTTGCCAGTCCTAGCATTTTCCTGTCTTACAAAGGCACCATTCACCCTGCAGAGGAGCTGCCTTCCATCCAGGCCCATCCTTGGAGATCTTTAACATGGTTAGATTAGTGAAGCCCTTCTTTCTAAGCGCACTCACATTCACAACTCTAGGAGCCCGGTCCGGGTGCATCCTCTGCGGCTGTCATCAACCTAGCTCTTTGTATTTCCACATCTTGCCTTGCACTGTTGCTCTCACTGAGAGGGGAAATGGTACCTGGATTAGAGGGTACCCAGCAGGGCATGTGTTAAGGGGTTTACCTTGGGTGCTGGCATGGAACCTTCACTGCCGGGTCTGGGGCCGTGTGGCTGCTTTCTCTAGCACCAGTGATTCTTACAGGTAACGGTGAGACTTGGGATAGGACTGGGTCTGGCTTTAGGAGGACACCCTGGCCTTGAGGTCCTTTATCCCTCCTGCTTTTTCCCACAGTGCCTTGTGGACTGGGCTGTGGCTCAGGCTGTTTGCTGCAGCTCTCTCTGATGAGTTTTAATCTTCAGGGATCTTTCTTTTTCTAAGCCAGGAGTGGAAGAAACACTAAATAACTATGGAGAGCTTTAAAAAAATTAGTCACGAATGTGACATCAGAAAAAGTATAAAAGTTAAGCGACAGCCTGAGTTGTGAGGAGAGCAGGTAACCGTTCCTTTTGAATCTTCAGGGTCAGGGCTGGTGCTTGCCTTTGGAGCTGAAGGGAGGCCTGGCTGTGGGTCCTGTGTGCCAGCAGTCATGCTGCATGTTCCCGCTAGGAGGCGCTCTAGACACAGTTTTATCGCAAGGCACCTCCAGGGACCTGCTACCTTCGCTTGCTGCTGGATACACAGGAAAACAAGAGACTGAAGCATCCATCCAGTCCCCGGTTTATTCTCATCAACCAGACACAAAGCAGGACTCCGTATGAAATCCAGTATTGCTTAATTTTCCTAAAACCCTCTCCTAACTCGGGTCTTCTGGAAGAGCAGTAAATGCTCTCATCAACGGAGCCATTTCTCCAGCCTGTTACCTTTCTCCTTTTCATTGAGCCAGAGACCCCAGCCCACGTAACCAAATTTAGGGTGGATCTTCCCATTTAAGTTAATCCAATCTAGAAAACCTCTTACAGACTTCAGAGGTTAATTACCATGGCAATTCCAAGCCCTAGCAAACTGACAAGCAAGATTAAGCATTACAGCATATGTTCTTTACACAGCTTCTCAATAAAAACTACACTTTGGAGAGATCAGCCAAAGCCCTGGATGCTGTTTAAGCTTGAGTGAGAAAGAAGAACTTGGGGGCCCTTACAGATACAGCAGGATGTGCTGCCCGAGAGACCCACAAAAACCCAGTCGCATGACTGATTGCGTAGAAGCAAGAACTTTGGGATAAAGTAAAAACTTTATAACACTTCGCAATGGAATGGAATATCATTGTGAAAATATTTTGCACTTAAAAGATTTATCCAACCTAAACACAATTTTTCTTTTATAAAAGAATGTATTTTAAAATTTCCGATCTTTTCTATGATGACAAGAGGGTCTTGGAATATGCTGCCTGGGATATATTTCTGCAAAAATCAATACATTTAATCCAAACCTTCGAAGTTAAGATGATATTTAGCCAACACATGAGAAATATTTTT
This sequence comes from Cricetomys ansorgei, assembly GCA_026225945.1. Lineage (NCBI taxonomy): Eukaryota > Metazoa > Chordata > Mammalia > Rodentia > Nesomyidae > Cricetomys > Cricetomys ansorgei. The sequence goes on from JAMJFZ010000597.1 coordinate 29,638,160, forward strand.
TGGAAGGAAACTGGGCTATGGAGAAAGCATTAAAACTCCCAAAGTCGGCATTTGGAAATGCTATTTGATTTTGTTGCTGACATCTATATGTGCCACTCCTGTATCTACGGCTGTGTGGAAGCAGAATTTTCTAACGTAATTCAATTTTCCAAATGAAGACTTTGAATAGATTTGTGGAAATAGAGAACGACACTTAGCATTCAGATGATGAGGGTGACTGGATGATACCAGCCAAGCTATTTCCACCCCTGTGGGAGGTTGTCCTCTCGGGAGCCTGCATACAGATGCCAAAAGGAGCCATGCAGCCCAGTGTCTGGTTCTGGGGAACCCTGGAATATGGTCCTCTGGTTTTTATGTTTAATGGCTTCAAATCCTAGATTCAGTTCAAGTTAATAGTCCTTGAGTGTTCAGCCTTCGTGTGTACGCTCCCAGTGGGCTGGGAGAACACTTGGAGAGGGGCAGAGACATCTCTTGAAGAGAACTTACAGAGAAGGAAAAACTCCACGTAGTCTGTTGGCTGATGGCTCTATAAGGAAGAACCTGCATGGCTGGACTGGTGCAGAGGTGAACTCTGGTCCAGATGTGATGCTGAGGTTGAGAGGAGAGAGATACTGGCCAAAGGAGAAATGCAGGGGCCATACATAGGCACAGTATACATGCTTGGTTTAGTGATTTTTGAGTCCTGATGCCATTCTGTGTATATTCCTGAGACTCTTTGGTCTGGCCATGCTCAGAGCAACCAGTTGTGAGGAGTGGGCATTGTGTATATGCGAACAGGATACTGATTGCAGAGCTCATGTTAAAATCTCATTTCTTTGCTACAATTTGGCCTTACTTGTGACTCCTGGGTGCAGATCATCACAGGCAGAGAGACCTTAGCCAGATCTGCAGCTAAAGAATAGAACCTGGTCTCAGAAATGATGGAGGTCCAAAGGCTGGAGCCCAGTAACCTGTCCTTACTGAGGGTACCCTTCAGCCAGCACCCTGATGAAAGAAGAAAAATTGGTTAGACAGGATAGTCTGTGAGGTGAGCCCACTGTCCAACCTCAGAGGTTGCTTAGCTTCAGGGACAGAGTTATCCTGCCAAGGGACTTTAAAAAGTATCTCTGCAGCTCTCCACTAGCCCTGGGTCTGCTTGGTTGTTTTATGATGGCGGATGAGGGCTGCTACAACATTCTCTGTGGCTGTCTCCTCCTAAGAGCCCCATGGCCCAGTCATCACCACACTTTCAAATAACTTGCAACCCTTATTTATTTCTATAGTGCAGGATCAAACAAAATATACTCAGGATTAGTATTTTAGTATAAAATGTAGAGGACTTCCCTGCAAAACAAATCTTACAGTCAACAGAAACAAATTCTTAAAAGTACCTACCCCAAAGTATTGTTTTGTGATTGGTTCTTTCAACTGAGAGATTTCATATATGTATAGGTTATTTTTATATAATAATTTGAGTTGGTAACCTGAGTTCAAATCCACAGAACCACATAAAGCCGAGTGATGAGTCTGTGATCCCAGCACTCCTATGGCAGGTAGTGTTGGGAAGGTTTTTATTGTTGGAATAGGTGGAAAGAGATAGAACAGAGAGAGAAGAAAGATGGAGAAGGGAAGTTTTTTGGTAAAGATCTGGGGACCACACAACGCCAAAGGGAGAAACCTCCCTGTAGAGGTGGTGCAATCCTGAAGGAAGAATATCCCAACGGGACTGATGAGTTGCTCAGCCCAGCAGAGCTGAGGTGAAGTGTCCAGCTCTGCTTTGCCTCGTGCTTTGCCTTATGTTTCACCTCGTGCTTCACCTTGTGCTTTGCCTCGCCTCACCTTGCCTCCTGGAGATGATGCAGTTCTGAAGGGAGAGTGTCCCAACAGGACCAAGGAGTTTCTGGCCAGGTGTCCCCAAGGCTGCAGCTCTATAGGGAAATATCCCAGGTGAGCTGTTCTTTCTTCTTCTGATGCAGCTCAATAGGTTCCATCTGGGAGGGGAGGTGTCATCCAGGAGCGAGCACAGTCCTCAATCAGATCCTCCTTCTCTTTGACAGTTAGCCAGTTGGGGGGTTGGGCCTGGCAAGGGGGCAGAGCTAAGGCAGAGCTAAGGCAGAGCTTCCTTCACAGGGCTGTGGAGGCGGATCATAGATGAATGTAGAAAGGCATGTCAGAGCTTCTCACAGAAGTGGGAGTCCCACGCTGTAGACTTGGGGGGGGCAGAACCCCTCAGAGGGAGCCCTGGGCTGTGGGCTATGTCTGTGGTCAAGGGTAGGGGGCAGAGCTCTCCAGCACAGAGCCCTGCTGTAGACTCTGCTTGTTGCAGAATCCTAACAGGTAGGAGGAGGCAGAGACAGAATCCCTGTGTGGTGGTTTGAATGAGAATTGTCCTCCACAGTCTTGGGTATTTGAACCCTTGGTCTGCAGTTGGTGGTGCTCTTTGGGGAGCTTCAGGTGGTCTAGGCTTGCTGGAGGAAGTGCATCACTGGAGGCAGGTTTTGAGATTACAAGCCTTGCACTGCTTCCAGTTCACTCTCTGTTTTCTGTTTTTATTTGGAGATGTGAGCTCTCAGCTTCCTCCTCCTGTCACCATGCCTGCCACTTGTTGCTACGCCTCCCACCATGATGGACTCGTATTCCTCTGAAACGATAAGCCAAAATAAGCCCTCTCTTTCTTAAGTTGTCTTTGGTGATGGGTTTTATCACAGCAACAGAATGTAACTGAGACACCCCAGAAGGTCACTGGCCAGATAGCCTGGCATATGCAGCAATGAACATGAGACCTTGTCTCAAGAATGGTGGGAGTCAAAGATGGACGCCTGTGGTTGGCTTCTGATCTCCATTTGCACACTTGTGACATACACATGTTCACACACAAATAATATGCACATACACAAACATACATGAGCATATATCAAATACACAAAAAGATTAAAACTCCTTTTTTTTTGGTAATATGTAGCCTGGATGATTTTATTGTACTCCTAAGACAGCAATTCTTAGCTTGTCCATCATGACCCCTTGCGGGGTGGGGTGTCAAATGACCCTCTCACAAGGGTCACCTAAGACCATCTTCATATCAGACATTTACAATTTATAACAGTAGCAAAGTTACAGTTATAAGTAGCAAGAGAAATAATCTTATGGTTGGGGGGGTCACCACATCGTGAGGGTCACAGCATTAGGAAGGTTGAGGACCACTGTCCTAAGGGAACAGAGAGGGGGCATGGGTGCTAGCAACCAGGCTCTTGTGATGACAGGGCTATTTCGTTTAAATCATTAAAGCATGGGCTTTAACCATTGATCTATTGACATTCTACTTTCTTCTGAAGTCTGCAGATCTTTACAAGAATTGTATGATTGACAGATTCACAGAAACTCTGGAAATAGCTGTTTTTGAGCCAATGGGAATTGTGTTGCATAATCTGGGATTGGGAGACGCCAGTTTACTTATAGCCAGCGTGGGTTTTGATTGATCAAAGACCTCTTGTCCCTCTTGCTTTAATTAATACTAATGAAGGTTGGTAGCCACCACGTAACTCGGAGCACAATGGGACGTGTGTTATTTAGACTAATTGAGGATTTAACAATCTGTGAAGTCAGTGGCATGGATAATAGCTGACAAAGGGAAACCAGCCAATGTGGAGGAAGGAGCGGGTGGGCTCAGGGCTGCTGCCCTGTACTTCCTCAGTTCTCCTCTAGAGTCTGGAGCCGCAGCACAGCCTGGTGCAGAACGCACAGCAGGATCATCCTCCTCCCTTGGAGGACTTTGGCTTTGCTCATTGTTTTCCTGTGTGGCTTTTTTCACTGTCTGACTTGTGAGCATGGAGCTGAGGAGCATGAGGTCCCCTGCTCACCTCTCCCCTTAGGCTGCAGGTGCACTGTGGTTCCCTCAGAAGCTCTTCTTAGACCTCACTCTCCCCACAGGAGTGAGGTCTACAATTAAAACCTCAGCTTCTTAGTCCTTGAGCTAACCTGGAGCACACCGAGGAAGGCCTTCTCTGGGCTGGTAGACCTAATTAGGTTTAATTAACAAATTCCAGGAATAACTAAGTCCTGGAGAACATCATGGGCTCTGGGGAAGGAAAGGGAGCTTCTGTCTCACAGATATGTCATTAACGCCTTTTATCACATTGACAGCACGATCACATCTCTCCTGCACTGTTCTTCTTTGATTGTTGAAATGAAGCTTTGATCCTGCTTCTCAGTTATCACTGAAGGAGTTCCTGGACCTTTCCTGCCTGAAGGTAGATTCCTTCAAAGAGTCCTGTTTTTATGGCAGGTTCCAAAACTGTGTGCTTGATGCAGAAGCCCTGCACATGGGCAGCCTGGGCTCCGTCTCTGGTCTCTGGGTGTTTGGTTGGAGCTTGAGGCAAGAATGACGGTGGTACTCACTGTGCTGTCTCTGTGCTCAATAACAATTCTTACAGACAGGAGTTGCCATCAGTTCAACTTTGATGTCACCCAGCTGGGTTAGCTCAGACCCTGGGTGGAGAACAAGGACCCCTAACAACGACATTTGCTGCAAACAGAGCCCCATGCTCCCCACGTTTCTATCCTTTTGCCTGTTAATTTCAGGCTTCCCAAACCCTCCCACTTTATGGGATGTTCCTCAGAACAATGCTTCTTAAACTGGGTTGCAAGTCTGTCAGGAGTTGCTAACCAGAGTATGTGTGTGGGGGAGTGGGTCTAAAAATTTGTCAATGGTAAAAGGATTCCAAACATACAATAACCAAAAATTAATTAAAAATAAAATGCCCCAGAAGTCAGGATCTTTCTGGCAATGTTTTCCCGTACTGTGCCATATGGCTTCACAGTAGCCTTGATTCTGAACACACAACCTGCACTGCACAGGCTGTTCCCCTGGGTGTCTTTTCCACTGTGCGGGCTGTTCCACTGCACGGGCTGTTCCACTGTTCAGGCTGAGGCTGTTCCCCTGCTCGGGCTGTTCCCCTGCTCGGGCTGTTTCACTGTGCAGTGTGAGCAGATGCTGCCTGAAACTCCTAGGTGCAGATTGAAGGCTATTGCACGCTATGACTCTCAATGTTTTACTGCACATACCAAATCGTATGCTTGCACAGAAACATGATAGTTTAACTATAGGAAACAAGAACTTTTATTATTTTCCTACCATTGTTTTCAGCACATGTAGCAGATTAATTTGTCTTTGGGTTGTATTGTGTTAGACAAAGAAGCACATCCATCCCATTAGTCTGCAACTTTGCCTTCACTTTAAATAAGTGGTGGAGTTACATGTATGCCAAAGAAGAAGTTTTTTGAGTTCCTTTATGATTTGTTATCAAGGTTTGGTTTCCAATTCTATTGTATTGATATGTACCATTTTATGTATTTCTATGTGATGGGTCTTGTAGAAATCTGGGGGGGCAAAAAGGGGTTGTGAATAGACCAGGTTTAAGAAGTCTGGTTCTAGAGTGACTCAGCAAAGTGTAGGATTTGGGATGAGCCCTTCACAGGAGGGTGTGGATGGAGAGACATATTGGGCAAGGTCTGGAAGGCTCTTCAGCAATGGGATACCAGCTCTCCTGTATCCTCCCATGAGTTCACGAACCAGGAAGTCCTCCCTACCTCATTGCCCAGTTTCATGGACATTTAAGGACAAAGGAACAGTTGCTCAAATCATAGCCTATGTGTGCAGGAATGTCTCTAGCTCCCTCCCTTCCTGGAGATCAGAGGCAGAAGCTAAATGCCTAGGTCTTACGGAGGTTTGGATGCTAGACCAGAAAGCTGGCTGTCCTGGAACTTGCTATTGAGGTCAGGCTGGTCTCAAACTCACAGAGATCTTCCTATCTTTGTCTTCTGAATGCTGGTGTTAAAGTCATTCACCACCACACCTAGCATATCACACATCAAAAACAAACAAACAAAACCAAAACAAACAAAAAACCCACAAAAAAACTGTGGGACCCTAGTGAGCGCTGTGAATTCACAGTGTTAGCCAGGCCTCAGCCAGAACTAGCCAGCTCAGGTAACCCTCAGAAGGGCTACTTACAGGTGACTTTGGCACACCATTGCCTTGTCCGTCTCTGCAATGAGACTTTGGAGGAACATTCTCTGGCCAGCCCTACCTGTCCATTCTTCCCTCTGCTCCCGACACGCAGGGAGACATGCTATCTTGAAGGGACTAGGGGAGGGGTATTGTCCACAGAGCATCTTCCACATGGAAAGCTGCAGATACCCCTAAAGAGGATCTAGCCCTGGCCCTTTCCAAATGGCCACCTTCCCAGCAGAGCCAGATCCCAGGGAGAGGCTCCCTCCCCCAAATGGGCCCCCTGCTGCTGGCTATATGCCAAGCCCTATTCAGTCTTCAAAGAATCTCTGCTCTGTTCTTCACAGGCACCTGGCTTTAAAGCTCACCTTGGTGTATCTTTGCCCAGCTTGTGTGAAGCTCTGGGTTCTATTCTCTGCAACACAATTAATAAACAAAGCACAAGCTTAAAAAAATACATCTTGTTCACTTTGACTGCCAGGGCCTCTCTTGACTAGGGCTGCACTGAAGGCACAGGAGTTCTCCAGGGGTCTTAGCTGGGACACCAGCAGCATCCCACGTGTCTCTTCTTTTGAAAAAAAAAATAGCAGTCCTTCCATTCCACAAGAGCAAAAATATAACAGTGAGCCAGGAAGATGGCTCAGTGGGCAAAGTGCTTACAATGCAGGCCCAGAGACCTGAGTTTGATCCCTGAGACCCATGTAAAGGAAGAGACAAGTGACTCTGTAAAGCTGTTCTCTGACCTTCACATGTGGCATGCATGCCTGTGCATAATATCATGCACACTTACATACTAATGATAATAATATCACTTAAAAAATTAAAATAAATACATTAAAAATACAGCAGTGACTCAACAGAAATAGATAAAAGAGTTACTAGAGAGCGCTTGCCTGGCCAGGTTCTGATTGACTCATGTTTTCCCTCCTTGGGTGCTGTGTGTCTCTTCCTTGGCTGGGGGAAATGATTCCTTCAGACTCGGGTGGCTTTGCTGCCCATTCCAAGTTGTCCTCCCCCAACCCCCACCCTGCCTTTGGTCCTTCTGTCCAACCATTTGCCAGGGTCCTCTTCTAGTATCTACCCTGCACCAAGTCAGCACTGCTCGATGCTGCACCGAGTAGGAACTTCTAGCTCATTTAACTGAGACAGAGATGGAGTTATCCCACCTGGCCGCTCTCCCATGCCTCTCAAAATGGAGAGAAGAGGGGTTGAGTGACACGCAGTAAGCTTCATGTTAAGGCTGGGGCCTGGGGAAGGCTGAGAGGAAGGGGAAGATAATGTCCCTAGGCAGGCTGGGGCAGGCTATAGTAGAAAGGCTGGTGCCAGGCCTGGCCACTGTTGGAGAGAGCGACCTTCTGAGTGTGTTCAGTGGCTCATGGTGCTGGTACAAAGCCTCTCCTTTCCTCTCTCCTTCCCTCTCTCTTCAAAGCCGTCTTTAAACTTCAAAGCTGTTCTTCACTGTGTGAACTCCCACTACGAAAACTGCAGAGCTGAGTTCCTGTTTCAGGGACTGGGACTTGGGTGGACACTGAAGAGGAAAAATCTGGCGAACTTTCAAGTTAGATGTGGGCTGTGACAGCAGCTGTGGTTTCCTCGTGCTCGCCATGAAGGCTGCCCACAGCCCTTTCCCCATGCTCTGGCATTCTTTGTCCTTTCACAGAGGAGCCCAGATGCCCCAGAGTGTGCACAGTGTCTTCCCAGGAGGCTCTTCTGCTGTGGAGCACCCTCACCTACTGGGGCTGAGTGATATGCAAAGTAGAAAATCTGTACATGGGTTTTTGGCTAATGGTGTTGCCTCCTCTTAGGAGGAGAAAACATGTTTGAGAACATGCTTGGTTTAGTTGAGAAAGACTGGTTTGTTCATTCAAATCGAGGAAGTTAAGGGGTCATGCACAGTCCTGAGTGTTTAGGCCAGCAAGGCACCTGGATGGCCTGTAAGGGCTGTTTCTCAGGCACGCCAGCCTCTGGGTGTGGGCAGCTCCAGGTGAAGCTCTCCAGGCCATTAGAGCCTGGGACACAGCAAGGACGGTAACTGGAACACCACAGAGTCCCTGAGCTCCGCCCTCAGGCTCTGTTTCCTGGGCTTTGCTTTCCAGAACCTACTCTCAGCCTGACCATCTAACTTTGGTTTCAGACATGAAAGACAGTACTAGCTTCTATGTCCTGTGTGCATTCTGGGGTCCATGGCTCCCTCTGGTCAGGGCCTAGGGACATCATTTGATGATGGCTGTCATCTATTTGGTGGATGTGAGTAGGTAGGAAGCTAGATTGCCACCCCAGCCCAGGTCCCACCTAGCCTGCTGCATGGTGTGGACTCACCAGGACAGGCGTGGACAAAACCTGAGATGCTGGTCTCTGACAGAGGGCTCCACCATGACACACTAGCCTCCTGTCTTCTTGTTCTGATGCCTAATTTGACACAGACATTAAGACCTTGGCAGTGTTTTTTGATTTTCCTTGTAGCCACTTCCATATGCTCTGCCTAACTGTACTGTCCCAGTGTGGAGAGGACAGAAAGCCACAGGGCAGGCCTTTTCTCCTCTGGTATAGGAGAGCTACTTACGATGTGGGTCCCAGGAGGCTATGCTTAGGTCTGGTACAGGACCACCTGGCCTTTTGTTTATTTACAACATCATTAGCATTGTCATTAAAATTAAGATTAATTATTACTAATATTTATGAAAATCAAATTTTTTGTCAATTGCTTCTGTATTAACAACTAGATTAGTTGTGACCATTATGCAATTATTTTGAATTAACATATTCATGTAAACCACTCATATTAATATTACACAAATATCACTGACTGACTGCTGGTTTGCTAGCCTGGAGTCCCCTCAGCCCACTCTGTGGCAGGACTGACAGTGACCTAGACTGTCTTGGAGCCTCAAAGAAACAGCTTCCTCTACTGTGAAGTAGAGGTCCCCTCCTCAATTGCCACTACTGCTCCTGCTGTTACCTCAGGCCCTTCCCACATCAGGGTCTCCACCTCTCCTGGAAACTATTTTTCTTAGTTCCAAACTACTATAATCAAATAAACTAATTTCAGCTTTGGAGTGCATGGATCACAACTGTGTAGAAACCTGGAGTAGTATGTGAAGGTTCCCTTGCCCTGGAGAGGCCATGAGGTCATGACCCCAGACAGCTAGGGTCAATGTGGGAAAGCTTAGGGAGTCCCTGGCTTCTCTTTTCATGTGATCCTATCACAAAGGTCATGAAGGTGTCTCTACATTGAGAGCAGAGACTCTCTCTCTGCTTGACCCCCATGGAAAGCTCACGGGATGCACTGACCACAGCTTGGACTTTGCTGTGACAGAGCTTGGCTGTCTTGCCTGTTCCTGGACCCTGAGATACAACTCCAGATGTTATAATGCTGATGAGACTCTAATCTCCAGAGGCTTGGCCAAGTGCAGCCCCTAGGACCTTCTAAACAGTGTTTCCTCACACTCTGTCAGCTGTGCCAGGGAAGCCATGGCCCGGATAGGGCAGTGTCTGGGTCTGGCACAAGCCTTCTACTGTATTCCACATCACCCTGTCCCTCCTCCTCAACCTGTTTCAGGCCCTAGCCCTAACATGGAGCTTGGTGTGTGTTGCTTTACCTGCGCCTCTCCATGTTTTAAGGTAGGAGACAGCAGGTGGGCTGACTCTGTCTGAACTGAACACAGAAGCTGTTCAGTTCCCACTCAGCTTAGCACCGAGCAGTGCTGGCTTGGTGCATGGTAGGTACTGGATAAAATAATTGTTGAATTATAAAACTAAGGCCAGGCATGGCTGTTTTTGTTTCTAATTTGTAAAGCAACAGGACATTTAGGGACCATTTAAATAGTTTGTGCTGGAGGCTAGCTGCACATCTCTTGGGAGACTGCCAAAGACAAGATTAAGGACAAGCAGCATCTCCAGGAAGCTGGAGGCTGGCCACTGGCACACACTTGCTGTCAGTCACCTTGGGGAGGCTTCCAGGGCAGAGTCAAGGGCAAGCAATGATTCCAGGAAGCTGGAGGCTAGCCACTGCCACCTGCTTGTTGATCGCCACGAGGAGATTGCTTAGCCCTGAGTCACATGTTCATACATGTGTGACAGATTCATAATAGCACCGGGATGGTGTCCAAGCCACTGGTGGGGGATCTTCCCTGCTGGACCAACACACTCATGTGAGCCATGAGCTTGAGTGGCTTTGTAACATCACTGAGACAGTGGTCAAGCTGTGAGAGAGGTCTTGACATAGCTCACTGAACTCTGGAATATAGGTATAGTTCTTATCCACATTCCTGCAGAATTGGGAAGCTTCTGCTTCCATCCCGGAATCCAGACCAGAGCTGCTGTCCCATTTCAGGAGAAGGCCCAGGCTCCAGGTGCTGCCCTGTGCTGGCTGGGCCCCCTCTTCTGCCATTTGTTGAGGAGTGGTGGGGTTCTTTGCTCCTGACCCCAGAGTGACTTGTTCCATCAAGATTTCTTCATTCCTCCTCTTTTCAAAACGCCATTTATTTGAGCCAAATTTGTGTATTTGGTAGAGGAATTAGACCCCTGAATTGGTATTCTTAGGTGATATTTAGCCTGTGGCTCTTGCCTGGGAAGAAGGGGTTGATGGTGGCAAATGCAAGTGATTCTTGAAAGAGAACCTTGCTGGTTGGTCTTAACTATCAATATAGTCTAGAATGACCTGGAACAGAATCTTACTGAGGATGTATCTAGATGAGGCTGGCCTCTGGGCATGTCTGTGGGGGATAGTCTTGACTGTTAGTTGCAGTGAGCAGTGCCACCCTAAATATGGGTAGAACCGTCTGTGTCTGTGCTGTCTTCAGATAACAGGATATGGAGGAAGGATGCTTTTTCACTTGCTTGCTCATCACTCTCACTGGTAAGTTCATTTACTCTGTTGCTGCTGTTGATTCCTTCTCTAATATTAGAAGCCACTTCTTTGGGCTTGCAATGTGAACAGAAGACTACAGATCTTCAGGAATTCTCTGGTACTTCAGCACTAGGTTGGGGGAGCTGAGCTATACAGCGTTGTAGATCGAGCAACTGCTGGGTGCTCAGCCTCTCTGGTGTGAGACAGATTGTTGGACCACTATGAACATACTGTGTAAACTAAACTGATAAATCTCCTGTTGGTATATATTCATCCTGTCTGTTCTGCTCCTCTAGAGAATTCTGATTAAATAAAATAGGGTGGAGCTTTAGTGCTCTCTCACCTCTCTGTGGAGGACAACCAGGGCCATTGCGCTGCTCATAAAGGTGAGGTATGCAGTACGAAGCTTGGGGAAAGCCACAGCACAGTGCTTGGGATACCTATGTTTGTGATAACAAGCCCAGGACCAGGGTTTTGAACGGGGCCGCTTGTTGTTAGTGCAGCCATGTCTTTGAGAATGTGCTCTGGCACACAAGTCCACACAGCCCCTTCCCAAGGCCTGGCTCATTTATCACAGTCCAATGTAGACCCTTTGATCTTTCCTCTTCTTCTGGTCCTGGTCCCGGCTATCAGAGTTGGGGCCCCATGGAAGGGAGAGGATGAGTAGGAGGCTTAGAGTGGGATGTGGGTAGTAGTGGGTCTCAAGGAAGCTCTGGATTACACCAACGGTCTCTGGCTTATGGGATGGCTTCAGAAGCTCCATGATTGGAGACAAGACTGGGCTGTTGTTTTTTTGAATGCCACCTGGAAATTGGTACCTGGCAAGGCAGTGCCCCCTTGAGAAGATGAGGGATGTCTGGGGAAGCTGTGCAAACCTTCCTTTGAGGGATGGGCTGCCTACAACAAGGACAGACATTAGAGTGGACCTAGGCACTGGGAGCTGGGAGGGAAGGAGGCAACAAGGGTAGGTTGCTGCCTGTGCCCCCTCTGTGTGTGTGAATGTGTGTGTGTGTGAGGGGGGGGGAGAGGGAGAGAAAGGGAGGGAGAAGGAGGGAAGAGAGAGAAAGGGAGGGATGAGGAAGAGGAAGATAGATGGAAAGCGGAGGCAGGAGGGAGCTCCAGCAAAGAGCACAGTTGTCTTTAAGTAGGACAGCTTTGACATTTGCCAAGAAGGATGGAGTCATATGGAAGCCAGCTGGTCACAAACTGGGAACTGGTTTTCAGGCAGTACTCTTGTTTTGTTATTTATGGTGGTTTATTTTTTCCCCAATGAGTCTTTAGAGTTGCATTGTAACTTTATAAAGTTGCGAACATGTGAATATGTCATGGGCAGGCATAAGCTTAACAACACAACCAGTCATGGTCACGCTAACACCCTCTGTGAGCCTGTTCCAATTGCTGTCTCTCCCAGCTGGCAGTAGTCTCTTGTATAAGCAAGTGCTCGGGTCCCACTCTGTCTCGTGGGAGTTCTATCTGGCACAGGCAGTGATGTAGTCTGCCTGGAAAGTTCCGGAATCTTCTCCTGGGAATGGCCTGTGTTTCTGAGTTGCAGATCCTATTTGCTTGATCACCCAGGTGCTTTCTGGCAAGTAGCTGTGTGGTTGCGTTGGGTGGGTATTGTCTGCCTTCCTGATGGCATGACGGAGCTCAGACTAAGAGAATCATTAGTTACCACCTGAGGTGGACATGCAGATTTAAGGGGCAGAGGGTGGGCTGTAGTGGGGTAATAGGTTGGATTGTGGCTCCTAAAAGTCTTACCTGCTTGGAACAACCTCAGGATATAACCTGTTTTCAGTTAGGCAGGGAACTCAAGATGCACCTACCCTGGGTTGGCTGGGCCCTCCATTCACTGAGAGTCCCTGTGAGGAGGAGACATGAGTGCAAATGCAGAAGGAAGGGGTGTGTGATGATAAACATAGGCTGGAGCTGTGAAGCCACCAGCCAAGGAATGCAGGGACTCACGGTTCTCTCCTAGAGTGTTCCTTGGGAGTGTGACCCTGGGAGGTCCTACCAGTCATAGATGTTTGGGCTTATGGGTTCTAGATCTGTAAGAAATTTCTGTCATTAAATCCTAGGCTTGGGCTGGCAAGATGGCTCAGGTAAAGCTATTGCCACACAAGCAGGAAAACCAAAGTTAGGATCTTCAGCTCACATAAAAAGCTGGGCAGGTGTGGGGCCTGCCTGTAATGCCAGCACTCAGCGGGTGAGAACAGGAGGAGCCCAGAGCAAGCTGCCTAGCTAGACCAGCTGAATCTGAGCGTTCTGAGTTCAAAGAGAGACCCTGATTCAAAAAATAAAGTGGAGAGAGATTGAGGAAGACCCCATATCAACTACTGGCTACCACACACACATGTGTATTCATGTACAGACCCCAGGACACATACATATGTACATACACACACACCCCAGCACACATACACATGGAAACAATGAGCCCTAAGTTTGTGGTGATTTGTAATGGCACCTCACAGAAGCCAATGCAGAAGGCCACTGCAAGTAAAGTTCCTGGAGCTCACACATCTGTGCTCAGCTACCCTGCCTGGCACAGGTTGGCAGTGGGGTCCACGCATTTGACTTCTCTTTCCATCTTGGTTTCTGAGGAAGCTAAAGACCAATTTGAGAGTGAAATCGCTTCTCAGAAATGAGCAAGGCAGATGGGAGAAGAGGCTGCTGTCATGGGATGCAGTGGCCCCCGACACTGGAGGACAATGATGGTTGAGACAGGAATTTAGAAATGGCAGAATGATAGGCAGGAAGCTATGGGTTGGGTTTTGGACAGATGGATTCAACAGACCTCACTGAGGGGTTGGCTGTGGGCAGATAAACCTGGTGAATCTGTGAAAGAAACTCAATGATGTCCCACTAACCCATGCTTAAGACCAGAAACTTATACCCTACTGATGTTAACTGAATGGGTTTAAAAGCTAATACGGAGTCAAATCCTGCAGAGCAGACTGCTGGCTATTCCATCTGTCTGTCTGTGCCAAGTACATCTGGGCCTGTTAGGAGGAAGCCAAACACATCTGTTGATCCATCGGTTTTTCCCAAGAAGGTTGGACACCTAAAAAGTGAGTTCGGTCTCGGGTTTCTCCTGATGTACATTTGTTCCCACAACAGATGTTGATTGGACGCTGATGATACCCAAGGCTTTGCTGTAGATTATTGGAACACAGAACTCGCTGTAGAGGTTTAGAACACAGGGCTCTGCTGTAGAGGCTTGGAGCACATCTGCAGATGTCAGACAAGCCACTGCCTAGCATTCGAACAATGACTGTGGGAGGCAGACAAAATACAAGACAACTAAACAACATTGATATCACCTTCCCATCCTAACCCCCACACAAGTCAATTATAGGGAAGCCAGGGCAGTGATACTCAAGCTTGTGGTTGCAACCAAGTCAATTGAGAAAGTGAAGATTGGACAAGGGCATGTGAGAGGTGACAGAAATAGCTGTGCAGAACCTGGAAGAGTAGCATCCCTGGAGACGGAATGGCATTGCAAAGGTCCTAGCTTCTGGAAGTAGCAAGGGTCTGAGGCTGGGAGGGCGGCTGGTGATGAGGTAGGCCCAATGCCAGGGGCATGTAGCCTCCTCCCTGCACCAGGATTGCTGAGTCTATTCTGTTGAGGGAGCCACTGCTGAGGAGGGAAGTGTCAGGACCCAGGGTTTTAAAGGCCATTCCAGGAGCCTGAGAGTGGATGGCACAGGAGCTGCAGGGATGTCCTTTGGGAAACTAAGGCAATGAAACAGGGAAGACCTGATAGTATTCTGAGTGACGGTGGGCAGATGGAAGAGGATAGGGAAGGACTGGGCGTCAGATGGAGGAGGGGTAGAGAATCACTTGCCGTAAGCCATGCCAGTGCCCTGCACTTTGATGGGGGAGGCAGTGGGGAGGTGGAATCTTGGGATGCTTCCTTGGGGGGTTTCTCTTCAGCACACCACTCCTAGGAGGTTTGGTCATCTTTCTGTGGTTTCTTCATTTTGAAGGCAAGAGCTGTAGCTCCTGCTCTGTTGGCTCACAGGCAGCATCTCAGCAGGGTTCCACCTTCTGCAAGTAGCTCTCACCTCCCTGCCCTGGCTGGGAAGTCCTCAATGAGACTTGCTATAGCCTTCACAGAGTGAAGAAAGGAATAGTTGACAGAGTTTAGCCATGTTGGTGCATGCTCAGGAGACAAGTAAATTATTTGCTTCTCCCAGAATCTGCAGCTTCCACAGGGAGGAGCTTGTCCCTTTCCCAGGAGGAGCTTGGAGCCAGCAGGGAAAAGTAGCTGGGCTTCCAGGCAAGGGGATATGAGGGTTGTAGAGGACACAGCACTGCGGTTTACCACATCTAGGTGCTGAGACAGGAGGCTCCTCTCAGGGAGGAAGAACTCTGCCTTTGGAGCTCAGTCTCAACACTTTGCATTCTGTCTGGAGAAATGTCCTCGCTTTTGCACACTGGAAGTTCCAATCTCCTTGGCAGCAATCAGAAAGGTACAGATCCTATTCCTAGCAAGGGGTTCACTGTGGAAGGGAGATGGAGGAGGAGGGAAACACCAGGGTGGGGCAGAGGACACACTGCAGCCATACACCTTCCTCTGGCTCTTCAGAGGCAGAGACTGTAGAGCCTAGGTTCTGGCCTGTGACAGTGGTGGGTGGGGAGGTTGGCCCTCATAGGGCCAGCTAGATATACTCTGTCCCTTATAGTGTATACACTGCTCTTAACCAGGCACAGAGGGAGCCAGCAACATTGGTCCCTCCAAAAGATGCACAACCCTGAGCTGCCCTAAAGGTGGGAATGTTAACAGAGCCTTCCTGGCCCACAGCAACTGAACATGCTGTGCAAACATATCCATGTCTACAAATTGCAGCAACTTAGATTTCTGCCAGACCTCATTGCCGCTTCTCACAGTCTTCCCTCAGCTGCAGATTTATAGACCCACAGTTCCTCAGCTTCTGGCTTCTCTGTTGGCCTCTCCAGCAGGGTATCTGGGATTCCTGGGGAGACAGTTTTCCTACATGGCTGATCCCAGGCTTAGAGAGCGAGAGGAAACCTGCTTTGGAAGCTAAACCCTCCTTTCTTCCAATGTTCTGACATTCTCTTTGCAGTTCATGGATGTACCTCATTCTTTGTAAAGTCCTTGGCTCCATGTATTGAAAAAAAAAATGGACTGACCAAGTTCTCATTCAACAAACAGAGTGGTTCCCAGCAGGTGTCTGTGTGTGATTGATAGGATCCGTTCTCGGTTTTACAGGCTGTTCTCTGATACTGTTATCATACTGCTCATGGATTCCTAGGGTAACCTAGGGAGCAAGTAGCTTAGAGTTATGGATTCCCATTCCCAGGTGGGACACTATACCACCAGTGGCCTGTCCTGGAGTCTTGCTTAGTGACTAACAGTGATGAGACTAAGAACTGCCTGACTTTCACTGGCCATAGATCCAAAGCTGGGTCTGGTCCAGAGAGGCTCTGCCCATGTGGGTGTCTCATTTAGGAAGGGTGAGAAAAAGAGCCTGTTTCAGGGCTTGAATTAGCTAAAATGTACCCTCTCCTCATCCTTAGATTAAAGGCACATGGCTTTTCATTCTCATTTTCTCCAGCCAGCAGTGGCTGCCTCCCTGAGACTCCATGGAGCCCTGGGCCTTGTGCTATTCATTAAGGTGTTCATGAGGACAGGAAATAGAAATTTCCAGGATTTGATGAAATGAAGACTTTGCCATTAGCTGGCATAGCTCAGAAGGGGGTAGGAATACATCAGCCTGCATGTTTGAAAAATTGGAAGCAGAAAAGCATTGTGGTCTGTGCTAAGGAGGCTTTGGGGTGTAATATTATTTAAAACCAGCCAGTTTACTGTGATGTCTGTGCTGAAACCCGCTCTTCCCAGGCTAATGAAATCAGGGCTCCAGAGCTGACTAATCTCTCCATTCTGATTAGAATATTCACGTGCCCTCCTCAGAAGCAGGTCAAACCACTGTTGCCGCAGAGAACTCAGACTGAATCCCGTTGAGTGGATGTTCAGAGTGTGTGTGGGTCTGCCTAGATAATCAATATCACCAGTGCTCAGAGTGATGGAATGGAAGGTCACTGGGTGGACAGGGGTGGAGTTGGAGTGCAGCTTCCTTTGCTGGAAAAGCTCTACAAGACAAGTATGTCTCTTATTCTGTATCCTTGTCCTGGAATCTATAAGCTATATTAGCCACAGGGATGGCAGGAGTCCAGCTCATTACGTGTATAATTTATCTCAGGTGCTGTAGAACTAGCCAAGCCACAGATGCACTCAGCTTCTCTTTGACTTATTGGGGAGATTTAAGTAGACAGACAGGCTCACCACAGAGGGGTCTAATCTAGAGGCAAGATAATTAGGAAAGAAACAGGAGAGCCCAAATTAGAAAATAGGTCAGAGTTAGAAGCCATTCAACTGGTACATATTGGTGTCAACCTAAATAACAAATAGAGATCCTCCAGGTTGGGAAAAACAGAGAGCTTTCAGGGGTACCAACACGCCACAGTGTTGTGGAAGTTTATTTTAGTTGTGTTTAAAATAAAGTTTTTGTGCACTGTTGGAAGAAGGGATGCAGAGGTCTTGGCATTTTGTATTGTCTGCAGGTGTTGGGTTTCTGTGGGGGATGTTTAATTGCTAATGATCTGCATGTGCTATCGGTAGAATACCTGAGGAGTTCTGAATCAATAAACACCTGAGCGCAGACGCTTGGAGTTCCACTGTCAGTCGAGTCTGATGCTGTCCAGAATGGTGGTTCCCTCTGCTGAGGTCTGGCAGGGCTTCTATGAATGAAAATGCCTCCTTGTCTCCTTGGTGAGCCCCCACAGAGGCATACAACTATACACAGCAAAACATGCACATCTTCAAGGGTGAGAGGCACGCAGAAGTGTTTAAAGGAAAAATGAAAGGATTCTGTTAGATATTTAAAAATAATAATCCCTGGTCACAAAGATTTATGAACTCAAGTGCCCAGAAAAAAAAAAAAAGTCATGCTTGCCTTAAGCATTCTAAAGTGATTGCTGACTACAGCAGTGGTTCTCAAATGGTGGGTCAAAAGATCCTTTCCCAAGGTCGCCTAAGACCATCTGCTTATCAGATGTTTACCTTGTGATTTGATTCCTAACAGTAGTAAAATTACAGTTATGAAGTAGCAATGAAACTGATTTTATGGTTGGGGATCACCACAACATGAGGAACTGTAGTAAAGGGTTGGAACACTAGGAAGTTTGAGAAGCTCTGGGCTACGGAGAACTGGAGTGTTACAGGTTGGGAGCCAAAATTATCCTGGGCTATCCCTAATACACACTCATTGCTCACCTCTGCGTGTGGCATAATGCCCTTAGTACTATTATGTAAATCCTTTGGGATGTACAAACAGATCCCCGGCTCCTATCCAACTCAGGGCCAAGAATGTCATCAGATAGTAATTGAGGCTATAGCAGAGATTTATCTGCTTTGCTGTATCCTGCCTGCCTGACATTCCCACCAATGTATTTGAAAAGTGCCTTGATTTATGATTTTCTTTGTTCTGTTACTATTATACAAAACCTTTATGTACTGTTCTCACACTGAAAACATGGCATTTGGAGTAACCTAAATCTATATTCCTGAGTCATAGCACTGCAGGAAACAAAGGGCTGTAAGGGCCAGTTTATGTTCAGATGACATGTTTATACAATATGGAGATCTGTCATGGGTCAAGATTGGTAACAGTGGACATTTTGGGGCCTATGAGTCAGTGAGAAGTGGCTAATATTTGATACCTGGGTGACTCAAAGTAAACAGTAATGTGCTATGTAGCTAAAAAGCGACAGAGTGCAACTTTTTATGAAGGTTTTGTATGTAGCGTTGGTATCAGAGGCTGTCAGCTTCTCTAGCCAGCCAGTCTGCGTGTGTCTGTCTGTCTGCCTGTGTGCCAACCTTGGTACAGCTTGGGGTGCCTTCTGGTGTCTGCCTGCCCAGTGATCTATATGGTGGCCTTTTCCTGGAATGATTAAATATGTCTCATCTGTCTACGTTGCCTCACGATCTCTTCAACCTCTTGGCATTGGAGCTTGGACCTCACAGTTACTCATTAGCTCTAGAATAAAACTCTTATTCCAACTGAATGGATAGCTATGTATTTGTGTTGACAGATGAAAACTGAATGTGATACCAGTCTAGAGTTGAAAAGATTACAAAGCCGTGTCAGGCAAGCCCCTAGCCCGAATTCCTGTCCAGTGAGATGCATTCTCTCCATCACTGAACTCCTCCCTTAAAACTGAGGCTGGACTCCATACCCCAGGGGAAAACACTCTCAGTAACCTGGTGGTATCTGTGACATCAGCTCACCCTTGCCAAGCTTTGCAGAGCTGGCCACCACTCACAGCACGGTACTTTGCTTCTAATCCATGAAATAATCACAGAGCTGTTTACAGGTGACCTTGCAGTGGTATTTTGTGTGCAGCAATGACGGACATTATACAGGCTGGTGTCTGGCAGTCTTCTGTAATACTCTTCATTAGAGAGTTGTGCATGAGAACTCTTTCATCATTGCTCACTGGTTTATTGTTTTTTTATTTTATTTTGGTCAGGGTTGACATGAGCGACTCAATTTTTATTCTGTTTACCCTCATGTTGGGAGCAGTGTGTGTCACAGAGTGCTCAGAATGATGCAGGATATAAGTCTCCGCAAGAAGCAATTCTCAGAGCAGTGTAGTTTTGAGTCAGGAGCAAGGCTTTCAATGGAGCTTTCTTCACATGACTCTGGGGTTGTTTCATGGATCAGAAGCAAGGTCCCATGGTATGACTGGTGGGTGGCCAGCTCTGGAAAGCTTGATTGGGGGTGGCTGATGTCAGAGACCCTCCACTACGCTATCTCTACTAGCTGAGAGTCTCTTCCTCTTGAGCAGTGGTTCACAATGTACCTAACGCTGCGACCCTTAAATACAGTTCCTCATGTTGTGGTGACTCCTCAGCCCAACCATAAAATTATTTTCATTGCTACTTCATAATTATAATTTTGCTACTGTTATGAATTGTAATGTAAATACCTGATATGCAGATGGTCTTAGGCGACCTTGTGAACAGGGGCAACACAGCTCATTGATCAGGGGTGTGGGCTGGGGGCTTGCTTGTCTGACTTGACTTTGAAAATTTGCCTCCCAACTCATGAATTTTTTTTTTCTCAGCCTATCTGCAAAAAGACAGCAACATGCATATCACATTATGTGGGCATTGGGTGAGCTCATGTGGATCAAATATTCAGCTCAGGGTCTGGCTTAGACATTGCAGAGCTAGAAGGCAAGGACCCTGGTAACTAGTCCACAGTGATTGTGCTAGTTTTCTACTGAGCCAACAACAGAGCACCACACACCTTCATCTATGTTCCTCTCCACTACCAGGCTGAAGGTCAGATTTCTAAACTACCAACCCTTAGGGACAAACTATACCCAGAGCTTAGCTTTCAGGCAGCTGCCTCTGCAGATATGAGGTATGCAGCAATTATCACATGAAACATAAAGCATACAGCATAGAACACCCAGAATAAAGCCCCTGGCATGGAACCTTCAGTACAGAGTACTCAGCAGAGCACCCAGCATGGAATATCCATTACAGAGGACTCAGCACAGAGCACCCAACCCTGTGCGATTTTCCCCAGTAAAAGGTCAGTGTCTTGGGCTTCATTCATTCACTGATTTGTTCCTTCTTTCAGCAAGACTGCATTCAGCACATTGAATATTACTTTAAAAGGAACCCACATGTTCCCTCCAGATACAGAGGACCTGAAATGTACCAGTGTCCACGCCTTTTCTCATGATGATGAGTTAAATTCTGCCTCTTAATATTGAATATGAGCTCGTGTATTAGTGGCACCAGACAGCTAGGACCATTGTTTCTTGGGGGCATGGCATCATGTGGCCCCCACACCAGCAGCACCAGCACTGCTGGGGCAACCTCATCCTTGCCTCCCCCACATCGAATCTACCTGCGCCTCTGCATCAGAAGCTAGGGGCCATCTACTTGCAACTTCCATCTGATGTGACAGTTGCAGGTTCAGGTTTTCTGTTTCTTAAGTCAACCTGACCATTTGTCTTTGCTTAAATTGCCCTTCTAACACAGGTTCACAAACACATCCTCAGAGAGCTTGGCACAGGAGTTTGAAGAGTTCAGGACCAGGCCTGTGTCTGCTAAACTGTGTGCCATATTGTCCTTACATACTGTTGATTTATGAAGATTTGAAGCAGGCTATCCATGGAATTCTTGTTTGGGTCATACTAATCTCCATGGCACAGTGCAAAGGTTAAACTCCGCTGTGGCATTGGTGCAGCCTAGCTGTGAGTTTGACATTTGAGAATGGGTTAATGAGGTGAGACTATCACTGCAGCACCGATCTGCCTAGCAGGGAATTTTGAGTCCTGCTGAGGGTGCAAGACACAGAATTTCCACTCTTTTTCTTCTGCCTCCATGTTTAATAGCTCTAGGGCCAGGGACCTGGACCTGCAGAGGAGTGATTAGCAACTACCTGTTGGGAGAGATGACAGGCCCTGTCTCCCCAAGCACGCACAGCTGTGACCTATCCCATGGTCACATCAAGGCCAGGGTTTCTGTTTGCTTTCTCCAGGTGCTGTTCATGGGATCTTCTCCTAAGACTTCTCTCCTAAGACTCCCGCTTGCCATTATTAATGATTTCCCTCTGAGCTTTGGTCCATTGACAAGTAGAAAGCTGATGCCTTAAGATACACTTCTGATAGACCAAGGTAAAGGGCAAAATCCTGCTGCCTTTGGCCCTTGGGAGAGGCAAAGGCAGTCACTTGAGCAGACATCAGAAGGTAAGAACTCTTCCCTGTCTTTGTTTGCATATGTATACAAGCAACCAGCCAAACAAAAACCAACTTATAAATCTGTGAAGTAACCTACCAGTTCGTCAATTTAATAGATAGAAATGGTCAATCAATGTGCCAATCAACCAATTGCCTTACTAATTAACTAACCCACCTCATTAGCCAACTAGCCTACCAGCTGCCCTTCCAATATAGTGACCAATCTACCCACCAACCAATCAGCCAATAAACTGAAAATCTACCAACCGCTCAACTAATCAGCCAACCAACCAACCAACCAATCTACCAACTGACCAAATAACCAACCAACTAATTAGTCAACCAACCTACCAACTGAAAAAAGCCCAGCATCTTCAGAGTTTTGGGTCCTCCATTGTTTTACAAGAAGTCTGGGGTACAGTTTTCTTGTTCTCACGGTTTCAATTTACCAAACATAATTAAGGAGTAAATTCCTTGTAACTTGTGAGCACCCTGTGCCCCTGTGTTTCATTTCCTAAGGACAGCATTCTGTGAATTTTGATAGTTCAAGCTTCCAAATCCTGGCATCTGAATTTGACTGTGGCTCCACCACTGTTTGGTGGGCCTTATCTCCTGCTATACTTGATGAAAATTGGGATTTGTTTTAAGAGACAATTTTAGTGTGAATCCACATCTAATCTCCAATCTCCTGGAAATTATGGAAAGTAGAACTTTTCTCAGACACAGTAAGATCTGCTGTCCCTTCTCTGAGCGGTGGTGTAGTAGCCTTGGCAATGAAATGGTCATGTGACTCTGTTTCCCTATTATCCAGTGTCCATTAATTTGCAAAGTTTCTGCCTCCCTGAATGATTTGTTTAAATATCTCATCCTTATCTCTCCCGGGAGACAACAAACCACAGATAGTTTGTTGTATCTCCCGTTAGCCTCTGTTGTATATGGTGTCTAACTGGCAAGTTTAACCACCACTCCCCCTCCCCCTGGAATCCCGTAATTCACTGAAACTCAAAATTTGTTCCTTCTCTCTCATGATAATTTCTGCAAAGATCTCAGTAGAAATTGGAAATGGGCAGATGAGTTGTTCTAGGGATGTGTTAAGCTTCTTCCCTCTAATGAAATGTGTTCCTTTTGTGACAATTTCTGTTTCATGGCATTCAATTTCTTGTCAAATGCGATAAACAACGGAATGAATGGGTTTTATATTGGCCTTTCATCACTCCATGGACTATTTTCTCTCACATAGCCTCTCTTGCTGTCTCCTGATGCTTCATTTAGCTGAAATGGGACAACAGGAGAGCCTGGCTGTGACTGATCTATGCAATATAGAGCCAGCACGCAGACGCTCTCGCTTCTCAAGTACTGGTTGGGCTGGTCAGGTACAGTTTCCCTGAGAGCCGGGTGATTTAGTTAATTGCTAGCTTAACTTTGTCCGGTTTCCAAGTCCATCTTAAGCTGAGCATCAGTCCCCAGAACCCTGTGCTCAGTTATCATCCTAGCTCTTTTCTCAGACACCATCTCTCTTCCTGCCTCTCAACAGCCATTCTGTTTCTGTCTTTGCTTCTGTTTATTTGGTGTCTCTCTACCTTACGTGGTTTTAGTTGCATTTTACAACTGAATTATTTGACTTGAGTATAATATTTACCATTTGCATTATTCATATTCAACTTGAAAATATCTGTGAATTCCAAAGAAAATCTTAGCAAGATTTTTCAGGTCTTTGTTCGAGTTGTATTTTGACATCTCCTGATGTAAATAAAATGTCTGTGCTTGGTCTTCGACAGCAGAGGCACCCAGCCCTGATCCTTAGAATCAAAGAAGAGTCTGTGAGTATAGAGATCCATTCTGATCCAATTACTGAGGATATTTAGCAAAGGCAATCCCCCCCCCAAAAAAAAAATAGTGCCCTCATCATTTTTATCTTCTCTGCATCATGTCTCTTTTTATTAAGGACTTAGAGACATGATTTTTTCTGACACTTCGATGTCTCATTCCTCTCCTGGAAATTGGTGTTGACACTTTTCTATAAAGATATTGAGCTTTAATGATCCTGATACAAAGCTCAGTTGAACTCTTTGGAGAACTTGTTTGTTTGCTCTTTAGTTTATAGCATGGAAGCCAGAGGTGAGTTTATCAATTTCTCCATTAGAGACTCCAGGAAAGCCATGATTGGATGGTCCTTAATTTATTCGTTTGCTAGACTTCAGTGAGAGAGCATCTTGTTATTTCCTGGTGTTATGTGTTTGAAGTGGCTTCTTAGCCATATCTCTTGCAGGGGCTGATGTGAGTACGTGTGTGTGTGTGTGTGTGTGTGTGTATTTAGATAGATGCCTTAAAATGGAGCTATTTCTATATGGGTGTATTTAATAAAGGAATCTACATTAATGCAAAGACTATTTTAAAATACAGATTTCTAGCTATGTGAAAAATTCTAAAAAGTTTTGTTCTACAATTTCCTGGAGCATCTGGGCAAAAGCTTTTTCTTGGATTCCATGTCTTATTAGCAAACATGTTGAAGAAGTGCTCTCCTAAACCTGGTTCTTTAATGATAAGAGTTTACCTGGCTACCCAGACTTTCTCCAGGACTGCAGGAGGAGGCTCCCAAGAGGGAGAAGGACAGACAGAAGAGGATCCTGACATTTGCCAGCACCCAAATCGTAGTCTTCACACTCCTTCTGGAGGCCTTGCCTGTCACGCTCCAGCCCTCTTCTGTAGATTAGATTCTGTTTCTCCCACTCACCAATATTCTGACACTCGTAAATTCAACCTTATTTAGAAATAGGCTTTTTGCAAATAAGATTTACATGTACGTTAAGAAGGAGTAGTATTGAGGTAAGTGTACTCTTAACAGAACACAGCTGCTGCCCTTATAAGCCAGGGTCCACATAGATAGGGTAATGGTATATGGAAAGATACTCATGGAAGATGTTGGAATGATGCTTCTGCAAGCCACTGAATGCTGGTAGTGGCCAGGAGCTAAGAGGCATGAAGGATCTTTTATCTAGTACCCCCAGAAGGCCTGTGGCTCTGCAGAAGCCCTAATATCAGACTTCAGAACTATGGGACTATGAGAGTCTGAGACATTTTTCTTAATGCAAACTGTCCAGCAGATTGTCATTTGTTATAAAAGCTACATGAACCTCAGATACTTACTCATTCTCTTTAAAGCCAATGGGAGCTGGGGCTGGATGCCCATGTGAGTCACAAGGCTGAGTCTGGTTATTTCTCCTGAACCTGGAGAGCAGGAGGCCACTGTTCTTCTTGTCCACATTTCTATTGCTTTCCCTACATACTGCATGTAGAAAGGAGAGGAATCTCTTCAGTAATGCATGTGCAGAACAGAGCCCTATGGAGCTGGGATCTGACTGTAGTATGAAATCCAAATGCCTGCTCTTCACATGGATAACCAGCCCTGGTGGTATTGGCTAAAGCTGTCCTGATACCCTGGAGGGAGTGTCCCAGTAGCATGGCCTGGCAGACTGTCAGATAAGCTTAAGGAGTCATTGTCTGAGACAAGATCTGTAAGACAGACACTGGCTAGGCCCACATTTAGGAGAGGAGGATCCCAGGCTGCAGATACTTGATGGATTATCAACTCTTCTCCCACATTCTTTGTTCCTGACTCTGGAACTGGCAGCCTCATGGCAGCCCCTCAGCTATAGAGGCCTCAGGTGGGATGCTTACAGCCAGAAAATTCACAGTACAAGTCCCTCATCATCCTCAGAAAGCTTCAGAACATCCATCCATACTTACTTTAAACCCAAGGAAAATTAACTAAATTAGTACTTTTTCAGTGTGCCAGCAGGAAAGAGGAAGTGTGCATGACACTGACTGTTGCTTTAGAAAATGGGACTCATGATTAGATCATCCTGAAGCTTGATAGTCCATACAACATACAGTAACAAAGCTTGCCTTCCCCCATGGAGCCCACAGGAGTGATGGAGGCCTGAAGAGAGGCGGGGTGAGAGAGACTCCAGGGAAGTTGGTAACTGGATCACGGGAGGGCTGGAGCTCCCACAAGTACAAGCAGGAGAAGCTGACTGGGATGATCATTAGAACAGAGCTTGGAGTGTGTTGATACACTCCAGAGGCTTTGGTGACAACAGTGCCCCCTCCTCAGCTGTGCTTCTCTGTGCTGTGTGTGCTGTGTGCACAGAGGTGGAGTAAACACTGCAGCCCAGAGTATGGCTGGTTTGTGTTATTAGTGTGTCATACCACAAAATGCTATGATTTCAGTGATAGAAATTTGCCAGATACTCCTGTCTACCTTGGTAAACTGGCTGAGGTGAATTATTCCAATCTTAATTACTAATATTAATCTCATATCATATGCAACTGATAAGTTTGTATCTCTATCTATCTATGCATCTATGTATCTGTCTTCTATCTATCATCTGTCTGTTTATTCATCTATCTGCTTATTTACTATCTCTCTCTGAATAGCAGTGGGTTAAGGATGAATGCAAGTTAAAGAGGCTGTCATAGAGTTCAGCAGGTTCAGACGTGGGATGAACAAAACACATATAGAGTCTGTATTGATAAGGAACCAACGAAGAAGCTGCTGTGCTGTGGAGACCAGGCCATAGGAAAGGGAGATCAAAGATGTAGCCAGTGGCATAGATGAAAGGGCAGGACCAGGTCTAGATGTGCAAGCAGGGGGATAGTGAGATAGTAGTTGAGGGAGCACATCAAGAGCAAGGGACCAACCCTCCCTTTCAAGCCCAGGAAACACTGTGGAAGAGGGAAGGAAAGATTGTAGTAGTCAGAGGGGATGAGGACACCAGGAGAACAGCCCACTGAATGCAGGGCTCATATGGGCTCACAGAGACTGAAGCAGCAAGCACGGAGCCTGCATGGGTCTGCACCAGGTCCTCTGTGTATATGCTATGGCTGTTAGCTTGGTGTTTTGTGGGACTCCTGACAGTGGGGAAACTGTGGAAGTGGGAGTGTCTCTGACTCTTTTGCCTGCTCTTGGAACTCTTTTCCTCCTGTTGGGCTGCCTCGCCCAGCCTCAATATGAGGGCTCTTGCCATATGTCTTATTGTATCTCATTTTGTCGGGTTTTGGTGTTGTCTCTTGGAAGCCTGCTCTTTTCTGAAGGGAAATGAAGGGAGAGAGGGTCTGGGGGAGAAGGGAGGCTGGGTTGGGGGAGCTGGGAAGAGTGGAGGGAAAGGAAACTGTGGTCAGGATATACTGTAGGAGAGAAGAGTCTATTTTCAATAAAAAAGGTGTGTGTTGGGGGAGAGCTGGGGATCAAGCTGAGCTGAAGCCCTAGAGACAGTCAGAGTTCCCTGTCTGATGTCCCCTGGTACACACACCAGGAGTACAGTTATATTCCACCCTCAAAATAGAGTCAAAAGATGCTTGTAAATTGGAGTCTCTCAGGCCAAGGCTCAGCCTGAGAAACCACTGTTTAGACAATATAAATTCAGAGCAAGGTACAGCCTGATGTTGACACCGTGTGACTCACTTTCACCTCTAAAATGCAGAAGTGACTGTGCGACCTTGAGGAAACCTTGTGGGGCTGGATTCAGGCCACCCTATGCTCTGTGGAACACCAGTGTTCAGGCTGGGCACAGCCTAGATGACTCCATTTGAGAACACAGCAATTTTGACTAGAGTTTCTCTGTTCTGAGTATGAATGCCAAGAAAGAATGAGTCTATGTCTTATTTATACGAGTAAACAGCCACCATCTGCCACCACAGCAGGCGGCACAAACTCACAACATTTGCCAATATATAATAACACTTAAAAAGATACCAAATCACACCAAACCACCAGTCACACGAGCTTATCAACCATGCCAGATGGAACCGCCTCACCTGGAACTATACAGAAGGAGCACCCCAAGACTCCCATGTGCAGGCGTTCTGACTGGTTGCCTGGTCACATATCATCAGACTTTACAGGAAAACTACTGCAGCAAAGGATGCTACTTCTGCCCCCGGGCTCCAGCTTGACGTGTGACACTCAGCTCAACCTCAGATCTGATTCTGCACCAGACACCTCTGTGCCAGAACAGGTCAGCACCCCTGGTTCTAAGATTCCTTATATGATATCCTATAGGCCTTGAGTCGAAGAAACGGTCTCTGAACTCTACAGCCTCTTTAGTCATTTTATAACTTGAATGTTTATGCATTATTTTGTGAAGTGTTAATGTGGCCTGAGTATCAGTAGTTAAGTTTGGAATAAAGGAAGCCAAGTCCGACAGTGGCCAGCTGTCACGGGACATCAGGACTACTCGGAAGGTTGCGGCCAAGGAAATTGATGTAGCTAGTACATTGGTTATTCCTGGAAAGATAACTGTGTCTGTCCATGTCTCTCATCTAATACACACATAGAAGACATCAGAGCCTCAGAGGCTTTGCAGTCTCTGACCTTCCTGTCTCAGAAAAAGAAGCCCAGGCTACTCTATGGGAATCAGTCATACGTAGCAGAGACACTGTCTAAGCGAGTGCCCCAGACACAGAGCCCACATCAACACGAAGCGTCATCATGTGAGAGTTTCCATCTTAACTGACTGTGGTGTCAATCTGATACCTAGAGCAGGTCGATTTAAAATGTTAACTTGTATTAATGCAGTGGTGTGGTGAAGTCAAGCGATCAGGAGGCAGTAGCCGCTGAAAAGACAATTTGTACTCGCAGTTCTCCTGGGGAGGTGTGTGTGACACCGAGAAAGCTCCCGGAGGGGCCTCAGGATTGGTTCATCGTGAGCTCTCAGCTGTTCCTGCTGAGCTTCACTTCCTTCACTCAGCCACAATGGACTATAACCTTCTGATCCTGTAACCCCAACTAAATGCTTTCTTTTATACCTTGGTCACGGTGCTTTGTCATGACAGGATGGTAAGTGTGGGCAGGCGAAGAGATGTGAGGTCACAGCAGCCTCTGGCTCTCAGCTGACGGAAACCAATGATATGTCTGCATATATGTTCATACTCCAAAGCTGACACTGGCCAGAGGGGTCTCTTACTCAGGGACCCAGACATGTAGCTCCATTGTCCCTTAGACCTTGAAGTCCTCTGTCAACATGGGAACAAAGGAGAACATGGGGATCTTATGCTGTGCAGACATTTTTTTTTTTTTTTTCGTCTAGAATTGGTTTATACTATTGTCCTGGTCAGAGCTGGTCAAAAAGTATCACCAAAAGGCAGGTGTGAAAAAACTAGAGGCCTTGTCTGACTTTAGCATTGTTGTGGTCCTGGTCCTTGGGGTGAATGTGTAGTCATATATTGCCTTTGTGGTCCTGGATAGTAGGATTTTGTAGCATTATTAAGGACTGGCTTTCAGGTGTGTGACAGAGCTATGTGGAAGCTTCCTTGAATAATCACCCTACCTCATATGCCTGGTGAAGGCAGTTGGCTTTGCCTTGAGAGGTTTTCAGCAAGGCCCAGTGCTATGCTTGCCAGGAGTGATACTCATACAACTAATATCTGATCCTCTCCCAGGACACATGAATCAGAATCTCTGGAGAAGGAACCCCACATCCAGAGTCTGAATGGTGCCCAGGAGATTCTCGTGGGCTACCAGGTGCAGAACCACTAGGCTGGCTGAAGGGGGAACAGCAAGTCTCTTTCTTTCCATACCCTATGAGGTGTCTGGGAAATCCTGGTACTGGTTTCAGTTCTGAATGCTGATATTGGTGCTGACAAGAGTGCTTATGTGAGCTTCTGCTGGTAATGCTGATACAAGGTACTGATGCTGGGAACTGATATGTGGTTCTGATGCTGATGCTGGTGCTGATGCTAGCTAGATTCAGATGTAGCAGGACACTTTGAAGAAGTTTTTTGTCATGTTCAGCTTTCCTTATGATTGCACGCTGCTTGGACTTCTGGGAACTTTGCTTAGAATATAACCCAGAGAGTGGGGGAGGGGTAGTTGGCAGTTGATGGGTTGGTTTGTTGCATGCTAGTTCAGCTCTCTCCAAGCTTGATTTCTCTCTATCAAGGCTGTTACAAGGGCAGTGAATATTTCTTCCCTTTCTTTCTTTCTTTCTTTCTTTCTTTCTTTCTTTCTTTCTTTCTTTCTTTCTTTCTTCCTTGCTTTCTTTCTATCATTCCTTTCTTTCCTGAGCTAGAGGGTAAAAAAGCACAGTAGCTACCTGCTATAAGTGGTGTCCAAATGAGGGTAAAAATGATAATGGAAAATTTGATTTCAAGTGTAGCAGAGGGCAAAGTAGAGGATGAAGGGATGGGTGCTTTTGTTCAAGAAGCCAGCAAAATATTTATAGCAGCTGTTACCTCTGGGATATACAACACTTTGCTTCCAGTGATGAGTTTCTTTTTCTTTTTTTCTTTTTTTTTTTTTACTTTTTTCCACTTTTGCTTCTATTTCTTTAAAAAAAAAAAGGTCAAGGAAGTGGCTATGCAACTAGAAGATTTGTGTGTGTGTGGGGGATTGAGAGGGGCCAAAACAGGAAAAGCAGAGCAAAAGGGAGACCAAAAGGCTCAATTTTTCTCTCTTCCACAAAAGAAATTATAAAAAAGAAATTGGTGGTGCTACTAGAAGAAATATGGGGGGAATTAGAAAGGGTGGACAAAGGGAAAACTGAGGAACTGGGAGCATAATTGGCTCATTTCCAGTGACAGAAATAAAGATTCCCCCCCACACCCCCAAAAGATAAAAGGGAGGAGGTTTTACAGGAATATAAGGGAAGACTTTGCATGGGAGAATGATCAGACAAGGCAGCCCTTCCCAAAAGAAGTGTCTAATTGTGAATCCTCAAGGCCGCCTGGGGAGAAGAAAGGCAGTCTAGGGTCACAAAATCACCTCCAGCATTTCCCGTAGCCTTCCAGCATATTCCAGCTGATAGGGATAACTCCCAAGGTTTGTGACGAAATAAGATGGCATCTGACAGAAATAAGTGATATCAGGTGATTGAAGGAAGCTGCGATGTCATGTAGCATACATTTGCCCTTTGTAAAGCAGGTGCTGAACGTTGAAGTTTGTGGCACCAGATGGTCCCATATAATTGGAAAGGTCCCATATATTGTACTAGAGGTGGGTCCTCAGCTTCAGTAGTTAACCTGGTGGGGAGAAGAAGCAGTGAGTATTGAACAGCAGACTAGAGCTAGAGAAATAAATCCCGAGATCAGCTCCTTGATGAGGATTGGTATGCTGAATTACAAGAACAGATTAAGTTTGATGATGTGACCATAGAACAATGTTGTCTAGCAGCTTTATGAGCTTGGGAGAAAGTAGAAGATCCAGAAAAAAAGCTCTTCATTTATGAAGATCATACAAGGCTCAATTAGTCTTCACAGACTTTTTGCAGAGATTAACTGCAGCCTTGAATAGAGCCATCTCAGACTCTGAAGCTAGACAGGTGCCTATTTAGACCGTGGCATTTGAAAATGCAAATATCAAGTGTAAAAAAGTTTCATGACTGCTAAAGGCAAACGCTGAACCATTGGATCAATGGACCAGAGATACTGCAGACATTGGTTTCAATTCTTACACAGCTGTTGTAATAGGAAAAGCTATAGTTAGAGGGCTGAAATACCAAAATGTAGAAGATGTGATCAAGCTGCTTCTAAAGGCAATGGTTTCTTTAAATATCGGTCAGAAAAAAAAGCAGATTTCCAGGACAGTGCAAATGGCATGGAAAGGGTCAACACTGGGCAAATGAATATAAATCCAAGAGAGATATGCAGGGGTGGAGTTGGGGGTAGGGGTAGGTAGAGATTCCTTGCTGTTGGGAAGTGTAGCAGGGGGCTGTGCTTTGGCCCTGGGAGAAAAAAAAAAAGTACCACTTGCATCCTGTCAGTAATGGGGGTAGCGTGCAGGAGAGAAACCCAAACTTGGTACTGGAGATCTGATGCATGCTACAGAGGGCAGTGCTGCACTAGATCTGGATATAGATAAAGACAGCTTACCTTATCCCCAAACATTCAATGCTATATAGAATTGCTCCTGGAGTTTATGGTCCTCTTCTCCAAGGGACAGTAGGAATGATCCTAGGTAGGTAGGAACAGTTTGACATTAGAGGGATTCACTGTGCCTCTGGAATTATAAATGAAGATTGCAAAGGAGAAATCATGGTCTATGTATCAAGAGACATGCTACATTCAGATGTTGGTGCTGATGCTGGATGCTGGAGTGAATGCATAGTTATTCTAATACTCTCACGTCTTCAAGGACACTGGTTCTCTCTTGTCCCAGAGGGAAGGCACAGCATTTCACTCAGGAGAACTCAGTGATATTATTATGTTGGCCTGAACTGGGCCTAGGCTCCTTGCACAGGCTTTCCCAGAGAGGTGACATGAGTCTCCTACTCTGGCATCAGTGATGAAGCCTTGATCCCTCCCGAGAGCAGTAGTTTGTATGCCCTCTTTTACTCCTAAAAAATCTGAGTCCCCTAGCTCTAATAGTCAGCTGTGGGCTTGTGTATCAGGACTTGACT
Source organism: Cricetomys ansorgei (assembly GCA_026225945.1). Taxonomy (NCBI): domain Eukaryota; kingdom Metazoa; phylum Chordata; class Mammalia; order Rodentia; family Nesomyidae; genus Cricetomys; species Cricetomys ansorgei. The sequence goes on from JAMJFZ010000597.1 coordinate 29,670,171, forward strand.
ATGCAGGCTTTGATGGTGTCACAGGAGAGCATGGATGCCTTACGGGGTTGTATTGTATGAGAGGCTCATGTCCTCCAGAGGAGAGCCAGATTCCATAGCTGAGATCAGTAGCTTCTTCTCTTCCTTTTTCTTCTCCTTTATCTCTCCTCCTTCCCTCTCTTCCTCCATCTTATTGACACCACCCCCCATCCCTCTCCCTCCATCTCCTTTGACAAATGCAGAGAGGTCCAAAGTGTGTGCTTGCCTTTGGAGGGGTTGGGGTGTGGAGTACTGCAAGGAAGGATGGAGGATCTTGAGTTGGCAGACATTTTAGGATGTGTTCACATGGCTCTTGGATCCCAGGTCAGAACACATAGTAGGTGAGGCCCAGGCAAAAGCATATCCACTTTTGACAGGTTGAGGCTTTCAGGAAGCTGTGATGTTCTTTGAGTGGGGCCTTGAAGAACTGATGATCTAAACAAAGGTAGAATTAACCTCCCTAGGTAAGTAATGGACAGGGCCACAAGAGGACTCCCTGAAAGGCAAGCAGCAGGAGGGATTCCTCTGGGAACTAATTAAGACTTTGAACTGAAATGCAAGGCATGGATTTGGAAAGTCTTCCCTGCACTTGGCCTAGGGTCTCCCAAACTGCCCCTTCGATGTGGCTTGTCTTTTCCTCTCGACTAATTGCTGTTTGAGATAAATGTTGTCAGATAAATGGTTTCTGATTCAAATAAACAAATGCCTCCCAGGTGCTCCAGAGGCCTGCTCACCTTGGGCTGGGAGCAGGCCTTGGTTCAATTTTCTCTGTCTCTGCTTAGGCAATTTAGCTACTGCTGGTTGAGAGATGTTAAATTAATTAAAGAGGTGATAGTAATGCAGAACAGAGCTGAACACTGGAAACCAGCGTTTGATTGAAGAATGAAATGCCTCCTCCTCACATCAGTGGTTAGACTCTGAATGCTGGCATTTCATTAGCATAGCACTGGCTGTTTAATGGAACAATGGGTGGGTGGAGGTTTTAGAGACCCAAGGAAATGTCTAACAGTTAGGCTAGTAGACATCCCATCCCTCCTTCCCAAGACTGTTCTGAGCTGACCCTGGGCTCTAGCTCCTTCAAGCGTTGGATAGGGTGCAGAGGAGATGGGGCATAGTCTACAAGGAAGGCAGGAAACAGCCCAGTGTGGACCATATCCTAGTTTTATTTCTATTACTGTGATTAAATACCCCAACTAAAAGCAACTTAGAGGAGAGAGGTTTATTTTAGCTTACTATTCCAGTTGATAGCCCAGTATAGTGGGGAAGTCAAGGCAGGAACTTGAAATAGTTAGTCATAACCCATCCACAGTCAAGAGCAAAGGGAAATGAGCATTTGCATGTTTAGTGCTCAGCTTGCTTTCTCTACTTTTGTACTGTTCAGGCCCCTAACTAGGGAATGGTGCTACCCATCTTCAGGCAGGATCTTCCCATATAATTTAGCGCGCAATATGGTCCCACGAGCTATCTCGATCTAGACAATCTCTTCTTGAGACTCTCTCCTCAGATGGCTCTAATGTGCATCAAGCTGAAATTAAAACTACCATCACAAGCCACTTAAGGCACACTCTATCACTGGTGGCAAGGCTTCAGTATAGGAGGCCTAACTTCACCTGGTACAAGTGACCATAGCTGGCCAGGAAAGAATGCATAGGTAAGCTGGCTGCTGAGCTGATGACTGAACTAGACATTACAGACCTTTTGTTCTACTCCCCACTCTCAGACAAGGAAACCGAGGCTTAGAGAGGAAACCCAACTGTGTGGCCTCTGTTGTCAGTGGCCGGTTCTGCAGTCTCACTGTTCTATTGCTGTGAAGAGACAACATGACCATGGCAACTCTTATAAGGGAAGGCATTTAATTAAGGCTTGCTTTCAGTTTCAGAGGTTTAGTCCATTGTCATCATGGCAGGAAGCATGGTGGCATGCAGGCAGACATGATGCTTGAAAAGCCTCCTGAGGGTTCTACATTTGAATCCGTAGGCAGCAGGAAGAGCCAAAGCTTCCGGATCTGGCTTGGGCTTCTGAAACCTCGAAGCCAGTGACAGACATACTTTCTCCAACAAGACCACACCCACTCCTACAAGGCCACACCTCCTAATCCTTTCAAATCATGCCAGTCCCTATGAGTGGATGGGGCCCATTTTTATTCAAACTACCACACTGGCCTTCCCCCAGTACAGCTTTCTTGAACTCTTCTGAGCCCTACATCTTTGCATTCTCTGTGTGTAAATGGGTTTAGAAACTGGTTAACTAAATGTTCAGGTTCTTCCCTCGGGCCTGCAAGGTAACTGGAAGCAGATAAAAGGCTGGGGGTTCTGCCTTCATTTTGTACTTGTCTCCTTTACTTTGGGTTATATTCCTGTTCAGCTTTGCATGTAGGTATGTTAATCATTTAAGGATGATCTGTCAAAAATTGCAGGAATATTAGAAGTCAGCTTTCACAGGCTTCGTATCCACCTGGAGTAGAGTGGTACCTAAAGGGTTTCAGTCATTGCCCCAAACCTGAAGTCACCTTGGATTCCAGAAACAATGAAGTCTGGCAAACAGATCTCCACGTGATGGGCTCACTACCTAAGCAGAAACAATTTCCCTGTGATGGATACTGCTGTCCCCTGTACCCCTGCCCCCTTAAAAAAAAAGGAGCAGTCATCTCCTGGGGACAAGATTTTCTTCCCAGGCAATAAAGATAAGGACAAGAATCATCATAAAAAAATCCATCCTAATCCAAAATATCTTAGAGACCCACTGTTGCCTCCCTAATGTAGGGAGAATAAAACAAAAGAATCCATCTTGGAGGCCTGATGCTGCCTCCATAGTCTAATAAAGGGAGATACAATGATAAGCAGATGGCTCGGTGGCTGTCCTTGTTTTATGGGTGCTGTCTTAGTTGATTTATATATACCTCGTGGTCACCTTAACCAAGGTGGAGATAAAGTCTCATGGCATGTTTCTATCCTGATGAGTTGCCAGCCAAGATGGCAACAAACCATATGGTTGTAACTTACTCCAAAGGAGAGCCTGGTCCTCAGCCAAGATGTCAGCAGGCCACATGGTACAGGCGAGCCCGTCAAGCCACACCCTTTCCCAAGTTACATACGTGGTATGTCACGGCAAATCAAAATGATCCATGCATCCCTTTAAAATCACACTCAATAAACTTACAAATCCTAAAATAAAGAAAGTTAAAGTTTCAACAAAAGCTTTAAAGATAGTAAACAAAGCCAAGGCAAAGAAGGGAGAATTCAGCAACGTAAACACCCTGCCATTTGTAACTGCTATGGAAAATAGTTTACTTCTTAGCTATTCTCAGGACCAAAGTGTCTTTTCCTGGCTGCTCTGTTTTGCTCTCTTCCCTGTCACAGAGTCAGGTGTTCAGTGATACTTTTGGATATTTTTAAAGAAATTCCCCAAACCAATATTTGTTAAAACTCACTTAATTTGGCTATCTTGCTTTACAAATTATGGCTCTAAACAACCAATCTAATTTTAAATAGAATGGTTTTAAGAGGTATGCTTAACTGCCATAGGTATATGGTGACCTAGAGATTTGTCCATTGGCAGAAGGAGACAAGAGTTGGCCTCAGCCTTCTTTGTTAATTCAGACCATGATGTAAATTATTTATTACAGATTTGACATGACTGCTTTCATTTTTATCTGTTGGCTGAGTGCATGTAAAGAAAATGTTGAGCATTTTGGGCATCCCCACAGAAAGGTAACATTAAATAAACATGGTCCCATCTAAGTCAGAAAAAAAACATAAATAAACACACAGGCTCTTGTATCTTAGGGCAAAGGACACAAGATTAGGGTTAGAAGAAGTAGAGAAAATTAATTAGGAAGAAAAGACCTGGGATTGAGCTGATGGTAAAGCTCCAAAAGCCCCAGGTCACAAAGAGCATGACCCTTTATGGAACACTTACATAGAACTCTTCCTCATACATACATACACCTTCCTCAGTTGTATATGGAGTCTTTTCTTGCACATGCTCTGTTCATGAGGTGAAGCTGAGGTAAGGAAAGGCTTCTAGACTTTCCTGGGCATGTTCTGTTTATTGTATGATAATATAATTCAAGCCATGGCGATGGGAGAGCTTCCAAGGTCTCTCTGCAGACTGAATCCTTTCATCTGATAATCTCAGTGTTGCAGTCTCCAGCCACACAGTGGAGGGTCTTCTACAACCAACGGGCTGAGCAACACGACAGTCTGCGAGAGAGCCTGGCCAGAGATCCTCATCTCTAGAGACTTGGTCTCTGGTCATCAGTGGGGATCTGTTGAATGTAGACAAGACTGAGAAGCCAGGGGACGTGAGACATCAGGAATGCCTGCTGCTCCGGTCCTAGTAGGAGGGCCCTGTGCTGAGTCTGGGTTTGTCATTCTGAGGGATGAGAGGTGGGACTTGGAGGAGTGAGGCAGACTCTGCTTACTGATAACTGCCCAGATCCCAGGGTCATGAGCCAGCTAGGAAGACTGGGCTATAGCAACTCCATTGCTGAGTTTGGCTGATGTTCGTACTTGAGCTTGGTGACCTGAGCTGCCTGGCTTGGAACTGATGGGACTGCAACCACTGCTGTCTCTGGGATCTCTCTGTGAAACCTTTATCACAGGAGGGACACGTGAATTCCTAGACCCACCCTGCTCAAGTTATTTACAGTCGAAAATATCCTGTCCTCCTCAGTCCCACTGACTAGTAACAACACAGACAAGAGGTATAATTTCATTCGGCATGATTCTGCTGCCACTGGATTTTGGTTAATGGGGTAACTTACAATTTTACACTTCAAAATATCAGCATCCATTCAAACTGAGTACATTAAGAGCAATTAGAGGAGATTATGGATTTGAAATGAAGAAGGAGATACATTAATATGTCTAATTACTATGTTAATTAGACATCCGGGCCATAATATTTCATACATAAATGGTAATGTTGATGGAGCTGTAATTACCATTATTGGTAGAAGTATTATGGAGTACAAAATGAATTTCTGCTATTCTGCGCAGCAGTAAATAACAGCAGGGTCCTTGGGTGAATCTATGTGTAAGTCTGTCCACTCCCTGTCTTCCAGGGATGGTGGCTTAGGAACTGATTAATAGAAAACTTGGGAGGGTGGAGTTTTAGCAGCTCTGTCATGCACTGGCAGATGCTACCTGCCTGTGAATATCTGCCGCATTCATAGAAAGAGTGTGGCTAAGGAACTTCAAGGAAGTTGCTGGATTCCTGTCTTTTAATGCCCTGGGAAGTCAATGTTTTAAATCACACATTAATTTCTGAAGTTTTCCAAGGCCAGTCTGCTGCAGAATATTGGGAGTGAGCCATCAGGGGCCATGAGTGGGTCATAGGGAAGGACTCGTGCTAATGTTAATGTCAGGGATGGAGTAGCGTGACCAGGTAGTGTGTCCTGGATTTGCCAAATATGCTTTAATTTTGAACACCTGTCATTACTCATATGGGATTTTTAAACACGGCCTTCGAGGCCTTGCATGATAGTCTCAGGCATGAGCAAAACCACCACGCTGTGGGAGACAGAGCGTGGATCCCATGCTTGAGAGTCCTTGAATGGTGGGAACCCCTCGCTGACTCACGCAGTGTCCATTCTGCTCCCCATCGGAAATGTCATCTAGGACACAGGCTCAACTTGACTCACTCTTCAGGCATCAGGCCCTTGGCTGCTCACTTTCCCTGCAGCACAGAAAGGACTTTTCCTTTTCGGAAATTTTCTGTCCCAGGGAATACAGGCGGTAGGAGATAAAGGGGCCAGAGTTCTCTGTGCCAATGAAAAAGTGTACCTGTTTGGCAAAGCCATTGTCCCATAAGAAGCCACGGGACCTCATTTCTTCTGTAGACTTTGAATCCTCCTCAAACTAACAAGAAGCAAAGCGGTGATCTGGCCTGTTTCTCAGTTCCCAATATATCTCTGCTGTTGCCTGGGTGATGGGTAATCTTGTTGAGCCTGGATCTTGTTCTTTCTGAGCACAGTCTCTTGGTCTTTTGTTTGATCCCATGAACTTCTTTCATTTCCCATCCCCCAACTCCCCAACTGCTCAGATCTCTCAGGCTGGTTAAAGTTGGTGGGAAACAAAGGCTCCTCCGAGTCTAACAGATTCTGGTTTTGTGCCCTGTCAGGGTCCGGAAAGGCCTCCAGCATCTCTGGACTGCACCTCTGCAATTACTGGGCCCTGTCAGTGCTAAATAAACTCTGCATGTGGTTCCCAGTGATCTCTTCCCTGCAGAGATGGAATCAGGTCTTCTGGAGGCTTCTAGGTGTCTGTACTTTCAGGTGGGAACTGAGAGACTAGACTGATACTTTGATGTCATTCCAAGACCCCTGGCCCTCAGAAGTACCCATTCTCCTTCTACCTTATGTTTCCTTTCCTGGCATGTATGTCTCCAGAGCCTGGTCTCCAGAGAGCGCCAGGCCTCAGGACACACTAGCTCAACATGACTCACTCTTCAAGTATCAGGCCCATGGCTACTTACTTCCCCTACAGCACAGGGGAAGGACTTTAATTGCTCTCCCGCCAGCTCAGCCAGATGACCCAGTAAAAACATTCCTCCTTTCCCTGAGGGCCTCTTACCTGCCACTATTTTTAAAGTAGCAACTACTTTAAAAAAATTTAAAAAACAGAAACTAGTTCTGTAAAAGAAGAGTGTGGGAGGAACAAGGAGGAAGAGGGAATAGAAATGAAAACTGAGCCTGTGGCTTAGGAAGGCTAGGAGGCTAGGCAGTAGGATCTCAGGCCAGTTCCTCCTGTCTGTGAGAGGGTACCACACCTGCCTAGCATCCTTCAAGACTAGCGGGCATATAACCACATCCTAGCTGCTGTGAGCTTGAATTTCATCACAATTTGGAAGCATGCCTCATTCCAAGGCTCCTGTGAAAGGCAAAGGAAGAGGGAGAAGACATTTTAGTCTCAGCCAACTTGAAGGGACATCTGTGCATGCCTGGGGTGTGTGTGCTTGCTAACACCATTGTTCCTAGGGAGTTGAGGGTGTTAGGGCTTTAACTGAATTAGACAGAAAGAGTGTGTAACTAGGGGTATTTGGGAATTCTAGCAATTTTGTTTGATACCTTAGGATGATAGACCATCTTCTCAATGAGACTTAGTCTGGGTGGAGTTTGAAGGCTCTAGACTTTTTATTGTGAAGGAGAAGATGCACATTGTCAGTCACTTCTGTCCAGCTTCACATTCCTCAGAGACCCTAGCAGCAACTTAAAAAGAAAATGCTCTTACTGATTAATTGGATGCTGGGAAATGATCTTTTCCCTTGTCTTTTGATGCTTTTATTCATTCTTTGAACACTCAGCTTCCCAGACGATGTGCATGTTATTATGCACGTCTTGACTCTGCTCACTGACACTCAGAGATGGATGGAGCTGTGCTGCTTTACTCGCACAGAGTCCACTGTGTAGCAAACAGCCATTACTCTCCTTCAGAGAGCAGTGAGGGGTGCTCAGACAGGCTTTGGGGTCAGTAGCGGGGTCAATCATGACACCCTTAACAAGAGGAGTAGTAGGTGGGAGTGGGAGGAAAGAGGACTCATAAGCCCATGATTATCTTCTAGGCCCAGCCTGCCATGGGGGCGCTGTTGATGTGACCATCCAGTGATATCACTGGCCCTCATGCTCTGAGCAGCTCTCAGAGCCCCACTGTTACTAATTGCTCTTTCTTTATGGGATACGCCCGCTATTATGCTGAAGAACAGGCTTTCGGTTTTCTATGTAAGTCAAACTCTGTCAAATTCTCTGTAAGGAGGCTGGAGCATCCTGTGGGTCTGCTCTTCTAGACAGAGGCTTCTTCCAAAGCAAACAGTCACCTGCCACATGCTATTTGTAGGCAAAGTGAGACTTCTGTCCACAGAATCTGTGGGTAAAGCAGGGTAGTCCTTAAAAATTCTGCAAGGTATGTCACTAATACATCAGTAGTGGAACAAAATTAAATCACAGGGAACACTCAAATCATACTTAAAGTGAGCAGAAAAAAAGGGTAACCAGAACAAAGAAGAGTTGAGGGAACGAGAAAATAACTGGTAAATGGTGATCTTGAAAATACAACTAGATCTATCGCTATATTAAATGAGAATGCCATAAACCTCTTAAACCTGCATAAAACACCTTAAAAGCAGAGATGATTTGACTGGATGAAGATGCAAGGCCTGCTACTGTGCCTTGCTGAGTGTGCAGGTGCAGGTGGGTTGGAAGAGTAAAGAAAGGCATCTTAGTTCTATTGCTGTGGCAAGACACCATGACCAAGACAACTTTATCAGAGAAAGCATTTAACTGTGGGCTTGCTTTCAGTTTCAGAGGGTTAGTCCATTATCATCATGCTGGGGATAGTGGTGGCAGGTATGGAAGGACGGTACTGGAGAAGCCGCTGAGAGCTTTGTATTCTGATCCACAGACAGCAGGCAAAGGTGGTGGGGGATGGGGAGGGAGAGGGAAGGGGAGGCAGAGGAGAGGGGAAAGGAGAGGTAGACTGTCCCTGGTGTGGGCTTTGGAAACCTCAAACCCCAGTGACACACCTCCTCTAACAAGGCCATACCTCCTAATTTTTCCCAAAGAGTTCCACTAACTGGGGACCAAGCATTCAGACATATTAGCCTGTCACTCTCATTCAAGCCACCACAGTGGGAAGGAGGCAAACGCTGGCTTAAGGAACTTTGGAACAACCTCACATCATTAGGATAGATCTCAGTACAGGAATAGTCTCTGGACAAAGAAGGATGTTATATGGAAACAGAGGTCAATTAGTCAAGAGCCATGATCCTGAGCATGTAGGCAGCTAATAAAAGCACTTTTAAGTATGTGAAGCGCATACTGATTGGACTGAAAAGAGAAGGAGACAGATCCATAATTACAGTGGGACGATAACCTTCACCTTGTAATCAATGCAACGAGTAAACAAAATCAGCAAGGGCTGAAGATGGAGCTGCACTCTGCCATAGATTTGATGACAGTCAGGACACATACACAGCAGTGGCAGTGGCCATGGTGGCTTTGCTGAGCAAATGCGGGATGTCCGCCAGGGTTTGCCAGCAGACACCAGCATCTCATGATATTGAAAGAAATTCGACTTGTAGGAAGTGCATTCTGTAGTCAGAAAAGAATTGAATGAGAATTCTGTAACCAAAGGATATTTAGAAAATGCCCTCCTTAGGAAATCAAAGAACAGTCTCCTAAGTAGCTTGAGGGAGGGGTTAAAGAAGATGAGAAGGTGCTTCTCATTGAACTGAAATGAAAACACATCTAAACCTTGGGTTCCACTGCTAACGTAACACAGGAAAGAAATACACAGCATTAAATATTTATATTAAAAAAGAAAGGTTTCACATGAGAATAGAAGTTTCTTTCTTAATCAATTCTAAAACAACCAGAAGGCAGGAAATAGTCAAGGTAAGGGCAGCAGGAGGGGATGGAGGTTCTGATGGTCACCTTGGAGAGGACGGTGCTGTGGTTGACTGCTTCTGCCCTGCAGGACACCACCTGCTGCAGTGCAGGTCGCCAGGCATCACAGCTACTCAGGGGTATTCTCAAGAGGAAGAGAAAGGCTTGTTGAGCTGCTATGTGTGGCATTTTGCTATAGCAACCTGGACACATGTTTATCATAGAAGGCACTACAGGCAAATGACGCTGCCCTCAGAAGAGGCCAGCCATGACCGATGGAAACAGTGGAAGTCATGAAGCCAGCACAGCTGTTTGACACAGTGCCAGCAAAGCTGAGCTGACTGCTGTGCTGTGGTGCTGTCTCCCACTTTTGGGCTCTATGTGTTTCATTGTTAGGGGACTTTTTACATTATGATTCATTTATGTCTTTACCTGAGAAAATTATTTTTGAGTTTCTTTAGGAAAGTCCTAATTATTACAGCCCATTCTGCTTTCAGGGGATTAACCTTATATGACCTTACTTGGGAATCTTCCTTAAGATTCAGAGATTGTGATGAGCACAAAAACCTAGGAATTTCACTATGAGTCTGTGGCTCCGGGATATTCTTGGTGCATCTACCCAAGAACAAACCCAGAAGCAGGCAATCAGGGCAATATAATCTTGAGAAAAGATAAGTCCCAGCTAGCCAGGAGACATAGCCTCTTACTATATATGCCCAGAGCTTCTTGGATATGTAGCTTAGGAGATGGGGGTCTATACATAACATGCTCCCAGAGAAAAAGCGACTTAGTAACAAAGTTAGATTGGCTAAAACCACCTTTTCTCTACATAGCAGTATGATATAAAAGGAAAAAGAATTAGGCATAAGAGTTTGCTATTTATAAAAAGATTGTCTTATACCCAGTTATGTGAGGTTACTTAACTAGGAAACAAAAGGAAGTCTCCTATACAAACGGATTTTTGTAGAGATCATAAAAGCAAGTTAACTGCAGAAGCTTTTAGCCTGAGAAAGCTTTTAGGGTTATACTTTAGACTACCAAAGTTTTATTACAAGGCTTGGGGACTCACCTGAACTGGCACAGATATTTAAAAAATGATAAGATCTGTATCCTCTTGGAAACCATGAGTTTGTCTTTGTCTTGTGAAATCTATACAAATAAAAAGGCACCCTGATTGGCAGTCAGTCAGAGCCAGCAGTCAGAGCTGCTGCAGTCAGAGCTGCAAGATCCTCCCAACCTCAGACTCTGAATCAATCTCCTTTCACCTATTCCTCATTTCCTCTCTGGATCCTTATTGACTGTCCTCGGCAAAAGACCTTACCACTTACATTGGTCCTGTTGATGCTTGTTGTTTTCACCAGCTCAGTGACTTAAAATCACATGCTCATATTGCATAGCACCAGACATCAGGATTCCTGGAATCTAGGCAATTCTGGAGGCTTCCAAGCAAAGTCCATATCCTTACCTTTATTATTTGTGTGTTTTAGGTGGTAGAGTCCTTGGTACATTCCTTGGCTCAGGGCCCCCTCCTTATAACATTCCAACTCTGAGCTTCTGTTGTGCTACCTCTGACTTCTGACTGTGACCCTCCTTAACTCCTTTCATGGCCCCTAGGATTACTCTAGGAATCCTACTATTACTTGGGAGGAGAACCTCCCATCAGAGAGCCCAATTTAATGACAAATATAATTCCTGATTGCCATGTTAGGTCACACTTACTTGTTTCTGGGGATCGGGTTCTGGGGATTGACTGTTGCTCTGTCTGCCCTGGGTAGGTGTTGTTTAGTTTTGAACTACTTAAAGGTTTTGGTTTTTAAAAACATAATTCTATTTTAGGCAGAGAGCAGAGTAGCTGAATGTATGAATCCATATTCCCTTTTAAAGACCAATTTTATGACTACAAGAATAGATGATTCTAAATATAAATCACCCAAGGTTGACACACAGGTTGCTGTCATTGGAGAGCTGTATCACCATTGAATTCAGACAACTAGCTTGCTGGAGTGGCTCTATATAGTTGCTGATTTTCTATCTTTTTATGTCAGGTAGAGGGTATCTAGCTATAATATTTTTTTCCTCATATCTGGTGGTTTCTACTTTTTTGGGTTTAGGCTCTATCTGTAGGGTCTCAAACATTGAAAGTTATCATATCTTTGTGATGAATTGAATCGACCCCCTCATCATTATAAATAAGCCACTTAACTGATGCTACTTTTTTTTTTTTTTTTTTGCTTTGAAGTTGACATCATCTGATGTTAATGTATCTTCTCCAATTTTTTATTGGGCATTAAGTGACCTCATTTAAAAAAATCATTTTACTTTATCTGTGTCTCTAGACAGCACACACTACATTCTTGCTTTTAGCCGTTCCTGACAATCTCTGCCTTTGAACTGGACTGTTTTGCCCATTTATATTTAATGATATTACTGATATTGTTAGTTTTAAATGTACTCTATTATTTTTTAATTGCTAAATTTATTTTTTGCTTCTATTCTTCTAATGCCTTCTATTGAGCTAACTGTGTTTTGTTTCTTTTACAATTCTGATTTTTCTGTTTTGTTAGCTTGTCATCTATACTTCTTTATGTTGTTTTAATGGTTGAGTTTGGATTTTTAGTGTATGTTTTAGATTTCAGTCTCTATTTCCATGTGATATGACCCAGCTTCATATGTAATGTAAGAACCTAATAAAACCAAAGGCTTCCCCTCTGAGTTTCTGAGTCATTTCCCAAATTTTCTTCTTTTTTTCCTCCTCCTCCTCCTCCTCTTCCTTTTCCTCCTACTTTTGCTTCTCCTCCTCCTCGTCCTTCTCCTCGTCCTCCTCCTCTTCCTTTTCCTCCTACTTTTGCTTCTCCTCCTCCTCGTCCTTCTCCTCATCCTCCTCCTCTTCCTTTTCCTCCTACTTTTGCTTCTAATGCTTCCATAATCCTCCCCTACAAAAAAAAAAAAAGACTAGGTTAATCACAAGCAGTACTCCATTTGTGGTTCTAGTTTCTATTCTAGTTTTTTTTCTTTTCTTTTAAAAGATTTATGTATTTTAGGTATATGAATCTTTATATATGTTTATATTATATATATTTATATTATATATAATTATATAAATATTTATAAATATTTGTCTGCATGTATACCTGCATGCCAGAAGAAGGCATCAGACCCCATTATAGGTGGCTGTGAGCCACCATGTGGTTTCTGGGAATCAAACTCAGGATCTCTGGAAGTGCTCTTAACCGCTAAGCCATCTCTCCAGCTCTCTATTCTAGTTAGGTAGAGCTGTCAACTGGATACAATCCAGAGTTATTTGAGAAAGTCTCAACTTGGAGATTGCCTTGTCCTCCTGCTCATCTTCCTCCTCTCCCTCCTCCTCCTCCTTCTCTTTCTTTTTTTGTTTTGTTTTTTTTGAGACAGGTTTTCTCTGTGTAGCCCTGGTTGTCCTGGGACTCACTCTGTAGACTAGCTGGCTTTGAATTTAGAGATCTGCCTACCTCTGCCTCTGGAGTGCTGGGATTAAAGGCATGAACACTACTGCTTCCCTCCCTTTCAGTTGGTTATGCACATATATTTGGAGGCCCGAGAGTGACACCAGGTGTCTTCCTCAACTGCTCTCTATAGCAGTTTGCTACAGTTTTTTACCCTCAATTTAGGCAAAGAGTATGCAGGCAGCCTTGATAGAGAGACAAAGAGAGAAAGGTAGAAATCTTCACAGACCCTTTAGGCTGTCCTAAGCTTGGGGAGCAGGAGCTGACAGTGAGCCACAGTAGCATCTCAGCACACTATTGGCAAACTCACTTTCTCCCACTGATGTCCTTCTATGCAATAATCAATGAACCAATGATGAATGAGCCAACCAACCAACAACCAACAACCCATCCTGGCTCTCAGGGCTTCAACCCTTCAACCCTAAGCAAAAGTTCCCAGAAACCCAGGTGGCATACAATCATAAGGACAAGCTACACATGGCAAAACAGCTGCACATAACCAAATTATAGCCGCCGGCATCAAGCATTCCAAACCAAACTCATAATCATCCACCACACCTGGGATGAGAACAGAAACCTAGTCCAAGTGCCATTTTGCATTTTTAAAGAAACTGAAACAACAAAACTTCTTCTGAGTGTCCTGCTACAGCTCTCTACTTTATGTTTTGAGACAAATTCTCACTGGGCTTGGGACTCATCTACTTGCTTGCCCAGCATGCTCCAAAGCCCACCTGTCCCTGCTATCTAAGCACTGGGGTTGCAGGTATTTGCTCCTGACTTTTGCTTGGGCGCTGGGGATCTGAAATGTGTATCCTCACACTTATGGGGTAGACACTTTACCCGCTGATCTCTCTCCCCTGTTCCCTAACTGGCATGGTTTCTAATGAGACGTATGCTGCTGGCCCTGCCTGTGTTCCTCTCCACGTACCTTGACTATTTTTCTCTCGGCTCCTTTCAAGGTTTTCTTCTTTGTCTCTTGGCTTTGATTTCAATGTGCCGACATAGTCTTCTTCATGTTTGCTCTTCTCAAGATTGGCTAAGATTTTTTTTTTTAACTGTAGGTGATTTATGTTTTCATCAAATCTAGAAAATGTTAGCCATGCTAGCCCCTACCTTTCCTCTCCCAAGAATTCATACTGCCTGGTATTTGGTCACTTGGAGCTGTCCAAAACATGAATATTATGCTCTTTTTTGAAGCTTGTCTGTTTAATTTTACACGGATCCTAATCTGGCATCTTCAATTTCAGCAATCTTTTTTGATGTTGTTGTGGCAACATAAATCTGCTCTTATGTCCAGCCATAACATTTATAACAATCCCAAACCTTATAGTTTCTCTTTTGGGAATTCCAGTTGATATCTTTAAAAGAAATACTTTGCTTGGTCAGTTTTGGCTGGTTAATATTCTTCCTCATGATGTGTGTTATTTTTCTGTTTCCTTGTGTGACTAGTTGGAACCCTGGCTTGGGTTTTTTGTAGTGTGCTGAATGTTTTTATGTCCCTGTAAGTATTCCTGGCTTTCTTCTGCACCATGGCGTTCTTCTGAAATGGTTTAATATCCTCATGCTTTGCTCTTTGCTTTAAGTGGAGTGGAATGCTATTTAGATAGAGTGAAATTTTCCCATGTTGATTACTCTACCCTACACCCTGGCACTGCACTCTTGCTGGCGCAAGTGGCCTTCATTCCCAGCCTGAAGTGATCTTTGGTGTCTGTTCCCTTGAATCCAGAGAGAGGGTTGTTCTTTTCCTGGTCTGGGGCATCCTTTCCCATGTCTGGCTTGGTCAGCAGACTGCTCCTGTTCAAGGGGGAATGCTGTAGATCTCTGGAGTTCTTACTGTATGCAGCTCTCTGTTCCCTGACACTCTGACCTGTGAACTTTAGGCTTTGGCGTTGGGGGACACCCAGTCCTATCTCCCTAAGCCAGGTAAAACTCAGGGCTTATCTAGCAGGGCGGTTTGGTGAAATACTTTTAGAGTCAGAGAAGGCTACCTATTAGGTTTGTTCTGTACAGTTTCCCATCTAGAACTGTAAGTACTTGATCTTAGTGTTGCAACCTGCTCCGATCTGGTCAACACTCCTCACCTGGGAGTTTGCTGAGGGCTATATTCATTGCTGTGATGTGAAGCAAGCCCTGCAGCCAGCCTGTCTGCATGTCTTCAAAATTTGATTTCTCCCTGTTGCTATCTAAGCTGTTCTGCCTTGAAATGTTAACTATTATTTCTTTTCTTTTTCAAGCAAGGTGCTCATGCTTAAATGTGACATTGCAGGTAAGCTCCAACTGTAGGTCATAGTGATTGCCCTCTGCTTCCTCCACGATGTGATTCTGTTTGTGTCGCTCAGGATTGCTTCAGCCTTGTTGATGTCTTGTGTTGTTCAGTTATCTGCATGCTGTGGTTACTGAAACCTGCTTGATCTTATTTCTGTATGCGATGGTAATATAGTGTCCACAATAATTATTTTTGCTTCAATATTGGCCTTTGAGGGACAAGTTTGAGCAAATGTGTGTCAAAAACACACAATTAGAGGAGGAGCTTTAGAGATGGCTCAGTGGTCAAGGGCACTCAGTGTTCTTCCAGATGACCTGGGTCCTAGCACCCATATTGGGAGGCACACAGCCACCTGTAAATCTAGTTTCAGGGGAATCAAGTGCCCTTTCTGGTCTCCGCAGGTACCCACACATATGTGTGCACATTGATAAATACATTTTTAAAAATCTTCAAAAATAATTGGAAAAGAGCAAAATTGCAAATTCAGGAGCTAGGTCTCACTAGGAACATCTATGCTCTTCTTTACACTTTGAATGTAACCATAATGTGTGAGAACTTTCTGGAAGTGCATGTTTCTAATACAGGTGAGCCTTTGATAATATGGAGATCTCCACATTTTTTAGAAGTCCTCGACTTGGCATATTTTAGGATTTGGGAACCAGGCTGTCTTTTAAAATGGTTCTGATTTATTAAGCCACACCGTAAGTGTTTATTTAAGCAATAACTTGTGATGGTAAAGCTTATGAGAATCGCATCATGTGTGCCGAGACCTGGCTCTGACAGCGACACACTATGAGATTGGTTAAGACAGCTGGCGTGTAAGTGCCACACCCCAGTGCATAGAACTCTGTTATTATAGAGTAGAATAAAACATTCGCTGCAAAACACCACAATTAAGAAAGTAAAGGTTACTCAAGAGCGTGAAATTATTTCAAGTTAATTTTGCACTCTGCCTTTGACGCTGATTAGTGTAAAACGTAATGAAATGTAATTTTTGCTAAACAGCTTAACCAGAAGTATAGCACAGAAACCTGCAATTAGTGCTGATTGATACTGAGTCTTTCATGTGTCAAAGGAAACCTGAGTTCACGACATCGGTTAATGAGGTGACCCTGGCAGGGCCAGGCAGCCTGGCCTTTGTGAAGTGGGCCAGGTGTTTGTGATTATGTTAGAGGCCATATGGAGGTTTCTAACCATGGTCACTCTTCCTGGGGCAGGAGCTGCTGGCCTACAGCAGCAGCAGTTCTTTTGCGTGAAGGTATGTGTGCATGTGAGACTGTGTGTCACGTGTGTGTATATGAGTATGAGTGTGTGTGTGTGTGTAGGTGTGCACGTGAGAGTGTGTGGAGGGGGGAAGGTTTCTGGTTCCTGGGATGAGTCCAGACCTAGTGTCTGTCTACTTAGCAATCATCCATCTCCCCTTCATTGTGAGCTCATACTGTCTCAGTCACATGCTTATCAACCTCACTTTGAGAGCCTCAAAGAGGTGTCCATTCTCAAGGCTTAGAAGGGGGTTGTCTGTGTGTATATGTCCAGATGCAGCCTGGCTGGTGGCTGACAAGAGAGCTTCTGATTTGGCTACCTGGCACATTGAGTTGACTTGGAAAAATGGTTCTCTCTCTCTCTCTCTCTCTCTCTCTCTCTGTGTGTGTGTAAAGTGAGAACAATGTACACAGAGAAAGACTTAGAACGAATTAAGTGATTACAGAGGTCAAACAGGCAACAGCAGGGCTTCCCCTGACTCAGCCAGATCTTCAGCCGCTTGGATGAGGTCCACCCACACTGGGGAGCTGTGTGTGTCACTCAATTGACAGACTCAAATATCATCCTGACCCAGAAGCATCCTTACAGAAGCACTGAGGACAGTGTTTGCCAAATTCCTGGTTAGGAATTGAGACGCAGTATTAACCATCGTCTTAGCCACTGTAATAGCCAAGAGAGGAGAAAACAGAAGGTAATACCAAATACTTCAGGACTGAGAGATTTAAGATTTATGAATGTGAATATCTCCTGTACCCCCACAGACATCCCTCTGGTGGGTGTGTTTCTCCCCAGTGCCCAAGTTGATTTGTTTTTTTTTTATATTGTATTCTACACCTGTCAAGAGTTAAATCAAGCTAATAAGCTCAGGTCAGTTTCTAGTGACATTTCTGCAATTTCTAAAGATGAAAATAGTTTAACCACACAGTTTTCAAAACAGAGAAGACTAGTGTAGGGAGAGGAGGAAACCCCAAGTGAGTGAAGTCCTGAGTGGGTGTGTGTCATAGTTTCAGACTCATGGGGAAATGGTAAAACCTTCAACTCCCCCCACCCCTAGGTGGCAGCAAAGTTTTCCTTTGGTCCATGTGCAGGCGCTGTTAGTATGTACAGGGAATGTCCACCATTGCTTTCCCCTCCCAGACAGTTAGGGCTTGAAGACTGCTCTCCTACAGAGACTGAGCTACCGAAATTAGCTAAACCTGTCTTCTTGACTCAGCTGTGTATTGTGCTGCCGCCTCTTTGCTCTGCTGCATGCAATCCCCAGCTCTCTCTTCTGCTCTATATAATACACAGAGTGAGCTTTGGAGGTGCTACAGCTTCTCCATCAGAGAGAAGCTACGTGAACACATCTCTGTATGTTTGCCTTTTCTTCATTCTGTTGCCATCCCTGATCAGGTCAAGTCCCCAAGGCCATGCAAGGATGCAGCGATGCTGGTCTGAAGCCTTGAACATCTAAGTGGAGCCCATCAGGCCATAAGGGGAAACAGCATATCTGACAGGCCTACAGTCATGCCTTCCATACCAGCGTTAGCATACCTAGAGAGGATGCAACAAGTCATGTCTTCCTGTTATGCACCATTCATTCTGAAGGTCCTCAAAACAGGTAAGTGATGCACAGTGCTCGGGAGCTTCCCAGCTGTGATTGCATTCGAGGCTCCCAGTGACTAATACTCTTTGGGCAGATCTGCATCTACATATCTCTACTCTGGTAGGCAGTGAGGGCAGAAACATCTGCTCCAGGTGCAAGGATGTGAGTGGGTAGTCTGGTGGTGGGGCAAGATTTTCAGACTTGCTGTCAATGGCAGCTACTGGCATCATTGGACCCCAGGGCCCATCCACTGAGAGAAGTGAGGATCTTACAAAGTCAGCTCTGCCTAAAGTATGGAAGCAAAAGTTTGCACAGGCTTCTCTCCATGTCCTTCCTACAACCCCACAGAGAGTGTGGCCCCACTTCCTACTTGTGTGAAGTGTGAAGCTTCCTACTTGCTGAGTTTTCTCCAATGGCTCCTTCCTCTGACCGCATCACAGACTATTCCTCCTTTTGACCTGTGCCCCTGGCCCAGGGCTTGCAGCCCTGGGTTTTCTCAGCTATTGCCCTCTTCCCATCCATGGCTGCCTAGCCCGGTAGCTCTTTTGAAACTGTATTCTTTGTCTCAGATCTGAAAGTGTCACCCTGAGGTCAGATATACCCATGCACCCTGGGTGCTCACCCAGGAACAGGAAGGGGAGGAGAGAGGCAGCCATATCTGAGTAGTCCAGCCAAGTGGAGCTTCAGAGTTTGTCTGTGTCCCTTCTGCAGCTGGGCATCCCAAGCAGGAATGCTGCTCCTGGCAGCCTCACCCGCTTCTGCAAGCTGCATGCTCTTCAGTGGTGCCTGAGAGCTTCTAGTGCTCACCACAGCCACGCCATTTTCAGTCACACTGCCTTTCCTTCTGCCGCCCCTTCGTGGTGATGATCTCAGCCATTAGTCCTGTTCTGAACCTTTACTTTCTCCTTTTCACCCTCACGCTAGCTGTCTTTTTCAGTCTGATGTCTCCTTATTCAGAATCCAGCAGTCATTTTTGTTTTTACCAGGATGAGATCCAGGGACCCGCAGCCTAGGATGAAAAGATCACTACAGGTTCAGTGCTTCCTGACTATGTATGCCGTGCTGCTTCCTCTCAAGTCACCCACGAACGTGAACCCAAGAACAGGACGGGCGTCAGGGTATCTAGATACCAGCCTCCAGTCCTGGGGATTTGGCTAAGCCTGCAATTTGAAGTTGTTTAACCAGCAACGCGCATGTGTTAGTGCATGGCTTTATTTTTAATTAAGTATTTGGCACACGGCATGCGTTCTAATGTTTTCAATTACTGAATGTAATTATTTAGATATAAATTTTAGAAATGTCAAGTGAGTAGTTTCTTGGCAGAAGTTTCTCAAAAGCTATCAACCAGCCATATTTCATATTCTGTTATGGAAACCCAAGGCTCTTCAGAACATAGCGGGCATGCCCCTGGGTGGATCTGCAGGGCAGGGGAGGGTAGAAGACTACATCTGTGATCAATTTTATTGATAAGTAGTACTTTTAATTATAATTATTTAAAAACTCTCCCAAGGTATATTGCAGGAGGGGTGCAGAGTTCATATATTTGAGATAGTTCAAAACTTGTCTCAATCTTCTCTGGGCATATGCTTTAAGGCACATTTTATTATTATTATCATTATAATTATTACTATTATTGTTATTATTATTATTACTACTACTACTATTACATTTATTTATTTGTGATATGTGTGTGTGTGTGTGTGTGTGTGTGTGTGTGCTGTGAGTGTTGGTTCTCTTCCTCCACGTGGTTCTAGAACTCTATCTCAGGTTGTCAGTCTTGGTAGCAAGCACCTTTATTTACTTAATGAACCATCTTGCTGTCTGTAGGGCAGAATTTAAACGAATCTTCTTCCTGCATGATTAGGTCATCCATTCAGTTTTCGGTCTTGGCTTGGGTATCCTTTTCATGCCTTGTGGGACACAGAGACTAGCGATTTTACTCATTGCTGTTATGAAATATGGACAAAGCAAATTAAAGAAGAGAGGGCTTGTTTTGGCTCAGAGTTTGAGGTTGAAATCCATCATGGTGAGGAAGGCATGGCGCAGGGCACGAGATAGCTGGTCACACTGTGTCCACAGTCAGGAGGTAGAGAGAGGTGCTGCTGGTGCTCAGCTCACCTTCTCCTTTCATTCTGTCTGGGACCCCTGGGATGGTGCTGCCCACATCTGGGGTGAGTCTTCCTTCTTCAACCTGATCTAGAAAATCTCTCACAGAAATGTAAGAGAGTCATATCCTAGGTCATTCTAGATGCTGGCAAGGTGACAATCAATGCTAACCACCACACCCATGGTGTCTCTACAGGTATTCCCTGTCAGCTGGAAACACTTCCTGGGTGGTCACAGTCAAGGGACACGATGTCATTCTGAGGATGAATAATTTATACAAGAAAGAGATAAGAATGCCAAGACCCCTACCGTTTGAGAATTCAAAAGAGGATAGTCCTTTAGTACACAAGACTCCCAAATATTGGTTGGGATGTGTACCTTATGCCAGGGGAGCTGGGCAGACTTCTAGACCTGGCTGAGTGTACCATCTGTGGTCCTGCCCTGGAGAAGGTTATTAGAGAGGCTCCACAGTTTTAGCTCATAGATAGATCCATTCACTGCATATGGTACTCACTGGTGAACTTTCTTCACCCAAACAAGGATCACAGCCTTCCTGAATGTGCCTCTTACTAGCCTTTGTCCCAGGAAAGACTTCCACTGGAGAAGAGTGGCAACCACAAGTCCACAGTTGAGTTGTGGGCTTCAGGCAGCAGATGAAGACAGGTTGTGCCTAGAGACCAGGAGGGGCCTGAAGCCTGTAATTTGGTCCTTTGTTAGGGCACTGGGAACCATGGTGTATATCACTTTGGGTCTCCCAGGTGTGTCTAAAAGGGATGTCCTTCTCCAGGGTCCAACTCGAAAGTCTGAAAGCTGTGTCTTAATTACCAACAGTTTTAAAAAAAGGTGGGGAGCAGTCTCGAAGCCATACTCCACGCTCTAGAGTCTTTTAAGATTTCATGAAATGTCATTTATGCTTGTTGGGAGATTCAGAACTTCATCTCACCAGCCACACTGAATAGCTACTCCCTCAAACTGTTAAAATATACAAAGACATTTAGGAGTGGCTTTTGCTACATTTGCTTCAGCTTTTCTTGGCAGAATTTGCAGGACAGCAAGGGGAATATGGAAGAGCATTTATCGGCTCTGTGAAGCAATTTCTCCCCTAGGGATAAGGCAGGCTCTATGGAGCACCTGGTACTTGGCATGGGACCAGGGGCATGGTTTGCCTTCAAAACATCTCACAATGAATACAAAAATAGATGAATGGAGGGATGGATGGATGGATGGCTAATGGATGAGAGATGATGGATGGATGGATACATGGATGGATGGGTAGATGGATGGATGGGTGGGTGAATAGACAGACAGAAGGGTGATAGATGAATGAATGGATAGATGATAATTATGCCTCAAGGACCAAGTTCTTCACTTGTGAATGGAGGTATGAGGATGGGGAAGGTGTCTCAAGCTGACAGCACGGGTGAGTGGCTCATAGGGGAGAAGCTGGGGGAGCAGCAAAATCCTGGGCTGTGAAGTCTGAAGGGAGAGGGAGAGGGAATGGCGCTTGCTGCCTCTGTGGGACTTTTGGAGAAGTAGGTTTGGGTCACCTGCAAGGCAATCACATTTGAAAAAGATGGGAGGAAAGGCTACCTGATGGGGAGATGGCACATGATCTGGTTCTATGGGAATCTGTGCTCTGTGCAATAAATGGGATTAGACAGCGCCAGGCCTTGAAGCTTAGCATCCCTGTCCTTGGGGAAGTCCTGAGGTTGTGACTTAAAATGGGAGTCATGTGGGGTAATTAGGGAGGATGTGGCCACAGATGCTCTCAGGAGATGTCTTTTGGATGCTAAATGCAGAGTGACCCAGAGAGGGAGAGTGGGGAGTTAGGAGTGTTGAAAGTGGTATAGTCCCCGGGGCGATGAGTGAAGCAAAGGATGGCCTTTAGGGTCCTCGCTCTAGGTGTTCCTGGGCTTCTTCTGTACAGGAACCCCAGATGAAATTTAATCCCAGAACATCAGAGCCGACACATTGGTTGAAAGGTATGAGTTTTTTTCATTTGTGAAAATGTGTGTATGCTCTTGATCCTGCATGTGCATGTGTGTGTTTGCCTACATATGCATTTATACATACATGCTGATATCAGACTTCAGATATCATTCTCAAGCATCATTCACCTTGTATTTTGAGACATGACGTCTTACTGGCCTGGAACTGGCCAAGTAGGGTAGACTGGCTAGCCATCAAGACCCAGGGATCCACCTCTCTCCGCCTCCCCGGTGCAGTGATTACAAGTGCACACCACCACACCTGGGTTTTTTCCCCTGTGGGTTCTGAGGATTGAATTCAAGTCATCATGCTTATTTGACAAATGTTTTACTCACTGGTATAAATATCAGTCTGCTCCAGTAACAATTACTGATTTCAGCTTGGTAAAGACTGTCATCAGTACAAGCTGCTAAGCCTCCAGATATTTGTCCGGAACCTAGACATTCCTGAGTTGTAATTATTGCGTTCCTCATCAAACTCTGGTCTCTGCAGGGCAGGGATCCTGTTTTGGCTATCATTGTCCTCTGTCACCTGCACAGTCTCTGTCACTTAAATCAATATTAGCTGATGAGTATAATTTTCCAGATACCCTGGGAGGAAGAGCTGCTCCCAATTAAGCTGAAGAAAAACACTTTGGAATGACATACATGGTCTTGCATCTCCTGTACCTTTCAATATTAAACAAAGTTTGGTGTTCTACTTTGTTAAAAATAGATGTTTATTCAAGGTATCAATTCTCTGCAAAATCAGATTTCCTCATTTTATATAATGAAGGCAATCACTCCCTATATCCTTCCCAACATGATGTATTACAGCCTTGAGGTGCTGATAACTATAATCAGGTAGAATGTGGTCCAATAATCTATGGTGGGTACCACCGCTGAATGAAACACTGCAGCTATAATCCTATGGATGGGCATAGAAGTTTTTCCAATGGGACCTGAAGGTCAGTCAGACCAAGGGACAGAAGCATTAAGTGAAAGAAAGGACAAGGAGGTAACAATGTCCCAAGGAGGCACCAAGGCTTCCTGTAGCTCCTATACAACACACACAAAACAACCAGGATCCAAATAGGGCAAAATATCCACAGGGGACCCCTGGAAACAGGTCTCAGCATTTTTGAAAGGCCCTGAGTGTTAACCCCCAAGATCATCCTGGCTCTGTCCACTAGAGTCCACCCCAGTCCTTGTATTGTTCCTGCTTATGTCTGAAGGCTGTCTGCCAAGATGCTGCACTGTCTTGGCCCCAAGTCCCTAAGGCACAGAGAGGAAAATGAACATGAGCTGGTGGAGCAGGTAACTGAGTGACTCACCGGCTCTGAACACTACCTCTGCAACGTGCTATGGGGCTGAAGATTTGGGGTGGTAGGAAAGGATCAAGCTCCCTCAGTAGTGAAAACCCTGTTTAATCTTTGATTGGAAGCTCCCTGCTCTAGTATAGTCTGAGAAGCTAATTCTCTAAGGCCTTCCTTGGCCCCCTCTTCACAGTTGGCTGGGAGGGCAACCTGGTCACCCCACCAGAGGCCTCAGGAGTCTCTGAAGTTTATTCTGCTCTGGACTGACTGCTCCTTGCCATTTTGTCAGTCAAGCACTCAGGGAATCATGAACAAGCAAGTGCTGTGGAGGCCAAAGTACATCTAAGACAGGGTGCTTTTCCATTCTTGTTTCTTTCCAGATACAAGCAATATCAGGTTTATTCCAGCCCTTAGCAAATGATACTTCTTGGGTCAAATGAAAACCTATTTATTTCAGATACATCAGAAAGAAGCTTTGTGTAAGTCAAAATGGAAAGCTTGGCATTCCCAGAATGCCATGATTGGAAACCTTGGCTGTGCTGGATTTGTGACGCCTAGTGATGTTACCCGATTTTACTTCTGACACTACCATAGATATTCAAAATGCAGCAAGAGTGTAACTAAGTATTTTATCCATTGACCATGCTTACACCCCTTGTCTAAAAATGGAGATCCCTGCTTTCCTTCTCCCTCCCGGGTTTTGGGCCAACCTTCTGCACAACCAGCTGTCATGTGAAGTCTTACATGGAGGGTGGACATGGTGCAAAGGAGGCTGAGATGACACTTCCCTGAACTCAGAGTCTGGGGTCAGATGCATGCAGGAGCTCTGTATTTGTTTCTCCCTGTAAGCTAAGTTGAGGAGGACCCCACACAGCATGCAGGTTCCTTTCAGAAACAGGAACTTTGGTCCTTGGACTTCTGTGCAGAATGTGTGGGAGACAAGCCCTTGCTGAGCAGAGGAGGTGCCTAGGGCTGGAGGCTAGAGATGAAGGAAGAACAGAGGTGATGCTCATGACTTCATGATTGTGTTCTATGTCTGCGTCTAGCTGAAAGGGTGGCATTGGCTCTTGTTCCCTCACTCCCTGTGTTCCCATATTGTCATCCATGGGTAAGAAGGGACACTTCCATGAAACAGGTGTTTTAGGGTTGACTGGAGGGTTAAGTGAGATCAGATGGTTTCTATCAAGTATGAAGCACAACCCTGGCGCTTTGTAGTGATACCCAGGTGTCAGTGCCTGTTTCTAACATGCAAGGGCCACTGGCATGTTCCATATGCCTCAGTGCCACAGTGACATGAGAGGCATAGCTGGTACTATCCAGCTCACCCTAGCAGAGAGAGGCTCATCCAGATAGCCCCAAGGCCCAGGCAATCACCCAGCCGGGGTCATGGCCTTCCCAGACACAGGGGTTCTTGTGCTGCCAGGTCATGCCAATGTCTCTTCCAGTCCCCCTTTGCTGAAGACCCGCCAAGTTTGGAAATGAGCAATGAGACCTGTGTGTTGGCTCTGTTCATGGCAATTCAGCAGCAGAAGCTTGGCCATGTAAGAGCAGCAGATGGTCACAGAAAAGGAAACCACGACTGGTGGTGTCAACAGGAGCCAGGCATGGGGGCATCTGAAAGCGAAACAAGTGAGGATTCAATGGCTCTGTCCTAACTCAACCCAGTAACGCCTCCTAATCCCACCACAGCTGTCTGACATCTTTTATCAGCCTCGTGCCACACCATTTGTCTCTGGGCAGGCATCCTTTTTTTTTCTGCTGCCACCCTCCTGTGCTCCCTGTGTTAAAGCAAATGTGAATTCTCTGGGCTTGCCTTGTGTGGTGCTCTGAATGAAAATGGCCCCACAGGCTCATAGGGAGTGACACTATTTGAAAGGATTAGGAGGTGTGGCCTTGTAGGGGTAGGTGTAGCCTCGTTGGAAAAAAAAAAACAAAAAAAACAAAACCAAAACGTGTGTTATCAGGGTTGAGTGGGTGGGAGATGGGGTGGAGTTGGAGTTTCAAATGCTCAAGCCAGACCCAGTCTCTCTTTCCTTACTGCCTGCCAATCTGGATGTAGAAATCTCAGCCACCTCTGCAGCACCATGTCTGCCTGCCTGCTGCTATGCTTCCTGCCGTGATAATGGACTAAACCTCTGAATGTAAGCAAGCTCCAATTAAATGCTTCCTTTTATAAGAGTTGTCGTGATCACGGTGTGTCTCCACAGGCATAGAACACAGACTCAGGCATGTTGCCCACCCGACTGTTTCCAAGATGCTGGCTTTGTTATAGCCTCTTCCTTGCTTGGCGTTTCTGCTTTCTTCTCTGCTGACAGCAGTAAGGACACTGGCTCATGGCCTCAGCCCTGATCATCCCTAAACCTCACCTTGGACAGAGGACACCATCCTGTCTCCACACGGAGCACAGGGACACCGGTGAGGGCGGAGGACTGAGATGCGGGGCTGAACATGTTTTACTTCTGCTGTACTGGCAGTTGTCAGTGGCTCCTCACACACTGATCTTGATCCATAGGTAACATGCCCCAAACCAAAGGTCCTAGATTTCCTTTTCAGTCCACCAAGAACCCAGCCCTTCCTGAAAGCCCTCTGCCTACTCCATCAACTATCCTCTGACACCACCTTCCCCATCCCACCATTCCTATGGAGACACACCTTGACTTTCTCCCTCCTTTTAATTCAACCCTCAGATCTGATATTGGCAGTGTGACTGCACTGCTTATCTGTCTATAGAACAGCTCTGCTCTTGTCTTACTAGGTGTGATGTCATACCTCTGCTCTGTGGTGCAGCCCCACCCAGCTTCTCCCTTCCCCATCGGAGCAGGCGGCTTTCAGGATTTTGCATCTTAGGATTTCAAAGTGAACTGGAAGCCTAAGTAACTTCAGGGCTTCCACAACTGAGAAGTCTCTTAGAGTTAACCATCAGGAGTCCCCCTCACTCGCCTGTTGTCTGTGTTCCTGTTGGGACACAGGCATGACGAACAGGTGACTGGACAGGCAATCATGCTGTTGAAGACTGACAAGGAACTTACTGAATCAACTGAGTCCCTGTTGTTCCCATGGCATCTTCCAAGGTTATGAAGCTGGTGACTTTTGTAATTTTTCATCTCCTTCACCTTATATGAAAGTCTGAGGGTCCCCATCACATACTTTCAGAGACCCCCAGGTTTTCAGAGAGAACTAGAGAATTTCTCTCTCCCTGGAACTTACCTACTCATCCCAACCAACACAACCACCCCCATCTTTCTTTGAAGCCTAGCCTCACCAGGCTTCTTAGTAACTCATTGTGGCAGGGTTGACTGCATTTTACTTAAACTCCCATTATGGCTATTCAAACAGGGTCTGTCCTGGCCCCAGCTGATAGGCATCACAGCCACCTTTGATCCTGCCCTGAGGACCCCTTATTCCATAGAGTCTGCTGTAGGAGAGCAATGCCTCTCATTACCCATGGTGCTTGTGGTCCTATGGTTTCAGTTACATGTTACGTGTAGTCAGTTATGGGGTGAACATGTCAAGGGAGGGAGGGAAAGAGGAAGAGAAAGAGAGCATTCATATAAGTTTCAAGATTTATTTTTGAAGAGCGTGTGTGTGTGTGTGTGTGTGTGTGTGTGTGTGTGTGTATGTGTGTAAGTAATGCATATGGAGCCCTGGAGCTAGTTATATATGGTTATAAGTCATGAAGTATGAATGATCAGAATTGAACTTGGGTCCCTTGCAAGAGCAGTATGTACTCTTAACCATCAAACCCACTGTTTTAACTGCCCTACCCTTATATAGCTATCTAGGTATTACCATATGACACCAAAGCAGAGACATATCCCAGGCCCATGTGTGATGTCAGCCTCCAGAGAATTCCCGTGGATGAAGACATCGCCCTGCGTTTGTAGATGGGGTTGGTTGGTGTTCACACAGCTGCAAGGGCACTCAGCTGTCTGGAAGCCAGAAAGTTTTGTGTAAATAGTTCTTTTTCTCGTTAATCTCTAGATGTTAGTTGAGTAGAGATACAGAGTACAATACAAATAAAGCCAGAAGCATCTTTCTTAATTGGATTTGAAATGCTGGTAATTATCTCCATTTAGAAAGCCATATGATCTACCTCACATGGATGATGGGATAGGAGTTGAAGGCTAGAGCTTCTTCTGGATGGTTGAAGCCACCAACACCCTGCCAGGATGACACGTTGAATGAATGTCTCCTGCGATACTTTTGCCCAGAGTGTTTGTGCTCAAGAAGGGTTGAGGAACATGTTGCTAGGTTGACATACAAACACCCCAGAAGGTCTGCATGAGAACCCATAGGGACCTCAGCTGTGCCTCTGATTGTGAGTGAGTGGATTGGCCAATCTGTGAGGTACTAGAGAGCGCTACCTCCCATTTCTAGCCCTTCTACCATTGGCAGGGGTGCAGTTGCCTTCTGCTTCTGATGCAAAAGGTCTGGGGAAGGGGCACTGATACACACTGTGCCAGTGGAGCACCTGAGGCTTGTATGATACCTAGGGACCCTGAGTGGAGGGCTCTTTATCACAAAGAGGCAGGTGTGAATGATCCAAAGCCTGAGAATATACTGGGGTGTGTGTGTGTGTGTGAGGTATGTGGTATATGGGTGTGTGTGTGTGTGTGTGTGTGTGTGGTATGTGGTATATGGTGTGTGTGTGTGTGTGTGTGTGTGTAGGGTGGTAGGCAATGCCCTGATTAGCACCCATCATTGCTGCAGATTCCCTCACAAAACAGGACCTCTTACCTTTCTAGCCTTGGAAGGTGAGCATGGAGGTTGCTGCTGGTACCTCCAGTTTCTAGTGGAACCCTTTTACTAGCTCAGATTTCCTTACCCAGGTATCAGAGCAGCACTGTCCTCACCAGAGAGCGCATGAGTGAAAGTGCCTACCAGAAACTGGGCCCGATACTCACCACCCTCATTTTTACTGCCCCTCCTCCTGCCTTCTTGGTGAACACTAGCAGGCTGTGATGATTCTGCTTTGAGCAGCCCGGGCCCATCTCTTTACATGCTCGTATATGAATTTGTTTCCCCCCAAAATCTGGGCAAAGGGGCTCCTTAGGGTGACCCTCCGGCTGTACATAGATAGGTGGGGCTGGCAATGGAGGGCTTCTTGTCTGGAGTATCCCTCTTCTAACACTTATGTATGCCTCACGAGTTC
Source organism: Cricetomys ansorgei (assembly GCA_026225945.1). Lineage (NCBI taxonomy): Eukaryota > Metazoa > Chordata > Mammalia > Rodentia > Nesomyidae > Cricetomys > Cricetomys ansorgei. The sequence goes on from JAMJFZ010000597.1 coordinate 29,698,705, forward strand.
AGTTTTGGACAAGGATAGATTTATCTTGCTCATGCCTTGTGTGGTGACAGTATTTAATGAAGAGACATTTCAAGGGATCTTCTGAACTTGAGGATCCTGAGACAAGAATAATAGCTTCACAAAAACCACTTTCTGAAACAAGTTCTGAACCACAATTTACTTAATGAAAAGAAACCAGAAAGCATGGCCTGGCTGCTTGCCTGGGTGTTCCCTTCAACATGTCTCAGCTTGCACACTTTAGTAAGCCCACAGATCTCAAAGCTGAGTGCTTACAAACTGCAGTAAATTGACTACTGTGTATGTAAAACAGCCCAGCAGGCTTCTGTTGGAATTCCAATACCGGAAGCTCTGCTCTGCATCCGCATGGATCTCCTTGCTGAGTTAGCAACTGTGACACCTCTTCACAACATGTACTTCTGGTAAGAGAGTTCATTCATGACAACATGCAGAGTGAGCCCTGAAATAGCGTGGCTTCTGGAATGATATGTGTGGGAGATTTTGGGTCCCATGTCTATCACTGTGTGGTATCCATAAAAGAATGGGGCTTTAGGCTATGTTAGCAAGGAGAGGCCTCTTTGAAAATGCAGGAAGCCCCTGAGGTGGGGTGTAGAAGGAGTATAGTTCCCCATCCTTCGTGGAGCCTGGCTCTCCAGGAGTTTGAGGGCCTTGGCATGGACTGAGCCATGCCTTGTGGGTCCCAACTCACATCCAAAACTCAGAGGAGGTATGCCTCTGAACTTGGGGGGCTCACGTTGAGCAGTGTTTGGCCTTGTATCCAACAGCTCGCTAGAATATCACCTCCATTTTCTCACATCTCTGTCTTAATTTCCCACTGATACACTCCTGTGTAGCCACCAGCAGACTGCATAATTAATGGTGAGTTCCAGTTGTTGGAGCAGACCTTGTAACTTGAGAGATGTTGGAAGGTCTATGGGCTGGATTTTCATCGTAGTCATTGTTAATTAGGTGAGTTGAAGTAAGGCCATTTTGGAGATGAAAACATATTGCTCTGACTTTCAGGCCCATTGGATCCCATGAGTGTTCTCTTCCCACTACCTTGCAGATACATGCATATGAAGGCTGGGGACTCTAGGCTCAGATTTGCATGTAGGATTGTGGCTTTGGAGGTTGCATCAAGACTCCTGACAGGAGTGGCGCCTCTTTCTGTATTTTGCTGGGCTCAATCGAATCTGGCCCCCCCTGCCTGAAAATGAAGAGGAGCAGGGCCCACTGTGCTGACACAGCTGCCGTCATGAGTGTTGTTAGTGGAATGCAGCTGACAGGGAGCTCCATTTGGGCTCGTCCCCTACTTGCAAAAGGCTTCCCTCTCTTTCCCAGCTTCTCAAGCACTTTTTGTTCAAGGTCACTATGCATTGGCTCCTGGCATGCCTCTGTCTGCCTGTGTGTTGATCATCTCCATGGAGAATAAGAATCCCATTTTAGCTTTAAATCCCAAGAAGCAGGCATTGACCCTTGAAGTGGACAAGATACTGGTTCCCCAAAGATATCTGTGACTTAATCCCAAAAACTGTGAATATGTGACTTCTTCTGTATCAGTGTCACCACAGGGCTCTTCCTAGAGAGAGACAGCAGGTTGAAGACAGGGCAGGAGAAAGGATGGTTGAACTAGTAGGTATTTCAGGCCAGTGTGAGGTACTGTGAAGATGGAACAGGCCCAGGGGCCAGGGACATATCTAGAGGGATTCACCGTGAAGATGGAGGAGGAAATGGTAACCAGGGCATTCCCCCAGAAGCTACAAAGACAAGGAAACAGACTCTCTCCTACAACCTACATGAAGAGCTGGTCTTGCTGACATTTTGGTTTCAGAGTTCTGAGCTCAATAACCCAAAGGAAATAACGTTTTGCACCACTGAGCTTGTGGTTGTTTGTCACAGCTGCAATGTGACATTACTCCATAACCTTGTGCTTTCCAAGCACCAAGTGCTTATTGTGTGAAATGATGGACGGTAGACCTGGAAGGCCAGGCATGTGTCTTTGTGTGTCTGTGCATGAAATCAATCTGCACGAGTGCCGATCATCTCCTTTAAGTGCTTCTGCCCCACTCCACTTAAATAAGTTTGTTGGTTCATGAGGCTCAACAGTCCCATGCATGGGACGGTTGTAGTTAAACAATCTCTGAGTGACAATCCCAGCACTGAACAAAATGCCCATTAAAAGGAAACTTAAAGATCCCTTTCATGAAGTTTTCACGATGTGTTTAAAGTCAAACTTGTGAGTGTGTCTCTCTGTCATCTTTTTCAAAGATGCTGAGAGAGGTAAGGCATAAGAAGATAAGAGGGGTGGGGATGGGGCAGGGATGGGCCGAGGGTGCCAATCTTTGAAGGCACTATTTGTCTGAACTCTGCAATTCTCCATGGAACATACGCACACCTTTGGCTTAAAAGGCTTCTCTGAGGTTTGTTTCATGTTTCTTTGTGTTTCGCATCTCAGCGCGGTCTTCTACTTATGCTCAGCATGTTGCTTTCATTTTGACAAACTGATGCCAAACACATCTTCAGGAAGGTGGCAGAGAGAGGGGCTCTCCAGTGTGGGGGTGGTACTGAGAATGCGGATCTCCTGTGACCCAGTCCCTCACTCCTGGTTGCCTCTTCTGTAAACAAGGGGACCTGTGAGATCACCCCAGGGACATTCTACTCAGGTTTTTGGTGTTCCTCACAACTCGTGAAAGCTGATTCAATGGGATGCTTTAATGGAACATACATCTGTTCTCGTCAGCCTGGATTTCCAGACTCAGAGTCCTTGGAGGGGTGCTGGCCTTCCAAAGCTTCTCTTGAGAAGACAACAACAACAGCAAATCAGTTTGTAAACATGTTAATAAGCTTCCCGAAGACCACTATTCATCATTCTGATTGAAACCTTTTAAATCGCACAATCGTGCTCTGTTTTTCTCAGTTACCATAATAAAGTAGCTTTTGGGGCAACAATGATTAACTGCACACCTTACAGCGCATGATGCTTTTGTCTTTAGGTGTCTGATTGTTTTGGTTTTGCATTTATCTTAACTCCGTGTGGAGAGGATCAGGTAGGAGGCCAGCATGGCAATCATTACTTCTTAATCTCATCTAAAATTAGCAGTGATGAAGCTCATATTTTCTCTTTAAACATGTTGATTTCTCCATTTTGACATATGCAAAAGCTCACTGCAGTCTTGGTCTTTATTGATCTGTGCTTCAAAATGAGACCCACAGCCATATAAATACCATATTTTTTAAAGGCTTAATGTACGACTTCTTTAAAGATTTATGAGATTCTGCAACTAGATTTTATATAAGGAAGCACAGATCCTAAATTTGTTGCCTGTAATAAGATCAGAGGGACTGATTCATTGGCTTTTGGTACTTTATAGAAAGTCGATCAGTACAGTTCTCTGACCCCTGGGGAACTTTGGGGCTTGGGGCTTCCATCACCTCAGATGTACATTACAGGGTAAGATTTCCTGTTGAAATGGCTCAGGAAATGCATAATTCAATAACCATAACTGGAAGTCCTCAGATGACTCCCCTTCTCTAATGTGAACCATACCTCACCCCCATCCGAATTCCCAGCTTGCAAATATACTTTCCAGTTCCACAGGTCAAAGAATTGTTTTGAATACTTTAATGGTAAGTCATAAAGGGGAAGATGTAGAAGTAATTGCTTATGGCTTCAAGACGATGCCTACAAAACCATGCTGATCCAAATGAAATAAACAGGTTATGAGATATAAGAATTATCTGCTCTGGTGAGCATGAAGTGGATATAACTCAAGGATATGATAGCATCCCCCATGTGGAGAATAAACCAGAGAGCCAGACAGTGGAAAGGAGGGTCAATAAAAAGGACTTCCTTTGTTCTTTGCCATAAAACTGACATTGTGTTTAATGACATGGCCTCAGAGCAGAGGATGCGTGCTGAGGATGTAGGTGGAGGATACGGTGGGGGCTGGGTCGTGGGTGAGTCTACTCAGCTGAGAACTAGACCTAAGGCCACACATGCCACTTGCACTATGGTCCATGGAGGCAGTCACCTGAGTGTTTACAATGAGCTATGCTTTCAGGCAGATTTTTCACATCGGTTCTAAAATAATACTCTTTATCTATCTATCTATCTATCTATCTATCTATCTATCTATCTATCTATCTATCTATCTATCTCTATGCCCCCTCTCTATGTGTCTGTACATGTATGCTTGAGTCAACGTTAGGTGTCTTCCTCAGTTAATATTCACCCCCCACACCTTAATCCAAGACAGGGTCTGTCACTCAACTAGGAGCTCACCGATTCAATTAGACTGACTAGCAAGCAAGCCCCAGGTTCCTCCTGTCTCTCCCCAACCCCAGCACTGGGGTTATAAATGCATACTGCCACAGTGGGTTTTTTTATACAGGAGCCGGACTCGGGTCCTCAGTCTTGCATGGCAAGCATGTTAGTGACTGAGCCATCTCCCCAGCCCCTAGAGTAGTTTCTCCCATGTGGAGAGGGACAGGGCTTCTCTGAACTTGGATGCCATGTTCTCTGGCAGAAAGCAGGAGAAACAAAGTGGTACCTTAGATCCTTTACAAGCCTCTGTTTTTCATAAAATCATGTGTGTGATCCACACCTTTTATAGAATCAGAGAAAACAAGAATGTAGCTATTTTAACAGTTGATAAAGACCATTCATTTATCTAGCACAGAAGACAAGCAGGCATAATGAGATCCAGCCTTTTAACAGAGAGTCTCTGGCTTCTATGTACATGTATCTGCTCTATCATCATGATAAGAGAGTGTATTTTTCTTCATTGTTGCTTTTAACCTATGCTGCAAACACATATGCCACACAGCTCATAAACATACAGCTTTAGCACATCCATCAGCCACCACTTACATGAAGGTCACCAACTTTCCCTCCATCTGGGAAGGAAGGCTTCATTAAGACTCTTCCCAAGAGAGGTAAAGAAGACATGGCTTGGGCAGCCACAGTGATTTCAACCATGAACATTCCTTCTGCTTGTTCTGGGGCTCTAGATCTGTGGATTCACACCTCTTGAGATCATGTATAATGTATGTAGGATCCACCCATACTTTCTTAAGGCAACACACTTATGCTTTTTTCTTGTGAGTTTGTGTTCCACTATTTTGAATGGAGTTCCTTGTGTTTAGATGTTCTGGATGACTGCAGTTCTTGATTATTATTAATGAATTTTCCACAAACATCCTTGGACCTGTGTTTTAGGGACACATTCATTTTCTCGGGTATCATCTGTAGGAGAAACATTGCATGGTCATAAAATGCCTCAGGGATCCTTCCGTCTTTGTGGGTGTGATGGTTAATAAATTAAGACATTTCTAGGCCATTAGTATGGCACACTTTTGGGTGTGTCTGTGAGGGTGTTTCCAGAGATAATTAACTGAGTGAAGACCTACCCTGAAAGTGACTCTTGAAGACCTGCCCTGAACACGATACTATCCCACGTTGGGTCCTCCACTGAGTAATAAAGGCAGAGAGTGAAAGCCAGCTAAGTACCAGCATCCCTCCCCACACCCTGCTTTCTGGTCTGCCACGAGGCAAGGAATCCCAGTCACATATGCCCTCACCATGCCTATCGCCATGATGGATTGTGCCCTGTCAAACCATGAGCCAAAATAAATCAGAATAAATTCTTCTGTCTTTACGTTGTTTCTGTTGGGTATTGGCAACAGCACTGAGAAAAGTAACTAATCCAGTTGGGGAGTGGTCCTTAAACTCTCCTCAGATACGGCCCTAGTTTCATTTCTGTTGCTATGATAAAATACCTGAACAAAAAGCAACCTATGGGACAAAGGAATTTACTTCATCTTGTAAGTCCAGGTTATGCCATCATCATGCAGAAGTCAAGGAAGAACTTCAAATCGTTAGCCACATCACATCCACAGTCAAGGGCAGAAAGGAACGGATGCATGCTCACTTGCTTCCTTGTGCTCGGCTCTAATTATTCACTCATAGAGCTAGGGAATGGTGCTGCCCACAGTGACCCTGGGTCTCCCCATATCAATTAGCATAATTAAGACAATCCTCCTCAGACATGCCAACAGACCAACCCATGGTTCCAAGGTTGTTGAGATTTGGGGGTGTAGAGATTATGGGAATAGAGGACTGGCTTTGTATTTGTGGCTTTAACAGATACTGTGAAATGGCTCTGCTGAGCACACTAGCTGCTTCATTTCTCCAATTTCTACCTTTTACACTTCAGCCCTTTTTGTGAGCTTTTAAATGACATTTAGTTGTGGCTTTAATATGCATTTTTTTTCTGATGAATAACTACCTTGGAAAACTTTTCTCTGTTATTAGCTACATGGATAGTTATCTTTTACAATTTGCCTATTTAATCTGACCCATTTAAAAATTAGGTAGACTTTATATTATTGATCTGTAAGAATTCTTTATATATTCTAGATGTGAGTTTAGTTTTGGATGTACATTTTACAAATTTTTACTTACTCAATGATGATTTTCTTTAATGGATGAAAATTCTTAGCATAGACATATCTAACTAGGCAAAATTTTCTTTTCTGTCTGAGCCTCCTGTTATTTAGGACATTTTCCTACTCTTGGTATGAACAGGGTACTTGTCGCATCCTTTAGTCTTTGGAGTTAGAGCTGCAGTAGGTCTTAAAAAGGTTTTTGGGTCCAGCGTGGAGTAAGTCTGAAGGTATATGGTTTTCTGCTCTGTGTGGCTGCTTGCTTGGTTTACCTGCCTGCACTGAAGGGCCCATCCTGCCTAACCCAGCACAGGAACCTTTTGTTACAAAGCATGTCTGCCTCTGGGTTCACTCTCCATTGTCTGTCTACTTACTGCTACTACTGCTTGACCTTGGTTGCTTTTATAGTAATTCATGAACCTCTATCCTTGAGGTCTACTAACAGTGTGCTCTGGGATGCCCTGGCTTTTCTGGATCCACAGCTGGGCTTTTGGCTGGGACTGTGCTGAATCTGGAGACCAATATTGGGGGGGGGGGGGATGACTGACATTTAAAAAATAATGGCTTTTCTAATCCATGAACAAGGCTTTTCCTCCCCACTGCGTCTCCTTCAGTTTACTTCAGTAACCTTTTATAATTTTCATGTAAAGGCCTTGCGCTTCAAAAAAATTTATTCCTAGGTATTTAATGTTTTCGCTATATTAAACAGTGTTTTCCATAGTTTTTGTTGTTCTTCTAGCAAACAGAATTTCTAAATTTTGTTGATTTCTTATGTTGAACATGTTAATGGAGACCTTTCTAAAACTCCTTTGTTAATTCTTAGAATTTATCTGTGATTTATTGCGGGCGGTCTATGCAGTTATGTCACCCGTGAGTCATAGAATTTCCTGTCCCTCCCTTCTTTTTTTTTCTTTCTTCCTACATTCTTCCACCCTGTCATTCTGTCTTCCTTCTCCATCCCCTTTTGCTCCCTCCCTCCTTCGCTGTCTCCCTCCCTCCCTGTCTCCCTCCCTCTTTTTCCCTCCTCTCCATCCCTTCTATCTAGCCCACCAACCCTCTCCCTTCCCTCTCTCATCCCTCCCTCCCCCTCCTTCTCTCCCTCCCTTCCATCTTGCCCACCAACCCTCTCCTTTCCATCCCTCCATCCCTTCCTCCCTCCCTCCCACCCCCCTCCTTTTCTCCCTCTCTTCCATCTAGCCCACCAACCCTCTCCCTTCTCTCTCTCCATCCCTCCCTCCCCTCCTTCTCTCCCTCCCTTCCATCTTGCCCACCAACCCTCTCCTTTCCATCCCTCCATCCCTTCCTCCCTCCCTCCCACCCCCTCCTTCTCTCCCTCCCTTCCATCTAGCCCACCAACCCTCTCCTTCCCTCCCCCATTCCCTTTACTTTCTTGTTTATTCCCCTTTGTGGCTCTAGCACAGTATTTCCTGCACACCATCTGACAGGGATGATAAAGGGTTCCCGGGTTCCCAGGAGCAGTGTTCTGTTTTTACATCAAGCATGCCATTAGCTGTAGGCTTCTTTAAAACACACACATTCTTTACTATATTTGAGGACACCCTTTCTATTCCAGTTTTTGGAACATTTTAAGTCATGATGGATAGGTATTGAATGTTATTAATCTCTTGAGATAATCCCTGTTTTTGTCTTTTCTTCTATTAAAGTGCTTGATAACATTTATAGGCATTTAAATGTTAGCCCTGTGTTTCTGGAACCAGCCCCATCTAGCCATGATCTATTGTGCTTTTACCATCCCTAGATTCAAATCACTAATGTTTCCTTAGAGTTTTTGTGCACGCATTCACAAATGTGTTTAACTCTAATTTTCTCTCATGGTAGCATTTGTGCTGTGTTTTGGAGTCAGGGTCATGGGCTCATAAGATTTACTGGTGAGTGTCCCTTTCTATTCTCTGAAAGTAAAATTTTTAGATGAACAGTAATTTTTAAAGGTTTGAAAAATTGACCAGTGAATCAACCTGGGTCTGGGATTTTGTTTTTCCTTTTTCTTCCCCCTTTTTTGTGCTTCTGGGGTGGAACAAAGGGCCTCATGCCTGCCAATCATGAGCTTGACCACTGAGCAGTTCCTGGCCCTGTGATTTTCTTCGTGAGAGACTTTCTATTTATTCAATTTTTACGAAACAGTATGGGGTTATGGAAATGTATTTTCCTTCACATCAGTCTCCAAAGTTGTGGTCCTCAAAAACGTATGTTCTTTTTATCTAAGTGGTGCCTGACGTCTCATGCTGTGATCGGTTAGTCTCACCAAGTCCCTGAGATGTTAGCAAAGGCCCCTCTCCTGCCTGATCTGGTTAGTAGTGATTTCGCAGCTCTTTTTGGCTTCATTGTTCATGGTAGAGGATTGCCTGTCTCTTATTGTCTGTATTTAAGGTATATAATACACTCTTGATAGACACATGGCTACGAAGAAAGTTCCTTCCACCAAGCAAGGTGGCACAAGCTTTTCCTCAACCACCTTTTCCTGTGGCGGGACCTGCTGAGATGTGCTCCTGGGACTGTCTAGTTTATAACACAGCGCCACTGACTGGACCCCCGTTACTGAACTTTCTCTTGACCTGTCCATCCTGATCAACAGAAACTCCAGACCCCTTTGACCTACTGTTCCCTGACCTGACCCTGGCAGTCACTGCTGTACCACTGTTCCTGTTTTGTAACTTTCACAGATTTTACACATAATTTTTTCTTCCTGTGTTTATCTTATTTCACAGAGCATAGTGTCCCTGGCTTATCTGTATTGCTACAAGTGGCCAAATATATTTCCTTCACAAGACTGAGTAATATTTCATTCTCTCTCTCTTACCCTCTCTTCCTCTCTCTCTCTCTCTCTGTCTGTCATCTACCATCTATTCCTCCATCTCTTCACCTGTAATCTATATTCTATGTATCAATGTATCATCAATCTATCATCTATCTATCTATCTATCTATCTATCTATCTATCTATCATCTATCTATCTATCTATCTACCTATCTATCTATCTATCTATCTATCTATCTATCCATTTATTGGTCATTTGTCCGTCTATTATCTGTCTATCCATCTATCACATGTCTGTCTGTCTACAATTTCTAGCTATCATATATCTTTACCCCCCACATTCTGTTTCTTTTCTTTCTTATGTGACACTTGGGTTGTTTCCTTTTCTTAGTTCTCGAACATAGCTCTTCAATGAACATGGAAGCTCAGATATCTCAACACAGTGTGGTTTTGTTTCCTGTGAGTGATTACTGGGCTTCGTGGTCATTTTCCATAACGTCTGTGCCAATTTTCATTTCATCAACTGTGTGCAGATCCCAAGGCTGCACCCCCATGTTCAGACCCCCAAGGGCACACTTCTGGCAGCCATAAACTCTAGTAGGAATCTCCTCCCTTGGGATATTTGCTCATTCTGGCATTGAAGGAAACTGTGTGTTGATGCCACTTTACATTTCTAGGATCTCTCACATGGAAGGCTGCAGAGAGTGGATGTTGTACACTTTCCCCTCTCTAACATCCAGCGTTTCTGTAGGATGGTCATTTAGATTTCATCACAGATAGCTTAATAAAGGTGACAGGTGCAGTAGACTGCTCTTGGTGTCTAGGGCAGAGGGACTGCTCCAGGGAAGATACACATATCTGCAAACAAGTTTTCTACTGTGGTCTTGTTATACAGAAAACTCCAGGATAAATGTCCTTCTCCAGGTTACCCCTGTTGATACAGTCCCTCCCTCCCTCCCTTTCTCTCCTTCTCCCTGCTCATTTTACCTTTATCTACTAGATTTTGTGGAAACTCCTGCTGAAGCCTTGCCTCTTACAGTGAACTGTTTCAACTCTTTTATGGCAGTAGTTGCTGGTGTAGATAATAAACTCATTATGAATTCATGATCTCTAACTGCAGTAGGGCCATTGGAGCAGCCTAACTATGCCATTACGTCCTCTGACCACTGTATTTATTCTGCTCTTCCCTGCAGAAGCTGTCACACATCTTTTTGCTTCTTTTTAAATTTGACATTTCCCACTTCTACCACTGCAGGCCAGTTGTCACCTGCTCTGTGGGAACTAGAAGCTGTTGCCTGAACATCCTGCTTTCTCCACAAACCAACCTGTGCTGGACATGCCCCTTGTCTTTTTTGATTGTCTGGACCCAGGAGGTCCCTCCTGCTGTCTGAGCCAGGCTCTAGTGATGGTTGGATAGCCCCATTGGCCTAAGTATTACCCTCTCTTCTGCAGTTTAGACAGCTCCTGCTTTCCCAGGTCCTTGCTCTGAGCCTGTAACCATGCTGAGTCATAGGTCTGGTCTCACGTTTCTCCCTTACTCCCGAAATTGTTTTTCTTTTTAAAAAGTTGTTTTATTTTATGCATATGAGGCTTTTGCCTGTGTGCATGTCTGTGTACACCTGTGTGCATAATGCCTGTGGAGGCTAGAAGACGGCATTAGATCCCCTTGAACTGGAGTTACACATGACTGTGAGCTACTGTGTAGGTGCTGGGAATTGAACCCTGGTCCTCTGGAAGAGCAGTCAGTGCTCTTAACTGCTGAACTGCCTCTCCAATCCTTATTTTTCTTTTGAGTTAGGGACTCCTGTAGCCCAGGTTACCATCACTCACTGGGTAGCTGGTGATGACCTTGAACTTCTAATCCTCCCACCATTACCTCCGGAGTGCTGGCATTACAGGTGCACAACACCATGCCCAGTTTATGTGGTGTTGAGGGTTGAACTCAGGGCTTTCTATATGCTAGGCAATTATTCTACCAAATGAACAACATCCCCAGCCCCTATTTCCAAAAAACTTCTGTGCTTTTTCTTTACCCTTTTATCAGTTTGAGCTTCTCAGTCCTGATATCACTCTTTCTGACACAGTTCCTAGAGAATACATGTCTTCAGGAAGGGCTGTCTGAGGCTCAGTGTCTGCAGTGGCAATGCAGAAGGAATACAGTAGGAACTCAGGTCAGGCCACCACCCTCTCCAAATCTTGGCTTACTTAGCTGTGGGATGCTGACCTTACAGTCCTGATCTTATCTCAGGGATGCTGGATTCCCAGCAAGAGGGCATGCCTAGGCAGCAGTACTCTGGCTGGCCCTGGTTGGCCTCTGCTCTCATGCTGGCTGCCCTGTGGTAGCTGTTCTCACTTAGCCCTTGAGTCTGGAGTAGCCGCTGTGGTACTCTCTGTCTGATCTTTCCCTGGGCTGCAGCTGGCAGGCTCCCCATTCCTCATAGCTCCTTCAGCACTCCTGTCTGCACTTCCTGGCTGCTCTGTAGGCAGTGCACAGTTCACCAATTCTGTGTATCTGCCTGTTGTATATCCTACAGGTAAGTAAAGCTTACTGGATGTCCCTAGGCAAGAGGGTTGTTGTGACCCAGAGGACCAAATATGTTTGGTCACTAGAGGTCAGCCAGCATGGCCACAGCAGTATGACCTGGAGCTTTGGCACTGCTTTTGGACTTGGGATCCATCTGCTTTGGTTTTATTCAGGTAGTTACATACTCTGACAGTGGCACACTTGAATGACCAGTGTTTGCAACCACTGCTGTGTCTGGGGTAAGAGACCCACATTTAGGGGAGTATATCCTCTCTATGTTCTTAGCATTATGTTACAGAAGTTTATTTTTAGTTATGTTTGAAATTGTCTTATGCACTGTTGGGTGAGGGCTATCCAAGGTCTAGGACATTTTGTATTGTTCGCAGGCGTTGGATTTCTATGGGGGTTGTTTAATTGCTAATGATCTGCAAGTGCTACCAGTAGAAAACCTGAGGAGTCTGAAAGAATAAGTACACCTGAGCTCAGATGCTCAGGGTTCCATGGTGAGGATGGTGCTTGCCATGGTGGTGGTTCTGTCTGCTGAGGTCTGCAGAGTTTGCAGTTATGAAATATGCCTCCTTGTCATCCTTGCTGAGCTACCATGGCAGATGAACTACTACAGTTTCACGCCTCTCCTAGCTGCTCTCTCCCTCTGTATCTATCACTTCTTTTTCCACCATGTGGGAAGGGGACCCTGTATCCACTCCAGGGTTGTGCACCACCACGGGAGGCATTTGCCACCTGTCAGAAATGCATCCATCTTTCAGAACACATCCAGGGTACCTGCAAGCCCGTACTGGTACATAACTGTAATGAGGCTGCAGCCAAACCAAGTGGGCTTTCTTTAATGTTTAGATTTTTCCTTCCTTTGTCCTGTTGAATATGTCTCCATTATGAGAGCTCTTGTGATGCTATGTGAGGAGGGTTGAGGATGTGGGCTCCCCAGCTATCATTCCTGCTCAGGAGCCAGGCTTTTGAGTCCTTATGATTTAGGACACAGCTCCTGGCTGAGTGGGCAGGGCCTGAGCATTTATGGTGTCTGAGGACTTGGTTTGTATGCAAAGCTCGGGGCCTGATTCTGAAGACAAAGTGGACTTGCAAGTCATAATGTCACACTCTTCTGCCAGCCCGGCAGCCCCAGACAGCCTATGAATGCCCTTAGTGTTGTGAATGTTCTTCCGGGTCCATTAGTGCATTTTAGCAGCAGCTAAGGGCAGCACCTTGACCTTGACCTTGCTGAGGTCTGGGGCTATGAAATTTTACAGAGATGTAGTAGCATCTTTGAAATCCCCTCATTGGCAGTTTTGCCAGAATCCAAGAGGGGAAGGAGATACTGAGAGTTCTCTGCTTGAGAGACAGGGTCCTTAGATACTAGATGGGCTTCTGAACTGGCTTCATATGGCGCAGAAATTTCTAGAGCTCTTCACTGTTCTCACCAGGATGACTAGGTGGAGCTCCTTTGTGACTATGGTGCTGTTCATCAACAGCTTACATTACCATTTTAGTGACAAGTCTTATCCCAGCTTGTGGGGCCTTATTCTTCTGAGTTGGTGTTTAGTGTGTTGCTGAGAGTTGGGCAATCAAAGACACACAGTCATTGGATACTAACACTGGAGAGATCACCCTGTCATCTGTCCTAGTTTGCTTTCTATTGCTATGATAAACACATAACCAAAAACAACGTGGGGAAGAAAAGAATCTACTTCAAGCTTATAGGTTACAGCCCATCACTGAAGGAAGCTAGGGCAGGAACCTGGAGGCAGGTAGAGGCTGTGGAGAAATGCTGCTTACTAGTTTGCTTTCTCTGGCTTTCTAGGCTACTTTTTGTTATGTACCTCTGGCCCACCTGCATAGGAATGATACCACCCACAGTGGGCTAGGACCTCCTCCCTTAATTAGCAATTAAGAAAGTGCCTCACAGACATGTCCATAGACCAGTCTGATGAAGAAAATTCCTCAACTGAACTTTTTTCTTCCCTGATGATTCTAGTTTGTATTAAGTTGACAAAAACCTAACTAGCACATCATGAATCCTCCAGGCTACTTTTGGTGTCAGCAGCAGCTTCAGGGGGCACTTCTTTGACAAGTGAGACCTGCCTTGTATCAACTGTGCCTCAACTTAAGCATTTGTTGCAGAGGATTACACTTTTGGATCTTGAGGATAACTGGATGTTCTGAAGGTGATCAGGGAGAATCTAGTGGAGAATGCAGATGGTGGATAGATTCTAGAGCCATCTCTACTCTAGGTAGGTATTTCCAAGAGGTTTTTGGGGACTTTTCCTGATTACATATAACATTCCTGGTTTGTCCCTATATCTGTCTCATTCTACCTTATTTTCTGCTCCCTGCTTTCTAGGGTCATCTTCCTAGGACCCGGCTCCATTCTTGCTTCTGGAGGAATCCAAGGTATCATACTGACTCTTAAAAATGTTCCAGATGGAACATGGCTTCCCTAGTGTGATGGTTTTAGTTTTAATTGACAACTTGACATAACCTAGAACCATCTAGGAATAGTCTCAATGAAGAGCTATCTAGGTAATGTAGGCCTGTGGGCATACTTGTGAAATATTTTCTTAACTGACTTAACTGAGGTATGCAAAGCTGCCCACTCTGGGCAGCATTGTTCCCTAGGCTTCGGTTCTGGAGTCTTTAAACATAGAGAGGGGATTAGCATAGGCAAGCATATGTCTTGGTTGGTTGTTTTTTTTTTTTTTTTCCAACTTTTTCAATACAAGCTAGAATCATTTGAGAAGCAGGAACCTCTCAACTGAGAAAATATTCCCACCAGATTGGCCTGTGGGGCATTTTCTTGATTAATGATTGATGTGGGAAGGCTCAGCTCATTTTGGTCAGTGTACCCCTGGGCAAGTGTCCCTGAGTTGTATAAGAAAGCAGGCTGAACAAGCCATGAGAAGAAAGCCAGTAAGTAGCATTCCTCCATGGTTTTTGTATCCATTCCTGCCTCTCATTTCCTGCCTTGAGTTCCTGTCCTGACAATGTCCTGACAATGGAGTAAGACCCGAGTGTTGTAAATTGAAACAAACCTTTTCCTCCCCTAGTTGCTTTTGGTGATAGTGTTATCACAGCAATAGAAACCCTAAATAAGATAGACTGAATGCATTTCGATATTAAACGAACAGCTGCTTTAAATTCCTTTCTCTGTGACTTCACTGCAATGATGGACTATAACTTGAAATTATGAGTTAAAATATAAATTTCTTTTTTTTTGGGACATTTTATCACAACAAGAGAAATGAAACCAGGAAACCAGCTGTCTTGGAAACTAGTGGAGCTTTGGGCACGTAAACTCTACATTCTGAAGTAGGTGGGATGTGGTCGGACACAGAAGGTCCTTACCGAGAGGGAAGCTCTGGGTTCTGTTCATATATCATCGCTCTGAAGAAGCCCCTGCCTATTGTCCTTGCTGATCTTTCCAGAGCCAAGACACTTGAAGTTTCTACTGCTTTCTAGAAAGAAGCTGGTGGGAAGGGTCTCTAGATAGGGGGAGCCTCGGACAAGCTATTTTTTTTTTTTGACCTCTCTTGCCCACCTCTTCAGTAGAGCTTGTCCTTTAAGGGATGGCCAGAGAATTGTCTCCCTTAAACTAGACTGTGCTACCATGGCCAAGGTTAATGAAGAACCTTGCAGAGGAGACAGCTCTGAAGAAGGCTCACTTAATACCTCTGACAGTGGCTCCATCCCATATGCCAGTGTCTAGCCTAGGTCTTAAGACTGGCCATGCCAAGTCTGAAAAGAGTCACGATTTCATGAATGCTGGATTTCCTGATGCTTTTTGTTCTCTCCCACACAAAGCTGAGGCTTCCTTCTGAGAAGCTTAACAAAAGGACGCTGTGCGCTTTAGCAGGATTCTTAATAATATTTATATCCCAGCAGGGCTCCAACCGAGGTTTTGTGCACTGGCAAGAGAGCAAAGCCAGCTAAGCTCTCAGATGCTGTTGGAAATGCCCAGAGGTTTGTTTTGCTGTTATCTGAAGTTTTTTTCTGTTTGAACATTATGTGCTTAGATGGTCAAGAAAAAAAAAAACCAAACCAGTTTGTAATTAGTGAAACTAAACCAAACCAAACCAAACACAGCCACCCCTCTGTTGGGGCAGCAGTGCTGTTGGACCTCTCTAGAGAGCTCATGTGAAGACTTAGGGCTTTGTATCTTACACCTGAAGCCAGATGGGGGCGATCAGGGCCTATGATGGTTAGTTTTATTTGTCAACTGGATACAACCTAGAATCATACAGTTATAGAGTCTAAGTGAGGAATTGTCTTGGTTGTCTTAACTGGTATGGGAAGATCCAGCCTGAAAGTGGGTGGCACCATTCCTGGGTTCTGGGCCCTGGGCTGTGTAAGGGTAGAGAAAGCTGAGAGTACTCAGACATGCATGCATTCATTTCTTTCTGCTCTTGACTGTAGATGTGATGTGACTAGCTCTCAAGCTCTTACTACTGTGATGGATTATTATGAGCTAAAATACACGCTCTTTCTCTTCTAAGTTACTTCTGTCAGGGTATTTTATCACAGCAACAGAAACCAAGTAGGGGAGAAGTCAATCATTTTGGAAAGCTGAGGCTTCCAGATGGAACTGAGGAATCACAGAAGCCATTCCCAGTGCTTATAGTGGGGCTCCTTATGCTGACCTATGACCCAGAATTCAACTTGGGATGGAGGAGAACTTTCAGAAAGATACTTAGTGATCTTGGCAAAGAATATGAAACTCCTAGAGTATTAAGAAATGAGAACTGTCCTAACTAGCTTTAATTGTCAACTTGACACAACCTAGAACCACCCGAAAAAAATCTCAGTTGAGTAATTGTCTTTATCAGTTTGGTCTGTGGACATGTCTGTGAGGCATTGTGTTGACTTTCATAATTGATGTAGGTGAGTCCAGTCCACTGTGGGTGACACCATTCCCTGGGCAGGTGGTTCTGGGATGTATAAGGAAGCTAGCTAAGCATGAGTGCAACTGAGCCAGACAGCACTCCAATAAACAGCATTCTTCCATGGTGCCTGTCTACAAGTCTCTGCCCTGACTTCCCTCAGTGATGGGTTATGACCTGGAAGAGTAAGCCGAAATAAATCTTGTCTTTTCCTAAGTTGCTTTTCGTCAGAGTGTTTTATTACAGTAATGGGAACTAGAACAGAAACTGATGAAGGCCTAGCTGGGATCTTTCCTAGCTTCGCAGGCTGCTTTTCTCGTATTTGACAAAGCCCGGGGAAAGCAGAACCATGCCAGTGTCAGTTAGTCTCCATGTTTTATGAAAGAGTCCCAGTTTTGTGCCTCTGTGATTTGTGCAACCTAATTGGCTGTTTTTCTTTTAATTGTGAATAAAAAGCCTTGCAAATGATTTTCCCTCTGGAGAAAGCTCCCTCATAAGGGAGAATTTAAAACATCCCTTGAGATATAAAACTGTTTTTTTTTTTTTTTTGGTTTGTTTTTAGACAAGAGCATTAGTTTTCCATTTTCTGTCGTAAAACCTTTTTGTATAAGCTCAACAGGACCACATATCTTGCTCAAGGATGTTTAAATGCTGTTTAATTAGATGAACTATTAAGCATATGTTTTATTGTTCCTCAGGTAACACATAGAGCCCCCCCCTCAACACACACACTGGTATCCAACGGTCAAGAGAAAATACAGAGTTAACCTCCCCATGAGTGCCCAGGAAGGTGTAATTTGAACAGGCTGTCTTCACTGTGCTAGAGCCTTGTGAGCTAAGATGCTCTTGGGTGTTCATCTTAGTACGGCTCTTGACTGTGCAGTGGGATGGTCCAGCTGGCCAATCCCCCAGTGCCTGGAGGCAGGGGAAGGGATATCTTTGGGTCACTGCTTTACCTCCTTTTGTTTGCTGTAGGATCCTGCCTTGCCATTTCTCACAATTCCTATGGTTTCTGAGCTTAAAGGGGGCTGCCCACCTATTGTTCCTTTCCACAACCTGAAAAAAGGTACCTACACACATGAATCTAAGACATTTTAAAGTACAGAGAAATAAACGAAAACGAGTCTGAAAAGAAGGGATTAAGAGAAGGAGGCTAGGCTCACATTAGAATGTTTTAAGAAAAGGTGATGTATTTATACAATGGGGGGTGTACGACCTTAAGAAAGATGAAAACTTTTGCAACAGCATGGATGATGGTGGGGGATATTACACAAAGAAAATTAAGCTATAAATAGAAAGACACACACACGCCACTTACACGAGGAGCCTAAGAGTCACAGTCGTAGGATTAGAAGGTAGGATGGTTTTGACAAAACTGTACCTATATTTGCTTCTATGTGGTGTTGGATAGTTACCAGACATTCTGTATAGAGGAGGAGGAGGAGCAGGAGGAAGATGAGGAGGAGGAGGAGGAGGAGGAGGAGGAGGAGGAGGAGGAGGAGGAGGAGATGGGAATTTACTAATCAGAAGATACAACACCAGTTCTATAAATGTAGTGATTTACTGTACAGCATTAGCCCCTAGTTAACAGCATCACATCGTATACTTACAGATTTACCAAGAAGGTGGCTCTTATAAGTGTTCTTACTATAAAAATAATGATGAGGAGATGATAAATAATAAATGTGCAGGACCTCTTTGAAGTGGTGGCATGCGTGTGGTCTCCACCTTGGTGTTTGTGTCACAAGATACTTAACTCCTTTGTGTATGGTAAGTATGGATAACTTTCTATATGTCAGTCATACCTCAAAAAGGTAGGCACAAACACAGAAGAATCTAGATGGTAAGTTCCTAGGAACCACACCCCAAAACCAGTACTGAGAGCTTTGTGAATCTTGGTGCAGTTCAAGGAGCTGGTTTGGCAGGGCCAGGGGTGAGAGACAGGCAGGAAGGGGATATCTCTTTGAAGCTGGAGTCACTGAGCTATGCCTAGGTACTCTTGCTGGTGTCCTCTCATGCCTGAAAGAGGGGTGTGCCACCCATGACCTATCCATCCTGGCCCAGAGAAGCCTGGGGTGAGGTGAAGTGTGAGATAAGAAGAATCCTTTGATTCACATAGAGCAGCATGCAGACTCTGAGGGCAGCTTCTCCCTGAAAGTGAACTCTTCCTGCCTCTGCCACTGGGAGTATGTCTGTGGAGCACTTCCTCCAATTTCTCCACCCTCTGGCCCCACCCAGCTTAACCCAGAAAAAGCCAAGTGGTGGGAATTGCTGCGGTGTCCCCCCTCAACCATGTCCCGTGGGATCCTATGGAGCACTGCAGCTCACGGTGTACTGGGTGTGGCACCTGTCTCTGGGCTACCTAGGGTCTTCCAGGGTCCTGTTTTGTTACTTGAAAGGTACAACGATGTGTGGAGAAGTTGATGTTCTTGGCAGTGCAAATGTGTTCTGACTGTGGAACCAGCTCAGTTAAGGTTTCCTTTCCATTGTGATACAGAGAGACTCTCAGAGATGCAGAATCCTCTCTTGCACATTTCTCTCTAAAGCTGAGCATGTTACTCTCACACTCACCGGTGATAGCAGCTGCAGAGTGAGATGAATCTCTTTTCTCTATCAACAGGAAGTGCACATGTAGATCTCACAGGCTGGAGGGGTTCCCTCTCCTCCTCTTCCATGCCCTGGAGGAGTGGCATCTTCAGCTTGGGATTCTCTCAGATGAATGACCCCTTGACATTGTTTAAAAAAAAAAAAAAAGAAAGAAAGAAAAAAAGAAGGTAACTGCTCATTAGGCAGCAGGGGCTGAAGCTTAGTGATTCCATTTTTTTTAACAAGTCTAGTTAATGGCAGACACTGGAGTAGAAACTAGTGGAAGGTGGGAGCATCTAGCTTCTAGTCAAGAGAAGCTTTCTTTAGAGCTATTGATTCTGTTTTGTTTCTTAGCTCTTCACTGTTTTCATTGTTAACTACTCTTGGCTTTCAGTAGGTATGTATTTTAGGTATGTATTTTCTTTCTTGGGCCATTTGAAGTCACTGTGACGCGTGTCAGGGGTGCCCCTCGGGATCTGGATTTGTGCTGTGATCTGCACGGCTTTAGCATTGACCTGACTGCAGCGAGGGGAATGAAGACATGTGTGCATAAAGGTTAGGATGGGGTGAGCAATGTCTCTAATGGAGAGGTACCAGCGGCCCAGAAACTCAACGAGTGTAGCTTATTATATACAGCTGAACAAGAGGCAGGTTAGCTAATCTCAGTAGGAGGTCTCTACCAGGCGGCAGCCTCTGCAGTCATTGGAGAAGAGGGAGCTGTGGTTGCTATATTTTGCACACACTGTCAATATCCACATTCTCACCAAGGGAAAGCCTTGCCATTATTTGGACCTGACCTGGGGAAGGGCTTGCTGTTCCTATGGATTTGAGGTATTGGCGTGCTTGACATGACCATGCTCATGCATATAGTACACATACACACTTAAGACTGTTCCCATACCTGCCTGCTGTTTACAGCTACAGAGGAGAGCTTTGGGCACAGGCTTCTGTGTACTCTGCCAGCCCAGTCTTCCAGTACCACTTACCCAGAAAAAGCAGTTTCACCTGTATCTACGCTCAGTCAAAATAAATAAACCTAAACAGACCAACAAACAAACCAAGTCCTTGGATCACTCAGCTGAATGCCCAGTGTGAATGTTAGTGCTAATAGTCAACTCCTTCAAACTTGTGCTGCCGTGACTTCTCCATCAGGGGCTAAATGGACCCTTTCTCCGTGAAGTTCCTTCTGTCAGAGTATTTTACTACAGTAACAGGAACAACTAAGACACTCGGTTTAACTGATTCAAAACAACAGCAGCAGAAACCTTCCCAAAATGAACTGCTATTCAAATCAAAACAACCCACATCCCTACACATGCATCTTGCTCCTGGAGACATGTCCAGACATCTCCCTCATGCCTGATCTTGGCTCTACTTCATTACCAGTATTTCTGTGTGTGATTAATTTATACATTGCTTTCCCCTGGCCCGGTGGTCTTAGCGTGCACAAACTACTGCCAGCTACTTTCTAGCTTCTTATCAGGAACTGCTGCATTGTGGGTACTGTGTATTGGACTTAAAAAATATGTACATTATTGTTTGCAGGCTTGGCTCTCCTAAGTACAGGAACTGTTGTTTGGAAGTGGAGGGTGGGTGTTGCTATGTGCCTGTGAGCTTTCCCATCCTGATCTTGTTCTCCCAAACACTTATGTTCTTGGTCAGATTGTCAGTTAGAGGGCTGCAGTGTGAGCTGACAGATGGACAGGCATCAGTCAGGGGCTGTTAAGAGTATTGGAAGAAGTGCTGATGGCTTAGTGCAGAGTAGGACTCATGTGATCCAGAGGTGGGAAGACTGGGGAGCTGTCAGAGGTACCTGGCTTGGATTTGGTGCTGTTTGATGTGGGGATTATACGAGTTGAAAAGGACACATTCAGAGCTGGAGCTTGGCTGGGGAGAGCTGGGCAGCAGGTGGAGGTACAGATTAGACAGGAGGCTTAACGGACCAGCAGGACCTGCAGGCTCAGTCAGAGGACACCATGATGCAGCAAGGCTTGTGTTTGGAGGTCTCCATTGCTTTTCTATTTTGGTCTTCCTGTTCCTCCCTCCCTCCCCTCCATTGCTTTTCTATTTTGGTCTTCCTGTTCCTCCCTCCCTTCCTTCCTTCCTTCCTTCCTTCCTTCCTTCCTTCCTTCCTTCCTTCCTTTCTTCCTTCCTTCCTTCCTTCCTTCCTTTTTCCCATAGCATGACTATTCCTAGGGAGATGTGAACAAATGTATTGACCCCAGATTAATCTCTGACTGACCAAAGACAGGATCCCACCAATTATACTTTGTGAATCAGTGCATTTATTGGGGTTACTTACATGGGTGCATATAAGCATGGGTGACTCATACAATTACATCACCAGACACCCCCACCCCCACTCATCTCCATGGGTGATGATTTACAAAAGCTGCATCCCTGGGACTCCCTGCTCAATTTGCAGGCATCTCCACTGAAAAGTCTCCTTTCTCCAGCAATTTTTTAATTGCCTTTATAACCTCCCAGAGGGGCTTGTGAGTCTTGTAATTTCTTGTGAGTTACATGAGTTCCCACCATGCTAGCTTTTCTCCAAGAGAGAATGTTTGCTTTGGGAGGAAACACCTACACATTTCTTGCTTGCATTTTTCTCCTACTTTATTAGAAGAGATGCTGAGATCGTTGGTTTGAGATTTGCTTCTGTTTCAATCTAACAACTCACTGTTAAAAATCTCCTTGTGAACATTGCCTTAGCTGCATTCTGTACATCGATATGTTGTGTTTTTGTTTTTATTTGATTAAAAATAGTTTGTGATTTCCCTTGTGATTTCCTCTTTGACCCATGGGTTGCTTAAAATGTGTTGTTTAATTTGGCATTTGGACATTTTTCAGATATATTTCTGTTACTGATTTCTACTTTAACTCTATTTGGGCCAGAGAATATACTGTGCATGGCTTTAATTTCTTTTATATGTGTAGACATTTGTTTTCGGGCTGAATGTGATCTGTATTCACGATTATTTAATCTTGAAAGAGTCTGTACTCTATTGCCTCCATGAGGAATGTCTTTTAAAGGCCAATAAGATCAAGTTGGTTGATGGTGTAGTTTAGAGAGTCTGTGACCTTGCTGATGTGGGGTTTGCTTGTGTTTTTGCTTGTTTGAGCCAAGGTATCATTTTGAGCTCAGGCTGCCCTGGAATATCTATGTAGTCCAGGCTGGCCTCAAAGTCCAGTTAGTCCTAATACCTTAGCTCTCCAAGCATTGGGACTACAGGTGTGAGATACTGTAGGTGACAACTCATGTCTCTAGTTACTCAGAGAGCTGCTGACATTACCAACGTGTTTGTTGGGAGTCTCAGCTCTGCCTTTCAGTCCTCTGCTTTGCTTTGAGTAGTTGAAGCTCTGCTGCCACATGTATGAACATTCGTGACTGCTGTCTTCTGGGTGAGACGGCCCTCTGTCCACACTGCATCCCTCTCCATCCTTGGTGGTGTTCTCTTTCCAAATTCTAGCTCTGTTCTCAATGTAGCCACTCAAGCTTCCTTCTCTGTATTGATGTTTTTCGCTTCTCGCAGACTTCGTGTGTTTTGGTCAGGCTTTTTATGCATTTTGATTGTCTTTTAATTGTTTTTAGACCATTTTATATGCTGAAGAGATGGTTCAATGGTTAAGAGCATGTATTGTTCTCACAGAGGACATGAATTCAGTTTCCAGCACCCGTGTTGGGTAGCTCACAAGTACCTGTAGCTCCAGCTCCAGGGCACACTTGCACTCACGTGCCCATGTCCCCACATAGACACGCACTCATACACGTAATTAAAAAATAATCCGTTAAAAAGACCATTTGCGTGTAATTAGTCATGACACAGAATTTCAAATACTCTCTTGCTGGTTGGTCGGATTGGTTGGGTTTAACTGCAGCACACTGTATCCTTGAAGACTCCTCCTCCATTTCGTCACAAACATTCCTTCTGTCTTCCCCCGAGTTTCTCAGCATATTCTAGACTGTGGGCTAGCCATACTCTGATGTCTACATGACTAACGTGTGTTGCCTTTGTGCTCCACTGGACTGCAAGTCCTCCAGCCTGGAAGCTCTGCTGTAGCGCCTTCAGGGTCACCAGGAGAAAGGAGATCTACAGAAGTTTCCTCCCGGATTCTTCACTCAGTGTAGATGTAGAAGGGTTCCTGGTGCTGCTACACTCTGATTGCACTAAGCCCCAAAGTGCCGGGATCAGTTTTCTCATTATGGAGACAAAATACCTTACAAAAGCAGACCCAGGTAGAGATGGCTTCTTTGACTACATCCTTGAAGTTTGAGAGAGCTGGCTATCAGCACAGGAAGGCATGGTGTGACAAGAATCTCTAGCTTTGGGGGGCGGGGGATGTGAGGTGGGTGATCCCATTACACCTGAAGTCAAGAAGCAGAGAGAGACAAATGCTGGTACTCAGGCAGTTTTCTGGCATGCCTAGTATTGTTCCAGGGTGGACCTGATGGGGGCAGCAAGAGAATAAAGAAAAGATGGACAGATGGACATACAGATTGGGTGGTCTGGGCTCTCAGATGGAGAAACTACAGCACTCTGGAAGCTCAGCATGTTTATTATATCAATTTGAACAGAGTGGTGGGGTTATTGCATGTGGCTGAATGAGACTCAGTTATCACGTACAGATAAATAAGCAGGCAGGGGTTTTAGTATGCAACTGGATCAAAGAGACAGGTTTGGCTAATCTTGGTAGGAAAAGTCTCTGTAGGTCAGTGGTTCTCAACCTTCTTAATGCTGCGACCCTTTCATATAGTTCCTCATGTTGTGGTGACCCCCCAACCATAAAATTATTATCATTGCTACTTTATAACTGCAATGTTGCTACTATTACTAATCATAATATAAATATCTGATATGCAGATGGTTTTAGGCAACCACTGCGAAAGGGTCATTCGATCCCCAAGTGAGTTGCGACCCACAGGTTGAGGATCGCTACAGTGTACAGGACTACTAGTCTTTAGGCTGTAAATATTCAGGGAGAGAAAGCTATGGCGAACGTTTTCTGCATACACAATCAATATCCACACTCTCACTCTTGAGGGAGACTGCTATTTCTCCATGAGTCTGAGACTCTGGGGCCCTTGGCAGAGCCATGCCTGTGTTAACAACATACATCCACTCAGGCCTTACTCTTCTCCCATTTAGTCCAGGACACAGCATATGGGCTGCTGCTGCCACATTTAGGATGGGTCTTCCCTCCTCAGTTGAACCTCTGTGGAAATGCCCTCACAGACAGAGGTATGTGCACTGGGAGACTCTAAATTCTATCCAGTTGATCACGAAAGTTAACTATCACTGTGCTTTACAGTATTCATGTGACGTGTCTGTGTACAGCCTACTTGGCCCTTCATGGATGTTGATGGTCTACAGACAGGCTGTTCCCCAGCTATGTCACTGCCCCTTCCCTAGTGACCTCAGTGAGGCACATCTGTACTAGCTGTAGCCCCAGCAAGTTCTAGACATGATCTTGATCTTCACGTATCTCACACAGACTTTCTTTTTGACTTCCTGTCTTGAGAAAAGACATCATCTTCTTGTGATACCCATCCTCAGCATCTTCAGAGCCTCACTGATACTTCTCTTTCTGACACTCAGTGCCGAGTTCTTGTTCTTCCATGTGATTTCTTTTCTTTTGTTGTCTTCTCTCCAACCCTTGACCTTACTTCTCGAAGATCAGAGCAGAGGCCCATGGCTGCTATTTATAACCAATGCTGCTCTTTTTCTCATCCATGCTGGTCTGCTCCCTCAGAATATTGCCCCCTCCAGTGGACTTGTAGCTTTCTTCTTGTCCTCGGTTTAACTCATTTTGGATGATGTGTTAATTTTCTGTTGCTATAATGAAATATCATGACCAGAAGCAACTTAAGGAAGAAAGTTCATTTTGGCTTTCATATAGATAGATGGATGGGTAGATAGATAGATAGATACATAGATAGATAGATAGATAGATGGAATCATGGTGGGGAGGCATGGCAGCTGGCACAGAATGCTGAGAGATCACCTCTTAACCACACAAGGGAGGCAGAAGCAGGAGGTAGGGTGAGGTTATAAGCCCTCAAAGTCCAGCCCCCAGTGATGTGGTTCTTCCACATCTACCCCTTGAAGGTTCCACAGCCTTCCCAAACAGTGCCACTAATGAAGCCCAAGCTTTCAAATACAAGGACAATAGAGAACATTCTTACAACAGATGAGAACCTGTCAGGTCATTCCCAATCCTGCTTTCTCTGTCTCTCCTGGCATTGGAGACCCTCATCTCAGCACTTACACATCAGCTCCTTGTTGCTCTGTGTCTTAGGACAGCAGCACTGTATAGAAAGTGTCCCCATCTCTTCATCTTGGTCACCCCAGTGCCTGGCATAAGTAGCTGCTCTGCATATGCTCATGTGAAATGCCTTCATTCTTGGCCTCCATAGCTAGTCTTTATTACGGGTGAAAGAAGGGCCAGTTTGCACTTCCATTTCTGCCCTGGCTACTGCCCATCCTTAAAACAACAGAGTGAAGTCCAAAGTAGGAATCAAGGCAACTCTTGAACCAAGACAATCTGCGGCTCCTCAGAGCCCCTTGGCAGACTTTCCCCGAGCAGACTTACTTGACTCCCAGCTTAGATGGATGAAATGATGAGAGCGGTCATCACAGGCCTCAGCAGGGCTACACCTCGCGGTGCTGATTCGAAGCTATTTCACTACAAACACGTTCTTCTCTCTGAAAATGTGTCTCTGCACCAACATGATTTGCTTTGCCTTGTTTACCCCCAATTTTCCAGTGCACTTCGTATGCTGGGGAGTCCTGACTCTTCTATGTGCCTGAAAGAAAATTGCGCTGTCATGTCACATTAGCAACAGTGGAGCATTCTGCCCGTGGGCTACTGAGCCCTGCTGCTGGGCTGACCCACGTGCAGGAAATCACCTCCCACTTCCCAAAGTGCTCTTGATTTCTTGATTTGGCCATGTGTCAGGTTTCTGTCATCTGCATCCCTGGGGGAACTGTCCCTGGGGACAAACAGAGCCTTGAAGGGAATAGACTGTTTATCCATCGCTGGGAAACATGACTAGCTCGTTGCAAAATGTGAGATTGGAATTGAAAATGCGTGAGATTGGAAATGAAAACTGCTCTTTTTGGATGAAGTCCTGCTTTTTGAGGCATTGGCTTCTGGGGTATAGTGGAGATGCCTGCTTACTGGGAAAGTGCTTTGAGATGAAGCCCATCCTGGGTCTCATTACTGAGACTGACTGTGGGCACAAAAACTTTGGCCTGTTTGAATATTTAGATTCACATGTCTATTAAAAATATTAATAATACAATAATAGTTGTAAAGTGGCTAAATGCTTTTAAGTGAAAAAAATGTAGCAACAGAACCACTGCATTGGGTTCTGCAGTGGGTGATAGACACAGCTCCTGGAGGGAATGCGTGGTTATTCTTACAGGGAGAGGCCTACGAGCAGGTAATGTGTTTATTGACACCTTTCCTAGGTTTGAATGTTTTTTTGTGTGTGGGTGTGTATATGCAAATGTGTATACAAGTGTGGCCCCCGGGGGGGTTCCTTAAACCTGGAGCCTAAGACTGATGGTCTGAAGTTTGGTCTTCTCTGGATACCCAGAGAGTCTCAGGGTTGTCAAACTGTCTTCACTGGCCCTCCAGATCTGGTATGAGTTTGCCTCTGTGCCAGGGACTTCCTGTTTTGATTGGTGCTGCCCACAGGAAGTTCTGGTTTTAAAAGAGGAGGAAGAACGTGCTTTGGCAGTCTCACAGGTGGCGTCTCATTTGGCGATGCATCGCAGTCTGTGAAATACCAAAGTTCTGGAAATGTGGGCTGGCATTTCTCTTGGAAGCAGGAATAGTCAGAATTCACAGAGACGCAGGGGTGCTGGCTGAGAGGCCTGATGCCTCTCACAGCATCTCTGGGAGGTGAGGACCCTAGCCAGCTTTTCCCATGCTGCTGGAACCAGTGAAGCGGCCTCCCAGCTCCCCACCTCTTATAGAACTGAGGACAAACGGCAGCTGAGTGACTGCTGTGAAGAGCTGGTTCTCTTGGGTGGGGCACTGAGGCCCCTCCAGCTGTTTCCAAGCATGAAGCAGCCTCCCCAAGGAGACAGCGACCTAAATGAGAAGAATTAGGCTGCATTAAATGTCTCCTTCATAAAAGCAGAAGTGTGCGTGGGGCTGAGGAGCCAAGTGGGGAAACAGCTTGGGAGGTGTTGGAGAAACAGAGCCCGAAGGCATCCTTTTCTGTCAGGCTTCTGTCTCTCTGGAATACTAGCCTGGATAAGCCTGCTGCCCAGCCAGGGAAGGTGTGTGCCTTGGTATGTGTTTACTGAATGGGCTTAAATGAGTGAGGTCATGGGCACCAGGTGACAGGTGAATGACCTGAATGCTTACCCCAGCCTGCAGCCTGTGAGACAACTTGCATCCATCCAACAAGTCCCCTCCCACAAGATGTCACCTTTTTATTTTCTTCATACTGTCGGGGTGCAAAGAGTCTTGGTCATAGGTGGCAGCTCCTGCCATGCAAAATAAGGGACCTATGGTATGCAAAATTTGGGAAAACCCAGATGAGCTGGAGCCCTTCAAAGGACAGGTCTGTTTTAGTGTCGTGTTGGAATAGCATCTGAGGCCTGATTATTCAGTCCCCTGCCTACACACGTCCTGCCTAAGTTTCTGGCTTCTAAATGATAGTTGCAGCTAGGCTCACTGAAGACACCTGACTTCATTTCCAGTATTTCAGCAGGGAAAGATCAAGGCAGTTTGGGATGGAGTCTGATTGCTAGAAAGACAGTTCTTTCTTGAATGGCAGGCACAGAAGGGTCAGAGAAAAGAGCCAGCCAGTAGGGTGTTGCTGACTGCAATGTCAAAATGGTGTTTACAGTATACAGAAGTCAGCTGAGTCTGCAAAGTGTCCTGAGCTCAGCATGACCTTTGAAAGACAAATGTTAACAAAGAGTGTATGCAAAAGCAGCGGACAGGGTGATTAATAGGGTACTTTCGTTTTGAAGGTTGTGTGGTTAGGAGCATGTCCAGGTTCTTCAGACAATTTTTTTTCCTGTCTCTGAAGTGTGCAGCTGTACTTGTTTGTGTACACGCAGGAGGGGAGGCCTTTAGGAAAGGGAGAGGGTCCATAGGCTTGGACAAAGTGGGGCACGTTTGCACCAGGATGAGGCTTCATGTCATCGAGAGGGAACAGAAGTAAGTGATGTGCTCAGGAATTCCTAGAAAGAAGCTGCATTTGCAGAGGCCGACTGGCTGACGAAAGCTTAGATGACTTTGGAGAGATGGACTATTGCCGGTCCAGAGCCTAAATACAATCATCTTGGGTTACCTTTAGCCCTCTAAATAGCCATTTCTTGTTTTGTTTTGTGTCAGACCTAACACTCAGGTTAGAACAACAGAACAACAGCAGATAAATAGAACCTATAGCAGGCAACAGGTACATGGAACACGCCTTTATCTCTTTGCCTACCTAATAAGCCAAGTGTCCCTGGGAGCTTTTGTCTCTGTGAGTGAGACCACCACCTGACTGGGTACTAGACTTCTTGAACAGCCAACCAATACTTAGGGCAGAAGGGATGACATACATGCAGGTGAGTCTCAGTGCCACCTCTGGTTCCAGAACCAGGTTGCTGAAGACAGAGTCAGGGCCTTGGGTACTTGCATGGGTGGAAAGGGGCCAAGACTAGGGGCCTGTGCTGCACAGGATGGTTCTGACCTGTTGAGAAGAGACGTCTTTTAGGCAAGCCAGGCTACCTAGAGAGTGAAACAGCTTGTAAGTAACTGTGCAGATCAGAGAAAGAAGGACAGTCTAACCCCTAAGGAGAAATCCTGGTTCTAGCACAAGACCTGGAGCACCAGGGCTGGTGTTCTCTTTACGGAAGAGATACCTTCTCCAGTTACGGTTAACTGGTTACTCTGTTCTCAAATACTCCATCTCAGAAGACCTACAGACCCCTCAGAAGACTCCTCTGCAGGGGATCTTTTCCCCGGGTAGAGGAAGAAGCTCAGATCAACTGGGCCTCAGATAGCCTCAGTGCTGGAAGGATCTGGATTGTACCCAAATCTGTAATTGCAAACACATTATTTTCTCATGCTTCTGGGTGGAATCTTTATATATTTGTTGTACAGCATGCTGGGAATAATACCTTGATTATTTGGGGGCTATTTAATATGTATTGGTATTTTTCAGGCTCAAATGCAATTTCTTGTGAAATGATCCAGCGGCCCCATGCAGTTGAGGCTTGCCTGGCCCTTCTCTCCTCAATTATGGAGGCTGCACAGCTACTTTAAAGCATACTGGCACTTGGCACCAGTAAACGCGTCGTTCAAATTCATTATATCCCAATCACTGCCTCCGGACCTGCCTGACTCATAAATTACTGATTTTTGGATTCCGAAATAAACATAGACTAATTATCATGCAATATTAAAATACGCAGTTAGCAGGGAAACGGTCATTATTTCTCTGTCATTATTGTTCTAGCCATTTGTTCCTTCATAGTTTAGGAAAATATGATTGAGCCTTGGTTCTGTGAGGGGAAAGGGATGACTGCTCACCTCAGCTTCATTACAGCCATGCATTTGAAATTCCTTCATCCAGTTTTCCTGGAAGCCATGGCCGATCTGCTTGGTCAGTATTGAATGCTGTTCCGTACTCCTCCCTCCAGTTCTTTCGCTCTGTCCCTGCTAACAAGCAGTGTGATGAACAAGGAAGGGAAGGGAAGAATTGTGGAGCCGCAGAATACAGATTTTAAGTGTCCCACCTGAAGGCTGGTTCTTGTTAGCGGGGCTCAACCTCAGCCCTCTGTTATGGACAGGGACTCCATGCAAGGCCCCACAGCCTCTCAGAAGGCTGTCTGTCTCTCTTCAGGCTTCTCTCACCCACTGGGCAGAAATGCTTCTAAGCTCTTAAGAATTAGCTTCTATAAAGCACACCTCCTCTCCCCCGTCAGTCCCCAGTGCACCAGCCTCTGTGTCTTCTGCACCCAGAGGCTTGGTCCCTGAAATGCCCCTGCTGAAGGATCAACCGCAGCTTCTCTTTTCTTCTTTTCTCATATGCAAAAGAATACACAGAGCCTTGGCAGGGAGCTGTCTCCTTTGGTTTGATTAGAAACTCCTGTGGTGAGGTTAATGTTGGAGGCACCCATTGCCAGATTTGTTTTGGCTCTAGCACCTTTTGGAGTTCATTCATAAAGGAAATCTCAGTGTCAAGTTCAGCTGGAACTTGGTCCCTCTGTCTTTTGCAGTGGAGCATCCAATTTACTCAGTGGGGATGTGTTCTCCAGCTAGTATCCTTGCTATGGATTCCATAGAGATAGTAGATAGTGGGTTTTAAAGAATTATTTTTGTAATAACCGAGGGGTTTCCAGAGTTTCAGAAATCTACCCACACTTTCACAAACACTTTCATTAGCTTATTTTCTGTAGTGTGCTTCCATAGAGGGAGACTCATCGAGTCATGTACTGTCAAAAGTGGGGAACATGTAGAATGCAAAATTGGCAGTTGATATCCCACGGGGACCTGGAAGTCCCCACCCAGGTCCAGTTTCTGCCTATAGCTACTGTTCTGAGATGACATGTAGATAAGTGTCCTGGCCCTGGACCAAGGGAGGGAGTGCCACTGGTCAGCTCTGAGGGACCAGCGTGCTAGACTATTATAGCTCTCTTTGGCTGGCTTGCAGCTGGCTATGCTGGCTTTGTGCTGGATTAGCCTTGGGGTTCTGAGTCTTGAAGGGAGCCAGGAATTGATTGGGAATAATATAATCAAACTCTAAGCCAGTGGTTCTCAACCTTCCTGATGCTGCAACCCTTTAACACAATTCCTGCTGTTGTGGTGACCCCCAACCATAAAATTATTTTTGTTACTATATCATAACTGTAATTTTGCTACTGTTATGAATTGTAATGTAAACATCTGGTATGCAGATGGTCTTAGGAGACCTCTGTGCAAGAGTCATTTGACCCCCAAAGGGATTGCAACCCATGGGTTGAAACAGCTGCTCTAAGTAAAGGTATACCCATGTTTGATGACCACTGACCAGCAAACAAGAATCAAACATGGTGGTCATCAGTAAGTCTTCCTTCCTGCCATCATGTCCCCAGCCAGTACCAGTGACTCTAACTTCTGTCTTGCTGTCACTGCCTGAATTCTCCTGAGTCTTTCTGTGTCTTCTTGTTCCTTCTAGTTTATCTGGCCTTGGTCTGTCCCTAAAGTGCCAGGTCCTTTGCCTCAGTTCCTTTAGCTGATATAATGAAGCACCAGCTCAGGCAGCTTCTAAGTGCCAGGATTTATTTCTTAGTTCTAGAGGCTGGAAATCTGAGGTTAGGGTATTGCCTGTGTGGTGCTGGTATGACCCTTTCCCAGGTGCACACAGCTGCCTTCCCACCCCCAAGTTGCCTTGTGAGGAAAAGCATACAGGAGCTCTCTGGAGTTTCTTTAGTCAGGGCACTGATCCCATTTGTGAGGACTTAGCTCCCCAAGGACTCTTCCTGATAGTGTCACCTTGGGTCTGAAGGACCCAGCATGAGAGTTTCAGGTCACAAATGTGTAGTCTACAGTGTCTTTTTCTGCAGTGCTCCCTGTGGCTCTGTGACCCCATCCCACTTTCTCAAAGGCAGAAACAAAGTGGTACTGGCTGCTCAGAGGAGGCCCTCAGTCCCCAGGAGTGATCAGTGTCTCTTCTGAGGGTGGAATGAGGGCCCATTAGTTCTGGGAGAGAAAGGTTCTTCTTTGGAGCAGCAGACTTTGGAAGGCTGACTTTGCAAAGAAGGCAGAGCAATCCTTTCTTCTTGAAGGTGCTGTCTGCACAGAGCACCCTCAGAGACTTGTGCTTTAGTGCCACCAGGCAGGGCTTCCCTTGAACCTTGATCCAAGACCAAGATTTTAGAATACAAGCACCACTGGATTGCTTACTTGCTTAGAGTCAGGCCCACAGTAGAGATAGGGATCTCAAGGGACAAGGAAGCTGAGAGAATCTGCAGGTACTCAGGTGTGAGCTTTCTTCTCCTTTCCCCACCACACAAAAGGGTCTCAGGAACTCACTTCCTCCTGCAAAACAAATGCAGCTAGAGGTGGGATGTTCCCTTATTTTAGAAAGAGTCTCACTGTATAGCCCAGTCTAGCCTGGACCTCATGTAGCTCAGACTAGCCTCTAACTAGGAGCAATTCTGCCTTAGTTTTGCAAGTTGCTGGGATTACAAACGTGAGCTACTACACTGGGTTCATGCTGAGGTTTTTACTGGGGCTAGTCCCATAGGTCCCTCTGCCTGCTACATGCCCGAGTGTGACAAGCTGGCGATGCTGAATAGTAAATGGAACATCATGGAGTCCCAGTGTCAGAGGAACAGATCCTGAGGTTTGATCCAAGCACGCTGCTGAAACCTATATGTCACCCAAAGCTAAGCATAATCCCTAAATCCGTTAATCAGCAGCAGTGATGATCTGCTCTGTGTTGGCAGAGGTGCAGGTACTGAGCCATATCTGCACATGGGCATGCCTGTCAACCTGCTGGACCCTTCCTTCTTTCATGCATAAAAGTGGCCACTGTGAGCATGCTTAATCGAGAGAAAAATAATAAACGTGAGTGACACAATTGATTCGGTACAGTTGAGATTGTTAGAATATTTGGAGTTAGTGGGCTGGTTGAATATTTTAAGGAAAATCACAAATTTAAAATGCATATTTATTTTCTTCATTATGGCCCCTGCCGAAGTCCCATTATCCTCCTGTGGAGAACCTGTCAATCACTGTTCACCATCTCCCATATCAATGATGACAACTGTAGTCCTTAGGCACAGCGGGGCAGGTACAGTGCGTGTGTCCCTGGAGAGCAAAGTGGTAGTTTAGGGCAGTATGGTGTTGAACGTGAGATCCTGTTTGGAATCAGCTTCAGAGACTCGGCCATTCCCGGTAGATAGTTTAGAAAGAAACTTGCGTGCTCCGTGGAGAACTGGCTGAGCTAACTGAGGCAAGGCCAAAAGGGGAGATGCAGCCTTCATATGGGGGGTACCAGGGCTTTGTTCAACAAAATCGTAGGGAATGCAATCCCATTATGCACCTGTCTAACCACGGGCGGGGGACTTCTTTGAGCACCCGAATATTGACGGTGGGTGACGTGTAGCGGTAACCTCAGTTCAGAGGCTATCTCATATAGTGACTTAGGGTTTTCCCTTGAACCCAGTCTCATCTAACGTTGGTAGGCTCTGGGAGTTTTTAATGTAAGAGTGATTGCACAGTCCTCTGGTGGCAGAGAAACCTGTGAAAGAGAGGGACAGCACCTCCATGGGCCACACGTTCCACCTCAAAGTGCCGATGCCATTAGATAGCTGTCGAGTACTCATCCCGTGATGGGGCAGAATGCGTGGGAGGCTGGGAAAGAAGTCACCATCTGGTGGCTCAGTATACGCCTGAGTATCTGGAAAGATTTTCCAGGTGGTAGATATCCTCTCGTCACCTGGGCGGGGGGGGGGGGGGGGGGGTGTTGTTGGAGCTGTTATGCCTCCATGGCTCTAAAATGCAAGGCCCTCATGCTCACTTCAGCAGCACATGTAATAAAATTGGAATGATACAAAGGTTAGCATGGTCCCTGAGCAGGGATGATATGCAAACTCCTGAAGCATTCCGTATTTTTTGATGTGGGTAGGGGGTCTGTGCCTGGTTTGGTTCTGTCTTGTTGTGCCCTGTTCAACTGGTAAACCCAGGAGGCCTGTTCTTTTCTGAGAAGAGGAGGTGGGTGGGTATGGAGGGGAGGGGATGTGGGTGGAGCTGGGAGGAGTCCCTACTCCTCCCAGAGAAGGGAGGCTGTGGTCAGGATGTATTGTATGAGAGAAAAAAAGTTATAATAAAAAATACAAGGCCCTCTTGGTACCATCTAGGTATTCTCAATGTCAATTTTAGTACAACCAGCATTTAACTGTCAGCTGCTGGAGGATAATTGTGGGCTAAACTCTATCAGTGAATCCATTAAGAACTTAAAAGATTAATTTTCATTATGATGGCTAGTTAGTAAACATTATCTTTATATCAGCCTGGAAAAATAATTTGAGTGATGGGAACTATCTAATTTATTTGTGGTTAATTTTAAAGCTTTAATTATGGCAATTCTTTGCATTTTTAAATAGTCTTTTAAGAGGATTGAAGCAAGTTATTTCTTGTGTCTGATTTGCAGAGAGAGTTCTAACTGGGTTCCTGGGAGTCAAGTACTATTAGATCCTGGCAGCTTCTGGATGTGGGCGAAAGAAGGCAGTGGGAGAGGAACTGGGCTGATTGGGAATTCTAACTCATCTGGTTTAGGCAAAATCTGTGATAAAATGATGCCATGTGTGCATGCATTCATTCATTCCTGGATAGATGCCAATTGAGGCTGAGTTTAAATAGAACTTTGGACAGCTGAGTCTCCTGTAATCATTGGCTGGCAGTTTTATCTACTGCTCACCATCATGCCTCCCCTGAGTTTTGTCCCAGGAATGACCATCAGACTAAGTCAATGTAGGTTTAGGTTGATGGGACATAAAACCAGTTTGACCTTGTGGTGACCTGGACCTCAATTCTGATTCTGGAGCTTCCAAGCTGAATGACCACAAGCAAGTCATGCCCGGAAGGTCACCTGAGGTCTAGATCCCAATTTCACACATGTATTGACTGTGTGACACCTGGGAGAGTATATCTATACTCATAGAAAATCAGTGAGATGTGAGGGAACCCTTGCTTTCTCCCTTGATCTTGTAGAAACTCAGGTAAATGTGTTAGGAAACCAGGTGGGTGAAGAGGAACTCATTGTTCGCTGTCATACACAGTCAGGATGTGGTATGTGCATGCTCTCCTGGCTTCCACTCAGACAATCCACCCCACAGAGCAGGCAAGAGCTGTGATGGACAGCTCCAAGAGGGTTGAGGAGTGGTGCTTTGGTTGAGGACCCTCCACCGAGACTAACCACCTGAATCCTCTGATGAGCTGCTTCTTACACAGGAAACTCCATGAGGTTCTATGACTTGCTTCCTGGAGGGCCAGGGGTGGGTGGGGACCATCCACAGACTGTAGGCTGCCAGTGCCAGGCTGGCAGCCAAGACCTCCCCTATTCCACCTTCTTGTGGAACTGTTGTTGTTGATCTTGCAGTTCTGCCAGATGTTTCTGCTTTTAGGCTCAGTTTTTCTCCCCTGGTGGGTTTGTTGGAGCTCCTGTGAGTAGGAGAAGCACTGCAGCAAACATATCAGGACCTCATGGCTTCCCTGAGGTGCTGAGTCAGCTAGTGGTCCTGCCCTTAGGGTTACCAGTGTTGGCACAGTTGGAGAACCCAGTCAATTGGCAAGAGCGGGAGTGCTTTGAAAAGACTCACAGTGTCTCAGGGGAGGTGAATGCTGCTTTCTGTTGGCTGCCAGGCATGGGGCCAAATATCTGCAGGGCCCTTGCCTGTTAGAAGCTATTGTCCTTGGTTAGGTTGCTTGTATCTTACACAGGCTTGTCTCTGCCTACACAGAAATCACTGATGTTGGCTGGAGGTAGCTATACTGAGAAGCCATGAACCGGAGACTGAGCTCTGAGTGGAGGTGCAGTCTGTGTGGGGACACAGGCAGTGTCCACTGTCTAGGCAGGATCAATTGTACATGTCACTCTGCATTATTCTGACTTAGTGTCTGATTTGTTTTGGATTTTGTTTTTATTTTGAAACAAGGAGTTATGAATTCCAGAATAGTCTTGAACTTGCTATGTAGTCAAAGGAGGCCTTGAACTTCTGATCCTCCTGCCTCTACCTCCCAAGTGCTGGTATTAAAAGTATGTACCATCAGGCCTGGTTCACATAGTGCTGGGGATTGGATGCAGTGCTTTGTTCGTGAGAGGCAAGCATGCTGCCAGCTGAGCTACATGACAGTGGGAATGTGTGGTTTGAGCCGGTCATAGTGATGTCTTCATTCATGGAGGGGATGCAATGCTGAATTACAGTGCGTGAGCCACACAGTCAGGTGTCAGACATCACAGTCTCAGGGAAAGCGTGCAGGAGGGCTAGCTCTCAGGTAGAAACCAAATAGAGGTAGTTCATGAAAGGGAGGGTGAACTCACAAAGTTCTAGGACACAGAACCCTGTTGGGGGAAGGACTAATGTTGCTTCAGAGGCAAACCTCAGCAGACAGACTTACAGCCTCTTTCTGAAGCTCACTGTCCACAGGACCCAGCCATGGTTTTATCTCACTTGCCTCTGTCTCCCTGCACACATTAGGAACTTCTTGCTTCCCAGATCCAGACTCCAGGAGCATGTGTTCCTGGCCAAGCTTGAGTCAGAAACACTCAGATCCAATGTCCTGTGTCCTGTGTCCGCTTGACACAGAGCATGGGGTATGGCAAACATATGACCATTTACTAACCATCACAAGCTAATAAATACAAAATAAAAGTGCATTTTAAGAACAGAAGTTTGTCATTTCACTCCACACCTTGAAGTTCACAGCAAACTCAAGTCTGTGACTGAGTATTTGCTTCTAAGCTTCAGGAGGCTGCTACTATGGGGCATGTGGTGTCTGTGACACAGTTCAGCATGCAGCTGGTGCAGGTGCTGTCTGAATGGATGAAAGGTGACTGGGGACTTTGGGTCATTTTGAAGAGGTTATGAGTATTGAGGAGCCAGGATGGAAAGGGAGGTATAAAGAGCTTGAGGCCATGGGATCTGGAGATTGTCTCAGAGGCAGAGACAGCTGTGTCCTAAAACTCTGAGGTGGGGTCTAGGCAACAAGGCCTAAGCTCGCTTGTGCTGGCTTTTACTTCCTTTGATGTGGTAAGGCTTTATTTTATCATTAGTCAAGAACCATAGGTGATGTGCTTTGTCAGTCAATCCATTGGTTCATAACGCACCCATGGGTAACTCTGGAGCACTGCTGGGCAAGGCGGCTGAGGCAGCTATAGAGGAGGTGGCTCTGTGGGCAGCCAGACACCAAGCCCTAAGTTCCCTGACTCTGGCAGTTTCTCTTGTGGTCTGATTACTCCTAACCCCAGGCCAGGACATACCTTCTCAAGAGCTCAGGCCATGCAAGAAGCAGCTGATGGAATGTAAAACTTGACAGTAGTTGTTTCTGTCCTAAACCTGAAAGCCTTCAGGAAGTGCATTCATCTTTCTGAGAAACATCCAACTGAGTTGTATGTGATAGATTCTGTGACTCTACACATGGAAATTTCCCAACACAGCATCTGCATAGTTCCATCCCTTTCCTATGCAGGCAAGAAGACCTGAATATCTGGGAGACTTGCTTTCGGCAAACGATACATGTGACACAGAGAAAGGAAACAGCAATGGTACCTCTCACTCCATTTGGGATGTGAATATCATGATGATGCTCTGATCGACTGAAGCAACGGGGTGATAGGTTGCTTGGGTGTGTAGAGGAACACTTTGGAAAAAAATTTTGTTATTTCGGTTTCTTTAAAAACATGACGTTTGGGTTAGGTTTGTGTTCCTACCCCAGCTGTGGTATAGTTGTTTAAGAGATGGATTTGGGATTCTTGATGCAGGTGGCTATAATTTGGTTAGGTGCAGTCATTCTGGCACATGTTGGGGTTTGTGGGAACTTTTGGCTTAGGGCATAAAAAGTCTGAAACCCTGAGAGTTGGGGCATTGGTTGGTGGTTTGTTGGTTGGGTTGCTGTCGTTAGTGTGATAATTCCTAAAAGAGACAAAGGTTGGAGAGATTGAGTTTACCAACCATGAGCTGAGATGCTAGTCTGACTCACTGTCAGCTAGTCCTCTTCAAGCTTAGGACAGCCTAAAAGAGGCTGTGAAGATTTCTACCTTTCTCTCATCCTTTATCAAGGCCTCTGGCAAAAGCGGTGAAGATTTCTTTCTAGTCTTCCTTTCTCTGTCCCTAAATTGAGGGTAAAAGCTTGTAGCATAATGCTACAGGGGTGGAGTGATCTTGTGTAGGTGATGAGTTTGGGGTACAGGCTTCCTCAGAGGTTGGGTGTGTCATTTCTGTACCTGTTGGTGTGATAGTTCTGCAGGTGACTACACAGCCCATGCCTCATACCCCTTCTGCTCCTTCTTCTTTGTGTCCAAGACTCTGGATGCTCTTTCCCTATGATGCCAAGTGGATGCATGGGTTTTGGGACAGAAGACAACCATAGCAGCAGCACACAAATCTTAGGACAGACACACAGAAACTTCTAGCATAACACACTTTGCCTAATGACTTCCAAGTGCTTCAGAGCCAGAAAGCTTAGCAGCCCAGTGAGCTGAGCCTTAATGATGGGCTCCTGATGGTGGAGTAATGGGCTGGAAAGGCAGGGCTATTTGGACAGCTGCTATAGACCCTGCAAGGAAACCCATACTCTTAGCACATATTTGATTTTCTTTGGCATCATTGCGCAGCACAGAGGAGATCCTTTTCATTCAGCTTTATTTCAGCCTACTTACCCATGTTAAAGAAAGGCCACTAAATAGGCTCTTCAGTAGGAAGTTTGTTCAAAGGGAGTGAGACATAGTCCCCTAGTTAGTTAGGGGCCAGGCATGGGTGGGTGTAGTGGTATAGACATAGGTACTATGAACTCTTCAATATGGAAATCAGATAGGCTATTGGAGAGAAAGCCAGGTGTGGTGGTTTGAATGAGAATGTTTCTCAGCTTCATGTATTTGAACACTTGGTCCTCAGTGTGGAACCTTTAGGAGGTAGAGACTTGCTAAAGGAAGTATGCTGTTTGAAAGGGAATGGGCTTTGGAGGTTCATAGCCTGGCCCCACTTCCTGTTCTCTGTCTCTGTGTCTGTCTCTGTTTCTCTCTCCTTCCTGTGTGTGGATGAAACTTGATGGTCTACGTCTTGATGGCTAGGTCAGGCACATTCTCCTGCTGCCATGCTTTCCCCGTGTCCATGATGGACTCCATCCCTCTGGAAATGTAAGCCAAAACAAACCTCTTCTTTTTTAACTTGCTCTTTGTCAGGGCATTTTATCATAGCAACAGAAAGGAAGCCAGAGCATCAAGTATATGCCATGTGCTAAGATGAATTTCTAAGAATCTAGAATCTTCTTTATTGAGTCAAGGAGCAGATTTGAAAAACTAGGGCCATGTCCTCCAGCATACATCTTCCAGCAGGAAACGGGAAGGTCTAGGGAGCAAGATATGTGTGTGTGTGTGTGTGTGTG
Organism: Cricetomys ansorgei; assembly: GCA_026225945.1. Lineage (NCBI taxonomy): Eukaryota > Metazoa > Chordata > Mammalia > Rodentia > Nesomyidae > Cricetomys > Cricetomys ansorgei. Next base: position 29,738,026 of record JAMJFZ010000597.1, read on the forward strand.
TGTGTGTGTGTGTGTGTGTAGGGTTGAGAGACTGGGGCCTTTGGGGCCTAGAGATTATGGGAATAGCCATCTCATCCATTCCAGCCAAGGAAGGTCAGAGCTTATTGGAAGTCTGTAGTAGCATGCTGCTTCGGGGGGGCTCAGCAAGGAGACAGGGAGGTATTTTCATAGGTATAAACCCTGCCAGACCTCAGCAGAGGGAACCACCGTCATGGCCAGTGCCATCCCATCAGTGGAAGTCTGAGCTCAGGTGTTTTTATGGACACCAAACTCATCAGGTGCAGATCATAAGCAATCAAACATTTCCCCCACCCCCACAGAAAGCCAACAGCTGCAGACAATATAAAACACCAAGGCCAATGCATCCCTTTTCCCAACAGTGCACGAAAACAATTATTTTAAACACAACTAAAAATAAACTTCCATAACAGATGTCTCCTATCCCCGAGTGCTCTTGGAACCCGGTGTTTACAAATACCTTGAGGCTACGTGGCCCACAGGCTCGTGCCCACCCATTGGCAGGGAGGTCTCACTGAAGAGGCTGAGTTGAGGGTGAGAAGCAGCTTGTTCCCTTTCCTTCCTGTTTGAGGAGAGCTGTCATGCTGGTGTACGGGAGAAGAGTGAATGAGAATAGATGTTCCTTTTCTAGGGCAGCGTGGTACTCTGAGCTTGAGTGCTATACTGGCAGCCCCACTGAAGATTCTTAGTTTCAGATTCTGGCACTGTGGAGCCTCTCTTAGCTCTAAGTCAGTCGAAAGTTATATTGTGAGCTAGTGCTTTGGTAGTCTGGTCTAGACAATGAGGTCTTTTCCTCAGGATGCCACTATACATTGACCTGGTCCCCATCTTACCAGATCAGGGTGCATTTTGGGGGGAAAGGTGGACTGTGCAATTATGCTGGCTATGCTGAGATGGGTTAGGCCTGGCCCATGTTTCCTGCTCACTACACCGTGGCAAAGCGCTGTGCTTTCTTTTTGTTCCTTCTGGGCCATCGTCACAGAGAAGGAAAGGCCCTTCATGCTGTCAGAACCCTTTTCTTCCCTGTTTGAGAATTTCCTCCATTTTTAAGAATCTCAATCCTTATCAAGCATCTGTAATACTGAATTTCTGTTTTGAATTTTATCAAAAATAATTTTGCTAGGATTGTCATAGTTGTAATGATGGAGGACAGAGTTTCCATAATGTCACTGCCTACCTTTGGGTCTATCTATCATCTATTTGTCATCTGTGTATCTACCTATGATGCCTCTGTTCTCATGAAGCTCACAGAAGAGTGAAGGCTGTGGGGAACTGGCCCCCAGCTAGTTACTACTCGACATGTTTGTGCATTGATGGCATCATGTGGTCGCATGCGCTCTGTCTGAGGGTGGAGGAGGAGGAGGACTGACAGTAGAAGGAATGGAGCTTGAGAGAACTCAGAAAAATGGGAAAGGGCTTAATGGAGAATTGGAGCCACTCTGGGAAATTTGTATGATGGGTTGAGACTTTATAGATTTGGTTCAGTGGAAAAGATTTACTTTTTAGACTTCTCTGTTTTGTGAATAATGTATGTACTCACCGAAACATCCAATAATAAAGATATCTATACGAATGTACACTAACTACTTTGCTTGTTTCTACAGTGAACACTCCATGCAAGTAACTTTTCAGGACGGAAAGATTTATTTTGACTCATGGTTTCAGGGGGGTCACAATCCATCATGGAAGAGAGGGGCAAAGCAGAGCTGTTTAATCCATCACAGAAAGATATGCAACAGAGGCTTGTTCATGGGCATAGAGCAGGGGACAGTGAGAGACAGAAAGAAATGGAACTGGGCTATACTTCAAAGGCCCACACTTGTGATCTACTTCCACCAGCCAGACCTCACTTCCTAAAGGCCCCACAGCCCTCAAAACAGTGCTGTGAGCTTGAGACTGAGGCCTCAAGAACATGAACCTGTGGAGAATATTTCAGATCAAACCTTAAACATGTCGTGGCTGGCAAGGTACCTGGGGGTACTTGGTTGAGGTTTGGTAAACCCTCTCCAAAGCCTCTCTTTATTCTGCATATGTCACAAGGGTGGTTGGCAGTCTGTCTGCTGGCTCAGGTGCTCACCACAATGATGAAAGCGGGTTATGTGATGTGTGCTATGCTGTAAAACTTGATTCAATTTAATTTTACATGAAGACAACAAAAGCAATACAAGCAAAGCTTGAAGGGCTTCTGAACTTCAGATTAATGGCTCCAATTAAAAGAGATCTTAGCCACATAATGGTGGCTTGGGGGCTCTGACAGATAATTGTGAGAAATGGTGAGGTCAAATTAAGTTGACTTGCATGATGTGTTTCTACTTTTCCTCATCTGACAGATCCTCGCCCAGAGAAGACAAAAGCAAGAGTCCTGCAGAGTTTCTTTCAATTCTTTCCCATCCTTCAACATTCATCAATGACCATGGCTTTTCACATTTGCTTTGCAATTCGAATTTCTATATGTTTCTCTTCCATCCTTGTGTATGGACATTCCCCTCACCGTAGCTCCATTCTTTGGTTATTTCATTTCCTAGTCTCTGTCTTTATTGTCTCTCCCTTAACTCCTGGGAGAACTCAATTATCTTGTTCCTAAGTTCTCAGGAGGTGAGAACACATACCTGCCTGTAGGATGGACTATCACTTCTCCCCTAGTGCCCTGTGGAGTTTCTTCACTGGCTACTCTTGGACATTGCCCTCGTTAGCTTTAATTGTCAACTTGACACAGTCTTGAATCATATGAGAAGAAAGTCTCAACTGAGGAATTGCCAATATCAGATTGACATGTGATGAGGTCTGTGAGCGGTTATCTTAGTTATTAATCTATGCAGAAAGGTTCACTCCACTGTGGGCAGCACCATTCCCTGGTCATGTGGTCCTGAGCTATATAAAGAAGGTAGCTAAGCAGGAGTCTGAGTGAGCCAGTAAGCAGTGTTTCTCCACGGTTTCAGTTTGGAGCTCCTGCTTGGGTTTCTGCCTTGACTTCTCTCAATGATGGACTATCATCTGTAAGCAGAAAGAGACTCTTTCTTTCCCTAAGTTGCTCGTGGTTAAGAATGTTTTATCATAGCAACAAATATGGAAACAGGAAATGGGAACAGATATATTGTATGAAGACATCACCAACATCTTCCTCTCGTCTATGCTTCCTGGACTCTAACAAGTTTGGAGTTGTAAGCAAGGGTGCACTGAAACTACTGAACTAGACCACTCCATGGGTAGAAAACAGTGTATTGGAGAACAAACTGCTGGTGTGTCTCTCAAGAATAGAGAGCAGCAGCTCAGCTGGAAAGGATTTTATATGATAGCAGAGTTGGGGGGCTTTGAGCTGATGCAGGTTGTTCGGATTAATGGGGAACTATATGCTCGTGCATGAGGTAGTTATGTATTGGGGGTGGATGAGGGAGGTAGTGTTTACCTGGCAAATAGAAACCTACATTTTGAGGTTTGTGAGGAATGTTGAGTTAAGGTTTCTATTTATCCAGTCAGAGTCTTTCTGTTTAGGACATTGTCATCAGTACTGCATTTTGGGAGCCCACTTTGGACCTAACAGAAATGTCTGCTTTGATTGTCTTAAACTTGGATCCCTGGCTGGCTTAGAAGTAGATATCTCTTCCTCAGAACCTTGTGGATATGGTCCCATCACTTTCTACGACAGTGACGCGTGCTGAGGAGGCCTCTGAGCCAGCTGATTGTTCTCAGTCCTGAAGAATTCTCTATCGTCCCAGGTAGTTCAGGAATTACTTCTCTAGCTGTGAAAATGAGTCCTTTCACCAAGGTTTGTGTTGTGCTTGTTCTCTGTGATGCTACCCAGAAGACTGACTCGAATCTGGGAACCCAACTCACTAGGCTGGGCAGCTGTTGTATAGTTATGTCCTGTTATCTATCCCCAGTTAATTCTGCTTCGTCCTCTCAGCTGCCCCTTGGCGATCTCCACCTTTCTTCTCACCAATCAGTGTTACTCCTGTGAAGCCTCTGTCTATGTTTGGACTCGCAGTCTAGCATAGCATAGCCTTAATGATGGTGTTTTGGGCAAATTTGTTTCCTGGAGCCTGTGATTTCCATTGTAATCTTATTTTCTTGTTTTACCGCCTTGCCTTTGGATGAGTGTTCCTATTGAATTTCTGTTCCTATTACACTCCTCTAAAGTAGGAAGCACTCATGGGGAATGCTCTTCTGTCGCTTGGGGGATATGTTCTTGGTCTGGACTATCTATATGTCTTCTAAAAGGTCTGCCCCTGTTTTCCTCTCCTCCTTCCCTTTACCACTCTCTTTTCTCCCACCTCAGCATCTGTACTGGGGTCTCATGGGCTCCTTGAACCCAAGTCTTCTTGGGCTTAGCTGCACGTTTATGAATCAACAACACTACACTTGGATCAGATTATCTGAGAGTGTAAGTGTATAATCAATGATATCAGTTTAAGGGTATAATAAATGATGTCAGCTGCAAGATCATGTGGGTCTCCTTCTGGGTTGGATCATTGGCCTGTAGGGAGTGAGAGAGGTAGCAGGATGTACAATAGCAGTGGTCTAGCCCAGGGAGCTGGTTCCCAGAACCACATCAAGTTTCTGGATAAAGTCACAGAAAACAAGCCACCAGAAATTAGTGGCGGGTCAGGAGTTGCCGTGGCCTGGGACTCTGCCTGCTCTGGTGAAGGAAGCCTGGCTGCTCTCTCCATGGCTCATTCCAGGGCCTGTGCATATCTAGCCTTGCATTAGACTCAGAGTGTACTCTGAAACTTGGTCATCCTGGCAAGCAGATTTTCCTATCCTTTGCCTGGATTGCATGTTTTTCTACCCACCAAAACCATCGTAGGAAGGGCTTCTTTGGAGTCAAGCCAGGAATGAATCATTTCCAGTTAATTCCCAAATGGGAATCCTAGTGACTTTTGTTTACTTCCTTAAAAAAATTCACATTTAGCTTGAGGCTGAGCTGAAAGAATTTTAAACATTCTTTGAAAGCTTTAAAGAAGGGTTGGGGATGAAATGACCACTCCACTTTAACTGGAAACATCATTTGTTTAAAAGTACCTCGTTAAGGACAGGGCACTGAGTCCTGCCTGAGAAATGATCCTGCCACCGGTGGAATGTGAATTTCATCGGAGGCGACTCTGGAAATGAATTGCAGCTACCTAACAATTGCTGGGCCAGGTGAGACATTAGTGGGGAGGTAGCATTATGATTCAGAACCAGGACACTGATAATATTAATTTGATCAGGATCTGCATGTACCCTGTAAATAGTTGCTGCTAAGTGGGGACAGAGGCTGCAGATGGAGAGCCAGGGTGGGCTGAGGCCGTTGCCCAAGCATTATCTAAGGTGACTCACTCTAGGACAGTTAATGCCTCCCTGCTGCTGTTTAGAGGCTCACTCCACAACCTTGAGTCCAAATCATGGCTTATTAAGTTCATCCTAGGAATAGGAATGCCTTCTGCTCCTCATCCTTGGCCTGGAGCTCTCTGTTCTGCTCACAGAACAGAAGAATGTGGATGTGTAAGTTGGGAGGAGAAAGAGAAGTCATGATCTGGGTTTGGATATAGCCTGCTGGGCCCAGACACAGACCTTGATACTGCTTGAGGGGTGGGAGTCATTGAATATGAACACTGATAATGACACTGGGAATACACACTGTGTGTCATTCCTGGACATGGACACTGTGGAACCTTAGGCATGACATCCTTGGTATGCTATCTAGATGTGGGTCTCTGTTGAGATCCTGGGAGTTTAACATTGGGTATGACTCTACCAGGCATGGGATCTGGGACAAGATGCAGGGGTTGTTTTCCTTTCATGGTGGCAGTGAGCTCTCCTGCCTCAAGTTCTGATCTGTGACACTAGAAGCTGCTAGCTGTTGCCTGCCTCCCTCCTGGGGACTAAGCTTGTGGGTCTGTGTCCCTGCTGGAGTGCCCATGGGACAGAGTCTTGCTGAGTCTTTCAGCTCTTTCAGTCTCTGCTCATTTCCTCCCTGCCTGTAAATCTGCAGACCTTACTGGTGGGCCCATCTCACAGCCTGTTAGTGTCCCATCTGTGGTACATGGCAGCTGTGGGTGTTGTGATGTTTCTTCTGAGAAACCCAGCCATGCCTGTTAGAGTGGGAAAAGATGGGAGAAAGAGAACAGGTGACACGGAAGGGCTCGGGCTCCACCGGAGAAGTCCGAGGCCTCCTTTCTTTCACACATTACAGAGCTGAAGGCAGAGAGGTGAACATGAGGAGGGAGCTTCCTCCCCATGAAGCTTGTGAGGGCAAGAAGTGCTCCATCTACGAGTAGATAGGATGGCTTGATCCAGATCTTCTCTTTAGAGTTTTAAAGAACAACATTAAGAGAAGGTGCCCTCTAGGGGCCAGCTTGGTAAACACAACCAGTGATCCTCCAGAAGGTCTCTTAGTGTTCAGTCTTGGAGTTCAATTGAAATGACCCTGTTCCTAGGCCTCTGCTGAAACCAAAATGGGTTAGGGGGCCCCACGATATATAATCCAGTTCACAGAGACTTGGAAAGCAGACAGCTTTGCCACTTGGAGTCAGATCCTTTACCCTCAGGGGCTTGATGTCAAAACATGCAGCTAATGAAAACTATTGATTCATAATTATCACAAGTCACATTCTGACAGAGCACCAGGTACTGTCAGACCTTGTGTGCAGTTTGAGATTTAAGTGGCATTGTTGGTAGACATTGCAGCATGCATTTACGGACAGGACCCAGAACTCAGCCTGGCCAGTGGCTATCTTAGTCTTCTTGCTAGTGCTAGACCTGACTGGGCTCAACTTTGGGATGGCTGAACAGCTGAGAGTGTTTGAGCTTCTGCATTATGACCCTCACCTGCCTTTCCTGGTAACAGAGGGAAGAATGCCAGAGTGTAGACACAGGCAGAGTTGGATCCCTCGTGATGGATGCACAGGGCCGGGCAGATGGTTTTTCTACTTTCATGCATGTTTGAACATTTTTATAAGAAGCAAAGTTGAGAAATATTACCATATAGATGGAGAAATAAAAACTATGGCCTAGGGATAACAAATAGGTATTTGCTAGTTTGAATAAAATCTTTGGATGGTACCCTTTCTTGGGTGGAGAAAGATAGGGCATTAAAGGAAGATAGAGGGCCACTATTTCCTCAGGGGTCTCCACTGTCTGACTGTGAGTACCATGTTTTCTTAGCACAGGAGCCAGAGCCAGACCCAGATAGGCCTGAGTCTTGTATGTGTGTATGTGTATGTACACATATGTGACATACATATGCATGGGTGAGCATGTGTACTTTTATATAAGCACATGTCTACACGCATGCACACGTGTGTTTATAGCCCATTCATATGTTTGTGTGTATTTGTGTGTGCACATTTGAACTTACATAGGCACTCACATTTTTGTACATGTGCATCATATAGTGTGTATAGTATATGCTATTGATACAGATACAGTGTATACTATATGATACTATATGAATATAAATGTATTCATGTGTACATCCCGGTGCACATTGTGTGTATGTATATTTGTGTATGTGTATAGAAAAACAATTGTTCTCTAGTGTTTATTGTAAAGGACAAGTCTATGCCTGATTATGATGGTGATTCATAGATAGAAATAGCTAATGGCAAATGGAGGGTACTTTTCTGGGAACAGTGACTAGACATTTACTAAAGCCCTGTGAATAGGGCACAAATGAATCCATTCTGGGCTTTCCATTTTATTCCCTCTGTTCTGTGTCTCCTGTAAAGACATTAGTGCATTGACTTGGAACACAGCCTTGCTATGAAAGGGTGAGCCCAAGTCCCCAGGATATGGAGGCTGGGTACATGTGCTTTTTCCCTACCCAGAAGCTTTGGTTCCTGTGTACTGTCTGGGAATATTAAGGGAAATCCGCTACTTCTTCCATGAAGAACAATGAGAAAGAAAACCAGATGGCCCAGGAGAGACAAAGCAAGTGGTCTTGACTTAGGTAGACTAGGGCAACATGCTGTTAGTCTCTCAGTGGGTGCCTGGGACACACCCTCTCATTGGCCAAACCTCACAGTGTTTTTGCTCAGGGAAGGAGCTAGGGGACCAGGGCATTGCCCTCCAGGCAAGTGCTGCCTTTTGGGGATGAGGCTATAAGGGCTGAGCCTTCAAATCCCTCCCTTCAAATTCAGAGTCCAATTCTTCACTGTCAGGAGGGAACCTGAACTCTCACTGCTCCAAGCTACAAGGAGAAATGAACAGTCAGGGGAAAGTCAGGGCAGACATAGGGTATCTGATCAGGCTGAATGTGTGGGCATGTATGTCTCACACTCGTAACACTGAACTGGCCACTCACAGGCCCAGAGAAAATCTGCAATGTTCCAGGAGTAAGATGGGTGCATTGTGCAGGACGATCTCACGAGTCTTAGAAGAGCAGTCCCCAAGGGAAGCCTCGCCTGGTCCTGCCGGTGACAGCCACATGGCTCACAGTCTGGCCAGACTCTCAGAGGAAAAGACAGAAACAAAGATCAACATTCCATCTTGCCTTAGTGTGCTGCTCACAGAGCATGTAGGTCTGCTCCTGCCACCCATGATGTATTGGCATTCTGAACCTGAAGGTCTCACAGTGAAGTGTGTAATGACTGCTAAGTACTAGTTCTGTTTCTCCTCTCAGTCCACATCACAATTTCTAAGACAAGCTGGGTAGATTTAGAAGCAAGAAGCAGTCCCTGGTTTTGATACTGGGGACCCTACTGATCACCTGTCAGCTGGGATGGACACTGTAATTCCCGCCTGAGTTGGCAGGATACGGATTTGCCACTGGCACAGTATTGCTCTATCTTGCCTGAAAAGCTAGCAAAGACTCACAAAGACCAGAGCCTCAGCCTGTCCCGGGATCACCAAACCTGCAGTGTTTCTTTGTATCCTGTATGCCAGGTCCTGGATGAGGCTCAGAGTCCTAAGTAAACCAGGTGGGTATGTAGACCAAGGAGCATTGCCTTCTGGGAAAGGACAAGCCTGGGCACCTTTCTGCATGATTGATTGCTCCTAGTCAAGTCTGTGGACTATGCTGGATGCTGTACAGTTACATAGCCAGTTTGTTACCAAAGGTAAATATCCTTGGTCTATTTAGTTAAGAAGTAGCCTTTTGAGTCACAGCTTCATTAGGGCCTGGGATGGAGTAGAAGGATTTCCATTTAAGCTTCATCCAACTTTTCCAGCCCCATGCCATGTCTACATGAGTTGGCATCTCCACGCAAGCAGGCGTCCGTCCTCAAAGGTCTCCCCTGGAGTGTCCCGAGATTCAGGCCCTAGAATTACAGCAATCACACTGTGCTGTACAATACCTTTTGTGTATTATTGATGGCATTTTGTGGAAGTAAATTGCATCACTCCCACAGTTCCTCAAGCCATTGCTGTCAGTCTATTAGCATTTTTGTGGCCGGAGGGGACAGCTGGCTGGCTGTTTGAGCCGCGTGAGAGATCCCACCGGCAAAGCAGCATGCCGAAAGTGCAGAAAATTTAGCTTTCAATAAACATATTAAATCGTCACCATTTGTTTATGGTGGTGGCTCACTCCTCCTAGAAAGTTATTTTCTTTTCCATTTTGCAGAACGTTTTGATGTCACCTGCAGATTTCACAGTGTGTTGCACCGAGCTGTGACAGAGGAGGGCAGAAAAGACACTTACGGTGTCTGGTTTTCTTGGGTCAGCAGTACAGAACTGGAGCTTAGAGACGGTCCATAGCCAGTCAGCTGCCTCTGCTGGCAGCATCAGGGCTTCCTCACCTTACTGGATGCTTGCTCAGAGTGGTCCTGAGGTCCTGAGGGCGAGTGATGGGAAGGGGGTAGTTTGTGACTGTTGATAGGCAGAGCTGACAGATCCTGTTTGGTTTACCTTCTGAGTAGGCTGTCTTAAGATAAGTGGTTATAGGCATGCATATGTATGTGTATCCGTGCGTGCATGTGTGTGTGTGTGTGTGTGTGTGTGTGTGTGTAGGGGGTTGAGAAGGAACTGTATCTTGCAAATTGTGATCCAGCTAACAGGGACACAGTAGGAGAAGGTGCTAGGGTGACATTCTAGCATCTGGATTTCTTGACTAGAAGCATGCAAAACAGCAAGGTATGTTGCAGTTTTAGTGTGAAAGGCCAGACTCTTGGGTCTCAGTGTATCTAGTTTGACCACCATTCTGAAAGGTCACGGGAACACTGGTGAAGGCAATAGAGCAGCTTTGCTCAGATGGCTGCACTGGAAGAGTGAAGAGGTCTAGTGACCCAACATCCATCTCAGTGACAACCACGAGATGCTCCAGAAAAAGGAAAGGCAGGCAGGGTTGGAGATTTGCACACCTAGGGTTTGCATAGATTGAAGGTTTTCTTGGGGTGTTTCATAGCTGGAAATTGCACCAGTGAGGATTTGCATAGCTGGGTATTGAATAGGGGTTTTGCATAGCAGAGGAGTTGCATAACTGGAGATTTCATAGCATGGGGGTTGCATAGCTTGGGGAATTGCACAGCTTGGGTATGGCATAGCTACTGGGGTAGCATAGCTACTGGGCAGCATAGCTTAGGGGATTGCATAGCTTTGATGTGGTATAACTGAGGGGTTGCAAAGCTGGGAGTCTGCATAACATGGAAGGTTACACAGCAGGGAGGTTTCACAACTGAGGGTGTCATGACTCAGGAGTGGCATAGCTGAGGGGTTACATAGCTTGGGATTGCTTAGCTGGGGCTATTACATAGCATGGAGGATTGTATAACTAAGGGAGTTACATTGCTATCAGGAGGTGAGTAGCTAGCTGGCAAAGCAGCAGTGCTAGCCAGCCTCAAAAAGGACCCCCCCCAAACAAGTCTTCTTCAGGATGGTAGGTGATAAGAAAGTTCCTGCTGTCCAGGGTTGTTTTAACTCTTCCCCCAAGATGCTTATCTATCAGATATATTGTACCCTGACTCGGAAAATGAGTCAGAAAGGGGATGTAGAGTTAGTGCCTTCAGGGGTAGGGTAATGACTGGAGACTTGTAGCCATAGCTCTGGGGCCTGGAGCAGGATGCTGTAGCAGTTGGCAGTTGACTGTACATTGATTATCATGTCCCCAAAAACCTCTGAACTAGCCTACTTACTTTTGTGCTGGTGTCTTCAGCCTTGAAGTGGGGAGGACCATCATCTTTAGAGGAATACTCATTAAATTGTTAATTAACACAGGTGTGTGCAGAGCTGGTCAGGAATCTGACCTCAAGTTTAAAGTAGCAAAGGAGACAGATATAGAATGGAGGTAGAGGCTCCAAGCTTCACCAGTTTTTAAGCATCCACCAGGCATCCGAAGCGCTAATGCTTTGGGCACAGCAGCCTCCAAGTCCTCTTTCTGGGGGTTGCTGCAGAGGTGTGGTTCCCACGTGGGACAGATGACATGTGGTCAGATATGCCTGGTGGCTGTGGAAGTAAGTGGTCTTAAGAATCTGATGGTCATTTCAGGCTAATGGCCTTTTTATCTATGTCCTTTACCCTGGTAAATGCTGTGGGCCACAGTCAAGCTGGGACATCTGTCTGGGTTAAGAGAAGATGGAGCATTCCCATTATACCATTTTCTCTACTAGATACACAGTCTGGGGTTCACACAGCAGGAATCTGGCCAGGTCCTGTTTCAGGGGAGGTGCCCAGTCCCTGCTCTGTTAAGACTTAGTCTAGGCTCCCAAACTATACAGATGATGATGGTCCAAGAATCTCTGAGAAGTGGTATAGGGAAAGTCCCATGGAGTGGAAGGAGCGGGGTGAGGGAATAGTGAAATGTCTCTCTCACCATGCATCCACAGGGGAGTATGGGTAGTGCTTAATCTGACATCCTGGGCACCATTGGTCATCTTATAGTATCTGCAAGTTCTTGGAGGCCAGGACTCCAGGACATAAAAAGCCATGCTACAGCTCTTCAGGAGACCGGCCATGCTATGTGTTGATGATCCTGAGGGTGCTCAGGAACATGCCACCTGGAGCAGCTTCCTGATCTCCAACTGCTTTACCATCCTCCACCTGATGTGGGAGCATGGTTAACAGCCCCCTCTTAGCTGTACCTACAAGGGTAGGGAGAGATGCACACGAGAACCCTGGTGTGCCACTGGTGGCCACGGAGCTTTGTCCCACTGGTGACCCTTCTATTCACTGTGATTTGCCCTATTGGAGGAGATGATTACCTAGAAAAGCTAGGACTTCTGGAACATATCTCATCTTCGTACACAATCCTGTCTATCTTTGTTTTTGTCTAAGTAGGCCAAGATCAGAACTGCTGCAACTTGGCCATCTGACACTGGATAGCGGGGATCTGGGATCTGGGATCTTCATTTTAGACACAACCATCCATCACTGTTAAGATTCTCACATATAGTGGGCATGGCTAGGGTCAAGAGATAGGGTTTTCAGAATCCCATGGACCAGCTTGAGCAGATTTAATTGTGGACTGCCTGGGCACTCCAGTGTCTTCTCTCACAGGAGAAAGGTGAAAGTGGTAGGACCTTCACCTTCCTCCTAGAAGCCTTGTATTGCATCAAATGACATCACAGCCACCAGTCCCTCTTCCTCATTAAATTGATCATTCTCTCTGGCCTTTGCTAATGCATAGGACCCTCAGAATCAATATGTGTAGTCAACTTGAAGAAGACATGCCTGGCTGTTGGCCTTTCCTAGGTGAGTGGGAATTGCCACTGCTATCAGTGGGACTGGAGTGGAGTCCCTAGACAGAGTCATCCCAGGAAACTCCAGCTTTGTGAGGGGCAGAATCAGGAAGTGATATCACTGTGTAGTTAAGCCTGGTCTCTTCCCCAGGAATCACACTTGAGGCATTGCACAGGATGCTTCCTCTCTGAGCAGGCTCAGGTCAGGGTCAGTAGAGGATGAGGGTCTGGGTGGTACCTCTCTCTGTCCACACCTGCTTCTGAAGAATGGGTTTGCCTCAGTTGTTTGGTTATCTCCTAATCTTGGCCTTGGCGATCCCTTGCGTGTCAGTAGGTGCTTGCCTGTGTATGATCTGGCCTTGTGAGGGAATCCAAGACTGTAACTTACCTTGTCTTTCCACATGTTATTTGTGACATTCTGGGGCCTGTGTTTCTGCTGGCCTTCTTACCTCCCCATGGAAAGGAAACTCACTGGAGTGAGACCAAATCTCCACCCATTCCCAACAAGATGCTAGGGAATTGTAGCTGGAAATGGTAGAAGAGCTACAGCCTTCAGGAACATTTGAGGAGACCTGGTCACCATGGTGTGGGGTTTCTGGAATTGCCTGTGTACTCCTGTGGTGGACAGAATACTGGGAAAGTGCAGATTACATCTTCCTTAAGGACACTCCATCCACCCACCTCCCTGACATAGACTGGCTGATGAGGACACTGCGATTAGATGTGACCAACCCAGACAGGGATATAAGCTTGGAGTTTTGATCTGCTCTGCTGCTGTAGCTTGCTGAACCAAGCTACATATATTGATATGCAATGTATATTACACATAGATATTGTACATATTTAGTACATATTTTAATGTGTTGTTGATATTAGCTTACAAGTATTTTACTTTGAGTTTTGTGTCTATGGCCTCAGAGTAATTGTAATTTTCTTTGTTGTTGTTGTTGTTATGTCATTTTTCTGTGGCATCAGGGTCAGGGTAATGCTAGCTTCATAGCATACTGTGGCAGTGGTCTTTTTCTTCATATGTTATAGAATTGTTTGAGTAACACTGGTGTTAAGTCTATAACTGTCTCATAGAAGTCAGCAGTGAGCCTGTCCTTTCTCTGACTTTACTTCGGTGGGAGCATCTGTGTTACTGTCTCAATGTAATTGCTCATAATTGACCTACTTAAGTTGTATAGTCCTCTTGATTTAATTTTGGTAGGATATATGTGTTTATAGTTCGGCTTGTTATTTTTCTAAGACCTTGAAGTTATTTATGTGAAATATCTTCTATTTCTAAGGCCATATGCTACTTATTTGATATATTTCTGAGTTTCTAAATGTAGACACTTATAGCTTGTGGGGCTGTCCTAGAGCTAAGAGGGGTTGAAGTGTACTTTGAACCCTGGAGTTCTCACCCTGCAAGCAGAAGGTGTTCAGCTGCTCCCCTCTCTTACTCTGGCAAATTCCAGCCAGTTCCTATGCTGCCTGCCTTCACAGCAGGGCACTGCCTCTTCAAAGGCATGTGACTTGGTTTATGTTTACCTGTAATGCAGCTGGAAGATGGGCCAGGCCTTTCTTCTCCCAATATACACCTTATAAGGTCTCATTCTCTGAACCCTGTGAGACCTTTGTCTACACAAAAGAGGCTCTCTCAGGACTTTGGCTCCAGCCAATGACAATATGACCACCTACATCTGATAAAGAGCCCCCACATGCAAATGGGACTTCCCCAGTGTCACTGTCTTAACCAATAAACCTTCCCTCTGCCCTATAAATGTAACCTCCCTTGCTTCAGTAAACTGAGCCATTCCTCTGACAACAGTCTCCTGGGAATTCTGTTTCCCATGGCTCTCAGTCTCTGACTGAAGACCTGCACAGATCTGCTGGGACCTGACATCTCTTCCCTGGAGCTGTACCAGTGGCCACAGCTTAGCTACTTTCTGGGGAAGAGAGTGAACAAAAGATTCATCAATATCTCTAAATATCCCCTCAGAACTACCTTAGGTCAATCCCAAAGGTTCTGATAAGTCATGCTTTCATCTTTACTTGATTATAATAAATTTAATTTTTTCTTCCTGATTTCTGACTATTCCTCTTATTCACAACTGTGTTGTTAACTCTCTGTGTGAATAAATAGTTTCTAGTGTCTCTTGTGACTGATCTCTGATTTTACATCATTATGATCTGATAAGACATTGTAAATTGTCCCAATGTTTTGCATCTGAAAAGAGTTACTTTATGGCTGGACTCAGTGGACCATGTCTGTAGGTCCAGTTACTGAGGAGGCTGAGGCAGGAGGATCCCTGAATTCATGAGTTCTGGGCTACACTGTACTATATTGATTGAGTAACCACACTAAGTTCAGTATCAATATAGTGACCTCCCAGGGATAGGGGGCCACCGGCTTGCTTAAGGAGGGGTGAACTGGCCCAGACCAGACACAGAGCCAGTCAAAACTCCTGTTCTGAATAGGAGTGGGATAACCCCTGTGAACAGACACTACTCTCTGGCCTGAGCAACATATCAAGACCCCATCTCTTTAAAATAAAGGGGTATGTGTTTGCTCTATGGCCTAAAATGTGATCTATTTTAGAGAAAATTCAATGGGCTATGGAGAAGAATGTTTATTTTGTGGTTTCGACAGAGTGCTCTGTTAATGTCTGTTAAGTCCATTTGGTCTGTGCTGCAGATTAACTCTGAAGGATCTTTGTTGCTTTTTTTGGTCTGCCTGCTGTTATCCTTTGATAAAGGTAGGGGTACTGAAGTGATCCTCTATTATCCTATCTGAACCCATCTAGACCTCGCTGTCCCTTAGTGTCTAATAGTGTTTTATGAAATTGAGTATAGCAAGGTTGGATGCATGTATATTTATAATAATCATTATATCTCCGCAATGAATTGTTCCCTTTATTAATATGAAGTGACCTACTTTGTCTCCTCTAATCTTGGTTTATATTCTATGTTGTTAGATACAGATTTGCCTTCTACTTTCCGTTTCCAATCTTTGTTCTTTGTCTCTGTGTCCTCCCTCCCTCAACCCTCCTGATGGCTACCCAGGGTCTTAGCAGAGTACCACTGTTGAGAGTTCTGCCTCCTCTGTTCCCTCCATAGATTAGGAAGCTGTGCTTGCTGTTCCAGCCTTTGCTCTGGTTTGTTTTTAACTGTCTTTGCCTGACAGATGAAGCCAGCCCTCTGGAGCCAACACTCCTCACAGGCATGGTGCTGTAAAATGTATGCGGTTCAGGGGAACTCGGTTGTTTAGTGTGTGTCCCTTTGAAATGAGTGCTATGTCAGGCAGGAAATCCAAAGTGATCAGAGCAAATGGAGAAAAATACTCCACGAGCCCCATGTGGTTTGCTTGTTGGATTTCTGGCCCTTGACTTCCACTGAATTTCCAGTTAGGACAAGGGAGGGAAGAGCACTTAACTGTTTAATGCTCCCTGCTTTTACCCAGGGGAGAGTTTAGCAGCTGTGAGGCTCATGCTGCTTTGCAGGGTGTTTTTCCACGTATGAGCTATTAGATTCCCCATCAGCTCCCTGCGATGATGACAGGCAGCGACATTCAGACCTCATTTAATTCTCGACTGGAGCGATGGTCAGGCTGGGGGAAGGACGCCGAGGGAAAGAATTCATTGAGTTCAGGTAGATTGACATTTGCATTTGGTAAGATTTCTCTTCAAACTCTTAAAAGAGAAAAAAAAAATTATAGTACTAGTCAGGAGAGCTCACAAAAAACCAATACACATTTTGAAATGTTCCTAGCTCTGAACTGCTATTTAAGGTTGAGTTGTTGTGTGGTTCTTTTCAAAAGGCCAAACTTCTCTTGACAAGGACCAATTTTAACTTTTGGAGGAAATATTTTGTATGCAATCAAGAAGATTGTAGCTACCAAGAACCATTGCAAATACAGCAGAAAGAAGTGGAGGATGTCCAAAGCCTTTTTCATCAAGGTTAGAGGGGTGTCTGGGAAGTGTGGCTTCATGCAGAAACTTCCTTCCACAGAGATCGACCCTCAAACCTTAGAGAGTGGTGTCTCATCACCCTAGAGCATGACATTCCCCACCCCCAGCAGGCCACCTTCTTCCCTGGGGTGACATTCACAGGGATATGGCAGTGTCCCTAAAGGGATATTGCTTTTCCAACTATCAATGCTGGACCGAGCTCTTGAGCTCAGAAGCTAAATGCCTACCCAAGGCTGAAGTAGGTTTGGGAGGTAGGTACAGACAGGCCAGGAGCTGATCATATGTACCTGGAAACCCATGTTTCTGCATCCCAGCCCCTCTCCTCAGAAGGAATAGTATCCAGGAAGGATAAGCAACTGGTCAGGAACATGTTCTGGAGAGTGCCTCAGCCAGTGAGAGGCTAGAGGACTCTTTTAGAATAAATGTCTTCTGTGGGCACCAGTCTGGCTGTGAGGGTGAATTGGGTTCTGTGGACTCCAAGAGACTTGGGCATTGTCTAATGTTCTTAACTAGACAGCTTTGACTTGACTAGAATCTTAATAGAAGCTGTAGACACCACTAATTAATTAATTGATATTTGTATATCTGTCTAAGGTAACTGGTACAGCTAGTACACTGATTGGCTGTTCTGAGGCAGATGGAGACCATCTTCTCTTTAGGTAGAGCAAGAGAGATGGCCCACTCATCCCAGGGGAGCCAGGGGTCCTTTCCACAGGTCCCCACCAGATTCTACTTCTTGTATGAGGATAGAGTTGGGGAAAAGGGTTCAGGTGTTTTTGGGGAGAGGGACAAGTTAGCTTAGAATGGTGCCTGGTGCTACCCTGTGACTTCTGCTGGTACTCTTTGGAAATGTAGTTCCATGGTTTCCCTGGGAGTTGTCCAGGCAGCAGAACTACCCAAACACAGAGTCATTCATACATTGAATAACTCATATATGAAATTATCCATATATGAAATCTCCATTGCATCATTCTGGAGCATCTGATTCCTCTTGCTCACATGCTGTTTCTGAGACATAAGAGGAAAAAAAAAACCTCCCAGTCTTGCTTCCTGGACCACATGGAGCTGTACTTGCCTAGTTTTAGAGAGGCAGAAGCTCTCCTCACTGAAGTGAAGGACAGGTAAGGGCTGTCACTTCTGCTGGGTTCTGCTGACCTCATACACAGTGTCTTTTTGCTTTTGTTTTCCCATGTGTGAGTCATTAGATTTTCCATCAACTTCAGGACATCAGGTTTAGGGCTAACCACTTCCAAACTGCAGCAGCTGTCCCTGCTCAGATCCCTACATTCTTTGGGGTGTCCCTGGGAACACTGTGTGGTCACAGGAGCTGCTTCAGTTGACAAAAGCCAAAGCTACCACCCCTCTGTACTCTATTTTCATGGATTGTTTGTTGGGATCATTCCAGCTGGCCTTCCACCCCAGAAAATGAGGAGCAGACATCATTCTCTGACCAAACTAGGATGAAGTTTTCTATCAATAGGTCTAAGGACCTACCCAAAAGGTGGTTACAGTAGGAGTAGAGGGTGGAAGGAGCCCATCTTACTGTCTGGTTGTGATGGTGGGTTTTTTTTTCCTTGTTGCTGTTCTCCTACACAGGTGTTTGAGTGCCTGGCTGATAGTGTTTATCAGCTCTGCAGGATGCAAAGCATGCACCTGTTGGCTTAAATCATGCATCTTTACCCCTGATTATGTACAAGTTTGGTTTCAGTCTGTTCTTACACCTTTCTCTGAGTAGCAACACAACTTCTGGCTCTGAGTCGAGGGATGCAGAGAACAGGTGGAAGAGGGACCCTTGCCACAATGGGCAGGGAGACTGAGGAAGCATTAGTAAGCAGTTTAAACACAGAGCCTCAAGGCCTGAGCTGTGTGTGTCTAGACTAAGTAAGGGTGTTTGTGCAAAGCCAAACATTGCTCAGGCTTCCACAGGCCAAGGCTCAGAGAAAAGATGTCGTGGCCATTGACAGTGTAAGAGAAGCTAAATGAAAGTGGGATGGAAGAGCTCATAGCAAGGGTGTACCTGTGGATGCTTCTCCTGATCTGGTGCCATGATTTCTCCACCACACAGAGCAGCCTCAGGCCATGGAGAAGGTCTGGATCACTGAAGCTGGGCTCCTAGCGTGTTATGGCAAGTTGATTCTGCTGAGAGGTCAGGACATGGCTTGCTGCTTAGTCTGCCTCACGTAGCTGTAATAAAATCTTCAAGTTGGATACTTATCACAAACTCCCTGAGCCTGAGTACTTACAACAAATCCCTAAAGCTGGACACTTATAATAGAACACCTTAGATGGATATTTATAAAGTAAATTTGTTTATTTGGCTCACAATTACAGCACTAGAGGGTACAAACAGGCTGGTGCTGTGTCCTGACCACCCCCCCTCAATCCCCAGTTGTTTTTACAATACTGCAGAAATATTGGTTTGTAAATGGATCCCCCAGGCCTTCTCCATAACATCCTGTGATTTGTTCATGGCCCACTAGCCCCACCACCAAGGCTTTACAGTCTCGGTGTGTTATGTTGGAATCAAGCTTCCAGGCACATGAAGCTTTGAGGGTAAATCACTTCCAAAGTGCAGCAGCTGTCTCCCAGCTCAGTTCCCCGCATTCTTTGGGGTGTCCATGGGAACATTCTATGGTAACAGGATCTGGAGCAACTGGCAGCATTGAAAGCTCTCTGTGTTTTATATTCATGTCATTCCAGCTGTCGTGCTGGTGACACATTGGCCTTAATCTCAGTTTATGATTAGTTCAGGTGGCTTTGTAATGATGATTGTCAGGATGGCTGTAGAGGTAGCATTGCTAATGCCACTGTCCCTATTTGGGGGTCCTTCTTTTTTCTTATGACTAGAGTCATCTTGACTATGTGCTAGCTTGGAGGATGGGAGGGAAACACCTATGCTCTGAGAAGGTATATATTTGTATATAGCTCCTGGGTAGAGTGGCCTCTATTTGGATGGAGGAGACAACACAACAATGTGTCAAAGAAAGCTGCCTCACCCATATGAGGCTGCAGCAGAAGCTGCTGCCACCAGGACCAGCAGAATGGAACATAGGAATATCTGCCTTATGATGGGATACGCCTCTTATTGGCGGGTGCAGGCAGCTTGGCTGGACACTGCACAACTTCCATGTTTACTCACTTCCCTCCTGCTGCCTCTTCACCCTCCTCCATGGCTCCTCTCTTCCCTTTTGGGTGGCAAGTTAAAGAACAGTCTGTCAAACCCTACCCCAAGGGCAGACAGTATTGTCACCAGAGAGGTTTGTATGTCCCCCTGGGAAAGCATTACAGGAATTACACCTAGGTAAAGATGGTTTTATTGACCCAAGACAGAATAACTATCAGACCATTAAGCAGACTTTCTGTAATGTGAAGCTTTATGTATTCAGGACAGGATCTGGCCTATTAAAGTGCATGTTGCTGTCACTCGTAAATCGCCTTCTTTCCTTGTGCTCTGGCTCCTTCCCTCTGACCAGCATCTGAGTTAAAGTCTCTTGACCACAGGCCTCAGTCTCCTGTCTTTGTCTCTCTCAGGTCTGTGGTTTTCCAGGAGCCTGTAGTCATTTCACAGATGATGACTTATCGTCAAGATGTCACTCATGTTAGATTCTAGAGCTTCGTTTCCACCATGTCCCTCTCTGGTGGTCTGTTTCACCTCTCTTCTGCACTTCCCATCCCTACCTGGAGAAGGAGCATACAGTGGTACAGTGATACTCAAGTCACTCATGAGGACCCAGAACATCAGTATTGAATTATCCCAGCATGGAGATCACAACAGGAGCTCAATAAATTCCTTTGACCACTCTGATGCAGGCCAAAGATCCATATTAATGAGTTTCAATTGGAGATGAATCAAATAGCAACTAGAATGATAGCTACCATGTTCCCACATCTGATTGTGGCAGATGAGGTGGCTTGGACCAACCTCCTCTGGGAACAACTGGAAGAGCCAGGCAAAGGCCTGAAATTCCCAGATGGTACTTTGGAGATCTGCCATGACCTGGGACAGGAGACACAAGACAATCTATTATTTAATAACCCCAGGTCCTGTTTGGTTTGGAGTGCTATGATGTATGGATAGTAATTGACCACCTAAAAGTAAGTAGAAAAGCTGCATACATTCTGAAGGAAGAGCCGCTGTCAAGATCCTCATATCAACTTTATTATTTACTGTAGACATTTTTTTTGTATTTCATTAAAAATTAACCATCTAGGCATGAAGGGATACAAGGTGTAACAAAAATCCAAAATAATAAAATAGGTACACAAGGTGTTCAAAATTAGAATCATCACATACGAAATTAGGAGACATCAGACATGAAATTTTAAATTACCGTGCTTCATGCAATTATTTGAATCAAATTTTAGATTTAAAAATGACAAAATGTGGACACAATTAAAAAAAAAAACTAGAATGTTGAGCCTGCAGCAGATGATGACCATGACTGAGTGAGCCACTCAGAGGGTGAGTTTGACAAATTCACCAGGACATCTCCAAATACATCCCTGAGAAAAATTGATGCAGAGAAAAAGAAAAGCAGAAAAGTGGTTAGATATTAGAAAGCTTTATAACAAGGACTGAAACTTGAAAATGTCTCATGGTCAAACAATATTTCAAACTAGGCATCGAAAAGGACGCTAAAGGACAAATTCAAAAGTTGGGATAAATAACCAAGAAAACCATACTCAAGCAAATTGTCATAAAACTGTTGAGATTGAAGACAAGAGAGAATTCTTAAAAGGAACAAGACAAAAAAAACCCAGTGACCCCAACCCTCTCTTAGTTTCATAAGAACAAGAATAACAGCTGAGTTTTCAATAAAAAAATAACACTCAAACGAAAGGGAGTATTTAAAGAACTGAAGAAAAACAACTGCCTGCTTAGAAGTTCATGTACCCTAGTGACATCTCTCAAAATAAAGGCAAACCAAGTGTTGTGCTGCATGCCCAAGCTGATCCCAGCACTCTGGAGGCTGATGCAGGAAGATTCTGAGTTCAAGGTCATCCTGTGATACATTCCAAGATACTGTCTTTTAAAATATCAGCATAGTTAATGGTCAAAGAAATGTTATTATTTTATAGGCAGAACAATGATGACCTTCAGGGACACAGAAGGGAAGGGAAAGAAAGCTGTAAATATGCACTTATGAAAATAACTTGAATTTTAATAAATATAGAAGATATTCAATAGTTTAAACTCAATGGCATGCAAACTAGAGGGTGATTAATAGAGTGAACGCATCTCAAGAGGAGGCAACCTCACCATATACATTAGGGGGAAAGCTCTGAGTTAAAAAACCCTCTCAGGAACCAAATCAAAGCCCAAGAAGTGGAAAACCGGGGGTAATTCTGATCAAAAACACCAATTAATGAAACAGAAAACAAATATACAATGCAAAGTTGACTCTGAAAAGAGTCTTTGAAAATTGAGACCCTTGGTGTTATCAAGAAAATATTCAGGGTAGCAGCCAGACAGAAGGGTCCTTCAGCACGGGTTTACCACCTCCCAAGATCACAAGGGATAAGAGCTTGGAGTAATTTGATGGAAATCAACTAAAATATTTAAACGGAAATATTAAGAAACTTGGAAGCACAAGCTTAATAACTACCCCAAGGGAAGAGAAGATAATCTGAATATTCTCATCAGAATTAAATATTCTAAGTTATGTATAAACTTAAACTTTATATATGTTGTTATATTCCTACAGTGGTGGCTCCCCAAAGAAGATAAGGAGGCATTTTCACATGTGGTAGCCCTGCCAGGCCTCAGCAGAAGGAACCATTATCCGGATCAGCGCCATACTCCACAGTAGAACCCTGAGCATCCGAACTCAGGTGTTTTTGTTGACTCTGGTGTTCTACTGATAGCATGTGCAGATCATAAGCAAACAATCATCCCTCACATAAATCCAACACCTGCAGATAATGCAAAATGCCAAGACCTAGGGAGCCCTTCACCTAATAGTGCATAAAACAACTATTTTATACACAACTAAAAATAAACTTCGACAGCATTTCCTTTTCTCTAAGACAAAAAATTGCTTTATCTCTACAACACAATTTTATACTACACTAGCAAAAACATTTACAAGAGGAACAATGATGAGGGTTGCTAGTTCACAGGACTAAATGAAACCAAACATCTATCAAGCTTTTCTCAATGTCTTTGGACAGCAGAAAAAAATTATCTATGTCCAATTATCTGGAATTCATTTGTGATTTTCTGGGATCCTCCAAAGGGCTAGGATCTGGCTATGCCCTCTGCAGCACACACAGCTTGTCCTCTAGGCTCTGGCTGGTTCCCCTACACTGCTGTTGCTGTTCTTGGTGATCATCCCATGGTATTGGCATCTCAAAAACTGCTGGAGTCCCTTGCTGCAACTGGGTTGCACCTTCACCAATGCTCTCTCCTGGACTCCTCTCATGGTGCCAAGCCTCAGCCTCTCTGAATGACCCCTTCGATCCTGGGCCTTCAACTGCTACTGAGACTGTACCTTCAACAATACCTCTCCTGGCCTCTTGCAGTGCCAAGCCTTAGCTCTTCTTCATGACCCCTTCATGCCTTCAAAACAAGCACCACCTGGGAGACTCTTACAGTACCAAGTTCGACTACCAGCATGTGATACAACCTTGGCCAGTTCTGGAAGGCAAATTCTATGCTGACCCTGAGGAAACACTTTCCCGATTTTAAGATAGATTCTGGTTTGCTGGAAAAATAACTGGTCACTTCATCTACAAGAAAAACAACTTGTAACCTTGTCTGCAGAAGAGTTCCCTCTTGGTGTGGAGTTGCTGTTTGTAGATAGGTTAGCAGGGAAAAATTGTTTAGTTTAACTAAGTGGCTTTTTGGCTATAAGATGTGGCTTCCATAACAACAGGGGTCCTGGGCCAGTGGGAAGAATCTCTGGTTGAAATGTTCTGGGGGTTTGGTGTTCTTTTTCACCACCACCAAGGGTAAACATACAACTCTTTCCACAGATTTCAAAACACAATATCTTGAGCTTTACACACATACAATGCAGCTATCAGAAAACTCAGTTGGTGAAACAGTATGCTACCACCAGCAGCAGAAAGGTTTGTTGGCTCCATGATCAAAAACAACAGTTAGAACCTTGCTTTATCCTGCTCCCAGCTGAATTCTTTATCTTTAAGGGCCTCTATTCTGTGGCTCTCAACTAGGAGCTTTTTTTCCCATTTATTTATTATTTTCACAGCCTTTTCTCTTCATAGAGGCTTATTTCCTTTCTCTGTCTCCTCTTCCTTCAGAAGTCTTCAATTAATACCTTAATTTCTATCCTCTGGTAGCTTCCCTGAGCATACTTTCCTGGACTCTGTGAGGTCTGGAGTTTGTTTTCTTTTTGGTCTTTCTCTTTTTCCATGTCTCCACACTGGCTTAGCTGGCATGATGTCCTGCCCCACATTGGTGCACTCTTTTTTGTAGTATGCCTACAGTGGTGCTCCCCAAAGAAGACGAGGCATACAGACCTCAACAGAAGGAACCACCAACTGGCCAGTGCCACACTGGACATTGGAAACCTGAGTCTCTCAGATCAGGTATTTTTATCGATTCAGGTGTTCTACTGATAGCATGTGCAGATCATAAGCAAACAAACATCCCCCCACATAAATCCAAAACCTGCAGATAATACAAATTCCAAGACCTAGGGAGCCCCTCACCCAACGGTGCATAAAACAATTATTTAATACATAACTAAAATAAACTTCTACAACATACACATGAAAATCAGTGTACATTCCTCATGTTCATGTTATCAGCAGCAGATTCTATGAAGCTGTTATTGAAGAAGTCACCTCAGTGGTCTATAAAGATCAGCCAGGGAGTAAGAAAAGTGATAGCCATGAAAGAAAATGATTTAGCATTCTCTATCCACAGAAACAAAACAAATGGCAAACAAACTGTTGAATTAACCCTGAAAAGCAAATTTTAAAGCATCCAATTCTTATCCATTCAAGACAAGACTTAGAGTCCAGACTCTGTCCTAAGTTCATTGAAGTAGGCCACTAAGAAGGTTAAGTGCCAGCTGCAGAGTTGGGCAAGGCATCTGGAATAAGAGTGGTTACCATAAGAGAGAGATGCTCAGAGTCTCTGCTATGGAAACTCGCTATGGTGAGGAGATGCAGTCCAGTTTATTACCCCAAGTTGCAGACACAGGTTTCTCTTCCCATCTTGCCAGATTTGGCAAGCAGAGTCTAGTTCTGCTAAGTGAATTCAAGTAGTCCCAGGGTTCACGGTCTAGACCCACCTTTCTTCCTGCACCTCTCAGAATCTTACCTGCCTCTGTTTCTGAGGATATTCAGGAAGGTAGATGAATGAGTGCAACTGCCATTTGTTTTCCAGGGAAGGACTGGTCACAGATGCCAGTAGGTCATCATGAAGATGACCCCACCCACCTCTGTACATTCAGTCCATACACTGAAGGTTGGTGTCCAGTGTCTTCCCCCATTTATCTCCACCTTCTAATTTGTAGATAGGGTTTCTTACAGAACCTGGAGCTTACCAGCTCTGTTGAATGGCTGGCTAGCAAACCTCTGGGGTCTGTCTCTGCACCTCCCTCCCAGCACTGGAATTGCAGACATGTACTACATGGTCAGCTTTCACATGGGTGCTGGGGATCTGAACGTGGATCCTCATGCTTGCACAGCAAGTACTTTGTACAGTGTGTATACTTCTTCCTTCCTTTTATAGGAGATCAAATTAACCTTTATCCTCCATCATTTGGCCTGGCAATCATCTCCACTTCTTGCCCACTGTAACACCTTTGTGATGATCATACACATGACCTCAGCATCAGTGATCACACAGGACTGAGTGTCATGCCTGAGCCCAGGTGCATGTACCTGGTATGTATGTGGTTTTGGTGCACGCAAAGTGTTTACTTTCAACTGGGGGGTCTGGCTGTTCATTTGAGAGCTCCCCCATGTCCCTAGAGAGCCTGAAATTCCATGGCGCCCTGGCTATGCCATATTATAAATGGCTTCTTGTTGCCAGATCTAGCCATAATCTCTTAAGTCATCTTTGGCCCTGGTACAAGATGAACAGCTGTGATCAAAGAATGAATTCAACAAGCCTCTAAGAAATACCTAAAGGCAAGGGCAGGGGTCAAAAGAGGAGGGGGGATGGCTAATGGAAAATGTAGGAAAAATGTCATAGAGAATGTGGGCACTGAAAGGGACCTTGAAGGCACACTGGTATCAGTCAGAGTGAATGAGGATGGCAACATTGTGGGACTGGGAGCACTGTATGGCTGGGTTTCCCACAGAGAGAAATAACAGGATGGAGGGGTGGTCAGGACATACTGTAGGTGCCTTCCAAGACAGTCTGTGTCTTGAAAGCTCTATCTCACGTGTACAACTGTCTAAAACAGGATTTCTTTTCTAGTGATAGGTTGGACTTTGAGGAAGAACATTACTAGGTAATTCTGTGTATTGAGGTAATACTGGCTGTGTAAATGTGAAACTTACGGGTGGTTCCTTAGATGAGAGAAACAGAAAGGAACTGACAAATGAAGTGTGAAACTGGGGCCTTCAGGATAGCACAGGGATTCTCTTAGCACCAGTCCAGGAGCTCATGTCTGTGAAGACATGCAGGGAAATGGAGGGGCACAATGGTGGGTCTGTGTGCTGGTTAGGTTTTTGGCAATTTGACACAAATTAGGGTCATTTTGGAAGAGAGACCCTTAATTGAGACAATCCCTCCATATGATTGGCCTGTGGGCACATCTTGATGACTGAATGTGGGTGGGCACAGCCCACTGTGGGCAGTGCCACCTCTGGACAGGTGAGGATAGAAGGCTTTCAAAGAGGGTAGCCACGGATCCTACTTGGGAAAGAAAGAACAACCAAAGCACATGGGTTACATCTTTTACCTTGACCCTAAAAAGCAAAAGAGAGGGAACACAACCCAGTCAGTGAAGATCCCAGGCTTATAGTCCTGACAGGAAAACATAAAACTCCATGAAACTTTCAGCAACTAGCCCTGATAGAATAGTAATTGGTATACATTTTATTAACATGATAGAATACGGTTGCTCGATCCTACAGCCCGTATTTGACAATGTGAGGAAATACTTCCAAAAGGCTGGGACAGTGATGCTTCCTGTGTCTACTGCCGTTTAACTTTGGCCTGGCGGGGGGAGGTCCCTAGTCGTTGTTATGTATAAGCATACGAGTGTGCTTTAATAATATCACGAATAACTATAAATTAAAACTACACCAAAATGATATTTCTGACTTAGTTGATGGACAGACATTGTCGCACGAGGCCTCCCGAGGACACTTCCTCCCACACTGCTAGCGGGAATGCAAATCACTGGGACTGTCTTGAAGGCAATCCAGCAGCAGTTAGGAAAATATCATTTCCATTCTCCTTTGGTCTTGGCCATCTCATTTCATTGTTTACTCTGATGCCAGGGTTTCAGAGATGTGGAAGTGCAAAGCTGTTACCTTTTGGGGTTGCAAAGCAAGGGGACCTGGAATCCCACAGTGTGGCTGAGCCAACAAGAAGTGAGAACTCTGCAGCTGTAAACACTACGGAGGAAGGCCATGGGCAGAGGGGGAGGAGCCCAGGGCCTATGATGAAGTAGAAAAATGGAAGAATGCAAAAAGGATGTAGCATACTGTTGTCTGAGTAAGACATGTAGTAGGAAATAAAATATACATGCATTTGTTCATCTGTGAAAACCCCACACATACAAGAAGACAAGCCGGTGGCTGATGGCATCAGGGCCACCTGATATGGTAATACAGGTGAACCGGACTGTGTGTGTGTGTGTGTGTGTGTGTGTGTGTAAGTTCCCTCTGCCAATGTCACTATCTAAATTTAACTCTGTGAAAGCTGATGCTATTTTCCCTACTTCAGAAACAGAAACCAAAACATTATCAAGGAGGGCTGCGATGGAACCCAGAATGGAACACAAAACTAAAATAAATGTGGCCTCTTGTTTGCTGGGGTGAATAATATGATGAACTGGAGAGAGAGGAACTGGTGGGAGAAGCAGCCCTGGCAACTTCTAAACACAGCATTTGGACTCCTCCGAGAAAAGATAAAATTTTAGCATACTTCCCGACTCCAGTCAGCAGGCACAAGCCTGGATTCCTATCACCACAGAAGCAAGGGAAAGCCATCCCAAAACTTGCTTTCTTTTTGGTATTTGTTCTGCACAGCACAGAAAATGTGCTTTCCTTTTAAAATGAATTTATTATGTCAAACAAAAAGGAAAGTGATAGCATCAACTTGGGGGCTTGCAAACATCTACCAGCAACTGATCAGTGTTGCTCTGAGGCAGCCAGCTGGAGTTCCTGATTGGACATCCTAGACATAGTGGAATGGGCGAGGCTTCCAAGTAAAGGAGCAAATGACAACAGAAATGTAACATCACTGGGGACACGCAACCATCTAGCAGAAGCATCAGGAAACCCCCGGTGGAAGCATGGAAGTGGAGTTCTCAGCCCAGCATTCCAGGCAGAGCAGAGCCTTGTTCCCTCCCTCCCACTCCCACTGCCGCTGCAGGAGGCTTTTTGTGTCTTGGGATAAACAATGGTCGCTTCAACTGGAAACAGCTCACCTTGCAGTTGTTTCCAAGGATCTACTGGCTTCACTCTTAGGCCACTTTGCTGTTCTTCACTTTTGCTGTCACAGAGTTGGGGACCAGGCCCACCTCCAAGGAGGTATTGAAATCTTTGAAATGAACACATTGGAGTCTGGGACATGAAAAGACCATCTTGCTCCCAAAGACCACTTCAATGAGCTTAAAGAGCATATGGCAGTTCATCAATTTAAGATGCATCCCAGTGTCTTATGATCAAGCACATCTGTAAGCATGTTGTAGATCAAAGGAGTAACTGACAGGGAAGTTGGGGAGCACTTGACAGGGAGGACGGGTTAATGGAGGGACGAGATGCTGGGTGGTAGCTTTGGCTTTGTGGCTAGGCAATCATCTTGTCCTTAGAGATTTATGACTGATTAGTATACAACCCCTGGCTGGGTGACCCACAGGAAGGGGCTCATTCGTAGCTTTATTTCAATAGATTGTTCTGGCCTTTGTACTCCATGGTCTCTGGTGACCATGTTCAGGGTCTTTGTGATGGTCCAAGGGCAGAATGGCTTCTAGCATTTAAATCCTGGATCCCTGTCTCCACTGAAAGTGGCCACATTTCCCTGCTTGTTTGTGTGTATTCTGGGTTTGTGCCTGGCAAACTGTGGGACTCCAGTGTTAGCATGCATAGAGCTTCTAGTACATGTGGCTTTGAATGAGGTTCTTAAACCACGGGTTCTTATACTGTCTGTAATTTGGTTGAAAGTCTGTATTTTGTTGTCCTTCAATAGCAAAAGTAATCACTAGAGGTGTATCACCAGATATCACTAGAGGGAAAATGTGCTCTGGGTTAGAGGGAACATTTGTGTTGGTTTCTTCTGGGCTCTACTATGTCTTTACATCTTGCAACTGAATGAGCTCCTCCTAGGACGAGGAAAACTCAGCAGAGTTGTTTGTAGAGGTCGGAGATCATGTCTCAAGCTGATTGTGTTTTTTGAAGGGCAAAACTCTATTTTCCCCCAGGGCATCAATCTTTCACCATGTTAAATGAGAAGGTAAATTTGAGCTGAAGCCTGGTGATAGCCTGACATTCCTACCTGACAGCTGACAAGTCAATTGTGTTTATATCTGGGCCTAGCCACGGAGTAGGTGCAGGGAGATTGGAGCCAGGCAGAGCTGGAAGTTGGTCCTGGGTGGTGTGATGTTAAGGCACAGTGGAAACGAGGGCCTGTTGGTTGGTTGACATTTCCAACATCAGCTTCAGAGGTGAGGGTCTCCACATCTCTGCACAGCTCCTGGAACTTGGGGTGAGGACACAAAGGCCTGTCCTCATCCTTCTGAGAGCTGCTCTATGGGATTGCCTGTACCCCAATACCAGCCAGGCATCTCCAAATATGGAAGACATTATCCCTTCTGGCTTCTCCACTTAGACACAAACACCATCCACATCCTCAGGATCTTCAGTTCTTTAAAAAATGAGTGTGGTAGCATAGATCTTTAGTCCCAGAACTAGGGAGACAGAGGCAGGTGGTTCTCTGTGACTTTGAGGCAGAGAATAGGAGACCCTGTTCCTCTCACCCCATGAACTATTATAGATCAGATAGAGCTGTTTTATTCTTCCTAGATAAAAACAACCAAATTTTGTATACAATTTAGATTTCCATTCTTATCTTGTAGCAGTCTTTCATGAGCAGTTCACAACAGTATTGAATAGCTTCCAAAACATTATTTTCAAAACATTTACTGTTTTCAAAAGGATCAGTTTAACAGCTTTATTGAGGTGTAACTGATTTATGATGAATTTTCCTGTTTAAGATGTACAGGCTGATACATTTTGACATGTGTGCACACCCATGAACGCATCACCACCATTGTGTTGACAAAGGTATCCATCACTCTCCAAGCCACTCATCACCTAAAGATTCCTTCATGCCGCTAAGTTATTGGTAGTTCATGTCTTTTTTATTGACGAGTAGTACTCCATGGTATCAATATATCCACTTAATAGCCGAGGGATAGCTGTGTCGTTTCCAGTTTGGGATGACTGTAAGTAAAGTTCACACACACGACATTCACATACAAACCTTTGTGTGGACATTCCTTGCATGAAAACAAAAGAAAGCATTTCCTGTCATGGGGAATATCTATGAGGGATGGTTGAATTCTATGCTTTGGGTATGTTTAGAAGGTGACTGTTTTTCAAAATGTGTGTGTGGGTGAGTGTGTGTGTGTGTGTGTGTGTGCTCTCATAGCCACCAACTGCCAATGGGTCCTGAGCTAAGGGAGAAATCTTGTGAGCCCCTCCCCTATCCAAGCTGGAATGTTGACTGGCTTGATCTTGTACGTGTCTTGTGCATGTAACCCCCAGCTGCTCTGAGTCCATGAGTGCAACAGCCGTGTTGTATCTGGAAGACACAGTACCATAACACTCCTCCTCCTCCTCTGGCTCTTACATCCTTTCTGTTCTCTTATCTGTGATGTTCGCTGAGTCTTTCGGGGCTAGCTCTGTTGTAGTTGTCTCACGTAGGTCTGAGTGCTCACCGTCACTTATTTTTGGCACTTTGACGAGTTATGAGTCTCTGCATAAACTTCTGATCACTACAGAAAGAAGCATCTCTGCCACAGTTGGGAGCAACACTAATCTATGGGTATAGATATAAATATTTAGAAGGCAGTTTGACAACATGGACATTTAGCAAAACAAAGTTAATAGATTCCCCCATAGGGTCTATGACTTTCACAGCAATGGCCAGTTTTTTGGCCAGTCTTGTGATGCCTGGCGTGAGATTCCTTCTGTGGAGCAGACCTCAAATCCAGCCAGAAAGCAGTTGGTTCCCTCACCAACAGTCCCTCACCATTACTGCACCCATGGGCACATGTTACCTGCCAGATTGATATTATAGCATGAAATAGCCATCAGTATGTCTCTTTGCCTATGGTGGCCTGCATGGCACCTTCTGGAACTTTGAAAGCTAGCCAATAGGGAGGAAATTTCTAGGTCACTTCCAGATTGATTTCTCTGTGTCCCACAGCCAATATGTGTGGTGTCTTCAACAATAGGGTCTTACTATCAAGCTATCATGGGCAACCATGAGTCTTGACAATAGCTCGTATCATTCTGTGGGCCCTCCCTGACCAATAACCTGTAGAAAGGTACCCCACACCCAGCGCTGATACTTTCCTTTAACAACCTGTGTCTTCTGGGAACAGCATTGTCCACCTCCGCAGGATACCTCTGCGTAAACGGCTTTTAAAAAATATCTTTTAAAACTAACTTACAACATAACGGGTTTATATAAGGGTTTTTCATATGCTTTTAGTTTTGGTTAACCTCTACTCCAACACATTCCCCTCCTCAATCCCCACCCCATCCCCCCTTGAACTTGTAACTTCTAGAAGGTCTCCCTTCGTTAATACCGCTATTTTGTCATACGTGTTACTTCTGTGTTGTAAATTCCTTAATGTATTGATTTGTAGAAGTAGGTTGCTTTTAGAAATATTTAAGTAATAGGAAAAACTCACATACCTGCGTGTGATCTTGCCATTTCCAGTGTTCTTTTCTCCCTCTCCTGGGCCCATGCTCTGCCATTGTTTCCTCCTGCCCAAAGACCCGCCCCTCCTCTGCGTTCCCTACAGCGTGGGTCTGCTGGCGAAGATGAATCCTTTCAGTTTGTTTTCCTGTCTGAAAACATTTATTGTACTTTTGCTTTTAAGAATATTTTCTGTGAGTCTGGAAATCATGGTTGACAGATTCACGTTTCTGTTTCTGCTCCCGCGGATGTTACTTCACAGCTTGTCTCTTGCATTGTTGTGGATGAGAAACTTGAAATCGTCAGAGTATTTTTTCCTCTGTATGTAATATCTCATTTTTCTCTGGCTCATAGGATATCACTTCTTTTGAGTCACTTGATCCTCTTGTTTTCTGGTGTTTGTTTGTTTGCTTGCTTACGTTCCTTTTGAATGTGGTTCGCCGAGCTTTTGGAGTCTATATACTTAGATTATTCATCAAATTTGAAAAACTTTTAGCTATTATTTCCTGCATTTCCCAGTTTTTTTTTAACCTGGGCTGCTTAAACTGCCACGACACAATGATGGTCTCTATTGAATTTTGTTCTACTCTTGTTTTTATCAGCATGATTTCTAATAGTTACACAATATTTCATCTTATGTTTTTCAATTTGTTTAACTGTCTCTTTTAGTTGGGCATATAATTGGTTTTTATGTTTTATTATTCTATTATCAATATAACCAAGAAGGATATTTTGGAGAGAACATGTTCCAATTTCCGCAAAGTATAAATCATGAGGTTTGTTTCAAATCCTTGGTACACACCCACAGTGTGATAAGCTGGGTAGAGATAAAGGAATGGTATGTGCTATTTTAGAAAATGATTTGATAATTTGTCATGTGCAGTGTGGGAGAAAATTCACCCATGTAGCCATTATAGGGATGTCTTCAAGCACAATCATTCCCATAAGAATAAATGTGTATACCCCTACGTGTATATGTGGGCACCTGTATGCAAATGCATGTGCTTATTTTCAGAATGAATAATCTCTCACTTATTTTTGTTTTTGAGAATGAAATATAGGCATCACAAATGCAAAAAAATTCTCAAATGAATAAAGATGGCATTTTATCACATCTTCTATGTTTTGACTTACATTGTTTGGTATTTATACCACCCTTGGAAGGATACCTCAGTGGCACCATTCGAAGATAGAAAAATATAGTATTATCCACAGCAGGGGATAATAATGACCTAGGTTCCTTTTATGCATGTATAAAAATATCATAGTGAAACCCATGTTTCGTGCGATTTTTAATGTACTAACTTAATGAAGAAAAATATTAATATCTACTAAAATGATAAATCTGCTTGTTACCATTATATGTGCACATGAGCAATAATGTGATTCAGGTGTCATTGAGAAAGGGCTTTCTCCTTTCCAGCTGATGTACCACAGTTGCACACCACCGAGTCTGAATGCAGTTCATAGCTCTTAATTGTATAATTTTAAACGAAAAAATGAGACTTCTATCTTTAGATTATATACAGTGTTGACAAAGGTGAGATTTCATTAATGTTTTATTATGCTATTTAAAAATATTATTCAAGCTCACTGAAATAATTTTATTATATAAATGTCATTCTTTAACTTCTGCTTCATGCCTTATATCAATGACTGGAACCTACGGGCCAGTGTAGAATACCCACAGTGACAGGAGCTATCTGCCTGGACTCCTGTGAGAGAATATCACTAGGTGCCTTTTAAGCAAGGTGAATTTCTTTCTTACGCTTTTAGATCAAGGTACTCACAGAATCGGTGTATGGTGAAGGCCCTCTTCCTGGCTTATAGGTAACATCTTCCCATATGGAGGAAGAAGGAGAAGTCCCACCTGTATCTCTTTGTCAAGGCTCTATCCCTGTGCAAAAGCACAAAAGATCCATTCTTATCACCTAAGCACCTCCCAAGGACTCCTCAACAAGTGCCATTATCTTAGAGTACGGCTTCAACATTATATTTGGGGAAACACAGGCATACTGTATATAGCAGAAGGCATCTGAATTCAGTTCCCAATTTTGACTGGGATTTCAGTGTCATTTAAATGTTGGGAATAGATATTTGGTTTGCTTGAATGACACATAACTATATAACTTGGATATCTATCTATCTATCTATCTATCTATCTATCTATCTATCTATCTATCTATCTATCTTTAAGAGAGAGTCTCACTTTGTATCCAGGCTGGCTTGGAACTCACAATCCCCCTGCCTTAGCCTCCTGAGTTCTGGGATGGCAGATGTGACATACCTTGAGTTCCATCCAGGTTGACCCTCCAAGAAATCACAGCACTCTTACTAGGCAGTCTCACTTCTCCCAGTACCCTAGAGATCACTATTCATCCTCATCTTTGAGATAAAGACACTGCAGAGGTCAGAGATTAGTGATCCCTAGTGTCAGCCTCAACCACAGCATAGCTCGTGTACAGTGGGGAACCTTGCTGGACCTGAGTTCCTAGTGTACTGCTTAGTTTGCCTATGGACCCAGCCTTATAGAAGTGCTTCTGTAATGAATGAAATCTGGAGAAAGCAGAAAGCTAGAAAGCATGATAAAGAATGAAAACTCTTTCAATGTCTGTCTGAAAATAGTCAAAACTTGGTTAGGACACAAGCAGAGGCAGCCGGCAGTGGCAGTCCCCATCATTAGCATGGCCTTGCATCCTTCTCAGAATATGTCTTCTCCAGTCCTTTCTGGATGTCATGTGCCATCTCCGCCCCTTTAGTTTCACACATTTCCCCCCTTTCCAAAGGATCTTGCTGTCATTCAAAGTCATATGCGTGTATATTCTTTTTTCTGACCAGCCAACCACTTAAGTTTGAAGAGACCTCTGGGGATTCAGGCCAGTGTTTGTGTCCATGAGATCAGGTTCCAAGGTAGGCAGTGAATGGATCCTCCCAGGGCCAGCTGCTGAAGGTCGAGGCTTTGCCTCCTTGTTCGCAGCCATACTGTAAAGTCAGCCATTGTACCCTCATATGCTACTCCAATACCATCAGTTAGGACTGCAGAGGTTGTTGTGAGTCTGTCTGCATCTCCTGTACGTTGGTGTAGACTCAGGTCCTCCCTGCGAGGGAATAGACTCATACGACAGCACCTCTGGAGAGCCCCCCACTGCTAGTGCAGGATGTTCCAGAGTCAGTCTTGTCAGGCTGTGGGGACACACTGTAAGGAAACACAAGCTCCGTGAAGCACTTAGTCAAGGCACACATTAAGTAATTGCCGCTATTGAGGTCAAATGAGATTTCGCTTAAATTAATTAAAGCTACAGGATCCAGACGGGATGTGATGAAATTATTATTTCTCACCTTTGCAGCTCCACAAGTCCTGGAGAGACTCCAATTAGGACTTCAGGGAGGGGAGGAACTCCTGTCTGTTCAAATTAAGCTTGCGCAGAACTGGACGGAACATCTGCTAGATTGTGATTAGCCAAATTCCCCAAATTTCATTTGGACTGATGCTAAAAGGACATATTTGCCAAATAATGATCAAGACAGATGCTCCAATTCCATGGTCATATTTGCAAGGATGCTTTACTGGAAGTCAGGATGTCATTAGATGAAATGGAAGCTAAGTGGCACGTGGCCCCATTTTTCCATCATAGTGAGAGGCAGAAAGTGGCTGTGGTCTGAGTGGGTCACCGTGGAGCCTGCTGGAATTTCTAGGCCGAATACAGTATTTTCACTGGGAATCATCGTTTTGACTAATATCTCCCGAAGAAATTGGGAACCATCCATGAATATGGAACACACACAGTTATTCCCACAAATGTTCTAATGTTAAGTCCCCAGGCCACACATCCCAGGCAGGGCAACGGACAAAGAGGGGCCAGGCATCTCACACCAGTGACGTGCAACGTGAATCACAGTTTCACCCTGAACTGTGTGTAAGGTAGCACGTGTGCTGCAGACTCAGGTGTTTCCCTCCATGGTGACATATGCAGAGGTCTTGGGAAGGGACTGTCCACGGGGTATACTGACTTGATGCCACTTGTGTCTCAGCCATCATCATTACTGGGGTTGGACATACGCTCACATCGGGGATCCCACACATATGGACCCTGGGGCCTCTCCCTAAGGTTGTGAGAGCCTTGGCTTTCTGTGTTGTAAAGGGGCTGATGGTTCATCTGTCCCTCCCAAGGCTGTGGAGAAATAGATGGGTTCCCTAAAGTCAGCTCTCAGCCTGG
This sequence comes from Cricetomys ansorgei, assembly GCA_026225945.1. Taxonomy (NCBI): domain Eukaryota; kingdom Metazoa; phylum Chordata; class Mammalia; order Rodentia; family Nesomyidae; genus Cricetomys; species Cricetomys ansorgei. The sequence goes on from JAMJFZ010000597.1 coordinate 29,773,883, forward strand.
GACTCTTTAGCATGTCTTGGGGATCAGTTATGACTTTTACTGAACTCTAAAGAGTTTCCACCAGTCAGTGAGGGGAGCTGTGCAGTCGGGGCTCCAGCCTCAGCCTGGTACCCAAGGATGCCATTTCTGCGAGAAGATGAAAGAAGCGAGACTGCTAGGAATAGGCACGCCACGTTGTTCTCTCTGCGTGGACTCAGGTGAGTCACACAGTTGCCAGGAATAACACCTTGGTGCTTTTCACATCCACAAAGTCTAGGTGGCCATGCTACCTTCTTGTATGCTGGCTGCCTACCAGGCTCTGGTGCCTGTGAAAAGAGGCACCTGAAGAGACAGGCGTGCAAATTAGGCAGCTGCGCGTGCTGGGCACAGGGAGGAGGCAAGGCATGGGCAGCCTGCGGAGATCCCGGAGAAAGTCTGTCTGCGTGGCAAATCCTGGGGTCTTCCGTGTGCACGAGGGGGCATTGGACAGAGCTTTCATCTCACACTATACTGGCCACTTGTGGCTAAGGTAATTATGGATTAAACTGCTTCATCACTGTGCTTTGATGTGCATGAAGAGATTTTAAAGGGTTATTTCATGATTATAGATGTACTATTTCAAAATCAAATAGCATAAAAATAATGAAAAATAAATTCTCATCAATAACCCCCTGCCTAGAACTTCTGGGTCTAGTGTATAGCCCTGTTGGCATTCCTCTTTCAGTTTTAAAACATAGGTGCTGTAGAAATATAGGCAATGGGATAGATATCCCCTGTGGACCCCAAATGCATCATTTTCAGGGCAGAAGGGACTGTAGGGATGGAGGCTCCCAGCACCACCAGGGGGCATAGCGCTCCTCAGCAAGTGGGACCTGCAGCCCACCCATGGCCACACGGGCCTCACTTCTCCATCCCAGCATGCAGGTCTTGTACCGTGAAGCCCTTCTTTGTCACTGAAATTGGAGTCTCTGCTTCCAGAAACAGCCAGCCTGTTGCTTGTTGGCCTTTGCTTTGGAAATACTCACTGCCTCCATAGCAGACACAAGCTTTCCTCTCCTTTTGGTAAGGAAGTGTAGATAGTTGCTGTTGTGTGATTAGAGAGAATGAGAATGCCCACCTCTGCCCCAGTGTCATGTTGAGGACTCTGTGGTTCCCCACTCACTCTCTCCTCCTTCAGTGGGTATGCTCCAGGGATCTTTGCCTCACTGCCTGGTGCCCCTCCTCCACCCCAACAGCCATTGCACTGGCATCTGTGTTTCTGCCACGGGGCAAATCTGACTTTTCCCAGCAGCCTAGCCCCTGCTACTGCCAGTTGCCATTCGGGGCTGCTGCTTTGCTCCCTTACTACACTGCTGGGGACGCTGGGGCCCCGGCCACCACCCCTTGTGTCCACCATGAGCCCAAAATGGTTCTGAGGCCCCCTAGGGAGCCAGCATATTTCCCCTTTGAAGGACTCTGGCTCTTCAAGGCAGGGGAACTCTGGGACTATCAGGGATCCCATTTCTATCTGGCTGTGGAATCCCCAACCTGGCAGAGCAGCACAGAAGTGGCCCCAGCTAACACATATAGCCTTAAGCTGGGCCCCTCAACCCTCTCCAGACTTGCCATATTAGGGCAAAAAAATCACACCAATCACAGGCCACCGTGGGAGGCTCTGCCTGTGTAAAGAACAGCTTTCTGGACTCTGCTCAGAGTAGGAAGAGGGTGCAGCTTTGGCTGCTGCCTTCCTCCCAAGTGAAGGTAGCCAGTGAGAGAAGTAAGAACACCTCAGCTCAGCCAGAAGCAAGAGGAACACCTCTGCTCACCCAGGGATACTTCCCTTCAGAGCTGCAACACTGAGGAAGCTTCTCTCATCAGAGCAGAGCGGAGCAGAGCCAAGTCAGAGCTCAGCTGGAGAAGCCTTCCCTGCCTCAGAGCTATGAGAGCTGTGTGGTTCCTGGGCTCCCAACTGCCAGGGCTTCTTCCTGTCAGAGCTATGTGGTTTCTGGGCTCCCAAAGGCCAGGCTGTTTTCTATCTCTGTTCAAGCTGGGTGAAAACCCTAACAGACTCCCTCCATGGCAGGTGTGTGTTTCGCTTCTGGTGATGCTTATCGACAGCCTCAGGCCATACATCAGTCTTGCAGAGCTGTTCAATGCCGGTCAGGACAAGCCCAGCAGTGCTGGCTTTCACACCTACAGTGTGACCCTGACAACGCACAATCAAGTTCTGATGAGTCAGAGCAACCAAGACCTCCGCAGAACCTGCTATGACAGTACCTGTTGTCTGAGAGGTCACAACAAAGCGGGGTGACAGATACATCCATGGTTATCCTGAATGCAGGATGCTTTGTGGTTTCCTGAACATGACTCTATCTACCCTTGGACGGACAGCACCCTCTCAGGAGGACTGAGCCCTGGAGGCCAATGGTAACAGGTGGAGAGATTATGGCTCTGAAGGAGCAGAGAGGTTTCCTGGATGAAGCGCAGACTGTGGTGGATCCCGGGGGTGGCTGATGCTTCTACAGCCACACATGCTTCAGGGGTCAGAGGTTATGGCTTCATCTTCTTTTCTAGAGATCCAGTTGCTGGCAACATGACTCAGTGGGTTGAGGCCTTTTCCATTCAGCCCAACAGCTTGAGTTCAATGCCTGGGACCCACATGGTAGGAGAGACCCAACCCCTGAGAATTTTCCTTTGACCTTCAGATGTGCATCATGGCAGGCTTGCACCTCCCCCCTTCCCCCCCACAATAGGTTTTTATTTAAACAAAATTATTTATTTTTAAAAACCACTTCAAGGGCCTGTGCCAGCTAAAGGCATTTTGACAACTCTTGAGACAAAAGAATTGATGTGAACTTCCAGTGAACTTTCAGTCTGGAGCCCACTTGGCTGAGTGGCCTGGTGTGGATTTCATGTTCTTTTTCTTCAAAGTGCTTAAGTGATGGCTGGGCTGGGCAGGCTGGAGCGGCAGCGTTGATGGGATCGAGTCCAGGGCTGCACTCAGCAGTAATTAGATGGAGAGCAGTCACTCGGGCTATTTTGGTGTTGGCCAAATATTTTGAATATGTGCTAAATGGCAATAATCAACTTCATCCTAATTGCCTCTGCATTACGTTAGCAGGTGAGCAATAATATGAATATAAAAATTGGCTCTGTGGAAGCTCATGACGAGGAGGGCTGAGGAACTCGGAGCCAGGCTGGAAGGAGCCCAGGATAGCCATGTCTGTAGAGGTTTTGTCCAGGTTGCTGTTGCTGCTCTGGCCTCTGCCAAGCCTTTCTATCTCATCTCTGGTCTCAGAAGGGTCCTGACGCCTGTTCTCTTGGCAGCTTCGCCATCATGGATCCCTTCCTTTTATTTCTCCACCCCAGTCAAAACTGGTGCTTTGATTATTTCATCACCCTCTGTCCCCCGAATCACCACAACACATTTGCTCTAAATTCCTATCTAAATTAGTCCCTTAATGGTGCTTGCAAAAATCATACCCTGTGTCTGAGCTCTGCCCAGGGGAATCACCTGCAACAGGCATTCATTTGGCCAGGATCAGCAGAGGGTCCCCAAGGCCCCGACTCTTACAGCCCAGGCTTTGTTGCAGTATCCCACTTTCTTCTATGCTTCGTCTTCATATCAAGGCTTTCCAGTTTCTGTCCTTGTTTGTATTTCAGATTTAAAGACAGAAGATGCATTGGTTGTAGGTTGCATATGTATAGATTTGGCTAGAAGCTAGAGAAGTTTCCACAAAGAAGGAAAGTCATCTGAGGGAAGCCTAACTCTCCTATAACCATTTGCTATGGTCTGGATGGTTTTCTCACCCAGATACATATGTAAAAATTCCTGGGATAGAGGGAGGGCATTTGGAGGAGACTGGGTTGTGATGACAGAGCTCTTGTGAGTAGGCTTGACCTTCTGGCTGGATACGAAGTATCCCATAGGTAGGCTCAGGCTGGTGGCTCCAACTATGGTGGTGGGGGAACCTGGGCCATAGGGTTGTTAGCCTCACCTGTTGACTTATCCATTGTTACATTCAGCCTGATGCTGATTGGTAAGTCATGGAAAGTAGGAGGTGGGGCCTCACTGGAGGAGTGGATCACACAGGGGCTTGTCTCCTGTCCCTCACTTCCTCCCTTCTCTCCCCCTTCCCTTGCTTCTTTCCTTGTCCCCAGCCTGCTCCATTTCTTGGTTGCCACAAGAAGAATACCCTCTGCTACCTGTTTCCATTGTGATCTTGTGTTTCTCCTCATCTGGCCAGAAGTAGAAGCCTCTGAAACTGTGAGCCAAAGGAAACCCTTCTCTTAAGTTGTTTTCTCCATTATTTTACCATGGAGAAAGAAAATTGCTCGGACCTCAGAGCCTTGCTCTCCCTTTTCATCACCTGAGGGCACAATAGCAGGAACACACCATCTACATCCAGAACTCAGACCTTGATGGGTTCCGGTTCTGTTGGAACCTTGATCTTGGACTTCCTAGTTTACAGAAATGTGAGAAACAAATCTGTTTTGTTTATAAGCTACGTAAATATGGGTATCCTGGCATTTTGTTATAGCAGTTTCAGTAGTCAGGGATGGTGTCTAGAAGCAGGGATGGAATAGTCCTCTCCTCAATAAGTGGTGCTGGGAAAACAGAAAGTTGAACCAGGTGAAAAAAAATCAACCAAAAATGGATTAAAAATCTAATCGTAAGACATGAACCTATAAACTCTTGGAAGAAAACAGGGGAAAGCTCCTTGGTGTTGGCCTTATACCAAAGCATCACATTGTACACCTTAAACAAAGACAATCAATATGAATTAGGAAGGCTGGGGAAATGGCTCAGTTGGTAGAGCACTGGCCACTCTTGGTGGTTGGAACTAGAATGGCCCCCGGAGGCCTCCATAGGCTCATATATGATGAGCGTATATGATCTTTGGTCCCTAGCTGGTGAAACTATTTGGGAAGGATTGTAAAATGTGGCCATGGAGGAGGTGTGTCACTGGGTTACATTTTGAGGTTTCAAAGCTCTCTTTACCTTGTGCTTGTGGGTCCAGATGTGAGCTCTCAGCTACTGCTCCAGCTCCATGCCTGCCTGCCTGCTGCCCTGTTCCCTTCTATGATAGTCTAACCTGATGAAACTGTACTCCCTCAAATAAACTATTTTTTTCTACAAGTTGCCTTAGTCATAGTGTCTTCACAGCAATAGAAAAGTAACTGTGACATTACTCAAGCATAAGGATCTGAGTTTGAGCCCCAGCACCCACATAAGAGCTGGGCCTTATGCAGAGTCCACTTATAAATCTGGTACTGGGGAGACAGAAACAGGAAGATCCCTAGGTCTTCCTGGCAAGTCAAATTGGTGAGCTCCAGGTCCAGTGAGAGACCTTGTCTCAGAAAATAAGATGGGACATGAATAAGTAAGGTATCTGATGTTAACCTCTGGTGTCTGCACATGTGTACCAAAGCACATTCAAACACATACACACTCTCTCACACACAAAACATACAGACACAGACACATAGACTTAGAGAGGAGAGAGACAGACAGATGGACAGACAGACACACACACACAGAGGGGAGAGAGGGAGGAGAGAAGGGGAGAGAGAGAGGGAGAGGGAAAGAGAGGGCTCTCAGGTGCAGATTTAGACCCTCACTCACATTCCTTACACCCCCAGAGTCATTCTCACCGACAGTCACATTGCAGTTTGTCTCTGGCTTGCCTCACTAAAGCTGATCTTAAGAGCCAGGATTTGGTTTGCTCAGTGCTGACTCCGGAGGCTCCTGACTTCTGCCCCACACATCACAGTTACTCCACAGACACCTGCATTGTTAAGGACACGTCATTGTTTCTGTTCTGCCATCAAACCCATCTTAGCTCCAGACCATAGTGAAGCAAAAGCAGTTTTGCAGCTGCTACAGAGGGACCTCACTCAACACCCACAGACCTAGAGCAGCCGGGGCGTGGATGAGGACATTCAACTCCTGTCTTCTGCCATCTGATCAGTGGGCCCACATTCTTAAGAGGACATAACATCTGTATGGAAAAGCTCTTTTTTTCCCCAAATGACAGTAATATATTTATTTACAATGCGTAAGCAGTAGCTGTTAACTCTTGTAACAAAGACTTGCTTGGTATTGGTTCAGAGTCTGTGTCGCTGCGATTTTATTTATATTTGTTTCTGTTTCTTGCCCCTGGTTAGAACGTAACAATGAAAGAGAAAGATTATCTTCCATATTTAGAAAGCCTGTAGTACAGAACAATATGGAAAAATTAAAATATATTTATGGACATATGGATGACACATGTGTAGATATACACATATCATTTTATTTACCTTTGAATAAGTAACAAGGTGAGATGTTATCTGAACTGAGAAAGGATGAGAGAAAATTGGAAAAAGAAACAAAGTACGGAAGATACTTTTAGGAAACATGGCTAATTGGAAATATTGTTTTCAGGAAGTGCTGGAGGGCCTTAGTTCATAACGTGATATTCAATATACCTTTCTTAGTGGTATAATTTTCTCCAAATTGCAGCTTGTTTGGTATAAGCTCATATAACATTTGTGTCATGGCTCAACACGAAGAGTTTTTTTTTTTTTTCCCCAGCTAAATATGATATAAGTAGAGACAGGTTAGGGAAGTGTTAATAATATTCAAGTAAAATGAAAGCAAGAAGCAACTTGTGGATAGTGGACTAGGAAACTGATTGGCTTTCTCTTTGATATTAAATAATTCATTTACAGGTTGAAGATTAAGAAAAAAAGCAAAAAAAAAAAAAAAAAAAAAAAAAAAGCTCACAGCCTGAGAACCATAGGATAGTGTGCCAAGTGCTCCATAATTAGGGAGAATTCACCTTTTCCCACCCAGTATTCTGTTCAGGCTGGGTGAGGGCTGCTTGCTCTCATGCAGTCGGTCTCTGATTCATATGCTCTCCTCTCCTGGAAACACCCTTCCCCCTATAACCCCAGCCAGTGCTCTGCCAGCAGGCTCCAGGCAGCCTGTCAAGTTGACATATAAAATGTACATCACAGGAGGGCAGAAGGGAGGTGGTGGCTACCCACTGTGGGCAGAGGAGACAGAGTGTGACCAGGAGCCAGGAGGCCACCTTATGGGGGCAAGGAGAAGAAAATTGTCCAGACTTACTGGATGGGACTTAACTGCTTCAGGTCATGTTAGTGTTTCAGGTTGTTCTGTGGTCACGGCCCCCAGAGCTGTGTGGTTCCGAGTGCTTGGAATGTATGTCCCGAGGTAAAGTGTCTCAGGGACAGAGACTAAAGGGTCCCTGAGAATGGTCCTAGACTGGAGCAGTAAGCAGATGATGTCACCATAGCCTTCATTTGTATTCTCAAATGTACTTCCTTTGAAGGAAATGTTGAGGCTGGGGAGATGACTCAGTCAGTAAATGCCTGATGTACAAGCATGAGGACCTGAGTTCAGATCTCCAGTACCCAGTGGAAGGCAAACACAGCAGTGTGCATCTGCAAAACCAACACCAGCAGAGGAAGATACTAGTGGATACCTGGACCTATGTGATCAATCTATGTAATTGGATAGGTTCCGGGTTCACTGAGAGATGGACTAAAAGAAACCTGAAGACAGGTTAAATTCGTTTTCTCTAAACTGTACATGAAACCCATCTTGCAGCAGCCTGAGGGGAGCTGTTTTCAGCTCTGTTGATGCCTGTGGCTCTTTACTCTGCTCTGGCTCAGTGGCTATTTGGTTAAGGGTCTCAGTGGCCAAGGCTTCTCCTTCCTCCTCCCAATTAGGGGCAGTTTGCTGTGGATTAATTCTCCTTGTGAAATGTTTGGTATGCAAATCTACTTCCTTGACTGTCATCTTTTATTTGCCAGTGTGACAAGCCTTTATTTGTTTCCATTACAAACTAAATCCCTGAAACACTATGTTCTTAATATTTTGAAATTTCAATTATCTACCCTGATCATATCTCTGTCTGCCCTTCCATTTGCATGCAGGGAGAACAGGCTATAAACAAAAGTGCCTTTTGAAGTAAGGAGAGTTAGTGGAATCTCCAGCAGGAGCCCTTATTTGCCAGAGAGAAGTCATTTTCATAAGCAAGCCAGAAGAGGGCCAGTGGAAGGCAAGGTCCTTGGAGGATCCTGACCCTGCTTCTCTGAGCCGTAGCCTTGCTGGGAAGTGAATTGACCTTGTGCTAAGTCTCGGTGTTCTGACCGTCTTGGAAGGTCACGGACAGACTATGTGGAGTTGGCATACCTGTGAATTGTAGAGCTTGCTGCTCTTGCGATTGTACACCAATGCACACAGTTGAACATTTTAACTGCACTTTAAGTCAGATAAATGCACTTACAGAAAACCCGTGGCAAAAGCTACATGAACAATAAATATTGTTTCCAGAAGGATTAAGCAGGAATTTGAACTCACTTCCCCAGTATAACCCCTGAGCTGGCTCCTCTCTCTGATTAAGTGAGGGATATAGAGAGCTAGCACTGAACACAAAAGATAGAGCAGGGAGTGCTACCCCAGGGAAAGGCAGGAGTCTGAGGCTGGATTAGGTCTTTAGGTGAACGATAGTCCCTGACCAACCAATCCCCAATCGTAGGTGCCAGAATTGCCTGGGTAGAGGGTGGTGTGGGGAGGGGCTTCTGGGTTGCTTCCCTGCCAGGATGTCATCTATCCCAGGGCTCCAAGCAAATGTTGTGGAGCTGGGCTACAGCTGTGGCTGCTGTCCTATGAGTCACACCAGCCAGCTGAGCTTTAGTCCTGGGCAGTGCCCACTTGTCCATGAATGAAACTGAGGAGCTGATGAAAGATCATTACCATACTATATCAAAGAACTTGTGTCTTACAAGAAAGCCCTCCTCCATGGGCACAGTGAGTATTCCAGAACCTTCACCCATAGACAGAGTGACTGTTTTAGACTCTTCCCCTAGAAGGACAGTAAATGTTCCAGATTCTTCCTCAATGGGGACAGTGAACATTCCAGAACTTTCCTCCATAGACATAGTGAGTGTTCCAGACTCTTCCCCCAGAGGACAGAGAGTGTTCCAGACCCTTCCTCTGTAGACACAGTGTGTGTTCCAGACTCTTCCTCCATGGGGATAGTGAGTGTTCTAAACCCTTCTTTCATAGGGACAGTGTGTGTTCTATACCACCTCTCCATGGGAACAGTGAGATTCCAGACCCTTCTTTCATGGGGACAATGAATATTCTAGCCCTTCCTCCACAGAACAGTGAGATTACAGATGCTTTCTCCACAATGACAGTGAACTCTCATGTGTGCACAGCACATCAGCCATTCCAAGACTTGCTACATGATGCCAGCACTCCTCTGTCTAGGCACTGGTCCAGCCCTTGAGGACACTGTGATGAGCAAGGCTGTTTATGCTCTGGCCAGTTAGTCTCCTAAGGCCTGGTCAGCAGATGGCATCCTAGCCCAGATGATGACCCCAGCTGCTCAAAGGGGTAAGCCACAAAGCCTCAACCAATAAAAAGTATATCCTCTGTTCTTGTCCCTCCCTACTTAGGTCAGGATGACCCATTCCATGTGGTCATGCCCCAGGGACCATGCATCTTGGAGGTTGCCCAGAACAACTGAGTTGGAGAGGTAGAGGATCTTCAGGGCTTAGGGTAAAGTCTGGACGAGGGGGGGGGTCTACATTCTCCATACAGTATAAGTCACTCAGCACTCCCTTTGATCAAGGCAAGGACTCAAGGATGGAGTGAGCACATGAGATGTGAGAGGGGACAGGCTCTCAGGGGTCCTGTGTCTACCACCGTCCTAGAATTCAGACCCACAGCTAATGAAAGAGAAGAATTGTCAGGGCAAAGTAACAATTCCAGGGCTCCAGAAGGCCAAGGCTGTGGCAAATGTTGCCTGATGTGCACTGAGCCCATCTAAGCAGAGCCACGGACAGGAAGAGGGAGCCAAGCGTGTCCCAGAAGAGGAATCTTTATTCTGATGAGGGACCTATTTTCTACCTCTGTTCTTTCTCTGTTTTTATTTGAAATTTTCTTTAGCAATTTGCCAGGCTTGGTATATTTCTTTATTTCACTGTTTTTCATCTGTGCATAGATTACATGTTTTCAGCAGCATCTGCTGTGAATTTTAATTACGATGCTCAACTCAAACGGAGCCTCACAAAGCAGACTGTGTCGTTAGCAGTCCAGGGCCATGTTTATGGCGCAGACGGTGGTTGCACTGTGCATTGGGAGGCTTGGAAGTCAGACAAAGGAAATATAACCCTACAGTTCTCCCCTGTCTCACTTCCCCCCTTTCAAGAAGCATCTGTAGCAAGGGACCACTATGCATAAAATTACTCTTGGTTTTTGTTTTTCGCCAATAATTGTCCTTTGGTTCTTTGAGGCAACATCACAAAGCCCCGGAAGCCTTTAAAGTAGCGGTCTGGGATTGGTGGTTAGATGGGTGGAAAATACATGTCTGTGTTTGGTTGTTTCAAATTGCAAAAATAAGCATATAAAATGTCATAAAATTGGGCTCTGATTACTTATTAGCTTAGGAAGGCTTTCTGGGATATATGGAATTGAGGTGTGCGAGTCCCCTGAGGTCATCCTTATGTTGGTAGCTCAGCGTGGAAGCCTAAAGGGCCCTGCTCACATAGGCATGTCAAGCCAGGCTGCTGGTGCCCAGAACCTGGGGCCAGTCCTCCTACTGAGTCAGGTGGGCAGAGCATGCTCCTGCCACAGATTTTTCCTGACAGAGCAGATTGTGTCTTTCTCTTGGTCATTTGTGCAACGCAGCCCCACGAGCGAGCACATTTTATTTCAGAAGCGTCTGTTTGGAAGACATGATTATGCAGTCAGAATTTGTCTGCTGCCATAATAAAGGCAGCTGGGAGTAGAAGATGGACATTACATCCTTTGAAGCCCTAGACTAAGTTTGGGCTTTTGGTCAGAGGCTGCCAGAGGTGTGTGGGTGTGTCCTGAAGAGCAAGGGCAAGAGAAGGCTGCATTCTTAACATCTCTGGATCTGTGTCTCCTTAGGGGCATGGCTGCTCTTGACACAGGGCTGCAGGGTGTTGCGTTAATTTTTCTTACGGAGGTACAAACACATATGTACTCACCCCAGTAGGGCACCGACATCAGACCAAAGATTCCATTAATGCTGAGCTTGATGAATCAAATCAAAATCAAATCAAGCTTGTTGCAGGAGTATGGGAAAGGGCTGCTATAGAATCACAGGTGACCCCCCTCCAAACAGCCACCAAAACACCTCACCATAGTATGGATGATGACTTCCCCACAGCTGCATAGATGTGGTCCCCCTTCAGTTTACCCTCCACCTCCTATACACCTCCCCAGCCCATGTGTAACTGGGGCAGAATCACACAGCTGGGAGCAGGGTTCAGGAACTAGGGGGTGGCAGGAATCTCAAGTGAAGGTCTAATGGCCCTTTCCAATGAGGGAATGTCAACAGGCACCATATGTTTGAGGCTCTCTTGTGCCTTAATTAAAATGCTAATGGCTATTGGGGTCCTCACGATGTCTGGACAGGTAAAGACATTTTCTGTGCAAGCCTGATCATCTGAGTTTGATTTCTATACTCCACGTAAAGATGAAAGGAGAGAACCAACTCTGAAAAGTTGTTTTCTCACCACTGCACATGTGTCACAGCATGTTCCCCCCACACACATCATGCATACACATCATAGACATTTTTAAATGATAATAATGGCTGTTACTATTGAGGAATAATTTCTAAAACACAAGGCCTTGGCATTGGCCTCTGGGGACTGGGAAGGTGCCCAAGGTGGGTGTTAGTTAATGTTCATCAAAACTCATTCTCCTTTCTCCTGGGTACTTCTTAGCTAGGTCATCAGGGGCCCAGCAGCAGATTATATGTCCCCAGCACCTGTTGGCTCCTGCAGGGCAGTACACAGCACAGACAGTGCTCATTTGGTGTCAACTGTCACTGCTATATCTCCTGCTTGGTGCTGTGCTTGCTCTAGCTAATGTGGTCACACCAGCCAGATACATGCACTAGACCCATGGTAACATGGAGGCTGGCCAAGAGTACTTGGCCTTCAGGTGGCATGAGACAAGGAAGCTGGGGCTGGAGTCCAGTCATCTGCACTAGAGACCCAGAGGGGTGGTGACTTTGGTGTTTTGTCCTTCAGGCTCTATAGCCTAATGACCTTTGTGATTACTCAGTTCCCTCCCATTGATCTCCAGGAAGACCCCTCTGTGCTGTCCCTGACCTCATTGTAGTTACTCCACTCTTCTGGCCTTTGAATGGTAGCCCATCAATCCTTTACTGCCCTATCAATACCTTAGGGGATGAGAAAGTGTATTCTTGGGCTTGGGTGCCGTGTTACTTCCTTCTTCTGCTACCAATGTGCTCGGCATACATTTGGCTATGAAGCCACGGCTATTGCAACCTGGGTCTTCTGCTCTTGCACTGTCTTATGTCTCAAGACCTCTGCTTTCTCTAAGGCTCATAGGAGGACTATCCTACCTCTGGGAATGCCCACATAGAGAGGAGAGACTTGCAAGTGATGACCTGCCTCAGGGGGAACAATAAGTTTATTAACTAGAGTTGACACCTGTATCCTCTTTGCTAACTTCCCCAATGTGTGTGTAACTGAGATAGGGACTTGCTTTGTTTCATGCCTGGAAGCTGGGGGACAGTCATGGGCAGTAAGAAACTGATTGGTCGTTGATGCCACAGCAAAAATGTCCTTTTCTGTCGCAAGTCCCCACTCTAGAATTCCCCAGTACATTTGAACTGTTTCCTCTCCTTAGGCTATTCTTGACAGTGACAGTTTTCAGACTTTTCTTTGCTTTGGATGACCTCGACTATATAGGAGAACAGATCAGGAAGGGTCTTATTTTGGCTTTTCCTCCCATTTTCTCATAATGAGACTGGATTACAGATCTTTGCAGGAAGTCCACAGAGGCAAAGTTCCTCCATGTCATGTCATATATCTAGAACATGCTCCATCTATATGGCTGGGTCACTGGCTGTTGTCACTCAGTTACCAGGCTGGAGAAGTGTTTGTCAGGTTTATTTGCCTGCCACCTATTCTAGTTTACTTTTCTGTTTCTCTGATAAATACCATGACCAAAAAAGCAGCTTGGAGAGGAAAGGGTTTATTTGGCATATACTTCCTGGTCACAATCCATTACTGAGGGAAGTCAGGGCAGAAATGCAATGCAGAGACTTGAAGCAGAAACCACAGAGGCTTGCTACTTACTGGCTTGTTTTCTCTGACTTGCTCAGTTACGTTACTTATACAATCCAGTATATTTATTCAATGCCTCAGGATGGTATTGCCCACGTGGGCAGAGCCTTCCCAAATCATTTAGCAATCAAGAAAATGTCCCAGAGACATGCCAACAGGCCAATCCAATGGTGGCAATTCCTCAGTTAAGGTTCTCTTTTCCTTGGTATATTAGGTTGACAACCAAGATTAGCCATCACAGTGCCCTGCTACACCTGATGGAAAAGACAGACATTCAGATGGTCCAAGGTTCTGGGGCTGAAGTGCTTAGCCCCTCCAACTAGGGCTCTGGACTCACAGAGTGGCTAGCTGTTCAGTCTTCGTCAACCTGGGCCCTGCTATGCCTGGGACTTAGGAGCTTTGAGAAACACCAGAAGAATGACTTGTTTGCTGCACACGTTTGTTTGGTGTGTTGAGAAACATCCCTTAAGCCTTGGTGTGGCTGTCCACGGTTGATGGATGTGCAGGATGACTCAGGCTGCCTGGTGGGGCCTGTCAATCAACCGCAGCTCTCAGGAGCAGTGGCTGTCTATTGCTGATAGGTGTGCAAGATGACTTAAGCCACCTGGTAAGGCCCACCAATCTACCTCAGCTCTCAGGAGCAGTGACTTTCAATACAGTGGAGAGGTGCCAAGTGGGGAAACTGCTATAACTTCCCCAATGAATTTATTTTAAATTTTTGCCCCAAGTACTTCAAGAATCTGCTAGGGAAGCATCTTAAGCTTCTATTGGAGTGTGTATGTTTGCAGAGAGATTGTGAAAAGAACCATTTCCTTCCAACTGAGTGTAAAACAAGACTATTTTCATCAAATATGCTGGTGCCTTTATTAGCTAAAAGGGTTTGATTTTTGCACTTGGCATCTCATTCTACACATCTTTCTGCAAAGATGTCCAGGGAACTGTTTAGCTGACAGCTCAGTCTCAATTACCCACAACACCACTTCCCTCTCACTTTTTTTTTCCCATTCTGGAGTCTCAGGCCACCCAGAAGGGTCAGCACCTACCACAGTTCCTAGGAAACACAGCAAAAGCATCAGTATATCTTTGGAAGAGAAAGTTCTAGCAGGGCTAGTGAACATAGTATTTTGTGATAATCTTATTTTTTGTGTGATTTTACTTTTCTAATATGTGTGGGGGTGAGCAAGGCAAGATCAGTACTGGAATGTTTTAAGAAGTTTTGTTACTGATGAAAACCAATGCTTCTCTTTTAATCTCTTATTTTCATGTAGGCTGGGGTGCAGTGCTTAGAACTGATTCACTGGGAAGGCCATGGAAGGGTGAGCTGCTTGGAGGAATTTTGCCCGGGGTTGGAAGAACATTTGGAAGCCCAGATGTCATGTGAGTTCACACACTGACTTTGAGATATGTGACTTGGCCTGATTTGTGCTGATGTCTTGCTGATAGGATGGTCTAAACACAATTTGACAAACTCCCCCAACTCTTGAATTCTGGCTACAATATATGTCCAGCCCATGTGGCCCATGGGGGCACCTGTGTCTCTGCTCCATTCAGTTTTGTTGAGAAACAGGCAGTCCCTGTGAACGGCTGAGACCATTGTCGGTCCCACAGGACAGGGATCCTGGTTCTTTACTGTTAGTAACCTTGTGTTATTAAGTTCCCAGCATCGCCACACTGCTCCCACTCTGATTTGTTACTTGTGAATATTAAGTGGTGTTCTTATTGAGGACATATTTTCCCTTTTATGTATATTATGAAAGCTCGTGTCCTCAGCAGCAGGGAGCATCGAGAGCAGCACAGGCCTCTGAAGAGAAGATGGCAGAGAACGGCTCCTGTGTCTGCAGAAGTGTGGGTGTTGAGAAGGTCATCAGACTGCAGGTGTTCTCAGCTCCGAGGATGGATTCCTCTAGGGGATGTCTTGGAGGCAAAGAATACACCCACAAGTATATTGTGTGAGCTTTTATTGCAAGGACTGGACAGACGCTTACTCACTCCAGACAGATCTACCAAAGTAGTGATCCCATGGCGCCTAGCTTGAGATCTCCCAGGGTTAGCCTTACTCATAGGAAAACGGGAGAAGAGGATTATTTATAGGAGTGCATGTGACTTTAACTCAGCGACATCACCACAAAGTCTCACCCAAGCATAGATAAGGACTTTCCCACAGCTGCGTGGAAGGAGTACTTGCTTTGGTTTACCTCCCATCTCCTGTATATGCCAATACCTCTGGAGACCGAGTGAAGCTCGGGCAGAATTTCTTACAGCTAAGAATGAGGTTCAGAAGGGGAAAAGGCTAGAATCTCAGGCGAGGGTCTAACAACCTTTCCCCTAGGCTGTCTCATGAAGGACTATCAACAGGTCTAATCCTGAGGGTTTGTTGCAGATAATAAGGGCTGTCATGCTTGGGAGACAACACTCCTCAACAATGTGGGAGTCAGATGCGTGGTAATAGGAGAGCAGAGAATCGGCTTTCTCACTGTGTGGGAGGAACTAATCTCCCACTTCCGAGCCTCTCCTGCATCCCAAGCAGAGGAAGAGCCCTGACATCCAAGAGTCAGCCAACAGTGGGACCTTGGTCCCTTGAATATCTTTCATGCCCCAGGCATCACCCATGAATGCATGACCTGTGGATGCTCCAGGGATAGGAGGGCATGTCTGACCCTCGTCCAAGATGCATTTTTCTGCATTTTTCAGTTGCTAAGCTGTGAATCTTATAATTTCTACAAAGCCCCAGGGCGCTCCACTGTTGTAAGCATGGGGCTGTGTAAAGCTTCAGAGGACCACTGTACAAGGCATGCGTGCTGCAGGGAGGGAGGTCCTGGAGGATGATGCAGTTGAGACTATATCATAGGACCCGCAGGGAGGTGTTGGCTCCCACTGGCTTTTTGCATCCCAGTCTCAAGAATGAGTGGATGGAATCTGCCCTGGGCAGATCACTGTGATGTTCCAGACACACTGGGCAAGTGTTAGCTACTTTTCTCACAACTGTGACAAAATACCTGATAAAAGCAACTCAAGAAAGAAAGTGTTTATTTTGGCTCACGTTTTGAGGGTACACAGTCCATCATGGTGGAAAAGTCATGGCGGCAGAGGCTTGAGAGAGCTGGTCACACTGCATCCACAGGCAGGAAGCAGAGAAAGATGAATGCTTGTGCCAACTCATTGTCTCCTTATTTTTAATTTGGAAGCCCAGCTCATGGAATGGTGCTGCATACATTTAGGGTGAGTCTTCCCACGTCAATTAACTGAATCTGGAGATTTCTTTACACGCGTCCCCAGAGGTCTGTTTCCTGGGTGATTTTTAGATCTAATCAAGTAGCCAACCAATCTTAACTATCACAGGTTGTAAGGATTCGTTGTAATCTTATGTGAATGAGTTCATATGTCAAAGAGATGTATTTGGGGAAGAACTGTAGCAGTATGCTGCTGTGGCTTACCAAGAGGGACAAGGAGGCATTTTCATAAGTGGAAGCCCTGCCAGACCTCAGTGTAGGGAACCACCACCATGACCAGCACCATACTCAGTTGAGAGTGGAACCCCGAGTGTCTGAGCTCAGGTGTATTTATTCTTTCAGAGCTCCTCAGGTGTTCTACTGATAGCACATGCAGATCATTAGCAATGAAATATCCCCCACAGAAATCCAACACCTGCAGACAATACAAAATGCCAAGGCCCATGCATTCCTTTTCCCAACAGTGCACAAGAACAATTATTTTAAACACAACTAAAAATAAACTTCCCCAATAAAGAACCATTCTTATTTTTTTTTTTTTTTTGGTGATGAAACCAACAAAACTTTGACTCTTCAAAATGAAATATCCCAAGCCAAGGGACATAGATACACTGTAAAACCATTGATAGGTTGGCTGATTGGCTGATTGATTGACTCATCCTCCAAATATTCAGTTGGTGTATCCCACAGATCAGGCACTGCTTAGATAAGGATAAGCAGGTTAGCCATGTAGGCATGGTTCCTGCTGTTTGCAACATTCATCCAATGTGAGAACACGGACAGTCATCACAAGCCTTGGGCTAATTGTGGTCAGTATAAGTTCTACAGAGGAAAACACCATGCTGATGCTATGGATAGCTGGGGGTATCATGCCGAGCTATTTAATAGTGAAAGGCCCAGAACCAGACACTCATGATTTGGAGGAGTAGAGAGGTTGGACTCAGGATGTTGGAACAACTTAGGTGGCTGACACTGGGGTCTCTAGGATCTGCCTAGGGAATGGGCCATGGTTTTCCCTGGATGAGGTCACTGAAATGCCTTATTGCTACTCTTGCGAACATTGTGCTTGCAGATCTCCTGAGTGAATGGTGCGTTAAATTTGTTGCATTTCCAATCAAACTAATTAGCAGAGGCAGCTCTCCTAGGTAAATCATATCATCAGCATGTGAAGGCCAAGTATGTTTTTTTAGAGTACCTAGTACTTATACCATCAAGTCCAAGCTCTTTGCTAAAAATACGTGCAGACTGATTGCCACCTGCTTCAGAATCAGAGTTGATGGACTTACACAGAAACGACGGCATTAATTTCCATATTGATTTCTTTGGGAAAATAACTTGAGATGGTCCAGATCCTACATACCTTCATAAAATGAGGTTCTGTTTGAAGACTTACTTCAGAAGAAGTAAGGGGAAATCTGATTGCCCTGAAGTTCTGTAGGGTCCTTGGGTCAGTGGGTACTCACCTCTGTTGCCTGATGGAATCACATAGGCTCTGTTAGGACAAAGCCTGCTTCTTGGCCATGAGGTCCTGTTGCAAAGAGATAAGGAATCAGTAGCTATTCCTGAAGAAAAACCAGGAACATGTCATAGTACCACCAGCTAAGCTGCATTTTTTAATTTATGGAGCAGCACAGTTGTGGGAAGAAATTTAAAGGAAGGAACGATTTTGAGATCATTGCTTATAAGTCATTGTTTATCACGCAAGTGGGCTGAGAAATTAGGAGGATAAAGTTTAGGAGAGGTCCAGAGGTTTCCACGAAGAACAGGCAAGCTTCCTTCTCCCGAGGTACTTTAGAACTTTCTGTCATTTTCTTTTCCCCCTCTTACCCCTTTTAAATAAAGTTCAACATGAAATTTCTTCGTGGAAGAGCAGAGCAATCTGAGACTCAGCTGGGGCACCTCTAGGAAGCCCCCTCCGCATGTCAAGGTATACCTGAGACAGCTCCTTGTGGCACGTCTTCTGCCCTCTGGTGGCCTTTCTGGTCACTACAGGCTCTACTCAGGAACCAGGAGTACAGGGGCATCTTTTACCTTGGCATCCATTTTGTTAGGTATCTCAGGGGCTGTGCAACTGTGAGGCGAGCCTGAGTGGCCAATGTGCAGCTGGCAGAACACTGGGATGTTCCTACCCACTGCCTCCAGCTCTGTGCCTCCGTGACATGCCTGAGAGGATTCGGCCTCCTACTCAGGAGGAGCTCTCGTTCACCAAATGTCTCCACATCTCCTGGGCTTCACCCTGCTTTTATGAATGAATTTATATAAGGGTGACATCTTGTTTACGTGTTAGGCAGAATGTTTCACCTAAATTTCTAATGTAAAAAGGCTCTTGAGGCCGGGTGGTGGTGGCAGCGGCGTTGCATTCTGATCTCTGTGAGTTCAAGGCCAGCCTGGTCTACAGAGTAAGTTCCAAGACAGCCAGAATTACAGCAGAGAAATTCTGTCTTGAAAAGCAAAGCAAAACAAAAGCTCTTGAGTGGACAAAATCACATTTGACTCAGTCAGTGATCAAGAGGCCAGCAGTTCAGGAGATGGTGACACCCACTTCAGAATACTCTACAGGGAACAAACGGAGAGGAGGACTCTCTAGTGGGGACTTGTTTACAAACAGTCAGGAAAGGAGCTGGTTCTGCTTCATTAGCAGCACTGAGCACCCTAGGGATTCAGCTGCTCTTGTTGGACTAAAATGGGTTCTCCAGAGCAGCATATCCTGGCCCTTCCTGCAGCTCAAGTGTTACCTCTATTAATAGCAAGCTCTTCTCAATTAAATAAGTAATGGGAAAATGAGTTGGCTTTGAAGTCCATTGTGAGTTCCTGGGGGCTATTAAGGTTCAGCATTGGACTCTTAATGCGTGGACTGTGACCTCAGGTGGAACCCGCGATTGAGGTTAAGTACTACCAGGGAGCAGAGGGTCAAATTATACATTTGATGCTGGGGCACAGAAGTGGTCCCCAGCTAGGAGAGTGGCTTTGAAGCTGATGACCAGTGAACTTATTCAATTGAACTTGCTAGAAATGGAGCTGGCTGAGGATTGTCTGATAAATGCTATCTACAGTCTACCCATCCATTCATCCCTTCATCCATCTTTTTCTTCAAGTGTTCCTTACCCATACTATGCTGGGATACAAGGCTGATGGTACGATATTACCTGGAGAGTTTGCCTACCTTCCAAGATCTATTTGCACGTGAAGTTAGAAACCATGACTTCTTTTCTCTACAAGAGACTAATTCACACATTTTTAAGCACGTGACCCGAGACTTACTTCCTACCACTTTACTCTTGATGGGTTCCATGAAGATAGGCCAGTTGAACTCCCTGTTCTCCTGGGATGCTCAGACAGATACAGACCAGAGATGATCTTCAAGACCCACGTGGGTGAGTGAACACCATCCACCTTCTCTAGAGATGTCATCCCACTAGCTGTCACTAATAGAGCTGGGAAACCTACCTTCTCTCCCTAAGCATCAGTTTCTGTTTTTCTGTGCTGCTTCTGTTGTGCTGCTCAGTTTTAGAGGGGATGCATGAAGAGCTTCAACAGGGCTTTAAAGCCTGGCTCTGGCTCTGGTTCTTCCCGCTTCCATCCTGCAGGTTACAGAGTGGGAGATACTGCAGTAGCAAGTTCTGGCAGCTAACATAAAATAAATAAATGAACAAATAAATAAAAAGTCTGACCTCCTTCGGAAGACTCAGTAAGCTGACGGACATGGCCTCCTCTCAGCCCCATCAGCATGCTCCTGGCTCAGCCCATTCTTTCTCAGCCCCAGGAAACACTGGGATTTCCTCTAGACCTCATTTCTCCTGTGTCACCTGTACCATATACTGTGACCCAGGCAACACTCTTTTCAGGCAGACATGATGTTTCTGCTTAGGGCTACAGCTGCCTTCCTTCATGTCTAGGAGACAGCCCTCTGATATTCTGGTTACTGGTGGGTTATTACTATGAAATTAAGGACTCAGCTTACAACACCTCATGTTTGTGACACTGGCATTTTATTAAAAAAAACATATCAAATGATTTTTTTCTTTTTTCGAAATCAAAGAACATTTTAGGCAAAAATCTACATATTTGTATTATGTTGATTTTAAAGAGAATATATGTAAAATTAGAGTGAAAAGCCAGTGATCTTGGCTTAATGAAAGTTATTAGTTTCTGAGTTTTGACCAGATTGAATTGAATTATGCTTGATCTTTGATTGTGTAAGAACCTCCGGTGGGAAGAAAAGACTAATTAAATGTTTTGAGTTCAACTAAGCAAGGGAGCAGGGTCACCCTGCATGCTTGGTCTTTCTAGAATTCAAAAAATAAAAGGATATCTGAGCTCAGGAAAAATCCCACACTATCTTCCCTTTGGTGTTTCTATTAGTTACTTTCACATTGCTGTGATGAAATACCCGAGAAAAGAGTCTTAAGGGAAGAAGAACTGATTTTACTCAGAGTTTGAAAGTACTTTGCACTGTGGCAGAGAAGGAGCAGAGAAAGAGGGTACCATCCCTCACGGCACAGAAGGCATGGAGCAAGAAGGTACCTTCCATCGTGATGGAGAAGATGTGGAACCTGAGTAGCTCTAGAAGTGTGAGATGACAAGAGTCGAGTGCTGCTGCTCCGATGACTTTCTCAGCTTTATTCTGTCTAAGACTCAAGCCCATGGAATGGTGCTGTCTACATTGGGGGGGGGGTGTCTTCCTTGCTCAGTTAAGCCTTTTTCGAAATGCTCTGATGGACACACCAAGAGGTGTTTCTCCCAGGTGATTCAAAACTTACCGAGTTGTCAATGTAGTTGACAATGTAGACTCTCATGATGCCTGTGATGGCTATTCTTGGTTGTCAACCTGACTACATCTGGGATTAACGAAAACCCAAATGACTGGGTATACCTGTGAGGGATTTTTTCCTTAATTAAATCATTTGAAGTGGGAAGACCCACTTCTAATCCAGATCTTTGAGGTGGGAGATACACCTTTAATCTGGACCATACCTTCTGTCCATAGCCTATATAAAGGACACGGAAGAAGGAAGCTTGCTTTCTCTTTACCTGCTTGCTCTCTCTAGCAAGTCCATTTCTTCATTGGCATTAAGCCTACTTCTTTGGGATTCTGGCATATACTGAAGACCAGCTGAGATATCCAGCCTCATGGACTGAACAACTCCTGGATTCTTGGACTTTCCATTGGTAGACAGCCATTGTTGGATTAACTGTAAGCCATTCTAATAAATTTCCTTTGTGTGTGTGTGTGTGTGTGTGTATGTGTGTTCATTCATTCTATGAGTTCTGCTCCTCTAGAGAACCTTGACTAATACAGTGTCCATCTACCAGGTTCCCTGCAGTCTGAGCACATGGTATATCCTCAGTGCCTCTGCCTATTTAATTTCTGAGGCTTGAGGGCTCAGCCTGCTTCATACCTGCACCATAAGTGAGAAGGCATTTGATATGCAGGTCTTGCTTCTTTGGGATATCAAATTGTGTTTTGTGATGTCCTAGAGGTAGGATACTGGTTCTGAAGTCTACCAAATATTATAGTGCATTTTAGCCTAACTCAATATCTGTATGAAGTTATAGAAGTATCTGTAGATGATTAGGAGTTATGTCATTTGTATTAAGCCCAGATCTATTTCTGAGTATGTGGTTCATGCTGTTGTGAAAATATTTTACCTTTCATGTTTGTCAGTTTGTAATGAAAGGAGTTTCTTTTACCCATTGTTGCTCAGAGAGCAATGATACATCATCTCAAACACAGTAAACATGCTCCTGAAAGCATGGCTTCCTGTAATGTTGAAAGTCTTGTCAGAGATGTGTCTGAGATGATTGTTGATGAAACAATGATGTGACTGTGAAGACTGGTTATTAAAGACTAGTTCAAATGAACTCAATTATTAAACTGAAAACACTTAAAACTCTTAAGAAAATAAAAGGGTGTTTGAAGGCTTATTTTAAAGGGATAAACAGCAGCACAATGCCATCAGCATGGCTTTGCTTCAAGAACATCCTCCTACCCTTAAGTTGAAGCCTGCTGCTCTCCCGGAACACTGTGAGCTAGCTGACTGTGGGAGGCTGTCCTTGTTCGATGGTGACTTCACTCATCGCTGGGGTTGGCACTGGGGTTGCCACGGAAGTCAGACACAGCTAGGCTCTAGCTTTACCTCCAAGGCCTTGTGCTTCTGTCCTCATTCGAACAGTCTGTGTCCAACATCTCTTTCCTCTCTGCTCACTGTTCTTGAACATTCCCTGCTATTTCCTGAAGCTAGGAAGAGAGCTCAGGTCTGCAGTCTACACTCAGCCTGCGTGCCTTGACTGTCACATGCACCCCTGCAAGCCTCTGCCCTTGCCTTTCTTCTCTGTGTGCAGTCCTCACACATCCCTGTTCCAAGGCCCGTAATGTGCGATCTGGGGACCCTTTCCTGTTCTCAAAGGACATGCTGCTGTTCAGCCCCATGCCTTCCTCAGCCTTGTCCTCCCACAGACAGCACCTCACTCCATCTTTGCATTCATTTCCTTACTCATCCACTTATCCATCCTTCACACTCCTCTGGCCCTGTGCTTTGCTCCCTTGATAGAACACAGGAATGAACATTTTATACGCCAGTCTCTTCCTTCCAGAAGCTTTGCTGCTGCCAAACAACCTCTCTGAAAGACATTGATGCGCCCCGTCCCAACTCTGGTCTCTCCTTCCCTCCATTGCTCTCTTTAGTGGCTTTTGACCCATATTCACTGAGAGTCATGTGCCTCCACACAGACTCCTCTCCTGAGCCTCAGGCTTGGCCACACTCTACTGTACAAAGTTACTCCAACTTGACCGTCCATGCCTCATCTTCAGTCATTGTCCCTCCCTTTCCCTTTCCTCCACAGTTATCATCCCATGAAAACAAGAAGGACCAGTTCATTCTTCTCCAAGAAACTCCATTTTAGTGAGTAGTGCCTTATTCCTGATGCCAGAATCCATCACTCCAGTGCTGGTCTGTCTCCAAGCCTTGGGGTCTTGATCCCCCATCAACACTAACTTGCTTTTCCTGCCTGGATTGTTGTCACCATTTCTCTAGCTGCTTTCTCCCATCCATGTTGACCATCACTCTTCAGTGGGATCCCAGTGATGTAGATCGGATATTGCCACTGTCTTGCTGCAAACCCTTTAAAGTCTAGTAAAGTTCCTTCTCTGAAGGAACTATGTAGCTCCCAAGGAAGGAAGATGTGGCCCCCAAGGCTCTACCTGGTCTGGAAGAGCCATCAAGGCTCTTCTCTTCACTCCCTTGCATTCATAGCAGCCTTCAGTTCACCTCATTTCTCTTCTTGGACTACTGCTTTTCCTTCTGTTTGGGACTTTGTTTGCCCCTGGCTTGGGTGCTTCCCAGGACTGCTCACAGGATCCACTCACAGACAGGGTGTTTGAGTTTAATAGTCTAGGCTCATCATCCATCCCTCCTTTGCCTCACTTGGTAGGTTGTAAAAACATGCAAAGGAGAGTATGGGCCGTTCACAGATGTGTCCCCAAGTCCACAGTGTTATACTGGACAGAGGAGCTAACCCAATTGGAAGGCTGTGTTACAGAGAGATTAGTTGATAGACAGGCATTCATAATCACACATTGGCTATATCCTGACCCACCCTGGATGTGATGGGACCCATGTTCTGCTTCCTCTCACCTTTCTCCTTCAAAAATCTCCTTTACCACCCTTGCAGTTCTCACTTGACCCGTGACAGAAGTGAGGCTGGTGCCTGGGTGTCTCTGAGCAGTGGTGTCTGTGTGACTTTGAGGATTTGGGGCACTCAGTGATCAGACCTCATGAACTGTGCCCTTCCCCCACTGCTCTCCCAGTGCCCATCAGGACTAGAGTTTTCTTTTTAAAGTTTATGGCCTCTGTGCTTCGAAGGCAGTTACAGTGCCCTGAACAGCTGTTACTCCTTGCAACAGTGGATCAGAAATGAAGCTGAGCTCTGGCTTAATGGAAATTGTCCCTTGAAAGGTTTGAATTTAGAACATTTATTCTCCATTAATTCCAAGTAGATTCAAAGTTGAGCAAAACAGCTTCCCTCTTCCCTTTTGGTTGCAGGCTTTTACCGAGAAGTGGCTACTGCAGCTGCTGATTTGATTGCTGGCATCAGGATGAAGGATTTCTGCAAATGTGCTCATATCTCCCAACTTGCATCATTCCAGCTGTAGTCTGGGCACCTGCCTGGGGTCTGTGTTTAAGTGCCCAGTACACAAGTATAGCCCTGCCTTTCTGGGGCAGACAGCGTATCTGTATCAGTTACTTTTCTCATCGCTGTGATAAAATGGTTGACGAAAGAAACTTAAGGAAGGAAGGGTTTACTTTGGCTCACAGTTTAAAAATACAGCCCATAAGTTCATCATGGAGGGGTAGCCGTGAAGGGAGAAACATGAGACAGCTGGTCTCCTTGCATCCACAGTCATAGAGCAGAGAGGGGTGAATGCCATTCCAGCTTGCTTTCTCCTTTTCATTTAATCCTTGACTCCAGCCTATGAGATGATGCCTACCACATTTAGTGTCTCCTCAGTTAAACCGTTCTTTTAACACACCCATGGATACCCCCAGACATGTTTCCATGGTGAGTCTAGATTCCCTCAAGTTGACAGTGAGGATTAGACATGGCAACAGTGTATTCCCACGTGTAGACACTGAGAGAGGCATACTAAGATGGGTGTGGGGGTCACAGAAGGACCCCTGAGTAGAGAAACAGCTCAAAGTCCCCTGTCCTGGGTCCTGCTCCTTCACAAATGGATTCTCTCACCACCTGAGAGATTGCCTGGTCTTGTACTGGGGAAATGGCAGCTACACGAAGGCTCTTACATGGTCTTGGGGCCGAGTATCAAATTGGGAATGGCAGGAGCTTTGAAGCGGTGCTTTTAACACCCTGAATGTAAGTTGAAGAAATCAGTGTTTCCTGATTAACAATGCTGAGATGGAAGGTCAGTATAAACCTTGCCTTGGATCATGCTAGGCTGGTGGTGGGAATGAGTGCCAGGTAACAATCTGGCTTGAGACTGCCCATGCTGTTAGCTTTAGTGGTCAACTACACATAGTGTTGAGTTGCCTGAGAAGGGAGTCTCAAATGAGGTTTGGCTTGTGGGCCTGTCTTTGGGGAAATGTCTTGATTGTTAATTGCTGTAGGAGAGCCCAGCCCAAGGTGGGATGCACCATCCTTAGGCATCATCCTTTCTTGATGAGAAAGATAGCTAAACATGGACCGGTGAATGATCCAGCAAGCAGCTTTCCTCCATGGTTTCTGTTTTGAATTCTTGCTTTTGATGACAGACTACAACTTAGAGTGTAAACCACTTGGTTTACCACTTCTTCCCCCTCAAGTTGCTTTGGTCAGAATGTTTTATCACAGAAAAGAAAGGCAACTAGAATGTCTATTCTGCCTCCAAACCCTTATACAAGCCCGAGTTAGGTCAGCACAAGCAGAGTAACTCGTGTTCTTTTGGAATTCAGAGTCATGGCTTTTAAGCTGCTTTTTGTGGCACCCGTGGGAGGGTGAAGGTCTGTACTGGATGTGCCTGAGTTTGCACATCACTTACTTGCTTGTGTTGCCCAGACGTTAGCTGTGCTGGGGAAATCCTGTGCTGGGGGTTTGGCCTTCTCATCATTGTGGCTACTAAGCTCCCCTTGCCTCTCAGCAGGCAGATTTTCCCACTCTTTTGCACCACTGTTCACAATCAGTGTTGGGCTTATCAGCTCAGTGGGGCACAGGAGGAAATCATACTGTCCACTCTTTGCCCTCTGCTGTGTGCTGTGGACTGGTGTGTGACTCTTGATGACACCTTGGCTGGCTGTATGGGTGTCTGGTTACCTTCTAGAGGTATCAAGTTCAGGGGAATCCAGCTTGAATTCCAAGTCTGTTTTCCCTGCCCCATGAGTCTCCAGGGAGTTGTAATGAGGAGAGTGGGGTGTATAATGTGAGGATCTTTCCTTATGGGGTCCCTGTCTCCATTGCTGAGACACTGTGAGAGGGCTAGGCATGAAAACGGACAAGAGCCCCTAGACACATGGTGCTGCTGGAGTACTTTGTTGGTTGTGTGAAATCCAGAAGAAAACCACGACAGGGATTATGCACAAAGGGCCATCAGAATGGAGTTCAGAGACCGCCAGAAAATAGGACTCAGTTGTTTGTGGAAAATGGATCCTGAATTACCCACTGGTGTCTGTACACTTCAGGGTACGGCTGCAGTACTGTGACCACTCCTGATGTGTGCTGTGGTCTTCACTTGAGCTGGTCCTCATGACTGGTCTTGGTTGTCTGGACATGTGCAATTCAAAGACAGGATGAGTCCTCTGTACCAGCCACCATCCTCTGCTGTGGCTCCTGGGAGTTCCTTTGTGCTTATCTTGCCTGTCCCTTGAACATCATGCACACATTGTCTCTTTGGAGCATTCAGAGTTCTGTCAGAATCTGTTTACCTGAATTGCAATTCCCAAGATTCCAAGTAGAGCTCTTCTGATTTCGCCATTTCTGAGTTTTGAGTGGAGGGACAGCTGTTGCAGCATGTGAAGAGCTGAGAGCTTCAGTGCCTCCTGGTCTTCATCCCTGAGGGCTCAAGGCCTCACATACTGGCTCCAAGTTGCACTTAACTTCTTTGCACAGTCTCGCAACACCCTCGTTCTCTGAACCTATGTCCCTGACCCTGTCCACACTGTTGTCCATACCTCCACACACACCCCTCCAGCTGCAAAGGAGATGTCCTGTCCCCTTTAGCTGTTGCCTCCTTCCCTCATTTGCTTCCTGTAACTTCCTTCTTCCTCCTTCCTCCTCGCCATAGTTTACCAAGTGTTGCCATGACACAGGCTTCCTCAATGATTGGCAATGTGTTAACATTTCTCAGCTATGGAAAGGTCTTCATGTCAGCAGCAGAGGATGCAGAGGGCTGCCATTCAAACTTTAACACTACTGACTTTTTAGAGAGAGTTTCCTGAAGCATGGACTTGTATATTAGCAGTTTGGGGATCATCTGATTCTCCATTTTACTTTGCATCAGGTTGTCCTCTTGTACAACCCATTCAGAATGTTTCAGGGCACTCTTTGATGATGCGACATTGGATTCTGGGTACAAAACTGATCATACCTTCGGCACTAGCTCTCCTCTGGCCACGTCCTTGTGCATCAGTATTGGCCTTTCCTCCTGTCCTCTGGCAGATAGCTGCAAAGAGGCAGCTATCCTCACCCACAGCGCTTCAGTAGACAGAAGTGTCCACCCTACTGGAAATAAATATCTGGTTCTTAGAAAGATCGGCCTTGTCGTGTGCTGAACAACAAAGCTACCACATTTGTGTATTTAAAGTGTGGATGTATTAATACAATTATAAACCAGATGTATTTGCAAACATTTCAAAAGCAATAGCTCCATCAAGAAAATACTTAAATAAAAAATAAATGATTGCAATTTTCAGGTTGAGCAATAATGTGCTTATAATTGCAGTGGCTAATACATACATCTAATGAAGCATATCTGTCTTCCTGCAGGAGTGCCACCAATCAATGTGTGATGGAATGATGTAATAAAGGATGCAGCATTGCTCCAAATACTTTTAAAATCCCTAAGCATCTCATGGTGTTAGTGATAGATGGCAGCACAGAGTTAGTGTCATCTGTTTGCCTCTTTGCTAAGTGCTAAGGTCCAGTTGTACTCTTGAAGGGTTCTTAGCTAGCTAATGCCCACAGAGCCTGAGCCGGGCCCCCTTAGTTACTGTTCTGTTGCTGAGATAAAATAGCATGGCCAAAAAGCAACTTAAGGGGAAAAAAGCATATTTTGAATTACAGTTCCAGAGGACTGTCCATACTGGTAAGAAAAGCATGGCAACAGACAGCAGGAGCAGAGGCAGGGGCAGAAGCAGGGGCAGGAGGAGGGTCAGCGTCAGGGTCAGGGGCAGAAGCAGGAGCATGGGCAAGAGTAGGAACAGGAGGAGGGACAGGGTCAGCACACAGTCAGGGGCAGGGGCAGGGGCAGGAGGAGGGTCAGGGGCAGGGTCAGGGGCAGGGGCAGGGGCAGGGGCAGGGACAGGGGCAGGAGCAGGGGCAGGAGGAGGGTCAGGGTCAGGGTCAGGGTCAGGGTCAGGGGCAGGGGCAGGGGCAGGGGAAGGGGCAGGAGCCAGGCTCATTATGTCTTTCATCCACACATAGGAAGTAGAGAGAGCAAGAGAGCTGGGATCAGAGGTGAGACAATAAGCCTTCCAAGCTCACTCCTAGTGGTGCACTTCCTCCAGCAAGGCTCCACCTCCTAAAGGTCCATAACCTTCTCAAACAGCACCACCACCTGGGGCTCAAACGTTCAAATACTTGAGTCTAATGGAGGGATTTCTCAATCAAGCCATCACACAGACTCACATGACCTGCAGCCCCAGAGTGGGATTTGGAGCTCTGGGGTCAGATAGACTTGAGTTGGAGATTCAGCTTTTGAAAATTAGTGGCCAATTGAGGAAATTTCCTGAACTTTCCAAAATTTGACTGTCCTATGTGTCAAATAGGGCTGAAAATCGTAATTGTCATGTCTGGAGCCAGGGGGAGTCTCTGTGAGTTTGAGGCCAGCCTCAAACTACAGAGTGAGCTCCAGGACAGCCAGAGTTACAACAGAGAAACCATATCTCAAAAAAGAAATCGTTGTGTCTGTTGGCCAGGTTAATTATTACAATTTTAAGGCATTGGAAACATTGATGATAGTAATGATTTAGCTGACTCCTTTACTATCCTCCAGCAGCAGTGATCAGTGACTGAAGGCAGTAAGGTGACAGTAGAGGTCTTACTGAGTGTAGGTTGGGTGCAAGCAGAAGAATGAATAAATTTTATTGGCCCATTTATCCAGACTTAGTTTTCTAGGGCCATTACTTGACCTACCTGTCAGATCCTCCCATCTTAAGATCATTAAAATGATTTTAGCAACACTAGGTACATCTCTGTGTGAAGGTGGTAGTCTGTATCTGGGTGATGCTGTGTCCAAATAGCACAGTGGTGTTGCACAGTTCCACAGTGTTCCACAGTTCCTAAAAGACTCTTCAGGATATTTTAAGTCTCAGCTTGCAGAAGACTTGAAGGTCGGAACTCCTTCTGTCATTCACTGCTATTACTGCTTCTAGTCCAAACATTCTAGTCTAGTCTAGTCTAGTCTCAAACATTCTCTGAAAATCTCTACCTATAGTCTTCCCAGTGTAGCACCAGTCCATTTGCTCTCCTCTCACTCTGTTCTGGGTTCCATACTCCTATTGGAAGAACAAAGTGGAGGATAGAGAGTAGCAGAAGAGATGGTAAGAAGCAGTGAAAGAGAGAAGGGTCACTGTGATCAGCCAGGGAAGGATGGATCCTGGCAACACTTGCAGGTCTGTGCAGAACTCTGCCTACCTGTGATCAGCAGGTCACCTAGCACTCTCCCAGTTGACATGAGGCATTCCTGACTCTCTGTGATGCCCTCACAGATCTAAGATCAGAAGTGAGAGTGTGAAGCTATGGTGAAGTTGCAGAGACCAAGGTTTGTGTTGTTTGGTCACCTTCATATTCTTCCATTTTACTTCCATATGCAATAAGAATTGCAGAGCTTCAAGCAGGACATCTCTGTGCCCTCAGAGTCATATAGTCTCTGCACAGCTGTCTGTCCCATGCCGTCATAAAGACCGGTCCCATTTCACGTTTCCTCCTGCTTGTGGTTAGCAGTTCAAAACTGTATGGAGGGTTTCTCTGCCTCTGAGCTGAGGTATATCTGTTCTACCACCCACAGCTGCTGTGGTCTCATCTCTCCAATCTCACTGTTATTTTCTTTATATCCCCTTTCCTTCCTTCTTTTATCAGTTTCCCCTGGAACCTAACACCTGTTATCAGTATGGAGCAATGAATTCAGTTTTGTCCCCTGGCTGGGTGTGTGCCCAGTCTTTGAATATTTCCCAAGAGAGAAACTGCACCTATTGCATTCACTGAGACTCAGGGAATTCCCAGGATCCCAGGTTCTCTGTGGTCTCTGTGGTCAGGGGGCCGATTCTGACCTTGTCATTTCTGGCACCAGCATTTCAGACCCCAATGATGGACAGATGAGTACTGTGCAAAGTCTCGGAGCAGATGAAAAGGAGAGCCCTATAGATTCAAGACTCATTATCAAAAGTCAACTAAGGGATCACTCTGGGTGCCCAGTATTGCTATTAGCCAAATGACAGTAAGACCAGAGAGGCCCACAGTCAGATGCTTTCTTAATGTTTTCAACGCATCATTTAACATTCATGACATTTCTGTTATCAGCTGCAGCAGCAGGGGAGGAGGAGAGCAACCTGGAAAGCTGACAGGGCTCCACTGTTGTACATCATTAGTGAGATATCCAAATAGAAACCAGAAAGACAAGAGCAACCTCAGAGAGTGCATACTCACTTTTATCAGAGATTCCAGATAGGCAGGAGTGAGCAAAGGAAAGAGGGAAGGGGCAATCTAGAATCTGAGAGGGGAAGTAGAGTCATGCAGAACAATGCATCGTATAAAGTAATGCATTTTTGGACAAAATAATATGTAGTATATGTGCAAGTATTAGGTAATGCTATTGAAGCAAGCACTTATGCACAGGGCTTGTAATTCACAAAGAACACACCAAGAACTCTGAAGCCCACTGTGGGCTTTCCCCTCAAAGTCATCCTCTCATCCTGATGGTGGCACTGAGATTAAGTTTTGTGGGTGCCAATCCTTATTTCTATTTATTTATTAGTTCACTCACTCATTGATTCATTCACTCATTCATTCATTCATTCACTTATTATTTATCTCTCTGTCCACCCTATCATCTATATCTATCTATCTATCTATCTATCTATCTATCTATCTATCTATCTATCTATCTATCCATCCATCTCTCATCTGTCATTTATCCATTTTTGCACTTGTATAAATCCCTAAGCAATATTGTATTTATAGTTTTTTGGAAGTTCTGGACTTTGCTGTAATTGGAGCCAGACCACATCCTTCTGCGGTTGACTTTCTTGCCTAATATCAAATGTGTAAATTTTGTTCATGGTGATGAATGAATGGAAAGGACCATAGTTCATCTGTCTTTGCTGCCTTCTAACATTCTGCTAAATAGAGATGGGACTCTGTACCCATTAATCTGTCAATAGATTATGTTCAAGTTTTTGCTGTTATAAAATGGTCCAATAAATATTCTCAAACTTGTCTCCTGATGCATAAAAGTGACATTTCTTCCATCTATACATATATTTGTGTGTGTGTTTGTGTGAAATTGTCAGTGTATGTGGCATGTAAATCTTTCTTTAATGAGAAAATGACACCCCCTCAAAGGGAAACTACCATTCTACATTACCACTAAAAATTCAGTAGGTCCTCCTATTGCCAGCAGTTGCCAGGTAAATTTTTCTTTTTAGCTTTTCCTCAACTGCAGGTCATAAAGCGATGTCTCCCTGTGATTCAGCTACCCAGTGCCTTGATACACACAGAGGCCATGCATCCTTCCTTAGATGTATTGACTGTTCAACCTTTCTTTTTAAGGAAAGCTCTGTTTCAGGTTTTTGTCTAGTTTTCTATTGTGGTTTTCCTTTTTCTTTTTTTCCTTTTCTTTAAATAATACTTTTACTAATAATTTGAGTTTCATACAATGTATCTCCATAGCACCCTCTTCCCAATCCTCCCTGCTCCATCATCATACCCCTGCACCCTCAAAAAAGAAAGAAAAAGAAACAAAAACAAAACAAATAAGAGAAAATTAAGTCAAATTTGTGTGGCAGGAGAATGGATGACCAGCTTCACCATGGTCTTTGGAGGAGAAGGCTGCTCTGATTGTGTACTTTGACCTGGTCCATACTAGCCTGAGATGAAGCATGACAGAATTTGACCTGAAGTTGTGCCTCAATGTGAAACCAGGACACCAAGAAGTCTCTCTGGTATATTGCAAGCACTGGGACATCCCACAGGCTCCCAGACATCCTACAGGGCAACCTCTCATCCCTCAGGGACCAGGACCTCTCTTAGGCACATGATCATCCAGCAGTTACCAGGACTTTCCACTTGTATCAGTGCCTCCCGCAGGCACCTGGACATTCCAAAGGAACCTGTATATCCCACAGGCACCCAGACATCTGCAGGAACCAGTGGTTTTCTTTTAATTAGTTTGAGAAACCCCTCACATGCCCTGTATACTCTTTTATTGTTTAGAATTTCATACATGCACATAACATGTTTTGATCAAATCCACTCCTGTTCCCTCCCTTCCAATTCCTTCCCGTTCATTTCTCTCCAAATTGTATTCTCTCCCTCTCTCTCTCTCTCTCTCTCTCTCTCTCTCTTTTTCTGTCACTCCCTGTCTGTCCCTCTCTATCTCTCTTTGTCTCCTTCCCTCTCTGTCAGTCTCTTTCATTGTCTCTCTCTTTATCTCTGTCTCCTTAAAAAATAAACCCAGTAAGTCCACTTAGTGCTGCCTGTAATTGCACAGCTGAGGGACCATTACTAGAACACAAGTAGCCCTTCAGGGGTTGCATCCACGAAGAAAACTGTCTCTCCCTCCCCCAGCAGCCATCAATTGTCAATGTCTACTTACCTGAGGACACTGGTTTCAGCTTGCATTTCTTGACTGTGGTTGTTGGTGCCCAGCTCTTCATTATCTCCAATTCTGTTTGAAGATCCTCTCTGGCACCTTGTCTCTTCTGTACCATCTTCTCTATGGCACTGTCTATTGTGTTCTTGGGTGTGAGAGTACTTTCTGGATATTTATTTCCACACTGTAGATGTCTTTCCTTCATGGTCAGCTCACTTTTCATTCAAGCAAATCAGCCCTATTTTTTGTAGTTGATGATTTCATTGTATATGTATGTATGTATCTATCTATCTATCTATTATTTTTGGTGTATGTCATTGCACATGCATATGGAAGACAGAACAACTCTCAGGAGTAGGTTCTCTCTCCTGCCATCTTGTGGGATCTGTGGATAGAACTCAGGCCATCAAACATGTGTATAAGCACACTCTCATGCCTGCTGAACTATCCTGCCAGCTCTAATTCATGACTTTTCTTTCCCATTTGAGAGAGTTTTCCTTTGTGTTGTGAAGACACCATCTGACTTGAATTCTTAGCAGGTTTAGGATTTGTTACTCTCATTCGGGTCTGCTTTCCTGTCAACCCTGTCTTGGTGACTGACAATGCCCCTACTTTCAGAACGTCTTTCTGTCAGTCAGAGTCTGTATGTATATCTCATTTGGGGTCTGTTTGTGCTTGTCTCGTTGATTTACCTTGGCAGTAGGAGGTGTGACTTTTGTGTACCAGCTTGTGCTGATTGGTTTAACTCTATGACCAAGCCTGATGTCAGTAGAAGAAGTCATCCTGAAGCACACGTCCTGTTCAATTCTGTCTTGGTGGGCTACTTATTTCTCTAGACTGAAGCTCACTTTGAAGACATTACATTTCTGTTTTAGTTGCTTTTTGTTGGTTTGTTTGTTTGGAGTTGCTAGATTATCTCCCTGCTTTCTTTTCTTCTTCTTTTCTGTCTG
This sequence comes from Cricetomys ansorgei, assembly GCA_026225945.1. Classification (NCBI taxonomy): domain Eukaryota; kingdom Metazoa; phylum Chordata; class Mammalia; order Rodentia; family Nesomyidae; genus Cricetomys; species Cricetomys ansorgei. Next base: position 29,807,686 of record JAMJFZ010000597.1, read on the forward strand.
ATGGCTTTTAACACCTTCTTTGACTTTAATGCTCTGGTTTCCCTGGGATAGGCTGGGGTTCAAGTTTATCTCCACTTGTTCATTAGTTTTCTTGTGATTGGGAGCGTTTGCGTCTTTGATAACACGACAGACATTTCTACCCAAATCTTGCCTCTCCAGTCTTTGCATTCCATTCTAGAACTTCCAAGTGCAATGGTGTCTCATTTCGCTCTTCTTCCATTTTTTCTGTCTGTATCTCTCTGTACTGTACTCCAGGTCAACTTCTCAGATATATTTTTTAATTCACTCATTCTTTATACATATGATTGAATCTGCTGTTTAGCCCACCTATTATAATCTTAATAATATAAATTGCTTTAAGGGTTTGCCTTTTTGTATTATATAGACCAGGCTGGCTTTGAATTTGCCATAACCCTTTTGCCTCAGCTTCCCAAGTGCTGGGATAATAGGTCTGTGATACCACACATGGCTTTTTAAGACTTTTTCTTATATTTTTGAAATTTAAAGTTATCTCTTTATTCTTGTTAATATTGTCTGTCTCTGGTTTACTTGCTCATAGTTTATTTTATTTTGTAATTTTAGTGTAATGTCCTATTATCTGAAGTTTTGTTGTCTATTTTTTTGAGAGAGAAAGAGAGAGAGAGAGAATATGTATTAGCAAAACTAACAAAATGAAAATCTTGGAGTCATTGGAGGCAATCACTTTTTTGACTATTGCCCAATAATAAAATCATAGAAAACAAGACCCTGTTTTTTGTTTTTCACATTTGATTTTGTTTAACAAATGAAGTTTGCCTCTAAATATATAAACTCTTGGAATTGGGAGGTAGCTTACCTGGTAAAGTGCTTGCTTAGCATTCACAAAACCTGGAGTCCATCCTAGCACCACATAAACCAGGCCTGATGGAGTGAGCCTGTAATCCCAGTGATTGGAGGGTAGAGGCAGGAACATCATATGTTCTAAGTTATCTTCAGCTACATAGTGAGTTCAAGGCAAACCTGGCATAAATGAACAATCCTTCCCCAATCCCCCCCTCTCACATGTATATGCTGGAATTCATACTTTTATGATTCTTTCTCATATGTAGTAGATATTTCATTCATTTAAATCATCCTTAATGTCTTTTCATAGTTAAATACTTCATATTTATCATTAGTATAAAGCCATGTGGTTTAATTACAAGAGGGAAATATTCTGGTCATCTTTGATCATTGTCCCAGTGTGGGAAGAGAAGCAGTGAGCCATCTCCTTTCAACCTGGTCGATGCTGGCTATTCTTTAGTTTGATGACTACTGCCCAGCAGGCATCTGCTGAAGTCTCCCAAAGACACCCACACTAAACAGTAAGAGGAGCCTCCTTACCCCTGCCATTTCTTCCCATGACCTCCATCATCGGCCTTAGCTTGTGTGCCTTCAGTCTAGGGACCATTCAGTTGAAGCACCCTGTGTGCTCCCAGTCAGTGGCGTTCATACACTCATTTCCTGAGAAATTTATCCAGAGTCCTCGCCTGCCCCCAGGGAAGAGGTGCTGGTATGTTCTCTATCCGGTCTGATCTTGTGTGGCATCTCTCAGTTATGAAAGTAGCCTTTCCAAAACGTCTAGTCTCCACCATGATTCTCAGAGGAAGAGGCTGTGTCTTGTATTTAAGCACCACTGTGTATCTGGTTACATTTCCCTCCCTGCACAGAAAAGAAAACACAGATGGAAAGCAGAAAGACAAGTTCCTGCCTGGCTATGCACACCACTTAACACCCATTGTAGTTCATAGCAAACAAAGCCCCGATCTAAGCATTAGTGACTCAAGACAGTGTCTGAAGGCAGGCCACACAAGAGAGGGGTTTACTGAGAGAAGTGATCATTGGGAATTAAAAGAAAAGTTGAAATGGCATTCTCCATTAGAGATCTAAGAGAGAGACTGTCAGGAAGGCAAGTTGCCTTTATTCAGGTTAGCACAACCTTTGATGCTGCAAACTTTATGCCTTTGGTTCATATGGTGCATACGCACACTCCCAGGTTGCACTGGCTCATCTATCATCTTTTCTCAACCTCCACTTTGGGGTTTATAAGGTGTCACTTGCCTACAGTCAGCAGATGGCTCCAGCTCTGAGCAGGGAAGGCAGCTCTGTCACCTGCTGGATGGCGTTGGCACAGAACATCAGCACTGTCATATTTCCAGCTTGTCACATTAGCAGGATGTGCTGTGATAGAAGACAGACTTTGCTGCAAGGAGTGTAGTTCAGAGACCACATCACCATTTGCTTGATGTCACAGCAGCGTAGATGGCTGTGAGGGGAACGTGATCTCCTGGTGGTGTGCACCGTTCCTCAGTGCGGCATGAGATGGGGGCTGGGGAGATAGGAAGTTGGGGAGTCTATAGTGATCACCTGGACACCTGCCTTGTTCTTTAGTGCAGCATGAGATGGGGGCTGGGTAGCTAGAAAGTTGGGGGGTCTCTGCCAGTCCTGTCACAGGAGCTTCTGTAACGGACCTTGGCTCACCTCAGATTTTACACCATATTATACGCTTGGCTGGAAGGTGCTAACTTTAGCAGTTTATCCCTTCACAGCTGCTGTTCTCATGTATCTGATCTGTCTTTCATGTAACTACAGGAATTACTTTCTTAAAATGTGAAGGTTGGATCTGTCAAAAGTACCCTCAGACTTTCAGAGACTTTTTTTTAAAACCGTTCCTATAGTTAGCAAATATTTTGAGATATATTTCACATATTTTATCTTTGTAAGAACAATTTAATGATTTTTAGTAAGTTAATAAAGTTATGTGGCCATCATCAAAAGTCAGGATTTCTTGTGCACATTAGTCTAGCCTGGGCACTCATCAACTTTCTTGGTGTGTTTCCCTTTTCTGAGTATTTCTTTCAAACTGAAACATAAAACACACAGATCTTTTTGTCTGACTTCCTTATTCAACATAACATTTATGAGGCTCATTTATGGCCTAACACGCTTGCAGGGTTTCCTCATTTAGGGCAGAATAGTATTCCATTGGCCATCTGTTCTCTAGTTGAGCTTACAGGTTGTTGCCAATTAGGGGCTATTGTGAATATTGCAGCAACGAAATGTATACAAGTTTTTATGTGAAAGCAGAGCTTCCCTTTCCTTCTGTGAGTACCAAAATGGGAATTACCGGGCTGCCTGGACAATTATATTTAACTTTTAAAAGTCTGGAAATGTGTTATCTAGAGTGGCCACAGCATTTGTGCTCTCAGCCGTGTGGGGAGATTCCGACCGCTCCCCAGCCTCTCCAGTGCTCCTGTTGCCAGCTGTAGGTTTGGTTGTAGCCTCACAGCCCTGGGGTAAGCATCTTGGTAGTTTCACTTAGCTGTTGCCTAGCAACTGAAGAAACCTTTCAGTCATGAACCATTCTTGTATATACTATAGAGAGATGCTTGTTTCAACCTGTGCTAATGTTTTCCTTGGGTTGTTTGTCTTTTGGAAATATGTCGTCTGTATTCTGAGCCAGGATCTTTAATAGACAAGTGTTTGCAAATGTTGACACCCGGTCTGTTTTCTGTATTGTCCTTACAGCTATCTTTTGAGTTGCTAATGTAAAATCTTAATGAGAACCAATTAATGACTCTTCTGCTGTGGGCCATGTGTTTGGTGTCATTTATAGGAAATATTTGCCTAACCAAAATTTTTATTTGCTGTTTTATTTTGTTTGAGAAATGGTGTCACTATGTCAATCAGCTGGCTTTGAACTCAGAGATCAGCCTGCCTCTGCTTCCTTAGTGCTAGGATTAAAGGAGTGTGCCACAATGCCTGGCTTCTGTTTCTTTATAAAAGTTATATTGTTTTATCTCTTACATTTAAATATATGACTCATTTCGCACTAAATTTAATGCTAAGTATCTAAGTTGGTTTGTTTTGCATCACCACTATTTACTAAAGTGGGAATCTTTTTTCTCTCAATAAATCCACTTGTCACCTTTGCCCTAAATCAATTGGTTGTAACTGTAGGAATTGGTTTCTGGACAATCAATTCTGTCCCAGCCAGTCACGTGTCTGTTTTTAATTACATTTACCTATTTAGTGGGGGGTGGGTGTATGTGTATGTACTGAGCTCACAAGGTAACTTGTAGGTTCTCTTCTGTACCACGGGGGTCCTGGGGACCAAACTCAGGCTGTCAGGCTTGCCAGCAAGTGCCTTTTCCTGCTGAGCCATCTCTCTGGCCCATGAGATAAGTGTTTATTTGGTTAAATTCATATTGTCTAGATAAAAGTAGCTTTACAGTGAAGGTCCAAGCCAGAAGCAAAAATCTTTTTTTTTTTTTCTTTTCAAATTGTTTTGGCCATTCTTAGTTTCATTTTTTTTTAAGCTTCTGAATAGATTTCAGAATCCAGTTTTCAATTTCTGCAGAAAAGTCTGATTGGGTCCTTCAGAGACCGTAGTGAGATCACTACGGTCTCTGAAGGACCCAATCAGACAATTTTGGCGAGAACTGCCATCTAAATAATATCCAGTCAGTAAGCATGGGGTGTCTTCCCATTTGCTCAGATCTTTAATTTCCCATAGCAATATTTTTACAAGTTCAGTGTAAAATGGTCCCATCCTTCATTAAATGTATCCATATTTTACCTTTTTTTGATGATACAGTATAATTTATCATGGCTTTAATTTCAGTTTTTGGATCGTTGACCTTTGGATTGTATATTTATTATTATCATAATATCTGTGACCTGTATCTTGTGACTTGTCTATGCTTATTTGTTAGCTTTGATTTAGCAGCTTTATAATGCTGTCTTTCGCTGAGCAACAAATGGAAGTATTTAAAATATAAAATTAGGTAAGTTTAAACTTAGGCCTCCATCCATCAAATACCAATGTAATCAACTGAAAAGACCCCTCCACAATTTTTTAAAGTGATCTGTGTCTCCCTCCCAGCCTTCCAAACTCTCCCTTCCCAAGTAGCTACTCATTGTAGTTACATGCTATTTATACAAGGGTAAGTACCAAGGAGTGTTGAGGTCACATGGTAAGTGCCTGGAATGCTTTGAAAATCATGAGCACAAGAGTTCAAGTTTTTCCCAAACCTCAACAACATTTAGAATGGTCATAATTCCAATCGTGTTTGTGTTTTTACTAAGACTACAGTGGAACTTCCTGGTGGCTTTAGCTTACATTTACCTGATGGCTGACATCATAGAGGAAAGTTTGTGTGATTACTTACTATCTACGTGTCCTCTTTGGTAAGGAATATTTGGTAATGTAATTTTTTCTAGAAGATTTAGGGTTTAGGTTTCCTACTGAAGTCTACACAACCTTCTGAGTTATATTTTGCAGGTAGCAGGAGGGGATGCTTGACTTTTTAATAGAGAGATTTGATTGTTTCAGCATCATCTGTTAAACAGCCATTCTTTCTCCACTGAATGATTTTACTCCTTTGTCAAAAGTCGTGCAATCTACTGCTGGGCTCTCTGCTTTGTTCTTTGATGCATCATCTATTTTGAAAATTATAATATACTTTTGATTATTGTAATTTTAAATAAGACTGCACGTGAAGCAGAGATACTTCCCATGTAGTTGTTATTTTTCAAAAGTGTTTTTTTTTTAATTTTTCTAAGTCTTTTTGCAATTCTGTATGCCTTTTAGAATCACTGTGTCAATTTCAACAAAAGGCCTTGGTGGGTTTTGTTTGGCAGCGTGTCAGATCTCTAGATGGATTTTGGAGAAAGTGGCTTGTTAACAGTATTGAGTTGTCTAGCCTGTGAATATAGTATATATTGCCATTTATTTAAATTTTTATGTCTTTCAGTCATAGGGTGCAGTTTTTGTTCATTTGCGGCTTTTGTTAGCTCTCAGTTTTCTACGTTTTAATGCTATTGTACACGGTATTGTTTTAGAATGTAAGTTTCTGGTTGTTATTTTGATGGGGTATGTAGTTTAGCCTGATATCAAATACTGTTGCACCTGCAACCTCATGGTCTCTCCTATCTGTCCTTGTACCTCTCACAGATACGTGGGACATTTGTCATCAGTGGTGATGTCATTGAAGAATAAGCCCATTTTCTTGGCCAGTCTGATTGCTCTTTCTTCTGTTCCTGGCTTAAGTGTACCAGGCTGCTTCCACAATGTAACATCAAGCAGAAGCATGCGAGTGAACCTCCTCTCCAGCACAGGACACTTCATGCATTATGAAATGTGAGGACAGACTTCATTATTTGGACAGTACCCTCCATGAAATATCAAGTGTGAGGATGGAAATTTCCACCTAGACGGCCTTTAATCCACTGTCACGTGTGAGGGTGGACCTCCTCACCTGGTAAGACCCTCAGTGCGGTACCAAGTGTGAGGAGCTCTTCTCCTGGGCAGGACCCTCCAGGAATTATCAAGTATAAGGGTGAGCCTCCTTGCCTGGCCAATATTCCTGTTGCACTTTTAAGCAGAAACTGCCACAGATGCTTGCTCTCCGTTGCCTACTGCTGATATCGTGAAAACCTCCTGCAAGTTTTGTTTGTTTCTTCTTTGTTTCATGTTGGACAGTAAACGCTGTCCCTGGCATTCCATTCAGGATGTCAACAGAAGCCTCTTCTTCTTACTCCCTATTCTGACTTTCAAAGCTTTCTCTGACTCAGTGACCACCTGCTTCTCCAACCTACTTTCTCATCCCACGGCTGTGTTATCACTTTTGAGCTTTTGCTTGTGCTGAATGTTCTTCCTCACACTGCTGATCAGTAGATGATGTTGACAGCTCATGTCACTATCTCTACCGACCATAGTGAAAATTTTCATAGGTGTGTACTATGCATCAGGCACTCTGCTGGGTGTTGGAGATAAAAATGGCAACCCTTGCAGGTGTGTGTCTGACTTTTAGGAGCTCCTCGTCTAGTTAACAGGTGATTATAACCCAGCATGTTAACAAGTGACTAGAATACATTGTGGGGATCCTGGTTTGGTTAATAGGTGGTTATAACACAGTGAGGATACTGGTCTAGTTAACATGTGACCAAAGGCCAGTGTGGGAAGTCATGATAAGCCCAGTACCAGTGGTTTTGGCAGTGAGAAGTAGCAGGCCACATGACACAGACCCAGGTCACGGGGCAGGTGCTCTTTGCCTGAGACATGAAGGGTGAGCAGGCCTCACAGGGATGAGTGGAGCTAGGGGAGGTGGAGAAGTTGTGTTCCAGAATATTCAAAAGAAGGCATGTGTCCTGTGCTGGGTGATTCTGAGCACATGGATGGGAACAGGGAGGAAGAGAGGGATAACTCTAGCCTTCTGAGGGTATCATGCAGTGTTTAGTGCTGACATGGTCTGACTTGTACTTCTAGAACCTACCCTGATGTTAGTGTGGCCAGGGAGGTAAGACTGGAGGCAGGAGCCTGGTCCACATGGGAGACCATGAAATCAGATTTGTGGCAATGAGGAAGAGAGAGGTAGTCGGGAGAGGAAGAGCAGTGCTTACCTAGACATGAGACCACAGGGAAAGAGGATGGAAACCATCCAGGAAGGGGCTCATGCATCTGGCATCCCTGCTTTGGGCACAGGAAGGGTCGGAAAGGCAGCATTGGAGAGGAAATCTGACTCAAATCTATCATTAGCTAAATGCTCTGTTTCCTTTGATTCAGTTTCCCACTTAGTCTCGAAGTTGCTTTCTGATCCTGGAGTTTGAAGCTTGTTGTTCTTGACTTCTGCTGTCTGTGGTTGCCACAGGAAGTAGGGCCTGTGTGCTGGTCCTCAGTGCTAACCTCAGGGGATCAGTGACTTGGTAAACTCTGGTGACTCAGATTAACAAAGGGCACTTCCTTAAGGCATGCAGTTTTAATGTCAAGAACCAAATAAATGCAGGGCTTCATAGGCATGCAGTTTTAATGTCAAGGACCAAATAAATGTGTCAACAGTGCAAGCTCAGGCAAGAGCTTTTTTTCCCATTGGCATAACATTCCTGATCCCACAGAGCCGTAAATAACTGCTCCAATCAAGAGGGAAAGAAATGAGCAGGGGCTGTGGTGTGCAAAATGGCTGCCTGAGGCTCTGTCCAGCGAGATCCCAGATCTGATATTACCGAGGGCTATGGAGCAGGCCTGCAGTGTCCCCAGGGGGCATGTGTCTTCAACAGGATCACAGTCATGAGAATCTGCCCTACAGAGGCTCAGCCATCAGCAAATCTGGACTCTAGCTTTGGGGCCAAGGCTGGGAGGCAATTTCTACCAGTCAGGCTTGTATCTGCAGTGTATTATTCTTGATAGAAACAGGGCCCAGTGAGACACCTGCCGATCTCCTTGTCAGGACATCACTGCAGATACCCCAACTGTGGGAGGAAAGTCCTGAGTGCTATGAGAGGCCTGGAAAATAGATGATTCTGATTTAAGGGCAGGTCTGGAGGTGCTGCCTTTGAAATGAAGAGACTGGACTCTTGCCGATATCTTCAGATCTCAGAAACAACATTTATTTTTAAGAACTGGGTATACAGCACAGTATGGTATAAAAATACAATGAAAACTCTTCACCTCTGTTGAGCCAATTGAGGGGCATCTCTAAGCCCAAGAATAATGACAGAATCAGAGCTTCCAAAGATCCTCTGGCAAATATTCCTCCAAGACAGGCTCCCTGGTGTGGGAATGTTACCAAGGCAAAGCCAATGCATACGTCTCTGCTGACCTGGTCTCATAGCTTGAATGTTGACTATCCCCAAATGCTCATATGAGTTGGAGGTTTGGTATCCAGCATGATGCTATTGGAAAGTGGTAGAACTTTCTAGAAGTATGGCCTAATGGGAAAGTTTTACTTGTGTGTATGCATGCACGTGCATGCGGAGGCCAGAGGTGGCTGTTACACATTTTCCTCAATCAATACCCACCACGTAGTTTTAAAGCAGGGTCTCTCACTGAACTTGGAGATGGTCTCAGCCAGATTTAGCTGGCCCTCAATCCCCAAGGACCCTCTTTGTCTCTGCCCCCTCAGAGCTGTGACTGATTAAATGTGAATGATGCCATGCCTGTTTTTTTACATGGATGTTGGCAATCTGAACCCACTTTACTGACTGAGCCTTCTCCCCATCCCAGGTTATCACTTTTATGTGTTATTATCTATGTTTGATTGACAGCTTCTTTGTCATGGAGGTGTGTCTCTAAAGGGAACTGGGTGATCTCAGCCCCAATCGCTTTCCCTCTTTTGTTCCTTGACCATGAAGCAGCAGTTTTTCTCTACTGTGTGCTCTTGCCATAACGCCTTGCCTTGCCACGGGCCCAAAGCAGTGGGGTTGACTGGGACTGAAACCTCTAACTGAGCTAAACAAGTTTGTTTCCCTTCTAAGATCATGATCTTCATCGTGTAATTGCAATGGAAAGCTTATAAACACCCCCAGTCCCAAATTACGGGAGACTAGATATTTCTAGTGACTTCTAGAACTTTCAGTACCTTAGCCAATAAGAACTTCTAAGATGTTTTGAAATCCTCAACTAGGAGGATGCAATGGTTCCCTTGCCAAGTTTTACATGAGTTCCTTGACAGGGGACATGTCCCCATGTATTAAACATTTTTAAAATGTATTTTTATTTCATGTATGTGGGTGTTTCTCCTGCATGTGTTCTGTGTAACACTCGTGTAACTGGTGCCTGCAGAGGTAAGAAGGGGTGTTGGATCCCCTAGCACGGCCCTGTGGATCCTGGGAATCAAGCCGGAGTCCTCTGGGAAAGCCAGTGCTCTTAGCTTCTGATCCACCTCTCAGCCCTGCCATGCATTTTTGTTTCACTCATATTCCTGTGCTAATTTTTCACAGTTGTTTCCCCATATTTTCATTGCTAATTCTGCTACTAATGCTCTGCTGTGCTCTCTGATGGGTTCTGAGGGTTAGCTCACTCAGTAGTTTCCTTCCATCTCTGGGAAGTCAGCATCATTGCTCACTTCATTTTGAAAACATGGAGGGTTTTGTATTTTGAAATTTTAAAAATCTCAGTCTTTATTTGGGGGAGGTATAGAATTAGTCACCTGCTGGTCTCATCCAGCAAAAGAGTGAAGTGGCATTTCGGATGGCTCAGTGCACTGACACTGTAAGGAATGTTGTGGTTGGCTCCTCCCGTGAGTTCCATCAGCTCATCCTGTTTCTGGGACTTGAACACTCATTGGGTCTTCTTGCCATCCTGCGGATGCTCCATAGGAACCACCATATCAGAGTCTGCTGTATCCTGATCCAGGAGGGACTTCCCCTCTGAGGACCAGGGACCTTCTGGGGGCTCTGTGGGATGCCCTCTGCATTTGTGGTTTCCACTATGGAGTGTTCAAAAGAGACAAGCAGCACAGTCTGGCAGCAGCCTGCTTCCCAGCTCTGCGCCCAGCCAACCCCTTTCCACAGTTCTCTGGAAAGCTGCCTCTCTTCTCTCCAATTTGTAGTTCTCCACACAGTGGGCTTCTGACCCGTGTCCTTGCTGTCTTTTTCTGCTGGACTGCAGGTGGCTTCATCTTCCAGGCCTCAGTTGGATGTCCACTCTTCAGAGACCTTCCTAGGCTGCCCTGGCCACAGTGACCTTCTTCCCTGGGTCACTGTCCACCCTCACTTCAGTTATCTCATGGCATTGGCCAGACTTGAAGCTATTCTCATTTATTTGTCAGTATCCTTGATAAGTTAAGTTGCTTGCTCTTTAATGTAATTTCAGCACAATGCTAGGATGACAGGTGTTCACTTATGTCTGGACTTTATATTACTCCAAAGTATATTTGTGAGTGTAACTGCAGTTTGTCCATGTTTAACATTATCTAGAATGATCAAAACACTGTCACTGCTGTATAGACTTAGGGTTCCTCTGCTTACTCCAGTGTGGAGGGACACAGTCAGATACAGATTAGGATGACTGCCAACAGGGAGGCTGTGAGTACACTGGCTCATATTCTTGGCCTATGTCAAAACGTCTCTCCTAAGGGTTGGCATTGTGTATGGACCTGTTCATGAACAGAGCTCGTGATCTGCTTTGTCAGATGCAGACAAGCTTTGAAATTCATCTTCCCTACACAATGACAGGTCATGGCCTCCACCCTCAACACACGGTGCCACTGACACTGGGCAGTGTTGGGATTTCCAGTGTTTGGGTGCAGCTGTGTTATTGGGCGACTTGTATCTTGGAGTGGTTTGGAAGTATACTTCCCCATCAGCTGTGGACTGGTATTCGTTCTCCTCTGTCAGTTTGCTGGTGAAGCCTCTCTGTGAAGCCCTTGGTCAGGTCTTCATCCAGGCTTTAGTGTTTTGTAATGTTGACATATACGAGTCTCCTGTAGGCCTGCAAACTAATGCCATTCCTTCACACACTATGTAAGGGGCAATCTTTGTCTATAGCCCCTTGTCATAAGTAGCAAATTTACACGTGTGTGAGCTTCTCTGAAGGTTCTCTTACTGTACTGGGACCACATTATTGATTATTAGTGTTTAGTAATGAGGTGTACAAATAAGGAGGAAGCTGTTCTAACTTATTCTTCCTTTTCCTGAGTTTTTTTCTGTCCCTGGCTCCTCTTTTCCTGCTTCTTCACTATCAACTTGTAAGTTGATACGTGGGTTGAGTCTTGGACTGGCATCACACCGACCAGATGGATCCAGTGGGAGATAATTGCCATTTTTTGTGTTTCTAACTAATTAAGTGTTGTTTATTTCTCTTTTTAAAAATCATACAACTTTCTCCATGGAGTTATTATCAATCTTTTGCTATTTACCTTGAGTTTCCACTTGGTAAATTTTGGTAGTATTATAGATATGCTTCAAAACTGCATATGATATATGCTTTATTACTGGGATATAGAAATAGACACAGGCGAGAACAGAGAGATCCTCTCTGAACCTCCTCTGAACTCTCCAGGAGAGTTCCTCTCCTCACTCTCACACTTACTCTCTCCTTTTGTCTTAGTCACTGTCCTATTGCTATGAAGAGACACCACGATCAACTTATAAAAGAAAACATTTAGCTGGGGGCTTGATTCAGGGGGTGACTCCATAATCCTCAAGGTGGGGAGAATGGCAGCAGATAGGCATGGATAGCATTGGAGCATTATCTGAGAGCTTACATGTGATCCACAGGCAGAAAGTAAGAGACTGGACTTGGTATGGGCTTTTGAAACCTCAAAGTCCACCCCACATGACACACCTCCTCCAATAAGGCCACACCTCCTAACCCTTCCCAAACAGTTCCGCAAACCAAATATCCAAATATATGAGCCTGTGGGGGCCATTCCCTTTTAAACCATCATAGCTTTGATATTAAGCATGAAGGTGGATTCATTTAGGTGATTCCCATCTCTCTAAACACTCTGAGGGAAAGAAACTAATCAATTAATTAGCTAATTAGTTAATTAATTAGTTAATCAGCATCCCAGTCCAAGGCTGAATAAACAAATCCATGGATTTATCTTCCAACCCATTCTGAAAATTCTTCAACAAGTTCTTTTTAACTCTCTGGTTAGTAATTTTGATTTGAGCCTCGTTATAATTTTAATCCATTTTGAGAATCTATAACAAAAGAAGAGATCAACATACAGACAGTAATCATGGAATCACGTTCACTGAACAGATGGGTTTGGTCAAAGGGCCAAGAGGTTCCATCGAGCCAATAGTGCATGCAGCCAACATGCTTCTTTTTCAATCTGACCGATAGACAAATACTTACAATTCAGTGTTTAATGGTGCAGAGATGTTTATGTGTTGGCAATAGAAAACATATACACCTACCCTTCACCCCAAATACACTTATAATAATTTCTTAAGAGTTAAGAAACAAGAGTTTTATATACATTCTTAAGAATTGATATATTATATAAAGCGTAGTCTCTGCTCCTAGGTGATAAATTTTAGAATCCAATAATAAAGGAATATAAGGAAAAGAATGCTCATATGATTGTAAATTAAGCCGTAATTCATGATACTTATAAAATATTTATAATTTGCTTTATCCTCAGCTTCCAGAACGATGCCTTACACACACTCAGTACTCAACATTTGTTACCCAGATAAGCACTAATGTAAACATTTGATACGAACCGTGTGGGATGCAGTGCAGTTATTACTTAGAGGAAATTTTTAGTGCTAATGTATATTGAGAACCAAAAGGGGTGAGTTCTGAAGAAATGTGGGTTGAATACTTGAGTTCTCTCTTCCACCCATATTCTCTGCTGTACCTCATTAATACCAATTTTAGAGCCCAAGTTTAATGACATCCAAAAGACTGAAAATTCTTTAGTCTTTGATAAGAATGATGCAAAATAAGAATACCCCTGATACAAACACATATTACTGAAACCAGTGGGAGAGAGGAGCAGTGTTTCTGGAGGGGGGAAGCAAGCGTTCTCTGACCCTTTGCGCAATGCTGTGCATTGCAGTCTTGTTGGGGGAAGGGGACAAAGCGTGAAGCAATTATAATGTCCACAGACAGCAAATTGTCACCCTTGGTATGTTGATAATCCAGATGGCCGTACGAGGGTTGAGCCAGCTGGAAGGATGCATCACCCTGACAGTTCATACCACGATGCTAAACAAAAGCAGGAAGCTGTGAATGAAAGCACGGTGGACTATCTGTAGGTATTTAAAAATGCACGAGGCCCATGTTGCTCACAGGTTCAAAGTGATATGTCATGAAGATATTCAAGCATAAGCACAGAGGATACCCTCAAATTCTTGTTAGCCGTTGTCTGAGAAGGCAAGGGAGGGAATAAGATAGGGACTTAAAAGGACCCTTCCCATTCTTTGCAATGTTTGTGTTTCAAAAGGGACTTTATAGGGCATCAGAAACAACCCCCACCCACATAGACAGCAAATGCACAAAACATACAGTATAGCTAGGATTATAAAATTCCTGCCACATGTCTATAAGAGGTCCTGATGAGACGCTTCTGCTATGGTGATGAGAACTCTATCCCCTAGGAAACGCTTACTGCAGACAAAGTAACCAATCACTTTTCCAGCAAACCGGACTCTATCTTAAAATCTGGAAAGTGTGTCCTCAGGGTCACCACACAGAAACTGTCTTCCAGGACTGGCTGAGGTTGCATCTCCTACTGGTAGCTGAACTTGGCATAGTAAAAGTCACCTAGCTGGTGCTGGTTTTCAAGGCATGAAAGGGTCATGGAGAGCAGCTGAGGCCTGGCACTGTGAGAGGCCAGGAGAAACCATCAATAAAGTACAGCCTCGGTAGTGGTTGAAGGCCCAGATGAAGGGGTCGTGTAAAGGAGTTGAGGCTGTGCACTGTGAAGAGAGCCCAGGAGAGGCTATTCTTGAAGGTGCAGCCTCAGTGGCAGTTGAAGGCCCAGACTGAAGGGTTCAGGAAGAGAAGTTGAGGCTTGGCACCATGAAGACAGCCAAGGAAAGGCTATTGGTGAAAGTGCATCCCAGTTGCAGCAGAAGACTCCTGACAAACTCCTCACACAGGAAATAAAGAGTTCAGTGGAGGTGCCTCCACACCCACGTGTGTAACCCACAGGGTCAGCAGTGAGAAAAGGTATAAGACACAGCTACTCAACTAGCAATACATGTGCTTAAGCCCCGGGCAGAACATGGTCAAATGGGGGGTGAGAATGGACAATAACTACCCACCGGCAAGGATGCCCTTTTCCCACCCTTGGGTGTAGGAGATAAGGCATTGATCAGGTCCAGGAGGACCAGCAGTGCAGAGCCCTACATGATTCTCCATTGTCCTCAGTGGGAAAGTACCCCAGGGGCCTCAGACCTAAGGTCCCCTGGTCAGCACATGACGCTTCAGCTCTTGCAGAGCCCATGACCAGTTTCTCTGACAGAAAACCAGCCTGTTACTGAGAAGCACAGGGTCTCAGCTCACCATCTTTGAGTTCTGAGAGTAAACAACTGTCCAGGTTCCACACCACCCTCTCTCAGTCCTCTGAAGCCCACTCTCGTCTGCTTACCCTGACCTCAGTTTTCCCTTCTACTCAGGATTTCCTCCATGCACACTCTCTCCTGACAGAGTCCTGACCTCCACCTGTGGGATCTCCTCTTCCCCTCTGGAAGTCAAGGCACAGGCCTGCATGAAGTTGCCCCTCCTCTTGGGTACCCTATGTGGCTGTCAGTATCCCTTTCTTAGTTTGACTCCTCACACCACTTCTTCCAGTTCCCCATCACCATTTCTTAGTTTGACTCCTCACACCACTTCTTCCAGTTCCCCATCACCATTTCTTTATTAGTTGGACCAGAATGTGAGCTGAAGCTTGAGGGACCAGATTTCAGGCTAGAAGGTTTCAGGTCTCCTTCACCTCTCTGTCCCCAGGTCCTCCTATCAGAAAGATAAAAGTCTACCACCCAGAGGCCAGGCTTGTCTGTTGGAATACTGCTATTCTAAACTAGAGCCCTGGGTGCCAAGGCTCCTCCCCTTGATCAGCTTCCTTTCTTCAATTATTGCTTAGGAAACTCAAAGCCTCCACTGTGCCAAGCTGTGTTTTGAGGACAGGGCACTGGGCAGTGCCGGGGTAGCCAGGCTTTTCAGGATGAAAGAGCTCAGCTGCTGGTTGGCTCATCTGACTTTAAGAACAGAACCTTCATGCCTCCTCACCTGTTGCATGCTCACTGTTCATCCATCGTTTGCTGGGCTTAGCTTGGGCCTGCACAGGGATTCCAAGGGCAAGTGAGAGGCCACTTAGCCTCAGGCACCAGGTAGCTTTCCAAGGAGGAAGCTCTGGATGAGGGTGGCAGCCAGGTGCCACACTGATCCCCTTGCTTCTGGATGTCACCAGGAGCTTCGATAGTTTCTCCACTTCTTTCATTTCTGTGTGTAGTCATTGTCACTGCTGCTGCCAGAGATCTGAGCAACACTGCGCCCTCTTGCTGTCTGAGTCCCTTTCAGTTTGACACTCAGTCCTGGCCATCAGTGTGAGGGAACAATTTCTATTCATCACGTACGTGTCAGCCTGCCTAGGCTGTGGGCTCCTAAGAGAGCTCCGGGTAGCTTGTTGACTACGATCCTGTCACCTCCTTAGGCCTTGAGCTCTCATTTGTAACTTTTTTTTTTTTTGTATGAGCTTTGCTTTTTGAAGGCTGTGAGGAGATTTGGGACACCCAATTAAAGGAGTACTTCCTTTTGGTCCTAACCTTTACATGCATGCCTGCTTGGTAAAGCAAAGTTCCTGGTGGTGGTGGTGGTGAGGGGGGTTGTGTCACAGCTTCGGGCCCTGGCTGCCACTCACCAGCTACCATCCCAGAAGCATCATGTTATATCCTTGTAGACCCTTCTCACACACAATATGTGAGAGACTCGCCCCTGAAGGGGCATGAGCTGATGCAAACCAGGAAACTGCAGCTGTCTGCCACGTTAACCTAGAGGCCACAAAAACAAACACAAAAGTCTGTTGCTCTAAGAGTCTCCAAAACCTCTAATTTTGATTAATTTTGAAATCCTTGCATACACCCCATTTGTGACTCAATGAGCACAGAAGATGCTACTTCCAGCTAAAAATCTTGTACACTTGCCAGGATTTAGGCTCAGGATGCTTTCTAGAAAAAGAGGTGAAGACTCATCTAGAGCGTGATTTCTGTCATTGGCTGGCTGGCTCTGTGGGTGCTGTGCTGGCCTGCCTGCTCCCTAGGCTCCTGTTCACCCCTACAATCATACTGCTGCACTTTCTCCCCTGGCACCTGCTCCTCCTTGGATCTGCCTCTTCTGTGCTCCTGGTGGGTGCAGAAGAAAAGGAGGTCCACATATTTCCATGGTTAGCAGCCTAGGTCTTGCGCCACTTGGGCTGTTTGGGCCCATGTGGAGTGATGCACAACCCGGTTCCTTGAGCCTAGGTTCCAGATGGCTCCAACTTCACTCAGCTATTTGGAACAAAGGTGGCTTAAATGTACACCTGCAATGACAGCTGGAAAGTAGACTTGCCTGAGAAGAGCAAGAAAGCCTTTCTGTGGACTGTTAAAAACAAGTGTCTTACTTTTCTATTGCTGTAAAGAGACACCAGGACCAAGGCACCTTATAAAATAAGTTTATTTGGGCTTATGATTCCAGTGTGTTAGAGTTCACAGTTATTATTGTGGGAAGCATGGCAGTAGGCATGCGGTATGACAGTGGAGCAGTAGCTGACAGCTTGCATTCTGATCTCCAGGCACGAGGCAGAGAGAGCTAACTTGTAACAACATGGGCTTTTGAAACTTCAAAGCCCACCCCAGTGACACACCTCCTCCAATGAGGCCATGCCTCCTAATCTTTTCCAAACATTTCCACCAACTGGGGATAAAACATTCAAACATATGTGCCTATGGGGCCATCTTCATCCACACCACCATGAAGAGAAAAATTAGAATAATTAGCAATCATTCCATCATTCAGATATAAAATGTTAATTTTTGATGCTTTTCCTCTGTCCATGCACACAGTTTTAAAGAATTTTATTCTGGTTTCTTTTGTATGGCATCAAGAGTGTCATCACATGTCACTTCTACCACCAGAGCCCTATCCACAGCTAAGAATGAATTGTCCTCTGAAAGGTCAGTCCTGGCTGCCAGCATCTGGGAAGAATTTCTACCCATCACTACATGGCAGCCTCAGTAGGCTGTGGGCTTCTGGGAACTTTTCTTGCTCAGGGCCTCATGATGTACTTGTCCCACATGGCCAAGGGCTCAGTGCAGGATACATGACACTCCTATTTCTGGCATTTTAATACTGTATTTTAGAATCACACAGAAAGGGGCTTTTTCTTTAGACCATTTATTGTCACTCCATGTTTCTTCCAGTCATCAGAGTCATTTTGTGGTTAAAAGAACCATGTTGGATGTTCCCTGCACTCTGTGTCATGAGAGGCAGTCAGTACCAGAGGGTAAGAAATCAACACCCGAGCCATGCAGCTTGCATTGGGTCCACTTGTAGGGACTGAGCTTGGCACCTCAGATTTAACTAGCCATGATGGAGTTGTGATGGACTCCCGGCATTATATCCGTGTGTCACTGGTCACCACAAGATGGCAAACATATTTCCCTGTTTTCTTCTTGAAGTCTTATGATCTTGGCTCTCTCTTGGTCCATGACACATTTCAGGATGATTTTAGCTGTGTGGTTTATTTATTCTTTCACATTTACATTGTTCCGTGCCCCCTTGGGGGTAATGTGTTCCCCTCTCCATCCTCTTGCTTTGGTGTCTTTGTCATATTTCAATTGCAGACAGACACACGGGTCCAGCATTAGAAAACTAGAAATGATTTCTTCCATTGATCTCTGTGTCTTTGTCCTTCTGCAGGTCTCACAGTGTCCCCGTTACTGTAGCTTCAGAGCAAGTGTGGTAGCCTGGGGATGACTCTCTGCAGCTGATGGCAACTTCCCCTACACCCCACCTTCTGCCTCATAGACATTAGCAGGTGGCCAGGCCTCTACAGGCTGCTCCCCACTCAGACCACTCACAGTTTAGCTTTGTCTCCTGTGTCTCATTTCCGCGCCACCTCTGCCCATTTGCTCCTTTAACCCTCAGGTACCAAGTGTATCAATCAATGCAGCATCCTTTCAATGATGCCCTTGCTGTTATCCCAACGCCCACAGAAACTGCCATCTTCTCTTCCTCGCATGCTCCCCTTGTCTTTTCTTGTGGGGGTTTTCAGTTTGATCTATCTTTTCAAAGAATTATTTTTCATTTTTCCCTGTTTTTATTCCATCAATTTTTTCCCCCACCCATCTTTTTCTGCACACATTTGGATTAGTTAATTGTTTTTCTTTCCTAGTTTAAAAGTTATATCATTAAATTTTAAACATTTTTTTTTCTAGTAGTGCTGCTTGTGGGTCTCAGTTTTGTTCTGTGCCTTCTTCAGCCGCCACCTCACATTTAAGTGTCTTTTTACTTTCATTTAGCTCAAAGGATTTTTTTTTTTTAGTTAGCTTGTAGTAATTTATAAATGAATTATTTATTTGTGGATTCATTATTTATTCATAGGTTATTTAGAGCTGAGCTGTGTAATGTGTACATATTTGAACTTTCAAGGATGCCTTACTAAAGTAGATAGAATTTTCTGCAATATTTCAATTTTCTGAAGCTGATGATGTCTTGATTTATGGACCAGCATATTATCTGATTTGGTGATGATTCCCAAATGAGATACTAAGAAAAATATGTTGTGTTTTGATACTAAGAAAAAAATGTGCTGTGTAGTCCTCAACTGTACGCCTTAGCTTATGTCTTATGCCTTAGTACGGCTGTTAGCTTGCAGTGCTCCACAGTATCAATACTCCCAGCCTTCTGCGTGCCTATCTACGCTAGTTTCTCTACTAGTTATTGAACAAAGTATATTGAATCTACTAGTTTGACTGTGAATTCATTTCCTCCTGTAGCTCTGAGTATTTATTAAGCACACTGTGAAGCGCTGTATTCTAATTATACGTTCCTCATGGCTGGCTTTGTTATCACTGTACAATATCTGTCATTTATCCCCGTGCCTCCCAGTCTACTTCATCTTATATCAACAGTAACTTAGCCTAATTACATTATTATATACCTGCTTCATCTTCTGTCAATTTATTTTCAGTTTCTTTGATTTTTTTTCAATTAGATGACAACTTTCAATGTAGCACAACTATCTATTTGCTTGTTCTTGGTTTTTTGTCCTCCCCAGATCGGTAAAACCTGCTTTTTGACAGAGGTATTTAACTCATTTATATTTAATATTGTCGTTGACCTATTAGATTGTATTCTGTCGCTATGTCTCTTTTCTCCAACCTCATTTTAATGTGTATCATACATATTTTTATAAATCGCATATGTCTATTAAAATGCTACCTTTTTGGCTGGAGAGACTGCTCTTTGGTTAAGAGCCCTGGATCCTTCTCCAGAGGACAATTCCCACATGGCAGCTCACAGCTGTCTCTAACTCCAGTTTCAGGGGATCTGATACTCTTATGACCTCTGTGGAAACTGCTTGCATGTGTTGCACAGACATCCATTCAGGCAAAAACACCCATAAGCATAAAATAATAATAAATCATAAAATAAAAGAAAAAGAATAGAATAAGATGTTACAACCTTTCTTTAGGTTCATCGGAGAAGCGTCTTTTAGAGAAAATAAGGAGGAAGAGAAGAAAGAAAACCATCCAGCCACTCTTATTTGGTTAGATAGTGATGGTTTCTGTTGCTCTGCAGTTCTTCCAGAACAGCTGTTCCCGCCAGGCACCCTTCGACTCCAACCTAGAGAGTTTCATTAGCAATCATTTTCTCAGCTCTCCTTCATCACTTTTGACTTGCAGTATTTTGGTAAATATAGACTTTTGGCAGAATAGTTCTTACTAACATGTGAAAACAAAATAACCTTTCTGAATCTTATGACCTCAGGCTCCCTGTGAAGCCGCCTACTGTATCTTTACTCCCTGCCTGCAAGAAGTAAGTTTTCTCTGGCTTTAAACAGTTTCCTCTTCAGCTTCAGCACTTAAACGGTCAGCATTTAAGTCAGCTGACATCATTGTCTGTCAGTGATGAGCCTTGCCTGGAGTTTGCAGCCATTTTGCTGGCCTGAGGGTCCTTATCTTCCACTAACTCTGAGAACTTCTTGTTAATTTTTTTTTTTTTTTTTTGAAACAGGGTTTCCCTGTGTATCCCTGGCTCTCCTGGAACACTCTGTCTGTGTTCCAGAGATCCACCTATGCCTGCCTCCCGAGTGCTGGGATGAAAGGTGTGCACGACCATGCCCAGCTATACATTTTTTTACACAAGTTGTTTTCCTGCCCAACTTTATCTCTTTCAAAGTGACATTCCAGCATCGTATGTGCTAGACTGTTTGGCCTGACTCTGAACATCTCAATCTTTTCCTCCGTATTCTTCACAGCCATAACTGTTTTTTTTTTTTTTTTCAATCACAAGTTAACTGGTCCTTCTTCAGTGCTCTCATCCAACTGACATTCAGCTCTTAGAGTGACTTTTTTTTTTTTTTTTAAGACAGGGTTTCTCTGTTGTAACTCTGACTGTCCTGAAACTCACTCTGTAGACCAGGCTGGCCATAACTCACAGAGATCTGCCTGCCTCTGCCTCCTGAGTGCTGGGATTAAAGGCATGCTCCACCACTGCCTTGTAGAGTGAGTTTTAAAATGTCAATAACTTGAAGAGTAAGGTGGCACATGCCTTTAATCCCAGCACTGGAGAGACGGAGGCAGGCAGATTCTCTGTGAGCTCCTGGCCTGCTTTGTCTACATAGAGAGTTCCAGGATAGCTAGAGATTTCATGTGTGTGTATCTACTGATGCTCCCCCCTCCCTCTCTCCTCCATCTCTCTGTGTGCCGTGTGTGTATACGGTTCTATGGAGGCCAGAAGAAGGCCTCAGGCCACTTGGAGCTGAAGTTACAGGCTGTTGTGAGCCCTCTGGCATGGGTGCTGGAAAACGAATTCAGACCCTCTGGAAGAGTAGGAATTGCTCTTAATTGCTGATTCATCATCTTTCCAGCCTCAAAACTTTCCATTTTAATCAGTTTTAACTCCTCAGTGGAGGTTTCCTACCCTGTCCTTTTACTTTTAAGTTCTTGTTGCGAGTGTTGTATTGAAACCCTTAGTTATGAGATGGCCGTGGCTACTTCTGGCGGGTTTCTATTGACCGCCCTTTCCTGTGCTCGGGTCACACCTTGCTGTTTTTTGCTTGTCTAGCAACATAGGCATGAAACTTACATGGTCTACAGTAACCAGAGTCTTCGGGACTCTCCGTGGTTGTTTCCTTTCTGCCCTAACTGCCCAGTTAATTTCCTCAGCTTCGACCGACAAACTGGTTTTTCCTGATGCGCTGGAAGCTCAACTCTGTTTTTGTCTCCAGCTGTTACTCTGTGGCCACTTTTGTATACTGAGCTTGCTGATATTTATATTTCTCTGTAATTAAAAAAGAAAGCAACCTGTCTCAGTTCTTTGCATATTTGGTATTTAACCTGTGGTTGAATAATGTAACAATCCATCAAAGGTTTAGGCTGAGGGTTTGCTCAGAATTATGGCTCTGCTTCTATGAATTTCCTGGCTCCTTGGGTACCCTGTAGTTTCCCAAAGCTTTGCCAGTCCCACACTCTGTCCCCTGAATGTTAAGCCTGTGAAGTATTAGCTTTCTCCTGCTGGAGATCATGTTTAGGGCACACTCAATGAGCAAGGCATCAAACACACAGATCTGACCTGCGCAGTTCTGCTTTCTTAGATGAGCCTCTCCTGGGCTTGGCTCCTCCCACCTTAGTTAGCTGTGGCATCCCCTACCCACTCTATACCTAGCTTAGACTTCATCCAATGGGTTTGGATGAATTTTGTATTTGTATTCTTGTCTTGTACCTTCTACACCACCCCCATCCCTGAGTGTTGATAGTGAGTCCTATCTTTTGTCTCTGGCTTGACTTCTCATCTTCTGTATTGTGGTGTACAAAGACTCATTCTTTATGCCACACCTGGTTGCTGGGACATCCCCACATACCCCCAATCTCCCTTCTTTCATTTATATTTTAAATAGTATGAGCTCTGACTTGTTAGCTGAATTTTTTAAGTTTCTTTAAGTAGCTCTTCTAAAATACTTTATCTGAGTTTAGACATTGTACTCACAGAGTGGCAAATACGTAGCAAATTGAAGTTTGTGTGATAACCATGGGGCACTGCAAGGTTTACCTTTTTCTGTAGCTAAAAAAATAATTCATTAAAGTTAATTCATATTTTAAACTTTATTTCATTATTTATACCTTTCCCCCATGCCTTTAAAAGAATTTTAGTAACTAAATGAGAACAAATTGTTTCTTTCCTTGTTTTTACTAGAACTTATTCAGTCTTTTCATCTTGCTGTCTTCAATAGATCAGCTGTTACCTGCTTGCACAAGTCCATCATGGTGGACTTGCCGGCTGTTGACACGTCCTATAGAAGGAAGGGGTGAGGGAAGTCATGGGACCCTCACTTCTTATCCTAGGCTTTGCATGCAGTTCTGCGCTACCTGCATGGTGACTTTGAGGTCTAGAATATATAGGTTAGGGAAGTTCAGCTGATGGGGCTCCATCTTTAAGGCTGAAGGGAAGCTATCATCTAGAATAGGCTTGGCAGTGCCTGCATTTTGGGGTCACCCTCATCCATGATCTGTAAGTAAGTCTGATAAACTCATCTGCTCCCCAGGTTGAACACTGGAGCTGTCCGATATTGGTTTTCCATTGGGACCTTATGAGGAAGGGCAGATGGTTTTTGCATCTCCTTGTGGAAAGGGCTCCAGCAACAATCACCCCTTCTGACTCTGCATGTGGAGAACAGGATTCTGTAAGAATTTTTCAGGAATTCTTCTGCTTGTACATCAGAAATCATCCAGTTGGATCATATGGATCATAAGTTTTGAATTTTATCTTTCTAAGGGTATCATTTTGCTTATATTGTTGTTTTATTAGTATATTAAAAAACAAAACCAATCTGCTTTATTAAAAATGTGAAACCAATCTGCCTTGCAACCTATTTTATACTGTTTTTATAGTTTACATTTCTTTGATTACTCTTGAGACTTTTTCCTATGTTTATGAGCTATTCAAATTTCATCTCTCAGGAGGAGACTCCGTTATTTCTCTTTCACCATAACTTTTAAAGTGTATTTGTTACAACTCTACGTACTGGGAATATTAAACCTTTGTCGCATGACACGTCAGTACTTTCTCCAGGGCTCAGCCACTTTCTACTTTGTTTTCCCCCAGTGTTTGAAGTGACAGAGTTTTGTGTTTTTAAGTTGCTCAATGGAGAGGGTTCTGTCCCCATTAATATCTTTTCCAGCCTTCCCTACACACATGGTACTCATGGGTAGCTCTCACTCCGTTAGACTAGCTCATGTTACATTTAAATCTGCAGGCCAGCAATGGTTGGTTGGTTTGTTCATCATTTTATTTTGAGATAGAATCTGTTATATAATCCAGGCTTGACCTCATTCCCTGCCTACCTTACTCCCTGAGCGTGGGGCTTGCAGGTATGGGAAACAATGGCCTGATTAGATATTAGTTGTGAATGAAGGAGCTAAATGTTATTTCTCCATGGCTTTCCATTTTTCAAACACCATTTGTTGAATAATTCATCTTATTCTTCTTGTGTGGAATTTTACTGGTCTGTTTTAAGTAGTTCCAGGTCCTTGGATTTGTTTGTTAACTCTTTTCCATGCCAATGATCTGCCCTTCCCCCATACAGTGTGTGTAACACATTATTCTGATGAATATATGTGTGTGGTACATTGTTTTATATTTCAGAGGTAATTTTTTTATTATTTTTCTCTAACACTTTTCCATCTTTTCTGTTTCAAAGTAATTTTTAAAAAAAAAATTTGTCAGGTGAAATTATTTTTGATTTTTACTGAAGCAGCATGAGTCTGTGGTGGTGAGTAGCAGGTGTTGAAATATTACCTCTGGAAACAGGATAGAACCCCACCGTTCTGGTTGCCTTGGAGTCTATCACCCAGTGAGGTTTTCTCCAGGCATGCACGCATGCTTCAAGATGGTTTTGTTCCTCTGAGCCTTGCTAGGGATGCAAATGTTGGAAATAAGCTCCTTTGTGGTCTATGTTGTCCAGGGTTATTACTGGACACAGGTTGTTAGGTGTAGAGTCTAGTAAAATTGCCAACATTGAAACATCACTTCTAATGCATTTAATTTGATTTCTAGGCTAGACGGTCATATTGTCTCTAAAATTTGCCCCAGAAATTCTTTTCATTTGAAAAGTTTACATTAGCTTCATAAATGGTACAGATAGCAAGCACTTTTGCTTTGTTCTGTGTTTCATTTTGTTTTAAATTTTCTTCTGGTGTCGGCTATTATACCTGCAACCTCATGGATGCCTGGCAAGGCCTCTACCGCTGAACTGAAGCCTCAGCACCAGAGATATCGTGACTTAATAAGACTATATGGTTTGGTCACTTCCTTGTTCAGAGTTCTTAAAACCCTGACAGTAGTACCCAGAACCACACAAGTGCAGTGGCATCCTTTGTTTTAATATTTGGCCATTGACTTGCATCTGACTCAGTGCTGCTGAGTATCTTGGCCTTTCCCAGTCTACAGGAATGCTCTTCTGCTTGCAGGAGGTGACTCTTGATGGCTCCTAGACAGGGACTGCTCACCAGAAAGATGAAGACAGGACCTGAAGTCTGAAATGCTCAGGTCTACTCCAACCTCACGGAAGGAGAAGGGAACTTGAGAGTGCAGGATTTGTACGATTCCAGAGAGCTTCCAGGTTGCTGAACTAGAAGTCTGGGAGGAGGCAGTGTATCTCAAAGGAAGGAAGCTCTTACTCCAGTGCCCTGCCATGTGGGCCTCTTTCCTCTGGTTGTTCATCTGTGTCCTTGGTAATGTACTGTATAATGGGCCAATGAATGTGTTTCCCTGAGTTCCAGGGCCTTTCTGTTCAACATCTGAGCTTAAGAAAGTGGTAGTGAGAAACATCAACTAAAAGCTTGGAGTTTTGAAACATTGCAGCTTGTATTTGCCCCAGACCCTCAGTGTTGAGGTCAGTTGAGACAGAGCCCACTAGCTGGGTCCCACTAACTTTGGTCAAGGTCAGAACCAAAATGAAACTGTAGGATACCACTTTGGTGTCCACTGGTGAACTTGTGTTATCTGGAAAAGTCCCACCCTTCTGGTCATGATGTATTTTGTGTTAAGTGTAGAGAGTTTTATAAAATAGAGAAATTTGAGTCTTCCTGTTGTGCACAAAATAGGAAAGGCTAATAGTTTGAGATAAATCAATCTTCATTTCATTTAAAAACATTCAGTAATATTATTATATCTTTGTTTCATGAACAATCTATAAAAAATCAGGAATCAATGTTAAATTTGGCCCAATGGCTCTTAGGCAGTTGTTATGATAACCATTCAGTTTGTTTTTCTTGGATTTATTGTGCTAAATTAATTTAATGACTTTGGTATTTTCCTAGAATAAAACATTTTGACCATTTTCTTCCTATTTTAGTTATTCTGATAGATTAGACAAAATATGTTGTCTAATACTCATTTGGAATTTTAAAATATTTATTCACAGCTAAAATTATTATACACTTTTACTTTTGTGCTTCTAAAATTTTTCTGGCTGTCGAGGTTATGTGCAGTGAACTGGGAAGCCTTCCAAATTCTTGTGTGCTAAAATAATTTAAATAGCAGAAGAATAATCTCTTTTTGAGTTTTGAAATTACCTGCTTGTAAAAATGCCCAGGTCTGGCGTTTCTTATGAGATTAGTTCTGGCACACCTTTAAACATTTCACCTTTTAAATTAATTTTTAACTGTGAGCTACATATGAGTATACTATTGTTATGTTAATTTTAAAAAAATACAGGACAAGTTCTCTCTTAGTTATTTCACACCCTTTCCCATATTTTTTGGCAGAAGCAAGGTTTACATAAAGGAGTGTAGAAAATTTCAGATATTTCTTTGCACCTCAAAATGGCTGTACCCACCTGCAGAAATACATATATATTTTTTTCTTTTTGCACTATTTTTAGTGAAATTAGATAATTCCGAGTATGTATTTCGGAACGTATTTTCTTTTACTCATAATCCTTTATCTCTCGTGTGACTATTTGTGACTTTAATTCTACTGTTCTGCTGAATAAAATATCAGATGGCATAAACTCGTTTTCTTAATCTTTGGTGCCATTTCTTTTTAAGGTTATTGATTCATTCATATTTTCTAGCATTTTCCCAAGCAAGAAGGGGCACATCGCTCTCCTGAAATATCTTTAGCTGCCTCTATTTTTCTCTGCCTCTTCCACTCACGCAGTGGACTCCCATGATGAGCCAGGTGTGTTTCAAGGGACCTGCCACAGTGTCTGAGAATGGATGCAGGTCCCAGCCAAAGGCTGTTCCTATCTGAGCGAGTTTAGTGGGATGGATGTGTAGTGCTCACTAGAACATTGAGTTAAGTGACTGAGTCCTCAGTGTGGGGTATCCACTTGTCATCACTGGGCACCTTTGCGAAGTTTGCTTTTCAGAGGTTAGGTCTGTTTGCATTCTCAGTGTTCGTGTTTGTTTCTTTCCAGTACTTGACTACACAGCTTTCCGTCTTTGCAATTCATTTTTCTTTCTTTGTTAACTGATGTGGGTGCTTTTTTTCGGCCACAATTAGATGCTCATAAATTGGATTTATGAGTTTGATCATTTTAAGGTGATTTCTTCATTTCTCTTTTTGATTGTTGCAGGTCCTGCCTCCGGGTGCCCGCATGTGCTGTCCCAGCTCTACTGCCCACCCCTGCAGGGGTTGCAGCAGCACCAGCACAGTGTGGGGGCATGGCCCAGTGGCTGGGTTGGATCCCAGTGGCCATCATCCTTACCCAGGGCATGGTAGGCACACCTGATGCCACCAAAGTGTGTCTCCCATAGCTGCCCACCCCCACCGAGGATGTAAAGGAAAGGTAGTACTGAGAGTGCAACAGAAC
The DNA here is from genome assembly GCA_026225945.1 of Cricetomys ansorgei. Classification (NCBI taxonomy): domain Eukaryota; kingdom Metazoa; phylum Chordata; class Mammalia; order Rodentia; family Nesomyidae; genus Cricetomys; species Cricetomys ansorgei. Next base: position 29,834,967 of record JAMJFZ010000597.1, read on the forward strand.
GTGGGGGGCCCCACTCTCCTCTCCCTGCTGGGAGGCTGAGGGTTCAGATGCCCTGTAGATCCTTTTGGACCTCAAGTGACTAGTCCCTTCAGACCTTTCTAAGGGCTTTAAAGGCCATTCTAGCTTCTCTAGGCGAAAGGATAGCCAAGTCCCCCACCTCTGTAATGGTCCTAATGGGCATTTCCAGTCCCTCAATGGTCCCTTCCCCCAGACTATTCAGAGAGGGTGAAAAAAGTTCCACCAATCTCAGGTTACTCTGGAAAGCCCCGTCTCTGACCCACCCAAGCACTACATAAAGAGTGGCATTCTGCTTAGTTATCTGTGCAGCCTTGGCTGCCGCCTTCCTCTCAAGAGGAGGCAGATACACTCTGGGATTTTCCCTCCCAATGAATCTCCTTTGTGAGATTTTCTGCATGAGGCTGTCTTTGTTGTTGGGTCAAATCGAAATGAAGCATATCAGAGTGGAGAGCATCTCAGAGCTGCAACGCCTGGGAAAATTCTCCCCTCAGAGTGGAGTAGAGCAGGGTGGAGCTGTTACACTGTAACACTCCAGCTCAGTTGGGACATCTTCCCTACCTCAGAGCTGTGTGGTTTCCTGGCTCCTAAATGCCAGGACACCTTTTCTGTCAGAGCTTTTAACACTTCCACTGGGGACACCTTCCCCACGTCAGGGCTATGTGGTTCCTTGTCTCCAGACTACCAGAGCACATTCTTCTCGGAGGTGTCTATTCCCTTGGCTCCCTCTGTCTGAGCTGAAAAACACTAACAACTGTGTGGTTTTTACTCCTTCCTTTCATGTTACTTTATCATCGTTTTCCTATTTTCTTACTATTCATGGTTTATTCCTTTATTGTTTAAAATAAAGGCATTCAGAGCCATGTGTTGAAGAGTATTTACCACATGTTAAGAGTTGACAGCCAGTGGATTCCTCTGGTCTCCAGTGTGGTATGTACCCACATGGCTGTCCTGGTCAGGGGATTCATGGATTTGTGGGACCCATAGGAGCTTTCCCCTACTGCCACGCTGATCAAGAAGCACAAGAGAGCAGTAGCAATAGCATTCGGCACAGTTAAACCCTGGTGATCTGTTGATTCCACCGTACAAGAGGAGATACAAAAGATGGTATAAAAGAAGGAGATAAAGAGACATGTCTGACATCCCAGCAGGAAGAGGAAAACAAAGCCAGCCCATTCTTGCATGTCACTAGCCTGCTCTGTCTGTTTAGAAGACTGGTGGAGGCTCTCATGGGCTCAGCTGTCAGAGATTCCATCCTGTTAGCTCACAGGTGGACAGTCCACAGTTTCCCACATGGTGATTATGCATGTGTGTGCTCATGCATATGAGTTACAGATGTGTGCATACCATGGTGTGGGTGTGGAGGTCAGAGGACAATCCTGGGTGTCGTTTCTTGCCTTTCATCTTGTTTGAGGCAGGGTCTTTTTCTTGTTTGCCACTTCATACTCTAAGCAAGCTGACACACACATTCCAGGAATTCTCCTGTTTCTGTTTCTCCCTAGAGGATCACTGAGGTTACAGATGTACTCTACGACATCTGGCTTTACATGGGTTCTAGGGACTTAAGCTTGCATGGCAAGTCCTTTACCCACCGAGTCATCTTGCCAGTCCAATTTGGTGTTTTTAAGGAGATTAATGATTGCTCTTATTTACTGTGTTCTAAAGAATAGCCAAGCAACATTCTGAGGGTTCTCTTGCCTCCTTTAAACCTCAAAACAAGCCAGCAAGTGACTCCATATCTCATTGTTAAGATGTCGCCTGGAAGATGTGAGCTTGCCTTATCTCAGGGAGCCTCTTCCCATTGTGTACCTTCCTCTACCAGAAATGGTTAAAACCTACTCCCTGGAACTCCACTTCTTGATCCAGAACTTTCTGGTTTTAGGAGCTAGCATGGACGTCACCTGTGTCCCCCAACTTGCAGTTCCAGGCAAATCCCTTTGGTCCTTTCTCACTGCCCTTGTTTCTTGAGCCCAAGTCGTTCTCCTCAGAAGGTGTCAGCTGGAGGCCTGCTCTGTCTTTGCTCACACTTCTAGAGAATTGGTGCGGGGGCAAGCAGGGCTGGGCTCTGCCATCATCTCCAATGGTGGTGTTTACCTCCTATGTCTCAGAATCAAGCTGCTGATGCAACTTGACCCTTGTCTGTTTACAGCCCACCGAACCACACATCTGTCTTGATCCTGTGCTCTTTTATACCCTATTTAACCACACATGCCCTGACCTTGTGGGCTGTTTACACTTTACTACACCACACATCTGTCTCGGTGCTGTTATTGGACTTTGAACATCGATGCAGGGCATTCTGTTAATCCCTACGTCACTTGTCAATTACGCTGAGCTATGCACATCCTCCCTCCGAGCCCCTTACACTGTGCACAGCAAGGTGCAAGATTATCTTCACTTCATTCCATTCTCACAGATCTCCAACTGAGAGGGTGAAGTATTTTAACATTTTATTTTTGAAATTAAAATATAATTGCACCATTTCCCTTTTCCTTTTTCTCCCTCTAACCCTCCTCTGTTTACCCCCATACTTTGTCTCAAATTCATGGCCTCTATTTAATTGTTGTTATATATACATAATAATGTGTTTCTAAATATATGAAAAAACCCTGCTAAGTCCTTTACTTTACTTGTACATATGATTTCAGGGTTGACCACTGAGTTTTGGATAAAATCTGAGGGCTCTTCCCTGGGGAAGACTCTCAGCATTATTTACTTGCCTGCAGTTCTTTGTGTACTGTTGATACCCTGTAAGATTTTCCCCTTTCCATGTTAGCATGTCTAATCTTCTTTACAAACATAAGAAAATGAACATTTGGAATATTTTAACATTCAAAGACACTGATTAGAGACCCAATGACCCTGCTCTCATGTAGGCTGCTGTTGTAGAATTTTATTTTTTCTTGTGTTTAAAATGGTTGTTTTGTGCATTGTTGGGTGAGGGGCTGCCTAGGCCTTGGCATTTTACATTATCTGCAGGTGCTGGCTTTATGTAAAAGATGTTTGTTTACTCATGATCTACACGTGCTATCACTAGAACACCCGAGCAGCTTAGATATCAATAACAACCCTAGAGATGAGATGCGCAGGGTTTCACTGTCCAGTATGGCACTTGCTATGAGAGGTGGTTCCCTCTGCTGAGGTCTGGCAGGGTTTACATCTATGAAAATGCCTCCATGTCATCTTTGATGAGCAGCCACAGTAGGTATACAACTGCAAGTGGCACCTGTAATGTGTGGCCTGAAATCACACCAACTACATCCAATTTGGAGACATGGAAGAATGAGAAAGAAACTCCAGACCACACAGAATCCAGTAAAGTATACTCAAAGCAGTTTCCAGAAGACAGAGATTATATATTTGCAAAAAAAAAATAATGAGTAGAAGTCTCCTGAAGGAAGAGAAGAGTGAAGAAGGAAATAAGCCTCTATGAAGAGAAAAGGCAGTCAAAATTCATAGACAAATAAGAAAGAATAGACTCCACAGAGGGTGCCAGAACAAAAGGGAAGCTATATAAGAGAGAGCTATGTATAGATAAAGGATACTGAAAAAATTGAGAAGTCCTCTGGTAAAGGAGAACCTTGACAGGGTCCATCAAAACATTAGAAAGCAAGGTTCTAACTGCTTTTCCTGATCATGGAGCCTACACTCCCTCCTGCTGCTGGCAGTAGCCCAGGGCATGGGGATACAGAAACCAGAGTGTACTGTTCTACAAACTGAGTTTTTTGATAGCTCTTGTATATGTGTGTGAAGCTCAAGATGTTGTGTTTGAGATCTATGAAGAAGGTTGTATGTTTTCCCATAGCAGTGGTGAAAAAGAATGCCAAACCATCAGGATTTTTCAGCAGGAGATTCTTCCCACTGGCCCAGGATGCTCTGTTGTGGAAACCAAGGATTGGAGCTGAGAAGTCCCTTATTTAAACCGAATAGTTTTTCTTTCCAGCAAACCTGACTACAAGTGGTCCAGATACTGGTGAGGTAGTCATGACAAGACACATCTGCTATGGTGATGAGAATTCTAACCAATGAGGGAATCCATCCTACAGACAAGGTTCACCTGCAATGATGCTAAGCAAAACGCTTACTAAAAGAATCAGGACTAACAGTTGCTGCATTATGGAGAAGTCTCTGGAATGTTCTACTGAACTTTGAACTCACACATGAACTGACCAGTTGTTTTTCTCTGCAAACCAAACTCTATCTTAAAATTTGGAAAGTGTTTCCTCAGGATCAGCACATAGAAGCTGTCTTCCAGAACTGGCCAAAGTTGTATCTTGTGCTGGCAGCTGAACTTGGTACTTTAAGTGTCACCCAGGTGGAACTTGTCTTGAAGACAACTTGTTTTGAAGGGCTCATGGAGAACAACTGAGGCTTGCACTCTGAGAGGCCAGGAAAGACCATTGGTGAAGGTGCAGCCTTAGTGGCAGTTGAAGGCCCATATTGAAGGGATCAAGGAAAGAAATTGAGGTTTGTCACCATGAAAAGAGCCCAGGGGAGGCTTATTGGTGAAAGTACAGCCCAGTTGCAGCATGGGACCCCAGCAATTTGGGAGATGCCAGTGTCATGGGATGACCACCAAGGAGAGCGAAGTAGAGTGGAGCCAGCCAGAGCCTGGAGGACAAGCTGTGTGTGCTTCAGAGCAAGAGAAGTGACCCAAGCCCTTTGGAGGAGCCCAGAAGATCATGAGTGAATTTCAGATATTTGGACACTGATAATGTTTTTCTGCTGTCCAAAGATGTGAAAATCTTGATAGATGCTTGGTTTCATTTAATTCTGGCATCCTAGCAGGCCTCATAATTGTTCCTCTTGTAAACAGTTTTGCTGATATAGTGTTAAATTGTGTTGTAGAGATAAAGCACTTTTCTTTGATTGTCTTATACAGAAAAGAAAAATGTATGTTTATTTTTAGTTATGTTTAAAATGGTTGTTTTGTGCATTGTTGGATGAAGAGCTGCTTAGGCCTTGGTTGGCATTTTGTATCATTTGCAGGTGTTGGATTTATATATAAAGATGTTTAATTACTCATGAGCAGCACATGCAATCAATAGAACGCCACGGAGCTTAGGTATCAATAAAAACTATTGAGATGAGAAGCTCAGGGCTTCACTGTCCAGTATGGCACTTGCCATGACAGGTGGTTCCCTCTGCTGTGTTTCCTTGGGTGAGCTGCCACAGTAGGCAGTACTGCTACAGGCTGTTGTCCAGCTATGGGGGTCACAATTCTTTCCTGAGTACCTGTTGCTCTTTCTGTCTTAGGCTAACTTCTTGATAGTGGAGACAGGATGTTCTGTAGGGAGAGGCTTTCTATTTCAAATCTTCTCCCTGAGTGGCTGCATTTTTCTTCACAAGAAGTTCCCCACTGTGTTCAATAGACACACATGGAGAAGATTACGAAACATTTGACCTCAGCATTTGCCCTTTAACCTGCAGAATGATCTGCAGCAGTGTCGTGTATTACAACTTCAGTAACTGAAAAGAAATGGCTGTGTTCTCCTTGCCTTTGGGGATTTCTTCTAGGTCAGCTCTCTGGCACTCAACCACAATGTGCCTGTGACACATTCCCACACCTCTGTTAGCCCAGAGTGCACAAACTGCTTCTCATGTGGCACTTGCTGGCTTCTGCAGGAGCGGCAGGTGCCACCCTGCCTGTGCCTGAACAGCCGTGTTCAGTGTTCTCATCACAAAGAATCATCCTGCCTCACCCGAGTGCCCATCACAGTGGCAGCAGCCCCAGGACAGGTTGAGTGTGTGTTTACTGAAGCACTAACACCCTACCGGTACACCCAGTGTGGGCTCATGGTCTAAGGATGAATCACAATACTGTATAGTCTCTGTATATGTACAAAGACAAGGGCACCGCCAGCAAATGCTATTAAATATTTAAGGGAAAAATCTGTGCACACAGTCAGAGCACAGCAGGTGAGGGAACATTCTCAAGTCATTTCAAGGCTTAGGAGAGCCCTGAAATCAGCCATGTGGGAATAATAAAGGGAAATAAAACTATAGACTAATAGCCTCGTGCACTGAGATGCGAAAGCTCGTAACAATGGATTACCAAGCAAAAATTCAGCACCATGCACACATGTGTACACATAAACAACTCATACTTTACATACATACATTTTACATGCCATTCCAGCCATACCTACTACATACACCACATACTACACAATACATAAATCTTGCATACATACACCACGCACACATATAGATGTATACCTTACACAAATCCTATATACATACATCACACATACACACATACCTACAAATTTGTGCCACACAGAAATCTTACATATATCATACCCACCTACCTACAAATGTATACCAAACACAAATCCTACATATATATAACCATACGCATATAATGACATAAATATACCATGTGCTGTAGTAGTTAGGCTGCTTTGTGGTCTCACCAAGGGAGACAAGGAGGCATTCTCACACATGCCAGACCTCAGCAGAGGGAACCACAGTCCTGGCCAGTGCCATACTAGATTGACAGTGGAACCTGAGCTCTGAGTTCAAGTGTTTTTACTGATTCAGCACTCCTCAGGTGAAGATCATAAGTAATCAAACATCCCCCAGATTAATCCAACACCTGCAGACAATACAAAATGTAAAGAACCTAGGCAGTCCCTCTCTTGGGCTCTTTTCATGGAGCCAAGCCTCAACTTCTCTGCATGACCCCTTCATTCTAGGTCAACTGGTACTGAGGCTGCACCTTTACTAATGGCCTTTCCTGGCCTCTCATAGTGCCAAGCCTCAGTTGCTTTCCAAAGACCCTTTCATGCTTTCAAAACCAGGACTACCTGGGTTAACTCTACAGTACCAAGTTTGGCTGCCAGCATGAGATACAACCTCGGGCAGTTCCGGAAGACAGCTTCTGCGTGCTGACTCTCAGGAAACACTTTCCAGGTTTTAAGATAGAGTCTGGTTTGCTGGAAAAATAACTGGTCACTTTGTCTGCGGTAAGGGTTCCTTCATGGGGTGGAGTTCTCATCACCATCATCAGCATCTTGACCACTTATAGACAGATTTGAAAAAAAAACCTGGTTGGTTTAACTAAGTGGCTTTTTGGCTCCAAGCTGTGGCTTCCATAACAACCAGGAGGTCCTGGGCCTGTGGGAAGAATCTCCAGTTGAAATATTCTGGCAGTTTGGCCTTGTTTTTCACCACTGCTATAGAGAAACATATACCCTTCGTCATAGATCTCAAACACAACATTTTGAGCTTCACACACATACAACGCAGCTATCAGAAAGTCAGTTTGTGAAACAATATGCTACCACCAGAGGCAGGAGTGAGCATGTGCTCCGTAATCAGGAAAAACACTAAGAACCTTGCTTTTTCCTGCTCCCAGCTGAATTCTTTACCTCTAGGGGCCTCCATTCTGTGGCTATCATCTCGGAGATTTTTTTTCTCATTTATTATTAATTTCAGTCTTTTGTCTTCAAAGAGGCTATTTCCTTTCTTTCTCTCCTCTTCTGTCAGGAGCTTTCAATTAATACTGTTATCTCTGTCCTCTGGTAGCTTCTCAGAGCATAGTTTACCAGACTCTTTGAGGTCTGGAGTTTCTTTTTATTCTTCCTTGTCTCCATGTTGGATTAGTTGGTGTGATGTCCTGCCCTACATTAATGCACCATTTGTAGTAGTAAGGCTGCTGTGTCATCTCACCAAGGCATTCTCATACATGCAAACTCTGCCAGACCTCAGCAGAGGGAACCACCATCCTAGCCAGTGCCATACTGACTGATTGACAGTGGAACCTGAGCTCTGAGCTCAAGTGTTTTTATTGATTCAGCACGCCTCAGGTGCAGATCATAAGCAATCAAACATCCCCCAGATAAATCCATCACCTGCAGACAATACAAAATGCAAAGAACCTAGGCAGTCCCTCACCCAACAGTGCATAAAGCAATTTCACACATAACTAAAAATAAACTTCCCTAACAATGTGCAATACCTATAACACACACACACACACACACACACACACACACACACACACACACACATACACACACACGGTTTGCATATATCTACATGCATATACCATACACACATATCTATTTTCACATGCCAGGTTTAAAAAGAAAGTTTCCTGGAAGTGCTTACATACTTTAGAGAAGAGAGGGAAGCATGCATGTTCCAGGACAACTGGAAAGGGAATCCTGAGATGCGTGTGTGTAGTGGGTGAAGAGGGAACCATAGAGGGAGGAGCTATGGACTGAAGCCTGCATGGATGCCCAAGGCCTTACCTAGTAGGTTTCCCATGACAAGGTTAGAACCATCTATCTACAGGACATGTGGGGCAAAGCATGGGGACTTGAGGATGATATTGTCAGGTTTTTTGGGGCTACAGCAAAGAGAAGTGTTCACCCATAGCAGTATCTACATTGACAAACAATGGGAATGGAGTAGAGGCTGTTTCTAAGTGTGGAGGTCAAGGATGATGAGGGTGTGAGAAGGCAAGACCAATGCTTGGGTGACAGGAATATAAATGAGAGTTCTGGCAGCTTGTTGGCAGAAAGTGGATGTGTCCTTCTAAGAGGAGGACTCCTAGAAGTCTCACTGCTGTTGAGGCATTTATTCAATGCCAGTTCATTAGTCCTAGCCAGGGAAATAAAACCAAGGTAAGAAAATTAAGTATAAAGTTGTAATGTCATCATGGTAGAATGATCCTGACAATTACATGTAAGGACAGCATGGTAGAGGTGATCCAGCCAATTGGATGTAAGGATAGCATGGTGGAGTTGATCCATCCTACTACATGAGTTTTAAATATGAAATCTAAATCCTAGCAAGCATTAGCAGACAGAACTAAGTACTGTACTTGTTTGATGTAAAGGAATAGGTCCATGTGAAAGCTGGGAAGGGTCTATATTCCAGGGGTCTATGTGAAGGGATCACATTTAGTGGCCTGTGGGTCCAGATGAAATGTAGAAAGAATATTAGGATATATTGATACACACCTTTAATCCATGTATTCAGAAATCAGTGGTAGCAAACATCCTTAATCCCAGTATTCAGAAGGCAGTGGTGGTCCATACTTTTCATCTTTAAGACAGAAACGGAGTGTGGAAGCAGACACAGGAAGCAGTGCTCAGAAAGAGTCAGTGTCACACAAGAAGTGACTTCTGAGATGAGTCAGTGAAGGGCAGGCAAAGTGACTAATCAGAGGAAGAGTTAGCAGAGTGAGTCAGAGTGAGGACATGCTCAACTCTTATGATAGAGAGGCAGACTTTCAACTGAGAGCAGTGAGTTACTGAGTCAGTTGCAGCAGATAGTACGAGGTGAGCAGACTGAAGCAGGGAGATAGGACAAGACACAGGGACAATGAAGTGATCTGATTGAAGATAAGGCAGAGAGGCTGACTGAGGCAGTATGGAGCAGAGAGTTACAGAAGCAAGCAGGCTAGGGGAGAGACACAGAAGCAGCTCAGCAGGAGTCAGTATCAGATGGCAAGAGTGAGTCTGTTTGAAGCCAAATTCAGTTTGAGGCAATTAGAGAATTAGCCAGAATCTGCCAGGGTCAGAAGAGTTCAGTCAGAAACAGTCAGCTGGCTCAGAAGGTCAATTTGAATCAGGCAGCTTGGAGAAGAGTTTGAGCCAGATCAAGCGTGAGCTGAACCAGAGGAGTCAGAGTTCAAAGGGGCTAGTCAGAGTGGTTCAGTCGTCAGTAATGGAGGTTAATTAGATTGTACAGAGGTTTACATGTTCTAGATTGTATGGAGGCTGAGGCTGAAGCCTTCCAGTTCTAGCTTAAGAGTAGATTGTATAGAGGCCAACATTCTCCACTGCTCCAGGAATGAAGACCAGGTATTGAATTAGAAAAAAGAATAAACTGCCTTTGCCCTGAATCAATGTCTACAACTGGTATCTACATTTACAGTTTGTTAAGAGCAACAAAGATCAAATTTTGTTTTTTTTAAATTGAGGATCTGAAGAATAATATCAGATTTGAAAAAGGACCAATGAGGGCTTTTAAGGTATAATGGACTGAGCTTGGGGGACAGCTCAAGTGCTTCCCTTGCAAGCGTGAAGACCTGAGTCCATTCCCAGAACCCCAGAAAAGATGGTGGCATCACTTTGTAATTCTAGTGCTGGGGAAGCACAGATAGGCAGATTGGTGGGGCCTGCTGGCCAGTCAGCCTAACCTATTGAGGTGTTCCGGGCCAATGAGAGATCCCGCTTCAAGAAATAAAAAGAAAGTGGACAGCATCTGAGAGGTGCCACCCAAGGCTGTCTTCTGGCCTCCATGTGCACATGCACAAACATACATGAATATGCACATATACATATATGAACACACACATATGAACATGTACACACACATGTACAGAATGCAGTAGATTGGCTCAAATAGACACAGTCATTGGAGATCAATGGTAAGTTTGAAATTTTAATAGAAAATTCTTAAGAATGAAACCAGTAAAGCCAGCAGAATCAAACACACAGAAAAGAAGGTGAGAAGGGTAGAGGATGTGGCTTGCTGGTCTATACATTAAATGACAGACCAGGGGACCTAGTTAGCTTTGCCATCTGCCTTCATCCTAGAGCCGCAGCAAAGTGTGAAAGGCCAGATGAGAAAACAGAGGAAAGACACAAATCTCCAAACCCCAAACACCATATGCATAAGAAAGGCACACTAGGACACATTCTCAGAAAACCTGAAATGAGAGACCAAGGGAACCTCACAAAGACAGCCAGAAGAAACATGACTGGATGTGAAAACCAGCTGGGTTCTTAGCCAAATGACAAACACATAATAAGTAGAAACCAAATTGTCTTCCAGAGTGAGGGTGGGATCGTCAATGCGGTCACTGCAGGGAACACCATCATGCACGTGGGCTATGTTGTAGCTGGTCAGAATAAGACAGTCACTCCTGGGAGGAGGCCATGATCTTATGTGCCACTCAGAAAAATCCCCATGCTTTCTCCTCTGCGCTGGCCTCTACCTCTAGGAAGCCCAGGGAAGGCTAGATGCTTCTCCAGGTAAACGAAGAAGAAGCCTTGGCTGTACAGACACCAAAGCCAAGTCACACAACAATATTAGCACACTCTATGAAGAGAGTTGGAACAGTCTTTATAAAAATGTACTGTGATGCCACATGGGAGAAAATAAGAATAGTATTAAGTGGTTAATAAATGTGCAAAGATGCTCAACTTTATTAGAAATTAGAGAGATGCAAATTAAAGCCAAAATAGAACACTAATCTTCAATGGCCAAAAGCAAAGGGCAGAAGATTTGGTGCTGGCATGGTTATGAAGTTGTGGGCCTTCAGTATGAGTGTGGGTTGGATATGTACTCTGGAGAACCATTCACCACATCTGTATGCACAAGCCTGCACCACAAGCATGCACAAAGGCCCAGAAATTCTACCTTTAGGTCTTATGGTGGTTTGAATGAAAGTGGCCCCCATAGGCACTTAGGGAATGGCATTACTGGAAGGTGTGGCCTTGTTGGAGTAGGTGTGGCTTTATTGGAGTAAATCTGGTCTTATGGGAGGAACTGTGTCACTGGAGGTGGTCTTTGAAGTTTCAAATGTTCAAGCCAGGCCCAGTCCTTACTCTCTCTTCATGCTGCCTGCTGATCCAGATGTAGAATTTTTGGCTACCTCTCTAGCAACATGTCTGCCTGTGTGCCACCATGCTTCCTTTACTAAACCTCTGAAATGTAAGAGAGCCTCAATTCAATGTTTTCCTTCATATGAGTTGCCATGATAATAGTGTTTCTTCACAGCACTAAAACCCTAACTAAGACAGGTCTATTCTCAACAGCACTCCAGACACCATACCCTTAGAAGTATGTTTAAGAATGCCCCACATATCACACCATATGTAGTAGTTAAAATTGCATGGAATAAAAGGTAGAATTGACACGTAAACTAAGGAAGTCCACTGTGGACGCTGTGACTCTCGAACTGTGACATGTGAGAAGCCAGGCAGGAAGACTGAAGGAGGATGCTATCATTACTGGGAGTAAAACACAAATGTGGAGCAGTATTCAGGGATGGAGGTGCACGCAGTGCTGCTTGGAGAAGACAGGGAATTGGAAGTTTAACACCAAGACACCGATGATCTTCAGGGGAGGGGAGAGGAGAGTTGGGCAGAGCTCGATTCAGAGGGCATCTAGGCAGTGTCTGGTCTGAGATGCTGACCATAGACCACTGCATGACTCTGTGCCTCTGTGGTACTCATTTCATAATGATGCAGCTACAAAATTTCACAAGGAACTCTACAGAGACCCACTGTCCAGGACCCATATAACAGACAGGGAGGGGTGAGAAGCCGCTTGAATAGGTCAGGCCAAACTCACTCAGGAACCATAAGCTTCTCAATTCCAGAAGGCAGGACAAAGAGCTGAGCACTCTAGACCTGAGGATGCTGCTTTACCTCCTTGCTGCGGAGTGTGCTCAAGTCCTAGTCATGACCGCAGCTGCCCTGGGAAGATGACCTAGACCCCATACCCAGGGCTGAGCCCCTCCAGCTCCTCTCTGACCTCACCTCTCCCTGGCAACACCTCCACCATCTTGTCTCTGTCCCTCCAAGGATCTCTCCTTGCTTGGTTACAAGCAGAAAAGAAAAAAAAAAAGATTTGCTAATTACTTTAAGAATGAAATGTTTAAAAAAAAAAAATCAACACACAGCATCCACTAGGGTGTGATTGGTGAACTGTGGACCCTTGGTTGTAGAACTCTGCAAATGAGGTCAAGTGAGGTCAAGTACATTCTCCCAAACAACTTTTACTTCCTTGAAAAGGCCCTTTGGAGAAGAAATCTTAAAGGGGCAGGACACCACTCTTGGAACTAGTCTAATTCATGGGTAACTCTGTTTCAAAAGGAAAGCATCTCTAGTACAGAAGCAAAGGCAGAGAGCTGTAAGTCAGGCCTAATGACAGGAGACGTGAATACAATACATAAATGTTTAATTTTGATGCAGATAAGCCAGATAGAGATTTCCCGAAGCAGGGCAAGCACTGATCGTTTGTGTGATTACTTTGAATAAGGGTCAATTTTTGGTTTAAGGAAACAGTTGAAATGTTAAATATTTATGAAGCTGAGTCACTGCTGCAGGGAGCTGCTGAGGTCCGTGCTGAAGGCCCAGGAGCTCGCTGCTGAATCGTACTGTGACATCTAGGATTCTTCTTCTGGGCTACTGGAGGGGGTCAAGGACAGTATGAGATCATTTATCATCTAGGGGGAAATAATGCCAAATGTAGATTTTCTCTGAATCGACCCAGGCTGAAAAGGGGGATTTACAAAGCCCAGTGCTGGAGTCATCATGTAAATTGCTCCAATCAGTTTGTTTGGATGAACTTAAACCACAGTGAGCCCTTCCCGTGGCTCTGAAGGGGGATAATGACCTGCTCTGCTGCTGGTTTGCTCATTAAAGCACCATAAATCTGGTAGAGGCAAAAACGCTGTCAACTGTTTCCCTGCAATATTACTAGCTGGAAGGTACCTCTCCATTCTCACCCTGTAGTCTGGGAATCTGGAGGGTTTTTGGCAGTACTGTCTAGTTGGCTGAGAGATTCTTTCCTGTGTCATGAGGAGTTTGGGATGGAGAGACATTTAGTTTAAAACGTGCCTAAGAGGATCAGGCGGTGCACACCTATGTTTGTACATATTGTGGGCACATAAATCCACACCCACATCTTCGATGTGTATTTGCGTAAACAGGTTTAAATGTATATTCACATCAGGTTCATATGTGCAAGATACACATATGGATATGCATATTATATGCAGATGTGTATTGCGCTGATGTCTGTAAGACATAGATTATAAGTAAGTCTTTGTTACGCACATGTGTGGATACCTGAATTTGCAGACACAGGCAGGTGTGTGTGCAACTCCATGCACATACACATTTTTGATTGGGCACAGTAGGAAATGGTTGTGGAGTTACCTCTAGAGAGTGATGTTTGTGTGATGTTAGCTGTGGAATACCCAGATTTTATCTGGAACTGTGATGTCCAAGTCTTGTATGGCCCTCTTCAGAGGGCACACTATGGCTCTGCTGTTTTCTTGATCTGTAAGAAGCTCTGCTGTTTCCTGACACATTGACAGCCACTGGTTTTCTTGCAGAGGCTGAATGCCCCAGCCATGGCTTAGGTCCTAAACTTTAGGTGGAAGTGTCTATAAGGTTTCCACTGGGCTACACAAGCAAAGCGAATATCAGCTCTCTGGGCAAGGCCTTGATCTACAGTGACTGTGATGGCCTGGGTAGAGGAGTCTCCTAACCCATCTGTGACCCTAGGAGGTTTCTCTTTTTATCCTGGATATTATTCCTTACACTAAGCTGCTACCCTTGCACAGAGATCGGAGGGAAACAGGCCTGCTCTGTATGGCTCTGAGGACGATGCTGTCCCTGGTGGGCAGCAGGCTGTGCTGGGTATACTTGATGCTCTCAGTATAGCTCAACCCTCTCATAAGAAGACCTATGGCCACTAGATCTCTGCTCTTCACCCACCAGCAAGGCCTAGTGAGAGACATGTGTTGGCTGACCTCTTAGTTTGTCCATAGGAGAATTCACCCAAGAGCCTTTAGTCTCTCAAATGATTTTAAAATGGTTGGCCTGCACTCTGGGGTTGTCTGGTAATGTGGTGGAGTTGGAACTTTTTCTAGGGAACTGTTTTGTGATACTGACCCTTATTACTTCCCTTAGTGTCTTTTTGAAGAAGCAGATTTTCTACCATTTTGTCCTTGTGAGCACCCTTGCTCTGTCCACTCCCAGTTCCAATTGGCTCTTGGTCTTTCTCTGCCCATTTGCTCTGAAACTCTAGGGGAGCCTGTCCAGCGACACTGTCTTTTCTTGACCGAGTTATCATCCCCTTACCCTCTGAGCTGACTGCCACAGCCATGGACTGGCTTGTTCCTGGGCCAGGATGGACTCTGCTTTGGTCAACCCTCCCAAGCCGAGCCTCCTCCACCCTCTGTATTCCCAGTACAAGGGGTATGGATGCCTTTGTCATTCTTCCACATAACATGGAAGGCCAGAGACTTTAGGAAGCCTCATATCTCCCCTAAGAGAACATGAATGACAGGAAGCAGGCTCACCCAGAGTGACCATCTGCACAATTAGCACCAAGGGGAGACTATGGGTCAACAATGTCACTGATGGGTTAAGCCATTTCTGAGCAGCACTTGGTCCAGGGGCAACCTAGGGAATACAAAAAGGAGTGGTCTGCTATGGGCTGTCATCTCACTGGGGACTGTGCTAGCCTGCCTGCTTCTTCCCTCCCTTCCTTTCCTCTCTCCTTCCGCCCCCTTCCTTCCTCCTATTTCTTTCCCTCTCTCCTTTATTCCTTCTTGCTTCCTTTGATTTTCAATACAGTGTCTCTCTGTATAGCTCAAGCTAGCATTGAACTTGCAACCCTCTGCCCCTGCCTCCTCAGTGCCCAGATTGCAGGTGCATACTACCCTGCTCCACAGAGGCATGGGCGCTGTGTGTCTTGCTTCCTGTTGGCTGCCCCACGCTGAAGCATGGGCTCTGTGTATTTGTGATTTGGCTGCGGGCTTCATCACACTCTCACCCATTTGATCCCATCTCCTTTCATTCTCAGTCTGTGTTCTTTCCAGAAAGATCAGTTTTTCTCCAGAGACCTGCGACAGTGTCTGTTTCTTCTAGGTCTCTGCTATCACTCCAGACCATCTGGGTTTCCCAAGTTCTTGGAATAATCTTCTGCCTCAAAGTCAGACAGGTTATCTATTATTATAGAGAGAGAGCCAGGGCAGACTGTTCTGTCCTTTACATGTGAGACTGCTTGCTTCCTTCCATGTCTGACTTTGTGGATGAAATGCCTGGCTCTTCACCTCTGTGGGTTCTGACTTCTTTTACAGGCGCCGCCTCCCACTGGAGTTTGAAAATATCAAAGAGCTGTATTCACCAGTCATTTGGCAATTGATGAAGACAGTCTTATTTAAATAAGATCAGAACGGAGGACAAGCACAACCAGAGTGCTGTGAATAACAGGCTGGTTCACAACGCCAAGCAAGTGCTTTCACCGGCCATGAAGAGACAAGAAATTCAAGAGAAGGAATGAGAAAGTCATGCTCATGAAGAGCTCCAAGAACACAGAAACCTCCTGAGGTACTCTGGGAGCTTGAGGCAGCAAGTTCTACACACTGTTTCAGACATGTGTGGGAGCAGGGCATGTTCCTTGTAAAGGATCAGTCTTCACACTGTTCCCGTGCTTCACCTGGCACAGGGTCTCCTCAGCAGAGCTCCTTACCAAATCCTATATCCAGCTGTCAAATGGAGATGGCCAGCCTCCTGCATGGCTTGGGAACCGTGAGGATCAACATGTACAGTTTTGGGAGGAAATTGAGTCAATGTGTCCACGACAAATGAAAGATAGAAGGATCAGAAGCCAGCTATAACAAGTATTGGGAACCAAGTATTCAAATTCTCATTCAGACCACCACACAGGGAGACAGTATTTAGAAAGTAAGAGCTGTGCCTGTAGGACTCTGAATACTATGGAAATGCTGCAATCCATGTTTATTTCAGGGCTGTCCACAATAGCCAAGCTATGCAACCAGACTAGGTGTCTGTCAACAGATGCCTGGATAAAGAGAAGGCAGTATATAGACACAGTGCTGTTTTGTTCAGTCACAAAAAAAGAAGAAAATCATGCCATTTCCTGGGAAATGGATCATCATATTAAGTGAAATATGCCAGACTCAGAAAGACAAATATTGTATGCTCTCTTTCATTTGTGGGTCTTAAATTGTACACAGATACATAAAATCATTTATATACATGACATGAAAGCAGAAGCGAGCCTGGGAGATGGAACAAGACTAGCAAGAGGGAGGAAAAGGAGGGTAGAGAAAAAAGAGGTATTAATATGCTTTCTATGGTGTGTGTGTGTGTGTGTGTGTGTGTGTGTGTGTGTGTGTGTATCTGTGTGTGTGTCAGTGTGTGTGTGTGTGTGTGTGTGTGTGTGTGTGTATGTGCGTGTGTCCCTCTGGCTATCCTGGCACTCACTACGTAGACCAGGCTGGCCTCAAACTCACAGAAAGATCTGCCCGCTCTGCTTCCCTAGTGCTGGAATTGAAGGCCTGCCTGGCTGCTGTCTGTGTGTTTTAATGTGCTGTCTTCCTTTTCTTTTTGAGACAAGGTTTCATGTAGCTCAGGCTGGCCTCTGATTCGTTGTGTAGGTGACAATCACTTCAACTTCCTGATCCTTGCCTCTACCTCTTGAGTGCTGAGGTTACTGGCACGGAGCGCCATGCTGTGTTGTGCTGGGGATTCAGCATAAGACTCATGCATGTTGGATGAGTGTTCTACCAACGAAGCCACATCCTCAGCCCCTCCTTGATAGTTTCTGATTCTATCTATCTATCTATCTATCTATCTATCTATCTATCTATCTATCTATCTATCTTCTATCTATCTATCTATCTTCTATCTATCTATCTATCTATCTTCTATCTATCTATCTATCTATCTATCTATCTATCTATCTATCTTCTATCTATCTATCTATCTATCTATCTATCTATCTATCTATCTTCTATCTATCTATCTATCTATCTATCTATCTATCTTCTATCTATCTATCTATCTTCTATCTATCTATCTATCTATCTTCTATCTATCTTTTATCTATCTATCTATCTTCTATCTATCTATCTATCTTCTATCTATCTATCTATCTATCTATCTATCTATCTATCTATCTATCTTCTATCTATCTATCTATCTTCTATCTATCTTCTATCTATCTATCTATCTATCTATCTATCTATCTATCTTCTATCTATCTATTTATCTATCTATCTTCTATCTATCTATCTCCTATCTATCTATCTATCTATCTATCTATCTATCTATCTATCTTCTATCTATCTATCTATTTATCTATCTATATCACCTATCTATTTTTTTGCATAAAAATATGTAGCATGCTAAATTTGTCAGGAATTAGGCATTGAAAAACTTACCATTTTACAGGGAACAATCAGGAAATTAAGATCTATACATCTCACAGGCTCCTATCTAAAGGCACATCATGGACTCCAGGCCTCTCAGCAAACAGAACAGGGAAGAACCCTGCCTGTCTGCCTTTCTGTCTTTCAGTCTAAATCTATGTCCAGGTCCCTAACATCATGAGTTCGTGATCACAGAGCATCTCCATCCACTACAGTGGGACCGTTTGCAGCTTGCCCATAGTCCCCATTTGTACCCCCACTTGCCATTAGTGACAGCCAAACCCCAGTGTCATCATGGCTTTGCCACGCTGCTTGGTTCTGCTGGTGTGGGAAAGCTTCCAGAAAGCTGCTGCTCTGTTCCCCTGTGAAAACTGCTGTTTAGGAATGCTGCTTCAGTCAGGAGGCTCCTGCCTTGAATGATGAAAATAAAATGTGATGCCTAAAACAGCCTTTTGCAACTAGAAGCAAGAGACAGCAGAGGGACGGAGTAACGTGTGAAAGGATGGAAACAAGCAAGGTTAGTCATGCAATCACACAGCTCGCTGGAGAAGCTTCCAGGGTGCTGTGCAGAAAGGTGAATCTTAAACAGTACTCAGGAATTTCCAACTCCAAGAACACAGAGGCCAGAGATTTAGAGGCCAACACCCTCAGACCATGCCACAGAGACCCCCAAATAGCTGCAGAAGACTGCAAGCTCCACTTGAATCAACTTTAGTGTCAGTCTGTTGTCACGTGTGACAGATCTCCATGCATGCAAACAAAAGCCGCTAGAAAAACAGAAGGGCAAAATATTCCCTGGAGCCATCACAGAAATGATGGATTTTATATTCCCAGTGGCATGCTTACAGAAACCTGTAATACATGGGTTCTGAGGATGAATTCTCAGAAGATGCTGCCTGAGAAGTTGGATTAAGGCAGCCCTAGACGAAAGTCACCTGCGGACTCTCCTTAGAAAGACCATGGACAGACCCCAGATGAGCCTGCCTGCCCCATGCAAAGCAAGTGAGAGACATAGCAGTTCCCAGTACCTGACATCCAGTAAAAGTCCCAGTGAGGAAAACAGATTACAAAATAAAAGCTACTAACAGGATGAGATCTGACTACTAATGTCCAAACACCACAGGGAGCATGGAATTTTCAGTTGAAGGTGATAAATTTCAGACAAAACAGTACACAAACACCCCTACGCACATGCAGCTCAGAGAAAGAGAGAGAAAGACAGAGGCAGACAGAGACACAGAGACAGAGACAGAGATGAAATTAACAATGGATCTGAGAATGCAGCTATGGGTTCTGCATACGTAGATTCAATCCACTTATGACTAAAAGTGTTTTTAAGCTGAGTCTGGTGACACAGGCCTGCAAATCCCAGCTACCCAGGAAGCCGAGACAGGGAGAATTTCTGTACAGCTTAACAGGATCTCCATCTCAAAATAAAAGCAAAGAAAAGGGATATGGCACAGAGAGTTCAAAGGTAGAACACTTGCCTAGCTTTATCGGGGCCTGGGTTCAATCCCTAATATTTTAAAAAGTTATAAACTATGTTGCATTGAGCATGCGTACCTTTTTGTCCTACAATTATTCCATAAACACTGTGACAACTGTCCACGTAACATTCAAATTGTTCTAGGTGCTGAAAGTAATCTAGAGATGGTTTGCGTGAGGCTGTGGTCAGCTTGCCTGTACACAGAGGAACCCTGTGGGCACTAAGGGAAAACCAAATGGCTAGAGAAACGAAACATAATGAATCTCAAAGATAAACAGTAGCAGGATTTGTGAGAGAATAGAAAAGGGTTCAAAATGAGAAGAGAAACAGGAAGGCAGTGAGACACTTGAAGAAATGATAGCTGAAAAAATATTGAAATTGGCTAAACCCTATGAACAGAAGAAAAGTAAAAGCAGTCCTGTCAGGCCACATACCAAGCAAATTGCTACAGGGGAGAAAGCCTTGAAGCTTCCTGTGTAAGACAGGCATCGATGCATATTACATAATTGTGCAAGAAGAACGAAAAAGACAGACACACTTTGCTTCCGCAATGTAAAGGCCAGCAGAAAACAAAACGAACTTTTCGTTCACCCTTCGCTGACGATTCTCTCATAGCGAAGCCACTTTTCAAAAGTGCAGAGGGCTTCCGCTCTTGTGAGAGGAGCTCGGGGTCTATAGACAGCAGACACTTCAAGAAGCCACCACAAACTGGTGCACTAGGCGTAAGGCATAGTTATCTAGGCCAGTTTTCCCCCAAGGATCCATATTCCCCTTTAAATCTCAAATAATCCATATTTTAATTAAAGAAACTCTGAAGAGAATTAAAAATCCTCAGCAGAGAAACAAAGAAACGGCAAAAAAAGAAAATCTGTGAATTCAACAATTTAGTTATTTTTGTTGTTTTTTGTTTTGTTTTTTTTTTTAATGTGTGTGTGCGTGCAGGAGCCATGGTGCTCGTGGGTCAAGGGGAGCTGGTTGGAACTGGTTCTCTCTTTCCACTGTGGGTTCTGGGGATCAAACCCAGATCTTCAGGATTTTGCAGAAGGCCTGACAGTTGAGTTTTGAGTGAAAACACTTATGAGTGCAATAGCCAAATGAATATAATAGTAAAAGAGCTTTATATTAATGGAATTATCAAGAGAAATTAGGGCATTTCTTTAATGTTTTAACACATTACACATATATTTGTTGGGTTGGGTTATTTGACAGTGCTCTTGTGGAGGTCAGAGGAGTTGTAGAAGTCGATTCTCTCCTTCTGCAAAGTGGGCCCTGGGAATTGAAGTCCCGTTATCGGGCTTATCAGCAAGTGCTTTAACCCACTAAACTATCTTCCCTGCCCTGTTTTAAAAATCTTTTAAAAACACAAAGCCTAAGTGGTTTCCTGGAGTCTATGAAAAGGTTCAATATACATGTAATTGGATTGTCAGGAGGAAAGAGAAGAGAGACTGGATCGAGGAATATTTGAAGACTTGATGTCTAAATAATCTGTAGCTGATGTAAACCAGAAAGACAGTAAGTAGACAACAGGGAAACAAAGTAGCCAGGCTGCACATCCTTGCCAACCTGCCGGAAACTACATGTAACAAGCAAATGCCGACAGCAACCAGAGAATAATAGATCACTGCTTTCCTGGTGACCAGGATACAATTAACATCTGGTCTCTTAAAAGAAATCCAGCAAGGACCAGGAGCACAGCATCTACAAAGCACCAAAAGAAAACACAGTAAACTCCACCTAGTTTTGAACTAGATTCAGAATTAAGGTATTTAAATATTTTTTGATAATTTGCTGCTAGGCATTCTTTGACTATACATTGTCAATATAAGCTCTTCAGACTGAAGGAAATGCTAAGAAATAGAACACTTGATATTCTGTAGGGAATGAAGAATAGGACCTAAGAGACGGCTCAGGGTGAAGCCTGAGTTTGGATCCCTAGAGCCCACGTGAAAAGGCAGGTGTAGTGGTGGGCACCTAAAGCCCAGCATGGGGAAAGCAAACATCTTTGAGGGATGCTGGCCAATTAGTCTAGTAAAATCAATGAGAGACCCTGTCTCAAAAAGTAAGGTGAAGAGCGACAGAGGAAAACAACGAACACTGGTCTCTGGCTTTCTCACGCATGCACACACAGGTGTGTGCATATGCCACACATATGTACAAAGGAACGAAGAACGACAAGTGGTAACTATCTTTGTCTATTTCAAAATCCATAGTCCTGTGAACCATAGAACCAATGAGCCTGGCCACACTCAAATTGCAGAAACATAACCTGTGTGTTGAGCATTACTGGGTGGTGTGAATGCATGGATTATGACTGACAAATGTATCACTGCATGGAAGATGACGATCCACAGAGGGTGGAGAGAAAAGACACAGTCTTTCTAATTCGGCTATAGGCCATCGTTAGGCCAAACACAAGAACTATAGTTTAACATTGGATTCCTGTGAGCAAACCCAATTCCCACGTGGGGCATTTCATGAATTCCAAACCAGTTCACACTGAGCAGTTGGGGTGAATAAATATGCAAGTGAACTGGATAATGGAAGTCTCACAAATAATCAGGAAAGGCTGGTGATGGATGCTATGGGGCTGGAGAGGGGCAGAGATAATCTATGAACTTATTTTGATGGATTATCTGTTTGGGGAGATTGTAGAACTTTTAGGAAGCAGAGCCTTGCTGGAAGAAGCTGGGTGGCAGAACTTAAGGTCATATAGGCCTATTTATTTCCTATTCTCTCTCTGCTTTCTAATCTGTAGAGATGCGACGAGTCCCAGCCACACGCGCCCACTGCCATGGGGAGTCATCATGAGCCGTGTCCCCTCAAAACAAATCCTTCCTCCCTTAAGTTACAGTGTCAGGCATTTGGTTGCAGTGATGGGAAATGTAACAAATGTGTGCATTCTCAGACCCAGAACTAGCCAGATGTCTAGGGACTGTGATAAACACCCCAGCAAAAGAAGCTGGAGGGAGGAAGGACTTCTTTTGGCTCACAGCTCCAGATACAGCCCATCATGGTGGCAAGAACTTGAGATAGGTGGCCATGTTGCATCTGGGAATTAGGAGTTGGAGGGAATTAGAGGGTGATGTTTAACAGTACGCTACCATCTTTTACCCTCAATTTAGGGAAGGAGAAAGGAACGATAGAAATCTTCACTGCTTTTACAAGCGGCCTTAATACAGAAAGAGAGAAAGGTAGAAATCTTCACGGCCTCTTTTTAGGCTTCCCTAAGCTGCAACCTCTCCAATCTTTGTTCTCTTGAGAATTATCTCACTAACTAACGACAGGAACCTAACCAACGGACCACCAACTAACACCCACCCCAACTCTCGTGACTTCAGACCTTTTATGCCCTAAGCCAAAAGTTCCCATAAACCCATGCAGCATGCAATCCCAAAGACAAGCTACAGGTGCCAGAATGACTGCACTCAACCAAATCATAGCCACCTGCATCAAGCATTCCAATTCCAACTCATAAACAACTATATCACAGCGGGGTGGGAACATGAACCTCTAGTGGTCAGTTAAACCAAAAAGATTTTTTTAACATAAAAATTCCAAGTGTTCCTCTACAGTGATGACTGCTGTTGTTGAGCTTAGTTTCTTCTTGTCATGCACCCAAGCCTGTCAGTCTTCCCACCTCAGTTAACCTAATGAAGATAATCCCGCCCAGGCATGCTCAGAGGACTGTCTCCTAGGTGATTAATACCCTGTCAAATTGATAATCAATATTAATCATTACATCAAATGGACATAGGGCACAGAGAAAGAGAAACCACGACTTCTAGAGAACCACTCAGCTGCCAGCTCTTCAGACAACTGCCCGTCCCCACCTCTGGTGTGTAGTGTTTGGCAGTTCCTGTGCCGTCAGTCTTTCCCACATGGCTGATTTCAAGGGATAATTGTGATGCCAGGAGACGCAGATGCTTGGTACTGTGAATGAGGCCGAGCACACCATGAAAACAAACCATTTTTCTGGGGCATAAAATTCTCAATAAATATAAGAAGTTGAAAAGTGTAAAGTATGCTTTTAAAAAAAACATGAGCAAATCAAAGGCTGAAATGTCTCTAGAAATATATCCAAGTTTTTAGTAATTAAACACTGCGTGTATGTATGTGCATCCCAAACATGTAAGATCAAGAGGAATAAGGGGAGAAACACCCAAACAGCAGGAAACAGAAACAAAAACAAGGGCTTGAATTATGAGGCTTATGTTACTCTGATATCAAAATGACTATAATATCCTTTAGAGAGATCAACCAGCCAACATTTCTCAGGAACACATACACAAAACAATGGCCAGCTGAATGTGGCCCCATTCCAAAGGAACAGTTTAGGGTGATCAACTGAATTCACCCTGTGAAGGCGAGAATGGGCTCAGATTGAAAAATCCATCGCAGCCTTTCACAGTGCTAATGGAGTATGAATGAAAACTGTGTGATTATCTTAATAGATGTAGAAAAGACATTTGCCAAAATTCAATATCCACTCATGATCAAAAAAAAACAATAAAATAAATTCTCATAAATAGAAGAGAGCTCTCTGGACACAATTAGTAGAATCTATAAAATCTATAAAACCACACAGCTACTGTGACACTTGCTAGTAAAAGACTTCCTCCGTACCTCATCCCAAACTGCCACCACAAGAAGATATGATATAGAAATTAAGAGATGTGGTTACATATATTGGAATCAAAAAGTTAAAGCGCTTAATCATGGATTGTTCTTAATACCTCACTATATCTACAAACCCAGAAGATAAAATTAATGAGAAATTTAAACGGGATCACGAGACACTGTGGCATCTCTATCTTAACTGTAATTTTGTATTCTATATACAGTTTAAAGGTAATTTCAGCAATTAGATTTCCCAGAGAATAAAAAAAAAATAGATTCAATTTTAAAGTGAATCATGAGATGTTTAGATTAATCATTTCATGTATCTATTCAAATTTTGCCTCAAATACGAACACATAAGATTATCAAACAACATATATGCAAGATTCCTGGCTTGTAATTATGAAATGCTCTTTAGATAAATTAAAGAAGACCTAAATAAGTTCTAAAAATACTATATTCAGATCACAGAAACCTGAATATCACTATGAGCCAATTTTCCCCAAACTGATCTGCAAATTCACAGAAACCCAGTTAAAATCTCTGCAGTTTTCATTTCTTAAAATTTATAAAGGAATGCAAAGGCTTTACACAATTATTTTTAAGACCTAAAATAAAGAGAAGACTTATCCTGCATGATTTCTAGCCTATTACACAAACCCATGAGGTCAGTGGTGCTGCTGTTCAGAGGCAGACATCTGAGAAGTGGATGAGTACCTAGAAATGGACTCACACTCAGCCAAAATGTAATTAGGGAGGAAAGGACAGACCTGCATCAGGTAGAGATGGGAAATCACTCAGAGTATCACAGTAAGCACATGAATGACACGGGTGGTGGCAAGCTGTACACTGGGGATACTCCTCATCAACAAGGAGAGCAGATTCGAGCACGCAGCGGTGCAGTGGAGCTCAGTTTCCAGAATGCGCAGTCACAGTGACTGCTCGTGTGGTGAGTCCAATTACAGGGACTTCTAAAAAAGGCAGAAGGAAGATCCGTGGCTTGCCTGTGGATAGGGCTAGGAGAGTGGTGAGCTGCAAAGAAAGGGAGACTGTGGAGGGAACGGAGCAGTTCTAACAATGATATGCATTTGCCAAAACCCATTGAATTTCACACTTCAAATTAAAACTTAATTGTGCATAAGGCATACCTCAATTACAGCAATTAAAAGTGTTAAGTGAAAAACCCCAAACAAAAACCCAGGGAGGCGGTCATTCTCATCAACGGGGGCATCATCGGGAGAGCAAGGTAATGGCCAATCTCATCTTGCTGTTCCTATGGGCTTGTTGAACTCTTTGGCCATACCAAGACAGTTCTTTGTGGTACACCTGCTCCTTCAGGTTGGCTGGTCTCATGATAATGTGGTCCATACCTGGTGATTCTAGATCCTGCCAAGGATCAAAGCTCTCCTTTCCCTGTCTGCTTCCCAAGGCCATCCACTGGGGACTGATGATGGCGAGAACATTTGAGTCCCTCCTGGAAGAGAAGGATCTCTTCTGTGAAGCACATGTTCCATGTTAATAGCATATTTTAACACCTGTGCCCAGTCCTTCTCAGTTAGAGCACTAGGCTAATTGTTGTGTTTTTTCTCTTGGCCACTTTGCCCCACTGGCATTGATCAAGCAGTCTCTGCTTATTAATTGGGGAGTCCATTCTCTTTGCATATAGAGATTGAGTTGGAAAAGCTTATACTTACACTATGGTGGCCATAGTGATGTATAGAGGCTTTTTGAAGGCCATCCAAGGACTCCCTGTGGATCCTTAAGTTTTGTAGAACATGTTATGCATGTGTATGGTATATGCACAGACCCATAGGTATGAATATAAAAGAGAACCCCCATAATCTGACAGAATTCTGAAACTCCAGAACCTGTGTATTTCCCCACAACACAGCAGGACATAGTCCTATACGTGTTAGCGCATGTACATGGGTGTAGGTATATGCATGTGCTATATGCATATGCATGTGTATATATGTGTGATAGTATGAGCACACAGACAGGTATGTGTAGACATGTCCACACATACCCACATGTACATTTATCTGATCATATATACATGTATATATTCACGCATGAAGTGTTTTTACATAACTGTATGTGTGTTTTGGTGTGTACACATGCACAATACTTACATAGTAGGGGCACCTATATAGCCATAGGTGGGACAGTATCTGGTGTTCACAGGCGTGTGTATGCAGGGCTTGGGAATCATCTGCTCCTTTCTCATTTTCAGAATGTTGACTTTCACCTTCTGTGGATCCTGGTTCTAACCCATATTCCTGGTTCAGTGGGTTTTTCATACAGACAAATCTTTCTTTCTGAAAAAATTCATTTGTGCGGTAAGATGCAGTTTTTCTAAAAACAGAACAATTAATGTGTGTTGCAAAACACAAGTGCTTCTGGGAAATTCTGTGACTTGAAAGAAATTATCATCCACCCTCTTGGGGCCTGGAGCCCATGGCAAGGAGCATCACCTGAGCCCTCAGGGATTGGGCACACAGAAGAAAGCTTGTAAGGGGGGTACTGAGACCCCCTATGCTGGTGAGGATGTTTGGGCAGGCACAGCTGTGGTGTTTCCAACCCAAGCCAGGAGGCTGGCTGGTGTAGGGGCCAGGAGGACATGGCCATCTAGTGCCCCCCAGCAAGGGTATGTGTGGTGATTCCAGGCTAGTACCTGCTCCTGAAAGCCAAGAAGGCTCTGGCGCACATGGAAACTAAGAACCTTAGGAGAAGAGGAAGTGAGGAGAGCTACAGAGAGGCCAAATTCTAAGTGGGATTGGGAGAAATAATCTTCCAATTTGGCAAGGTGTGATATCACCTAGGAAATGACTCTGGGATGGGGCCTCTTGTGTTTGGAGAAGCAGCTGCATCTCTACACAGGTCCTGCTCGGTTACATTTTATCTGCAATTACTCAAACTCAGGCTCCTCCCTTCTATCCAGCCTCTCAATAAACACAGATTCAAAAGATGCTTCTTGCAGTTACTGAGAGATGTCAGTGGAACCTGTATTTAGCTCTCATATTCGAGTACATTCGGTGGCTAGTGTGAGGGTTGACTTCCATGAAGTTCTCATGCTCTGCAACCCTGGCTGAGGAGCAGCGCATCCTGTTGCCTGGGCACTGGAGACAGCACAGACATGCTGGGGGCTGGGGGGCCCATTTCCTTATCAAAACTCAGGCTGAGGAAGGTCAGGACAGCTTTGACCAAGCACTACTGTGCTTTGGAAGGCGATGTGGGTTTAATTGACCAGCTCAGGCCAGCAGGCCAGCAATTGATTTTGTGTAATACAGAGACAGTGGGAAAGAGCTTCAGGAGAGTGGGAATCTGCACTGATGTCCACTGAACCCACAGGTGAGGAGACTGGAAAGTCAGCAGCATTCTGAGCATGGAAGCTCTGTAACCTGCCTCAATGATTTCCTGGGACACTAGTCAATTAATAGTTTTAGAATACTTTCACTGGAACAGAACACAGTAGTGTGTGTGTGTGTGTGTGTGTGTGTGTGTGTGCGCGCGCGCGTGCGCGTGCATGCATTTTGAACATGTGTGAACTTGTGTGCATGTGCATACATGAGTGTACCTGTTCTTGTGTGTGCAGGTGTGTGAGCAGAGGCCAAAAGTCAATGTCAGACGTCTTCCTCAACTGCTCTTCCTCTTAGTTTTAGAGACATCGTCTCTCAGTGAACCTGGAGCTTGCTGGTTCTGCTCGACTGCCTAGCCAGTGAGCCCCAGAATCCTCCTGTCTCCACTTCTCTAGCACTAGGATTATGTTCATGCACCATGCATGCCCAGCTCTTTACCAGGGTGTGGGGTATCTGAAATCAGGTCCTTATATGCACAGCAAGCAGTGACTGGCTGAGTCATCCTCCCAGCAGAAAGACCGGGGAGCTTTGGTGACATCACTTGGGACCTCTCCAGAGCCCAAGTCCACAATCCTTCGTTGAAATTTGCCTAGTGGTTGGAGAAGCCCACACTCTGCTCATTTTGTTCTAACCGATAAAACAGGGCTTTGCAAAAGTCAGGCTCTGCATCGGATGTGCCTTCAGCAGGACCTTGTGTAATCAAGGCATGTACACATTAGGCAAAGCCCGGCTCATTTCAACTGCCAAATCCAATGCTGTAAAACCAGGACTTGCATTCAAGATGTCTTCATACATTAAGAAAAGAACAGCAAACCCCAGAATGCTGCTTCTGTCTCATTGGCTGGTCTCCTCACAGTCCTTGCCTGTGGCTCACAGGGCTTCAGAATCCACTAGGACCTTTTCTCACACTGGGTATGAACTGAGGTTTGAAGATGACAGGGCCCAGGTGATGTCTCGGCCACACACATCATCAGGAAGTTCATTTTCAGGGCTGGGACATCCCTCTCCAGTCTGAGATGTCTGCAGTCTGCTGGAATCTGGCTGGAACTTGCATCTCAATGTGAAACGATGAAAGAGAGGTGGCAGGCAGTGATGCCAGGAGCAATCAGCTGAGAGCCAGCTACATAGAGGATGATGGAAGCCAGGAATCAGCACGGATGTTAAAGTGACAATCAGCAGCCAACCTGCAGGTCTGCAGCTGGAGCTCCTCAATCTTCCCTGAGGAAAGTGTTCTCTTCACCAGCTGAGAGCAGGCTTGCCACTCAGAGGTCAGCAAGCTCATGCTGGTCTTGAGAGCAGGCAGGGCCTTCAGGGAACAGTGTGAGGAAAACACCAGCAGGGGCTGATGATACCGCTGAGTTTTAATACTGGCAAAAATGGAGGACTTGCAGATACATTGCTGCTCTTTGACCGAGGAAGGACTTCATGTAAACAGTCTATGGGTGGCTGGGCAGGTTGTCAGGCCCCAGGCAGAGCTTGCTGCCCACTGGGTGATCAGACCCAGCAAGGAGATAGTCCTTAAGGAGAAGAGAAAGGGAAGGTACTCCCAGGAAGCACTTTCTGGGTGCCTTTCAATGCTCAGATTCACTGCAGTCCTCAGGCTTGGGGCTGAGAGTTTGTGACTGCCAGGCTTTCTCCAGGTCCTGATGATGATTCCCTGAGAAAGACTGATGTAGAAGAAACTCAAATAGAATTGATGTCACAAAGGGTTTATTAATAGATTTTCTTAGGAGACATTAAACACACAAAGTAGAATTTAGCTAAGAGAGTAGTGTCCCTAAGAAATCCCAAAGGTAAAGAACCATGCTAAACAAGCCTGCTAGAAATAAGCAAAGTTTACAATGCTAGGGTGTGAGAACCCTAAGAACAAACCTCTAGCAGGCAGCCCAGGGTCAGTGTGGGGCCACAACAAATATTAAGTCCTTCCTTGCCACAAAGCCCCAGTTCTCTTCTTGAAATTCTGCCAGATGGACAAGATGACCTCAGGTAGCACCTATTCAAAAAGAACAAAAGCAATGTACTAAAGAAATATTCTGCTAATATCTTTGCTGTGTAAATCTCCCATCTGTCCAAGTGTCCAGACTTGCAGTCTCCTGTCTCTGTTTAAATTGTTCAAAGTGTAACCCGAGGCCGGGACCTAAAAGAGATTTAAGGATGGCAGTGTATGTAAAATGCCTAAGGTGTATATAGGTTAGTAAAATCTTCTATTTGAGGCTGACTCTTACTTGGGTGTTACCCTCAGTTGGCTATGCATTTAGTGAAGAGTAGATGGAGAGAGGGGGTGGTTACATGTTTGCCTCTACAGAGAAAATCCTACCACAAAACCAGGTGGGGTGGCTTGCTCCGGACAACACAGGTTTATGAACAGGTCCCTACTTGGCCCAATCATCTCTCCTTCCTTTGCTGTGAGGGTATGTGCTCACTTTCTCCTTCTTGTTGGTGTTCACATAAGCAGGTTCCTAGGGCTAGAACTGATGCTATGTGGCAGAGTAAAGCAGGCAGCACAGGCATGTATGCATTGGCAGTCCCTCTCCCACCCCCAAACACTCTGCTGTGTGTGGTGCAGCTCAGAAACTGCAGGCAACAACCCATACATCCTGCAGAGCCTTGCTTCTTGGGATGTACATTGGCATCAAGGTCATCTCATGAACTCAAAACCAGGGATGAGGAAGCTTTGTGTCTTTGTATCTGGGATCCAGAGCCTGAGTTGGAGTTAAGGAGTTGCCTGGGAGATGACCAGAAGCTGAGGAAGAGGCTCACACGGGCACATCCGAAGCTCTGCTGGGAACCAAGGCCATTCATCCCTCCATCCCCAGAGAAGTCCCGGGACTATTTCTGGAGATCAGGAATGGGAAACCAACAAATGACTGGGACCATCCTCAGGGACACGTGGTGTTTGGGGGTTTGTGCATGCAGCTAAGACACCGAGCAGTCCCTTAGAAGAGACCGTTTCAGAGGGATCTTCATGTCCCACACCAGCCACTTGGCATCCCTGAGTTCACATTTCAGAGGCTGAATGCATGATCATTACTCCAAGGTATCTGGAGGCCCTTCCTGTGTAATCAGCATGGAGGAACAATTTGCCTTTACAGTGGATCCTAAAAGCCACCAAATGATAGGTTTTTATTTTGTTGTTATGCTTTCTTTCGGGTTAAGCATTAAATCAATAAGGCGGTCACAGAAGGATCTGGTGTGTTTCAAAACTCAGAAGAAATTCAGGAGCCCATGAGATGACCAAGTGGGCCTGCCAGCTGATCCCAAGCATCACGCTAAGAGCTTTCTGAGGGAGTGTCACCAGGTGACTCCAACCCTCACTCAGCCATCCAGGGAGTCCCACTGCTGACCCCAGACCCCACCCCAAAAACCTTTTCTGAACATCTCTTTAGATTTACTCTGGAAGAATGGGGTGCTTCTCTGGAGAGTTAGGAGATCAGACTTGCCAGCTCCTCTGAGTGTGAGCCCTTGGGGATGGGGGAAACACTGGAGAAACTGAGGCCAGGATCACAGCAAAGGACTCTTTTCTGAGTGCCAGCCTTACTCACTACCATGTAGATGGATGGCATCCAGCTGCTGAGCTCTGCTGAAAAGTCAGGGTGAGCCTCATGGGGTTCTCACTGCCAGAAGAACCCTTGTGTGGGGAAGTTTATTTTTAGTTATGTTTAAAATGTTTTATGCATTGTTGGGTGAGGGGCTACCTAGGTTTTGGCATTTTGTACTGTTTTCAGGTGTTGGATTTCTGTGAGGGAGGCTTAATATGATCTGCACCTGAGGAGTTCTGAATCAATAAAAACACCTGAGCTCAAACGCTCAGGGTTCCATTATGGAGTGTGGTGCTGACCAGGATGGTGGTTCCCTCTGCTGAGGTCTGGCAGGGTTTGCAGATATGAGTATGCCTCTTTGTCCTGTTTTGCTGAGCTCCCACAACAGCGTACTACTACATCCTTGGGGCAGCTTCAAAACTCTGGGGAAGGGAATAGATACTCAGCCTTTGTACAATCTAATCAACCTCCAAGACTTATTGCTGACTGAGCCACTCTGACTAGCTCCTTCTGAACTCAGGGTTGAACTGATCAACTCACTTACTATTTTGGCACAAACTCTTCTCTAAACTATTGGTTCAAACTAACCTTCTGAGCCAGCTGACTGTTTCTGACAGAACTTTCTGACTGTGGTTGACTCCTACAACTTCTCTGACTGAACTGCTCTGCTCAGCTTCAAACTGACTCACTCTTCCCTTCTCATACTGACTTCTGTGTCTCTGCTTTAGACTCCTCAGACTGCTTCAGATTGCTTTATATTGCCTCTGTCTCTTACCCTCAGTGCCTTATTCTCTATGTGCCTCTAACTGCTTGCTGCAGACTGCCTAAGAGCTTGTCTTTCTATCGTGACAGTTGGACATGTTCTCACTCTGCCAACTCTTCCTTTGATTTGTCATGTTGCCTCCCTTCACTGTGACTCATCTCAGACATCACTTCCTGTCTGACACTGACTCCTTCTGAGCTCTGCTTCCTGTTTCCCAAGTGCTGGGATTAAAGGCATGAATCACCAATGCCTTCTGAATATTGGGATTAAAGGTGTTTACTAACATTTTTTCTACATTCCATCTGAATCACACAGGCCTCTGAATGTGATCCCTTCATATAGACCCTTGGATTTTATCACTTCATATAGACCCTTGGATTTTATCCCTTTCATACAGACCCTTGGATTTGAACCCTTTCTAGCTATCACATAGGCCTTTCAATGTGATCCATGTTGCTGAATTAAGTGATTAAATATTCCTCTACACAGAAGCAGAGTATACTAGGTTGTGTGCTAGGAAGAGTCCATACAGAGCTCAGATGGGAAGGGTCTGAATCTTGGGCCTACAGTATGTCCCAAGACTAGTTCAGTAGATGGCTTATGTCACTGCACAGGAATAACCTGCTGACATGCCTGAGTCTTCTCCACTAGCTGTCCTAGGGGAATGTGGACAAGTTTTTCCACCACCTTGCTTTAAGAGCTGAAAGAGAGAGGGAATTCCTTGGCTTAGCTCAATTCAATTAAGAACTATTAATTGGGCTTCTAAGATGTTCAAGGCAGTGCCCTCAGTAATTCAATTATTTGCAGGTTTCCTTTGAATAGCTGATTTAAAAGCTCACTTCTTATAAGGGAAACAAAAGGTAATTGGTAATATTTAATTTGCAAATGCTTGCCCCAAGGAAGCAGCACAGATAGAAGGACAGGATGAAGGAAGCTGAGCCAGCTTGGGGTCTTCCTACAGGAGCCTGGGGATGTGTACAGCAAGCCTATCTAAGGGTTATCACCACTTCTTGTGGCTTAGTCAACAAACAGGTGCTGGGGTACCATTCCTGCTTTTCCTTAGCCAGATTATGACCTGGGACAGAGACTCTAACTCTTCACTGATGGTTTATTTCCAAGTCCCCAGCTGTGTGTAAGGACTGAGCGAAGCCTATATTAAAAGAATTCTGTGAGTCCCTGCCAGGGGACACTCCTTGTGTGTACAGAGGTTATTTTCAACCACTAGATAAAGAAGTTTGAGTTCTTAGGAACTGCCATCCATGTCTTTCTTTAAATGAGGAAGGGACCCCTCTGTACACACTAGATTTAAATACAATTCCCACCACTGTTTCATTGCCCACAGAGATGTCAGTCAGGGTCCTGTTGTGCAGATGTGGGCAGAGCGATGGTGTGAATTCTTTAAGACTTATGAGGGAGTGGCTAGGTTATACAAACAGACGCGGACACACGTTGCCTGGCACTTGCCCTTCTCTCTGTGAACACAGAATTTAATGAGTCCTATTCCTTTATCTGAGAAGAGGATAGAGTACATCATTGGATCCCTTACTGTAGAGGAATTTGGGCACCTGCAGGCTGTCAATGCAAAAACATAACTCTCACCTCAAATGGAATGAGATCACTTATTCTGGAGTCACATGTGAGTGACCATGGCTCAGTAACAGATTCAGGTGACCCCATATTCCATGCTCTGATGTGGAAACAATTTCACAAGGCTCTATATAATAGTAGCAGGACAAAGAAAACCATTAAAATCACTGGTGTGGACCTCAGATAGGCAGGCTATAGCAAAGCAGGAAGTCTGTCTAGGGCTTGCTTGCCTTTTCTTCTCTAGGCAGATTTATTTTGTGGGGCCTCTGTTACTTTGCCTGGGAACATGAGTCAAAACAGATGGCACTGTCATGGTAATTAAATTATCCAGAGCTTCCGAGTGATTGCACTTGGAGGCCAAAAGCAACGAGCAAGCTGAGTATGAGGAGCCACAAGCTCCTCTCGCTCTGATGCTATCTACCTCATTGACAGGATAAATTTGATTGGGATTCAGATGTAGTTAGGCCATGACAATCTCTGATTTAGGAAAATGCTAAGTTAATTTGTAAGTCTAATGTCCTCTAATGTCGAAGAGTCATGAGGAAAAAAAATTCTCTTAAAAATTCTGAAGTGAGGACTGGAGAGATGGCTCTGGAGTTAGGATGCAACTCGCAGAGGATGCAAGTTTGTTGCCCAGCACCCACATGATAGCTCACAACCATCTGTAACTCCAGTTCTAGGGGATCTATCGCCCTCTCTTGGCCTCTGGAGGTACTGCATGCATGCTCAGCAGATAACATACAACAGGTGAAACACTCACGCACATAAAACAGAAATACTTAAATCTTTAAAACATATTCTGATGTGGTGCTATTGCTGAGAATGAGGAATCTCCTTGTTGTCTGAGAGGGAGCAAATCCAGGTCACAGTGTCGAGTGACTGTGGTGCAGTGAGCCCCTCAGTCCTGTGACAGTTCTGCAACATTGACAAAACCATCAGGGCAATCGGGAGATGGATGGGAAGGAAACGTGTGTGTGAAAACTGAAAGGTGACATTGCGTGGCAAGAGGGAAGAGACTCACAAGATGGTGGCGGAGCCAGGGTCAAATTGTTAGTGTCGTTCCTGATGGAGCGGGGATGAAATTGCAGTGTGGTTGGTTTCATTTTATAACTCAGAGAGCTGCACCACAGGGAGGAAGCAGCGACCCCAGCAGGGAATGGAGCTTTATCAGGGAGGGGATGATTCTTTGAACAGTGGGATGCTAATTGCTTTAACTTCAGGGCAACTTTCCTGAAAAACCATGTTGCTCTGTTCATATGAAACACACAGAAGGCCTCTGTGGTCACTTGGGCTGCCTCTGCCGTCCCCCTTAGAGCTGGGCTCAGGTGGACTTTCCTGTGGCTTGATGAGAGGCACAAAGGGAGAGATGTCAACAGGGCTGGGAGGGTAGGGAGGGAGGCAGTATGCATGCCTCCTGTTGCTCTGGGGTGGGCTCAGGTAAAAGTGCACTGATGGCCTGGAGGGAAACATAGTGAGATAGGGCAGGCCTGGCAGACCGGCATAGGGGTGCCAGTAGGACACAGGGCATCCCTTAGAGTTCTGTATTGCCAATGAACATTTGTTTATTATATGTAAGCCTGAAGTGTTAAACATTGTGTTAGTCAGTGTAGTGGGACTTTGCCAAGAAGTTTTTTTGTACTGTGCAACCTTCCTTATGGTTCTATGCCACTTGGACTTCCCGGAACAGCTGAGAAGCCCTATAAAAGAGGGAGTGGCAGTTGGCAAGGACAGTTAGTGGCAAGGGACAGTTGCTGGGAAGGCAGGCAGCCACCAGGCTGAGACAGAGGACAGTTGCTGGGAAGGCTCAGGCAGTGTTGGTGAGACAGAGGAAAGGAAGGAAGGCAGTCACCAGACTGAGATAAGGGACAGTTGATGGGAAAGCATGTTAAAGGACAGTTAACAGGATGGAAGATTTTAGAAGTTAGTCCGGTTCTCCAGGTTTAGATAGATAAAGACAGCCAGAAGGGTTTGTAAAGATTTTTTTGCTTCTCTCTTTTCCTTTCTAAACTTTTAGAGCTAAGGGTTTAAAAAAGCTCCAAGTTAAGAATCTGTCTCAGTAGCAGTTGGGGCAAAAGAACTCTCAGTTACATGCTGGTCAAGAGAACCAGGAGGTAGAATTCAGTTGAGTGAAAAAATAACAGTTACAATTGGTTCCAAACAAAGAGGGCTTCAGAGCTGGGATACGGTGTCAGAAAACAATTACAAGTCAGTTTCTGTCACTGTGACCAAATATCTGGGGAAAATCACTTTATAAGGAAGACGGGTTTATTGGGGCTCACTGCTTCAACCCATGGTCTCTTGGTTCTGGTGCTGGGGCTTTGATGAGGCAATAAGTCATGGTGAGGAGTGTGGTGAGGAAGTACCAAGGCACATGAGGAGAGAGGACAGAGCCAGGGGTTTGATGCCCCTGCAACGGTGCAGCCCCAATGACCTAACTTCCTTGCAGGGGACCTTGTTCCCATGCCTACTTCCTGATAGTGACAAAGGATGAGAAACAAGCCTTCAATCCACTGCCTGGGGGGACAGTGCAGATCTAACCCACAGCATAGGACACACTTAAGGAAAAGAAAAGAAGGAAGGGAAAAAAGAAAGAAAAAGAAATGGCTGCTTTATCTAAAATTCAGCTTTAGCTAGATGCCTGCATTCCCATGCACTGAATGTGATGGGGGACAGACTGGTGGCTCTCATGGGGCTTGGAAGGGGTGCAGAGGGAGGGGAAGTCACTTATAAGCCAGGCTTTGCCTCTGGGAAGTCTCTAGGAAGATGGCTTGGTGGCACATTGTGGAGGGACTCTGCAGGCTGTGGTCAGCTGGCCAAGGCTGGAGCCCCTTGAGAAGGTGTAGCCTGAGGGTGCAGAGTGGCCAAGTGGCTGCAAAGCCACTTTGCATAATGAGCTGAGAAACGTATTCCACAATTCCCCCTGAGGCAAATCTGTCCAGAAATTAACTTCAGGAAACCCTGCTATGTGGAGAGATAAGATTTGGTGCCATTACCACCCAACTTTTCTGATAAATGCTTTTCTGCTGTGAAACTAATCTAACAATAGAAATAACAGTAGCTGGTATTTAATTAGTGTTCACTGTGTAACAGGCACAGCTCTGAGTGTCCCATTCCATAACCCTCATTTCTCTTGGAAGCTGCCATTCACCACCCAATAGCATCTTTCTGAGTGAACCTCCAGGCCCTGACCTGGGCTCCTGTGAGATGCAGAGACTGGTCCATATGAGGCATAAAAGATTCAGAACTTAGTGGACCACTGCAGGGCATCTTTAATCTTCCCAGTAAACCTTTATGAGTTGAATTTCATATGAGCAAGAACCAAGGATTCAGCATACGTTGTCAGAAATATTCCATGGGCATATTTCTTTTTTAAATACTTATGATTTAATCTAAAATTCAAATTCAACTGGGGACTATTATTAAAACAAGGGAAGTTAAATAATCTGTCCCAAGGGACAAAACCAGAAAGTAAATAAGGCAGATGTGAGCCCAGGCCAGAGGTTTGAGCTTCTTAATTCCTACTTACCGTGCCTGGTCATTCTTTGTATTGTGAACAGATGAAGCCTGCCCTGGGCTTTTATGCTGACATTTATAAAGGGAGATTTGGTGGCTCAGGAAGCTTGAGATGGGGTTTCCTAGGAAGATGTAATTGTTCTGAAGGGGATGTAGTACCCCTAAGATCAGAAGACAAAGGAGGTGGTAAGGGCACAAGCAAAGAATATTTCAGGCAGACGGGCTGGCCTATGGAAAGTGTTTACAGGGAGAAGTTCTCTCCAGGGGAGAGAGGCTATATAATCCAGAGGGCTCAGTAGACATGGAGAAGTCAAAACCCCTCATTCAGAAAATTCTTAGGAATTTTAAAGTGGAGAAAAAACATGGAACCCATTGCAGTGCTCTAGGTATGCCACGTACCAAAAAACAGACCCAGCTCAGGAAGGAAGGCAAGCAGGATGGTGGGGTCGAAGTAGGGATGGTGAACCTTGTCGGGGAGTGTGTGCAGGGATAGACAATGAGCCTGGTGAGGCACAGGAATGTGACAGAAGGTACCAGGCTGAGAAACCAGATGGAGACTTCCATCTTCAGCCAAAGGGCAACTGGCAGTCACAGGCCTCCAACCAGGGGGTGACATGACAGGCTGGCATTTCAAGAGCGTACTCCGGCTGCAGACAGAATGTGGGTCAGGTGACGATCATGGCCATTGTCACATCAACTTAGGCAAAACATGTCAAGAGCTGGCCTGACAGTAGGTGATGTTAGAAATGGGTTCCATAAAGTCGTAGGTTCCAGAGTCCAGGAAGGACCTTTAGGAAACAGTTCAGGTGGGGGCTCAAGGACCAGAGTAGTTGCAGGGCTGAGTGTGAGCTAGGTGTGGGGACCATGCCCATCCACGCAGCCGAGGGACTGGTCTCAGTTCCCACAAGCAGTCCTGGTCTGAGCAGGAGATAAATAAGTGGGAATGTTGACCTAGAGATGTGGACCAGAGCACTCAGACAGAAAGGGACCAGGACAGAGCTCTCTGGACCTGCTGATGGAACAGACTGGTACTGGATATTGGGAATGTAGGATAGGAAGAGAGGTATAAGCCAAGGACCTCTTTGCTCCTTTTGACTGTGCTTCCAGATGGTTGAAGAAGGGGAAGAAGCCATAGGTCAAGAGCAACAAGAGAATGAAACAGATCAGATTCAGAAAGAAAGCATCAAGATTCTGGTTAACATACCAGGCAGCGGACCAATCAGGCTGGTTCCGGGCTACTTACCTGTGAAAACTCTGCCAGCAAGAGCATCATCATCTCAATTCTTGCTCTTCTTCTTCTACAGGGAGACACATAAGAGAGACACTTATTCCTATGTACAGACAAAACTCCTGTGTGTTGTTGCTGGGCAGGACACTGGCTACCTGGAGGACCATGCCTGGTTCTGCCGCTTCTGCTCCGGGTCATGGGCCGAGGACCAGGTTGAACAGATACCAATCCTACCCCAGCCAGCCTCTGGTAACATAGAGCTTCAGCAAGAAGCAAATCTTTAGGGTTGGTTGTTGTTCATAACAAATTGGCCTAGTGTCTTAGTTTATTTTCCTGTTGTTGTGGTAGAAATACCCTGGCAGGAGCAGCGTAAAAGAAGAGGGAAGGGGCTTGATTTGGGCTCACAATTAGAGCTCCAGTGTGGCAAGAGTGCCATGGCTGTAGGAGCTTAAAGCAACTGACCACGTTGCATCTGCAGTCAGGAAGCAGAGGAAGATGACAGCCTGTGATCAGCTAGCTGTCTCTATTTGATGCAGTCTAGGACCCCCGGGCCTTGGAATTGTGCCACCCACTTTTAGGCTGAGGCTTATCACTTCAGTTAACCTGATTAAGACAGTCCCTCACAGGCAGGACTGGAGGCTTGTCTCAACCTACCCTGCCAAATTGATAATCAATACCAATCATCATACTATGATATCTAAATATTATAAGTTACATATATACCAGTGGATGCACACAAAAAAGATGAAAAGAGTATTGGAATTAAAAAGCAGAAAAAAAGGCATAGCAGTCTGCAAATGTAGAACTTCATTATCTGGTGGGCGGGGTAGGGTGTTCTGCAGCAGACAGGGAGCCCAGATCTGACTGGGCAAAGGCCACTCTGGGGGAGCCGCCCTGAGGCAGATGCTGAGATTCCAGGATCTGTACTCCAGAGACTCTGACACTAACTTCAGCATCATGCTACAGGCTATGAAAAAACTGAAGTGTGTGACAAAGGAACCCCATTGGAGGACTAAGAGGGAAGGCACACTTCTGAAGATTAGATATGGGGAAAGATGTACAGAAGGAGCCAGCATGGAGTGGCAGTAGAGGTGGAATCACAGGAAGAGAGGATCAGAGGGAGGTGAAAGTAGTACCAGTTTGTGGAACACAGAAAAGACAGCAGCAAACTCCCAAGGTGAGGGTGGGAGCAAAGGCAACCTTTGGAGAGGAAGGAAAGTAGGAGGACCCTGGGTAGGAACTGCAGCAAGAGCGGGCTCCAGAACCCAGAAGAAAGGAAAGCCACATCTTTAAAGAGTCATAGACCATCAAGCAGCTGTTTCTGAAATAAAAGGTTGATTGATTCAATAATGGGGAATCCATACATATAATTCATTATATCGGTAGGTGGAAATTCATGCAATCTGAATAAAAATCATGAGCTGAGGTTCCAGGAGATGGAAAGGACATTTGATAAAATCCCCCTCTATTTATGAAAATAACAAGAGTTATCAACACAAAGGATGTCAGCTGAAATTAGATACATGCCTCCAGAAAGACACTTGTTCTATTTTCTTTTCTGTTGCTGTGACAAATTTCCTGACCCAAAGTAACTTTGGAGGGGAAACAATTTATTCAATTTACAATTCCAGGTTTGAGGAGAAGTTGAGGCAGGGACAAAATCAGTTACATAATATACACATCAAGAGCAGAGAGAAATGAAGTCCTCAAGCTGCCTGCCTGCTGCTGCTTTCATTTAACTTTCTCCTGATTTATATGGTTCAGGATCACCTGCCTAGGGAATGGAACTGCCCATGTGAGGATGGCTCTTCCTACATTATCAACAATCAAGACATCTCCCACAAACATGACCACGGGGCCAATCTGATCTAAATAATTCCTCAGTTGTAACTCTCTTCCCAGATGATGCTAGGTTGTGGCAAATTAATATTTAAAGCCATCACACACCAAAGAATATGTCATTCTAAAAACTTGGTATAGAACGTGAAATTTCACGAAAATATCGGACATGTTACTTCCAATTTCAACTTGTGATCAGTGTGGGGACACCATCACATCCTCGAGCCCCACCTTGTCTGTGGTTTTCTTCCTTTCTAGAATGGTCTTTTTTAGGGAGGATGGGTTTTGTCACACCTCAATATTCACTGTACGTTCAATCAATGGAAGGGGTTATCAGGTAGTTGTATATTTCTGATGAAGGACATTTAAAAGATGGTTCTTATTCATAGACCCTCTTGACTGTTCTTTCTTCTTGTCTCTCAAAAACTGCCTGCCTTGGTTTGAGAAAGCCTTGCCCCAATCCTCTTCCTAGTACTGTTATGGTTTTGCCTCTCTCTTTCTCTCCCTCCCTCCCTAATTGTCTCTCACTCTCCCTCCCTCTTTCTTCTTTCTTTCTTTCTTTCTTTCTTTCTTTCTTTCTTTCTTTTTCTTTCTTTCTTTCTTTCTTTCTTTCTTTCTTTTCTTTCTTTCTTTCTTTCTCTCTCTCTCTCCCCCTCTTTTTTCCTTTCTTTCCTATAGAAACCCTCTAGGTACCAGGGATGAATGGGGGACTCAGGCACAAAATCCATGCCAATGCCTTCCCTCATCTTGGTACAGTGTCTGTGCTCTGGGGACAAGTGGGACACAGTGTAGGGCCTCTGGTGTGAACAGAATGTGTGAAGCTCTTGCATAGGTTTCTGGTTTTTGAGCCTCTCTGAGTCTCTGAGTGAAGTGGTTGGGGTTAAACAGGAGTGGCTTTCAGTAGTTGCCCTGCCTGACAGGCTCAGGCTTCAAGGAGTGTAGGGAAGGCTAATCACAGTGATGGATAACCAAAGGAAGCATTTGTGGGTGAGAGTAGCCAAAGATAGGTCTCAATGATCATGATTGCGTATGAAGTAGAAACATAAAATTCAATTATACACTTAATGGATTGTTCCTCCCAGGGTAGGCAAAGTTTATTGGCCATAGCTTTTGTCTACAGGTGCCAGCCTAGCAATACTTGTCTTCTTCTTCTTCTTCTTCTTCTTCTTCTTCTTCTTCTTCTTCTTCTTCTTCTTCTTCTTCTTCTTCTTCTTCTTCTTCTCCTCCTCCTCCTCCTCCTCCTCCTCCTCCTCCTCCTCCTCCTCCTCCTTCTTCTTCCTCCTCCTCCTCCTTCTTCTCCTCCTTCTTCTCCTTCTCCTCCTCCTTCTCTTCCTCCTCCTCCTTCTTCTCCTCCTCCTCCTTCTCTTCCTCCTCCTCCTTCTTCTTCTCCTCCTCCTCCTCTTCCTCCTCCTCCTCCTCTTCCTCCTCCTCCTCCTTCTTCTCCTCCTCTCCTCCTCTTCCTCCTTCTTCTCCTCCTTCTTCTCCTTCTTCTCCTCCTTCTTCTCCTCCTCCTCCTCCTCCTCCTCCTCCTCCTCCTCCTCCTCCTCCTCCTCCTCCTCCTCCTCCTCCTCCTCCTTCTGTTTCACAGTCATATCTTCTTTTCTTCTCTACAATACCAAGTGTTTAGAATTACATTCTGGCTTTGGTAAAGCCAGATTCTAGTTCTAAATTCACTAAGGAGAACTGTCAAAGCATCTGAGATTCTCCCACTGACACTAACATCTGAGAGGAAGGATAACCCTCAATATTCTGTGTGTTCTGGAAATAGCTAGGATATTAGTCTCCATGCCTGTCAGGGGTAGACTCTGGGCTGGGCAGGGCCCCCAACCAGACTAGGGAGGAAAGGGGCTCTTTAGATTCAAGCTTCCTCTAACTTAAGTCCGAAAAGGGAAAGAGATTCAATGTTCAAATTTTCATTTGAATGAAGGAATTCACAAACTGTGAGAATGCTAATTAGCATTGTTTTAAATTATTAATGAGTGTTTAAAAGTATTTAAACAATATCCCTCAGTCTGAATGGTAAAGAGCAAATAGGTACACTGATGGAGATAATCTGAGAAGGGAGATTAAATAGAACACCCATGCATGGCGGAGATGTAAACCTGGAGTCATTGATCCAGGACCCCATTCCAGCATTTCAGAAGTTAAATGTGAAACTGGAGGTAAATGTGAAACTACCACTAGAGCAGAGTGAGAGGTATGGGCATGGCTGATAGTTGGCTTTGTTTATTTATGGTGTTTGTGTCCCCATAACTTTACCTTTTGAAGTCGTAACCCATAGTGTCATGGTGTTAAGATCAGGGACCCTGATGGAATTAATGTTCTTATGAGAAGGGAAAGTGGTCCCAGTCATTGTTCCCCACCAAGTGAAAATATAGCAAGAAGGTGGCTATCTGCAAGCTAGGAAGCAAGCCCAAGAAAGGTAAAGATCCATAGATACCATTGTTTTGGATATGTAGCCTCCAGTTTCAGCTTCCACCCCCAGAGACTGTGGTGTTTTGCTAGTTGAGCTGACCAGCACATCCCTTTACCCAGGAGCTGACACTGACCATATGATCCTAGTCAAGCTAAGAGGCCTACAGAGAAAAATTTGAGTTTCTAGGGAGTGTTCCCTAGGAATTTCTTTGTCACTTTCTCAGAAAGTGCAAAGTTAGCACCATCCTCCAGGTCTCCTCCCTCTTCCCTTCAGGGAGGGACATGCTTCTTGTTGGAAGAATAGAGAGTCTGTGGTCTGTGAGGCCACTGTGGTCTCCATCTTGCTTGACCAGCTGGAGCATTTTCTGTGTCTGGGGGAGGTGGTGCAAAAGTCTTCCAGAAGGTCCTGATTTATGGACCTCTTTGCTGTTTCTGTCATAGCTCTAACTTCTGGATAGACATGCACATTGCTATGGAGTGTTCTTGAGCATGGATGTAGAGAATCCTTGCTAAGGAAAAGCTCACCCTTGGTCTGATTTCTCATTTTACACAACAAGGTGAGCCTTTCCCTAAGGTGTCTACAAACAGTGGCCATCTTCTCTTGCCCTCAGACTCAATGTTTTTTGTTTATATAATACCTCCAGCATTAGAGGTTACATTGGAAGAAAAGAGTTTGAATTGAAGCAGTGTTTAGTAAGCTATAATTAAGGAATTAGGAAGAAAGAGTAGAAGATGCCTAACATTTAGAAATAAACAATTTGCAGATATCTGAGGTCTATAAAAAAATGATCATGTTTTAGAGTAGTTTACCTCATGGGTATACATAGAGAAGATAGAGGGAAAGACCATGTAATTTTAAATAAAAATGTCATGCTGTATTTATTCAAATTACAAAATAAATATGCATTCAGAATAGGAAACTGGGAAATAGGTAAAGAATATAGCACGGGGATAAGCAAACAAGGAGAACTGCCTGCGGTGGTGCTACTCTGGAGGACATGCTGTTAACATTTGGGGTTAAGCCTTTCCAGCCTATTTTTGTGGCTGTTATTTTATTCATTACCCTTTTAAAGTAAAAATGTCATAGTGACACAGGTGCTTTTGTAGATTTCACAAAGGGTGTACCAGGAAAATACAAACCAAGAGAAAACTAAGGTGGTTATTAATATGCTGAATTAAATTGTATCTCTAATACCAGCTGCAAGCACTTAGAAAATGTAGTTGAAAAGATGTCAAGGTATACAGTTTGTGAAGAAGAAGAAGAAGAAGAAGAAGAAAGAGGAGGAGGAGGAGGAGGAGGAAGAGGAGGAGGAGGAGGAGGGGAAGAAGAAGATGATCATGTGTTTTTAAAGTCATCCAGAGGAGGAGGAGGTAAGTGGAGAGGAGTACCATGTTCATGGATAAGGAGACACGTTGTCATGAAGATGAGACGTACAAGAAATTGAGCTGACAGAGGCGGTGTGCTATGTTGGCTCTCTTCTGTTGAGCAGCAAGCTCAGAAACATGATCTTAGGGGGTCTGTAGAGTTCTGCTGTGCTCACCACCATCATTTACTTAAGCAACCCTCTACTATTTTCTATTTAGATTTTTACTGGGCCTATTTTCACGGGTGCAAAATAAACTGTTTGAAACCCTTTAATATAATTTATAAACTACACAATTTACTCGGCATAAATGCTCATAGGTAAACTATGAGT
Organism: Cricetomys ansorgei; assembly: GCA_026225945.1. Lineage (NCBI taxonomy): Eukaryota > Metazoa > Chordata > Mammalia > Rodentia > Nesomyidae > Cricetomys > Cricetomys ansorgei. The sequence continues at coordinate 29,878,966 of JAMJFZ010000597.1, forward strand.
CCAAAGGACACAGACATTTTTATTTATTTACTTTCCAACTTTCACACCTGAGATCTTTTGCTCAGAATGTCAGGACTGAGTCTTCCATTTCCTCATGTCCTCATGCTCTGGGCATCACCATTCCAGGAGTCTTTGTGAATAAGAGAGCTAAAAGTGCCTGTGCACTCCTACTCTCCCATAACCTCATTGGAGCAGAGAATATTCCAGCATAAGGCCTGTATCCAATATCCATTTGAGGCAGGGCAGATATTTCTGTAATTAAAGAATGAAAGGATGTCTTATTTTCTGTTCTTTGTTGTTGGTTCCTTTTCTGGAGAAGGTGGCTGGGAACATGGCTCAGTTGGTAAAGTGCTTGCCGTACAAGGTTTAGTTTGAATCCTCGGCAACCCGGTATGGTAGCATGTGCCTGTAATCTTATCATTGGGATTGGGGTGGGGGTAGAGACAGGAGGATCCTCAGAGTTCGACGGCCAGTTAGTCTTGATTAACGAGAGAGCTAGAGGTTCAGTGGAAGACCCTGTCTCAAAATCTCAAAATATAAAGTAGGAAGCAATAGAAAACAGACACCTGACACCAATTTTGGTTTCTTCCACGTGTGCACAATCATGTATCCCCCCCTCAACACACAAACATATACAAAAGTGAAAGGAAAAGATGAGGAAGGGTGTTGTGTATTTTGCACTGGATGTTGATAAAAGAGTCGAAGAACATTGAAGAATTAGGGTTTATCTCATGTTTATCTCATATCTCTCACATTTCTACAATGGGAAAGCAAGGCAACATGTTGGAATGGGGCCCCTGTCTTCCCAGAATGTGCTTCTCCTGTCCAAGGAGGAAGGGCACGATGACAACAGTCACACAGACTTGTTTTTTTCTTTAAACCCCTACGTTTCACTTCCCATTCCTATTGTGCCTTCTTATTACAGTCCAAGGGAAACTGTGACATCACCAAATGGTGACTAGTAAACTATTTTGATACTCAGAATCCCTGAAAGTATTGGACAGGTTTAAATAGGCAACTGCATGTCAGACCAGGCTTATGGATATAAGAGAAAGTCAGAGATGCCTGCACAAGGCAGTCATTGCTTGCTCAGTGGCCTTTAGGTGTCCCCTTCACAGCAGGTTTGAGTGATGGACTTTGATAACTGATGCACCCGTAGGATATGCCTGGGGTCCTTAGACATCTAATCCTGTCAGTTCTGAAGAGGAAGTTGCTGCCTTCCATGTTTCCCACGTTTGGTAACCGACAGTAAGGACTCAGATCTCATTACATACTTGCATCTCCTACTGTGTAGTTTGTTTATGAAATGCCACACACTTTAGATTTATACTATATATTTTTTTGTAGTTTCCAAGGCATAAATAATAGACAAATTTATGTGTTTATAACCCACATACATCTGACAATATTTTTTAGCTTTAATACATTTTAAAAAGTTGGATCTAATAAAAATGAACTATATTTTTCTCCTAATAACCCATCAATGCCTTAGGTTTTTTTGATAGCTGCTGGGGACCCTGAGCCGGGTACATTAGGAAACTCTGAAGGCTGGGAACCCCTGCCTAGTAGCTGAATAGAAGGTAGTCTGCTTCAGGTCCCCCGGGTGAGAAACTCTGAGCAGTAGCATCAAGATAGTCTTTCTCAAATATATTTATAATGTGATATATATATATATATATATATATATATATATATATATATATATATACACACACACACACACACACATATTATATATACATATATATAGTGTGTGTGTGTGTGTGTGTGTGTGTGTGTGTGTGTGTGTGTGTGTGTGCTGGGGGATGGCAATTCACAAACTCCGGGTAGTCAAAGGTATTAACAAACATGAAAGGTTGTTTTTTTAGTTGTTATATCAATTAAGCACATAAATCTGGATATTGCCTTTGAAATAAATATATTTCATAAATATAAATATAAAGAAATATATCTTAGAATGTTTTGATAGCAAGACTTCATGGCCTTCAGATTCTCCATTATAGCCAAATCTGAAAGCCTTCTCCCACTCTTGGGCTCTGTGAAACATCTGCAAGTGGCTAGTAGGCAAGACTGTGTCCTTGTGACAGTGTCCACACACCTGAGTGCCCCTGCCCTTCTTCTGTGCCCATGATGTACCAAGTGACCTCATTGTGCTCATGCGGAAGACTATATAGCAAGATTTCCTACACAACCATACCAAATCCCCAGTGCTATGGGCCCAGCTCAGGCTCACCCTATGCCCCATGCTGGACTGGAAAGCTGCCCTGTTGCCTTGCCTGTCCCTTGTTCTTCATTAGTGAAGAATGACACATGCATTAGACCTCAAATTTAGAGCCTTGCTGACACAGGCTTGGCTAGGTTGACAAAGGAACTAAGCCTAGAATGTTCAGTTGAGGTTTGCAGCCTTTTGACAATGTGTCTGTGTCCCTAGATAAACCTTCTACAAACTGAAATGTGACAAAAAGACCTTATAAATAGAAGTCCAAGTGAATAACACCATAAAAAATACCCTTGTTGGACCAGGAATACCTTTAGAACAAGATGCCATCTCTCTATTTGTCACTTAAGAGATGCAGGATGTGTAGGGCTCTGGAAACATTAGGAAGTGCTTGAGGAGGGGAGAGATTCCTGAAGCCTGTGATACAGGCATGGATCGATACAGTGACTAATTGAATGGAGACAGAATGGGAGGCAGCCCTGTTCTAAGAAGCCCCTCCTGCTTATATGGCTGTATCCAAGCTTCTGAGGCTCCTTTGTGCCTCATGCAGGACCACAGCAGGGTATCCATCTCCTGGACAGACTCTGTGGGTCTGGCTTGGGCAAGAGTATATCTGGGGCCACATTTCACAGCAGAGAACGTCATTATTCAAGGCGTGTGTCCTAGGAGCTGCACTTGCAAGCAATGTGTCCATTTAATCATTTTCCAATCTGTTTCCCTTGTGAAATTCATTATTTTTTGTGGAAAATAAATATCTGTCAAAATATAATATTAGGGTGGCATTTGAAGACCTCAACAATAATAGCTCCACATCTTCTTCTCCTTTGAAGGGGGCTGATGAGTCTCTCTGAGGATGTGCCCCTACCCTGTCTCAGGGATATTTTCCTGTCATTGGATGGTAAATATCCTTAATTGGTTCAGGATGCTCTCCTGGCAGGAATTCACAGCAGGGGAGTCAGAACAACACCCCCCTCCCCTGCACAGTTCAGGGCAAATAAGTCTTCAGCTGAGAGGCACAACATCCCATTACCACCCACAACCAGCACCCATTATTTAATATATGGCCACCCTAACATGTTTGTTAAGGGAACCTATGGGAGCCAAGTGGCACAGCCAAGCATATGGGCATTTGCCGTTGATATTCACCTCACCTTGTGCCAGCAAGAAAGCACAAACGCGGTAGAGATGGGAGGCCATTTCCGAGGCAAATCTCATGTTCCCCAGTAGCCTCAGCTCTCCAGATGCCCTGGCACAGGGGTCACATTCAGATGTGATCTAGGAATGTGTGGTACTGATACAGGATCCTGACTCCCCTTTCTGCTTATCCTGCTTCACCTCCCACCCCCATCCTGCCTCAAACCTCCTAAGCACACCTGCTATAAGTGGTATTAACACAGAAGAGTGGAGAGTGGATGCTCACAGGGCCAGCTGCCAACTATCAGGCTTACAACCCACTATAGCACCTACTCCCACAGGGAGCCTTGGCTGCCAAATGAAAACATCCGGCCATTTAAGAAGAAGAATGGAACAAGCCCCAGCTTCCTGTGCCGAACTGACACTCAATAAAACCTCCCTGTCCTGAAGCTCAAAGCCAGGCTGGTTCAGAGTGCTGGACATCCTGACTTCCCTCTGTTACAATGAATGGATGCCTGGCTTCTGTAGACTTTGTCCCTTTCCTCCCCACCCATACCCCACTGAGTTTACTCTTTTCTCTGCTCTCTGCCCACCCAGGGCCCTAGACCCCAAATTGCTTTCAACAAAACACAAGTGACTTGCCTTTCGAGTTGCTGCACCGAGGAAAGCAATTGTGGGCTTGATTTAACCAATCGACACTTATTCTAAGCCCCAAATTTACAGTCTAACTGTTCACGGCTCTTCTCGTAAACATGTTTCAATTGAAAAGCACAATTTCAGACTTGAGGTGAGGCAAACCATCCAGCTGCACTTAAATGGAAATAAAAGGAAACAAAGCATGATAGCACACGAGGCAGTAACAAGACATCTAAATTCATTCTGGGACCAGAGGCAAAGAGCAGAATTTATGAAACCCATGAAGATAGACAGACACATTTCATAGTCTAACCTGAGGTAACATGGGACTGGCAATGGAGGGAGTGAAGGATAGCTCACCAGAGAGAGTAAAGCTTTGGTTCATCAGTGAGAATGAAACTTTGATTTTGTAGTGGGAATGAAGGATTAGTTTGGCACAGGGAATAAATTTTGGTTCTCTGGTGAGATGAAACCTTGTTTCTCCAGGGTTCTCTGGGAAGGAAGCTTTCTGAGGTCCAGTGACAGTGACTCATAAACCTGGGGTCTAACACAGAGCTGGCTTAACTGGAGTTTTCAGGTTCGGGATCCAAAGATGGTAAAACATTTAAACAATGACTAAATCCTCTTATTTATAAATAGAGTTTGGAGGAGAATTTTGGACTAGGTGTAATTAACGTAGACATGAGAGTAGAATATAAACAAGACAGACCTCAGGAGGAATAGAGACAGTGATCGATCATCATTAAAACAGTACTGAAGATATGTTCTTCATGGTGTGAGACGGTGTCGCTGAGCTGTCTAGAGAGGGATAAAGATAAGGGCAGGCGGTAGAGTCTATGTAGTGTATTGTGGCTGGGGAAGGTTTATGATCTTCATCCTATGAACAATGCAAAGTCATATTAGTGCTCTTTCCTCTACAAATGGGGATTTCCAGGCAGGGAGGAGACAGCCAGTTTTGATCTGTTATAAAATCTCTGTTGGGTTAGAGATGGCAAGAGTAGTCACTGGGGAACTGGATAAGGAGACCAAGCAGTCACAGGAGTGAGAGCTGATGGCAGCATAAGCAAAGATAGTGAAGAGATGCTGCAAGTCGGGAGAAGCCTGGCAGATAAAGCCTAAAAAATGTGGAACAGGGTCACTTGTGGTGGATGGCTAAAGAGGAGCTGAGCTTGTCAAGGGTTTGGATTCTTGTCTGTCTAACTAATGAATAGTGGAGATGTTTCCCGTATAAGGGGAGCTGGGAAGGATTAGATATGGGGGAGATCATGAGCTAATTTTTTTTAGATATTTTGAGTTGAAATATCTATGCTGAACCCAAGTGGAAATTCCTCTGTAAATGGATTTGGAGCAGAGATATATATGGTGAGGTAGAAGCATGTTTCGGTGACAGATGCAGATGGAATCTACCAGAGGAAGGATACAAGTGGATAAAAAGAGCCAGCCTTGAGCATCTTTGAGGCTCGCTGATGAAGGAACACGTGTAAGTGGAGGATGATCGGTAGTTACCTGACCTCAGGGAGAGTCACCACAAAGAACATCCTCAACAGGAGGAAGATGCTGGGAGGACAGGATGATGACCACTGAGGACAGTCATTAGAGTTGTGACCATCATAGTGACTTCAACTGTCACAGTGATGATGGCCTAAAGTCCATGTGCTGCAGCTGGGAATGGGCAGCTTGTGGGCAGATGGAGGCAGAGCTGGAAAGATGAATCCACTGGGAATCCTGCAGGCCTTTTTGCTTTCATTGAAGCCAAGTTCTGCTGCTGAGACTCATCTTTAGAGACTGGATCCCCAGAAAGACTCTGAGAGGTTCCCAGGACACCCTGGTGGAATACAGCTGGACGACCTGACATGCAATGTCAGTTTCCAATCTAATGACTAAGTGGAATAAGCCATTTGACTGGTTCAATATGTCTCCAGCAACTCCAAAATATATACCTCATGAGGAGTAGTGAGGGGTTTGAGAGAGGACTGAGAACTAGTTCCTGGTCCTCTAAGAGCCCATCTCAGAATGTTAGAGGACATGCAACAATATTTTCCAGAAAAGAAATGGGCAGAATGGACTGGAGATGAGGCAGAAGCATGAGGTTCAACAGAGATGCCAGTTGTGCACAAGGACTCAGTGTTGGAGGTCTTAAAGGGCATCAGGTCAAAATAGAAAGTACTGAAAGGCAGACTGTGGATGGAGGACTTTGAAGGCAGCAGGGCATCTCTGAACAGAAGCAACAGAACCCACATTAGGAAGGTAGGAATGCTCAGTCAGGTGACAGCTAGGCTGAAGCACTACACTGAGACAGTAGCAGTCATCAGAGACCTTGGTTCCCACAGCAGCAGCAGGACTTCAGGTGAGGATTGTGCTTTCATTAGCCTGTGGCTCCTTGGTCCTCATGTCAGATGGTAAAGTCATTGTTGTGTGTAAGGACACCCCAGAAACAGTTGGACATATCCAAAGAAATGGAGTTTCTAAGCATGGCTATCAAGTCTTCTCAACATGAACGGCCTTGACTCCTCCACTTGACATGAGCTGTGAGACAGGTGGCTATCACCTGACTTTTTTTTTCTATTATCTTGAGAAGTTGTCTCTAGGCTGTGACTTTTCACACCAGGGAAGCATCAAACCTGATCTTACCATGTCTCTTAATTTAAGTACTTGCTATAATACATCTTTCTATAGAAATTCTACTTCGCCAATAGACTAGCAAGTAAAGAAATTCTAACGTGAATATGCTCTGCTCAGAAGCAAAACATCTGTCAATACTTGGCCTCAAATCTCAGACTCTGTTCCTGGAGCTTATACAATTTATGAAGGCTGTTATTATTTCATCGCTTCAGAATTGGGAGACTTGAAGCTTAATAACACGTCATAGAGCCGAGTGCCACTCTGCATAACGGGCTGTGGCAGCTCTCGAGAGCATTCTGGAAGTTTACTTGGTGTGACAGGAATGAATATAAAATTATTCGCAATAGATACACCAATAAAACGAAAAAATTTATTTTCATCATGAAAGCACTCTCCCATGTCCCTGGCTGTCGCTCAATGACGGGAGAGAGTCCAGGCAGGATCCTTGGCTCTGCCTCAGCATCAGCCTCTCCAGGGCCAGCCTCCTGCAGTGGCAAGAAAAAAATCCATTCCTTGGCATTTCTGAGAAATGGATTCTTACCCCTCCCTTGACTCTAAGTGACCAGTAAGGGTTTGGCTTTGCAAGTTGGACCAGTAGGGACCAGCCTTCCCCCTGAAAAGTGACCTCTTTCACCTAGCACCACTTGGAGTGCTCCCTCTGGAGGAAGCCTGTGCCATGTTAAGTACCTGAGCGGAGCATCTAAGGAGGACCAATTAACCTCAGGGGAGACCTTGTAGAGAGCGGGCAAGCAAGCTCCTGCGTTATTTTAGTTTCCTCCAGCCATCTAGCAAGAAAGCATACTTTGGTTTATTGAGTCTGTTATAAAATAACTCTGCCTGTGACTTAGAAACCTCCAGGATGTGGCCGACACTGCTGGTCTCTGATGGTGGCAGAAAACAAGACGTTTCTTATTTCTGGTTTAGTGCTGACTTGAATTAATCAGGGTTTTCTTTTTTTAATTTTAAGATTTAGATCAGTGTTCCCTTAGGCCAAATCTCTTCTTCTAAATCCCAGGTACACTGACTTTTTAATGAGCTAATTGACTCATTTGAGACAGGGCATCTCTGTTTACATAGTGAAGGCCCTGGACTTTAGTGTTATTAAGTCTATCCTCTCATTTGGTCTTCAGATTCTGTGCCTGCCTGCTATCTATCTATGTATCTATCTATGTATCTATCTATCTATCTATCTATCTATCTATCTATCTATCTTTTACCTATCATCTATCTTTAATTTATTTATCACACAGCAAATCATTTATCTTCTATCTATTAGTTATCTGTCACCTATCATATCTGTCAATCATCTATCTATCAATCATCTATCATCCATCAATCATCTATCAATCATTTATATATTTCCGTATGCCATCTATCTATCTATCTACCTATCTATCTATTATCATCTATCAATCATTATCAGTCACTTATCACATCTACTTGTATGTAATCTATTTATCTTCATATCTACCTACCACCTATCTTTCAACAATCTATTACCTCTTTACCATCCCGTAGTAGTGTGTTACTGTGGCAGCTCAGCAAGAGAGAAGGAGGCATATTTCATAACTGCAACCCTGCCAGACCTCAGCAGAGGGAACCACCGTCCTGGCCAGCGCCAGACTCGATCAACAGTGGAACCCCAAGCTCTCAGCTCAAGGGCTTTTATTGATTCAGAATCCCTTAGGTGCTCTGCTGATACCATGTGCAGATCATAAGCAATTGAACATCCCCACATAAATCCAACACATGCAGACAGTACAAAACGTCATAGACAGCCCCTCATCCAAACAATTTCAAACAATAAACTTCTACAACACTACCCTTCTATCCATCCATCCATCCATCCATCCATCTGATATCTCTTCCCCTTTCTCATCTCTCTTTTTCTTCTTCCCCTCCTCCTCCTCCTTCTTCTTCTCTCTGTCTCTCCCTCTTCACGGGCAGCTTGTGACATGGCCCAGATAACTCCAGCAGAGTGGAAAAGCCACATGTACGAACATACATTTATTGTAATGCACAATCCTTGTGCTTAGTTATTGGTGCATGAAATAAACAAGGAAACAGTTGAATGATGTGGAGTAATAGCTTTACCAGACATATAATTCTATAATTCAAGAATTGAGACACAGCACAACTGGGGTCTCTGCTGAGGATGTTGGAGCTATATTGGCCTTTTTGACTAGACAAGTCTCTGTGACTAGACAAGTCTTTGTTGCTTTAATGTTTTCCCTAATGACATAACTGGATTCAGAACAAATCAAGATGGCACTGTCTTCTCTTTCCAGGCAATTCCTGAGACTGATGGCGATTCCTCAAAGAGCAATGACTCAGTGTGTCAAGGTAAAAAGCCATGTTTACTGAGATGTGCTGTTCATCACACTGCACCCTAAAAGTCACTGCAGTGTCAGAGCCCACCTAGAGCAAGTAGAGGATCCAGGACCCACTTCTCAGGAGAGAGTGTGAAAGATAACACAGTATTGCCACAGTCTTTCCTGCCCTGTGCCTTGTGAGTCACAGGTTTGTGTAGGGGCTACTGAAATTGTCTTGAGGGGAGACTACCTGACTAGAGCAAGAAGTCTAGATGATCTGGAGGGTCAGGCTCCAGAGCCAGCTGCTGAGGGACGTGAAATGATGGTATCAGCCAGAGTGACTTAACAACCCACACACATTCACAACGTAATGAATCATTTTCAGGATTCCAGTTAAATTAGGGATGAGAAAGCAGCCATCATGGAAATACTCTATATTGCAGAGTGCTCAGAGAATCTGCAAGAGGACTCTCCCCCATGCTCATGGCCTTGAAAACTCTTCCAGAAAGACCACTCCAGGTGGTCACCTCTGCCTCTCTGGCCTAAGAACCTGAGGTACCCTGGGGTGGGTCTGATCATCCCTCAGCTTCAAGGCAGCTCCAGATTAAGTCCCTGTCTAGTTGCAGCAACAGGCTGTGCCCAGCATCACCATCAGGTTTATTGACAACCTCCTGCATCTGTACCCCCTACTCAAGGATGGGGAGTAGCCTCTCATCTTTTTTTTTTTCTATGCTTGTTCAAATACAGCTTCTTTTGTAGTATCAGCAGAGCCGACCTACTCTGGAGGCATAAGTAAACATTCTAATTATTCAAAATATAAAATCACTCAGTAGGAGAAGGTGTCTTCATGTGCACCTGCTCTTTTCAGGCGCTGCTGCCAGGCCTGATCCTGCAGTGAGACATATTTCCTTGCTAATACTGGAATGCAATTCTGACAGCTGGCTCCCGCCTTGCCTCATACCTGCCCACGTGGCGCAGTGTCCTTTCCCTGTATTTCATCCTCTCTCTAAGAAGTGTGCAAATCACTCTGGAGGTGGCAGCCAGTAAATACTGCTTGCATGTGTAAGTTGTGTCGCTTGCAAAATCAGCCTACTAGGAACGTGAGCCTGATTGAATCCCTCGCCAGCGGGCTGTCTGAGGCACAAAGCAAACTCCATGGCAGTCACAAGTAGGTAGCACAGGTGACGCTTCCTGTCCAAATAGTCACGTTCAATTGTTTGTGATTCAGAGGAGATCTCTGTGTAGAGGTTTTTAGACACTGCCCCAAATTTGCATCTCACTGTTCTTAATTATGGAAGCTGTCACATCACATTTTTAATAAGATCAAGGTCAGTTCTCTAGGGAGACATGATTTTGATGAAGAGTCAGACTTCCCAGCAATGTGAAAGTGAGGATGTTAGAAGAGAAGGCGTCATTAGATGTACTGAAGCTTGAGTTTTAATTGAGCATCATGCAGCCCTGTCCTTTGGGCTGAGGATGTGAGGTGCCGATGTATTGGGGTTGTCTTGGGATGGGTGGAGCAGAAAGCTAGGAGGTTACTTGCACAGAGGGAAACAAGTATGGAAGCAGAGGTGCCAGGGCATAATGGAGAGGACTTTCCCTTGTCTGGACTTAGCTTCCTCCTTCTCTCCCCATGGCTTCTCAACCCTTGCTCTGGCAGTCCTGAAATTTAAGATATGACATCAAAAAGACACATTTGTATAAAAACCCTTTTTGTCAAGAGGAAGCCATGTGTTTAAAAAAAAAAAGTCCTTCCTTTGGCCCTTTATATAGCTCTACAATAAGCACTTTTCCACCTTCCTAAGAACAACATGGGCCTGATTATGTGGGGCTCCTCACATCTGTAGAGAGCTCCAAGACACACACACACACACACACACACACACACACACATACACACACTGGCTTCTATCTTGAACAGTGTCTCCACCACAATATGAATCATTCTCCTACCATAAGAACCCCAGAGAGGAACAGCCTGCTCTTTTGAATTGCTATGGAACACATTACCTCAACACTGAGTGATTTAAAACAATAAGCTGTCATCATCTCACAAATTTGGGAGCTGAATCAGGGTGCAGGTGAGTTCTCTGACTTGACGTCCACATCTGTCATTGCATTGCCAGGGTGTTTACTGGGTCCAGGAGTATCTGATTTTATGCTTTTCCTATCATTGTTGCAAAGATTTAGTTCTTATAGGAGTTTTTGGACAAGGGTCTTGTTTTCTTTCTGGCTGTTGACAAGAAGTTTTCTTTTTTTTTCATTTTTTTAAATTTATGTTTTTGTTCTTTGTTACAATACATCCTGACCCTAGCCTTGCCTCCCTCCACTCCCCCAACTCCCCCTATCTTTCCTCTCCCTCAGATCTACCCACTTCCCCCCAAAAAGGGCCTCCCATGGTTACCAATCAAGCAGGGCTTAACAAAATGGAGCAAGGTCAGGCACACGTCCCTACATCAAGGCTGACCTAGGCCACCCAGTAGGAGGAAAATGGATGCCCATCAACTGAAGGATGGATATAGGAAATGTGGTACATTTATACAGTGCAATATTACTCAGCTGTTAAAAAAATAACATCATGAATTTTTCAGGCAAATACATGGAACTAGAAAAAATCATTCTGAGTGAGGTAACCCTGTCTCAGAAAGACAAACATGATATGTACTCACTTATAAATGGATATTAGCTGTTAGGCAAAGGACAGTTATACTACAACCCACAAACCCAGAGAGACTATGCAACAAGGAAGGCCCCAGTGGGACACATGGATCTCCTTGAGAAGAAGAAATAGAATAGACGTTGCAGGTGAACTGGGGCAGGATGGGAATGGGAACAGGAAGGATCATGTAGGGAGAGAGGGAGAGAATACAGGGAGAGAAAACCAGAATTACAGGACATTTAGGGGCCATCTGGAGACCTAGTGCAGTGGAATCTATGAAGAAGATTATGTCTGTCTCCAGGCTCTGTGCACGGTAGATGGATGTGCAGGTTGTTTTCTGGCTGGATTTCCTTGTGGCCTAAGAAGAGACCACTTACTCATTTATCCACCTGTCAGTGAGGCTTCTGCTCCAGGTTTGATGCAGTATCTTGAGTCCACATGTCTGTCACTGTTCCCCTTGGATCTGGAGCACCAGCCTAGACACATGCTTCCCACAGTGATATGGAGATGGAAATGGAAGCCATCAAGGACTCCTGAGGTCTAGACTCAGAAGAGCACATGGTCACATCTATCTCAGTCTTCAAGCCAAAACATGTCACATTTGAACTAAGATTTCTGGTGGGGAGACAGCAGCTGCCTTGTGGGAAGAGTGAATTTAAGGTCACATGGCGAAGACTGGATACCTGAAGAGGTGACCAGCCAAGGATATTGATATAATCTTCACCTTGTCCCCTCTCTCCTCTACTCTGCAGGAAACTGCAGTTCTTCTCTGCCTTCTTGCTTCTGACTGGCTTAAGGAATGGGTTCATTGAGGCAAACCTGGAGGGAGGTACAGATGAGAACCCTCCCTTCACTTCTGGAAATGACTGCATCTCCTCTGTGGCTCCTGTCCCACCTCAGGGTCGTCCCAGCTGGTTGCCTTTCCAGTGGCTCTCACCAAGAGGCCCTGGCTGGGCGGTTTGCCAGCACCATCCCTCTTCAGGCTGGTGGTGGCCTGCCTCATCATCCTCTCTCAACCATCACCGCATCCGTGCTGCCTTCTCACCATCTCGTTACGGATGCTCCTTCTAGGAGACCCTAGCAAGCACTCTAGCACTCCTGTGAGCCCATCTCTTCCCTTGTCTCTGTGGTCACACCGACCTTGGGTGAGATCAAGTATGTTCAGGTCGGAAGAAGATGAAAATACTTATACATGACAAAATACAATACATGACAAAATAAACTGAACTTTCAAAATTCCCTGATTTATAGTGGGGTTATCTAGATGAAGAAGTTGTAAGTCCAAAATATCACACATTGAAAGAGTACTTACTCCACTCAAGCTCCTGTGTATCCTAGTTTAGCAGGACACACTGTGGTGCCAGAGCTCATCCCACTGATGATGCTGGGGCTAGCTCCGGAGAGGATCATGCCACATACAGTTCACCTAGAAAAGGATCACAATTCAAAATTCAAAGTACGGTTGGACATATATCACTTTGAAAGTAAGACGAGATTGAAAACCCCTGAGTCAGGGCATCTAGATCCAGAACAGGGACTAGCTGCAGATCCTGGTGTGGTACTTATGTACATGTGGTATTCCCCATGATGTTTCGGACACAGCAGAGGACCTACATTTTGCGTGTTTCACCAGGCTTATATAATACTGATGCTCTGGGTTGTGTCCTTGGCTGTGTTTCCCTGTCCGCAACATGAACCTAGGAGCAATTGCACTTCTGCCTTGTAGGGTGCATGAGATGAGATCTTCAGCATTCAGTGGTGAAAGAGAACACCCCAGTTAGGAACTGGGACACCCCAGTCCTGAAGTTAAGCTCTGCTCAGTGGCATTCTTCTCTACTTGAAATTTCTCACCTTGAAATTTCCACTACTTCACTGAACTGTGCCGAGACAGCTTTTTGCTTGGGCTGTGCACCGAGAATAAAGATGCAGAAGTGTTCGTTGGTGTGACTTGTGGAAGCTCCTTGCTCTAATAAAATTTAATTTGAAATAGTAAACCCGCTGCTTTTCCGTGACATATATATGGGGATTACATAATTATAGAACAAACGACTTTTCTGAGGAGGATGTGAACACCAGTGATTTAGCACACATCCCGTGAAAGATCTGCAACGCTCTGTTCCTCATTAAATGCCGGCTGTCTGAACAAATCACTCTGTGCAGTGGCCACCTTCCCTCCAATGCTGATGATCAGAGTGGCCAGGAGAGCCTTCAGCTTCACGCATCTGACGGATGAGAGATTCTGTTGGACAGGTTTCCACTGTGATAGACAGAAGCAATATCTCTCAAGCTACAAACATTTAAGACTTTATACAGACTTTGTGCTTCATAAGATGCGTGGTGAATATTTACCTGACACCTGCAGCCGAGACAGAGATTTTCATTAAGAGTCGAGAGGTGTTTTAAGTCCTTTCAGGATGCATTTCCTTTTCCTTCTATTTTCTTATCTCTCTTGTTTCACCCATCCCATTCTTTGTCAGAAAAATAGATACAGCCCCATCACTACCACTGTGTGATTTTTCTGTATAGGAGTCATCAGAGATTCTTAGAGCACTGGGACAAAACAGCTCCATTCTGATTCACAATTGTGACGGTCAGAGCAACTTCAGGACTTTTCCAGAAAGGATGCCCTCCTAAATGCATTCCTGCCTAACAGCCATTGCCTTACCTACAAACTTCTCTTATCTCTGCAGAGCTGAGTGCAGAGCTGAAACCATCAGCCCTCCCATGGCTTGCTTCTATCTTCCAATGCCTGTCCTGTTACCTGGTCACTCAAACTGCTGTCCCTGGCATAGCTTCTGATTTCCTTTTCTGCCTCAGAATCCCAGGCTCAGCAAGCCAAGAACCATCAAGGATTTCACCAGAGGAAATGAATGTCTTTCTCATCGTCATTGCTAAGCTGCATACAGCCAGAGCCTCACAGTTGCTCTGGTACATACAGTCATAGCCTCACAGATGTTCCCTAGGCTATTGGAATCGTTCACCCCATTCACATATTAGCTCAGCTACTGTGAAAATCACACTATGCTGCACCCTGGTTTTAGTTTTTTGTTTCTGTGTTAAGTTCTTGCCTTCACCTACATGAATGAAATGTCCTCATACTGCCATCATTAAGCCATTACAAAGGATTTGTTTTGTATTTTACATTGAATTTCTTTTATAGGGTTTCAGATTTTTCCTATTCCATTCCTTATATTCTCTCCCCCAAAGGAAATGCTCCAAGATATTTAATATCTGTCTTTAGATTTATATGTATTCTTTAAGTTTTCTGTTTGTTTGTTGTTTTTTTGTTTCTGAAACAGGGTATTGCAGTGAAGCCCAGGCTGGCAGTGAATCCATGATCTGTCTGCTTCAGACTCCTGAGTGTTGGGATTACAGCACTCTGATAAAAAGCTTAATTTTTTGATATATGTACGTATATATCTCTATATATATTGCATTATAAACTTGTATCTTTTACGTTTTTTGTCAATACTATGTTCTTAAGGAAGATTCTGTTTCCATTGGAACAACTACCTTGTTTCTTAGTGTTCTTTAAGGGGAAGTTTTCTCTCAGCGGGAGATCCAGTGTGACTGGGAAGGCAGATATTGTAACTTGTCCTCTTTGTCCTCCTCCTCTCTCTCCTCCTCCTGCTCCTCCTCCTCTCCCTCCTCCTCCTGTTCCTCCTCCTTCTCATCCTCCTGCTCCTCTTCCTCCTCCTCCTTCTTTTCCTCATCCTCCTGCTCCTCCTCTCCCTCCTCCTGCTGCTCCTCCTGTCCCTCCTCCTCCTGTTCCTCCTCTCCCTCCTCCTCCTCTCCCTCCTCCTCTCCCTCCCCTTCATCCTCTTTCTGAGACAGGGTCTTACTATGTAAACCAGGCTGTCTTGGAACTTACTATGTAGCCCAGGCTGGTGTTAAACCCAGGATGATCCTCCTGCCTTGTCCTCTTGAGTACTGAGATGGTAGGCATGAACCACCATTCCTAGCTCTTTATTTCCTCTTCTTTCCCAGAGTTTTCTCAGCTAGTTTTGAACATTGTTTTTTCTACATAAAATATAAATCTGTTCATTGAATTCTTTAAAAAATTGCAAATTCCCCTGGAATAGTGCACTGAAGCATCTTATTTTCCTTTTGTTTGTTTGTCATGGGATTATGTTAGAAGTATACCTATGATATTTCAAAGAAACAATCTGTAGTGGATTTGATGAGAAATGTCCCCCGCAGCCTTGTGTATTTGAGCACTGGTCCCCAGTAGGTGTTGCTGTTTGGGGAGGCTTTGGACCTTCTATGAAATGCATGATTGCTGGAGGAAGTACAACACTTGTGGTGGACTTTGAGGGCTTATAGCCTCACCCCACTTCCTGCATGTTTTCTCCCCCTCCCATCTTCCCCCACCTCTCTCTGCCTCCTGTGTGCAGTTGAAATGTAATCACTCACCACGTGTTCCTGCTGCCTGTTGCCTTGTCTTTCATTATGGACTCCTATTCCTTTGGAACCAAAAGCCAAAACCAACTCTTTTACAAGTTGTTTGGGATCGTGGAATTTTATCACAGCAACACAAAAGTAGCTGATACATAGATATCTCAAACTTTTTTGTTACTTGTTTTCCAGTGTATACAAAATAGTAAGTATAATGCCACGGGCCCCATGTACTGGAAGATGAATCACATCCTGGCTGCTCAGCTAAACTGTAGCCATATTCCAGCACTTGAGCATTTAGAAGCAAGGCATAGTTATACAGTGATTTTATCCATTAATAGTGACAAAAAAACAACAGTTGATTTCACTTCTCTTCATTGCTTTATGTCCCAGACTTCATTCCTGGCTGCCATATACAGAATCTTTCTTTCGTTGCTTTCCTACATGTTCTTATATTCTTTCTCTAGGTGCTTGAGTGGGATGCAGTACTTTTACTTTTAATAGCTCTTATTTTCTGATGAATGATGGTGGCAACAGCCATCAGCCCATGGCCGACAAGGGCTCATCTGCACAAGCACAGGTTGTATATTTTAATGGCGTACATATTCATGATCATTCTATCTTCTACTTCTGCTTCTCTTTTTATGGATGTACAGCTTCCCTTGTCAATTATTGTGGCTTTATCTTAAATCATGTTGTGCTTATTACTAAAAATGCTGCACTCATTTCTTTGAGTTCATGTTTAAACATTATTTTTCCATATTTGCTTCAGCCTTTATTCCCCTTTGGTCTAAATTGTTTCTCATAGCTCTTTTTTCTTAATCTGGAATCTGCCTTATGATGGAGAAATTTAACATACTTACAGTTAATGTGACCACGTTTATGCCTATTTCTCCTTCTTCTTTTGAGAGCTTTATTTATAACATTTCTCTTATCTTTTATTACTTTCCATTGGACAGATGAAACTTTTTTGTGCCAATTTTAAAAATATGCATTTTATTTCTATTTGTTAGGCGAGTGACTTCAAATTATTAAGGTTTTCTTAATAATTTTTCTTTCTGGGCATGGTGGCACAATCCTGTTCTGTCAGCTCCAGAGGAGACTGAGACAGGAGGATCACAAGTTCAAGGCCTGCCTTAGCCAATGTGAGCAACTTAGAGACACCTCATCTCAAAATAAAATGTAAAAAGGGGACTGTAGATAAGACTCAGTGGAATAGTGCTTTCTTGGTATGTGTGAGACCCTCGGTTCCATCTGTAATACCCAACAATAAAAGAAAATATTTTCTTAACTTCTTTTAAATTTCTTGACCATAACCATTATCTTTATGTCTCCTAGAAAAACGGGCTTAGCAAGGGATGTTCATGGCCGCCTTTCCTCCTGTTGTGGTTTAAGTGTTTACGTCCCATCTAAAATTCATAGTGAATCCCCAATGCATGACAATGAAGAGGCATGCCTTGGGGCGCCTAGGGCTTTTGAGCTCTGCTGTGATATATGGATCAAGGTGTGAAGGCTCCCCTTCTACCCTCCTGCTCCTCCTTGTGAGGACACAGTCAAGCCATCATCTTGGGAGCAGAGATCACACAAGCCCTCACTGGACTTGGAATCTGCTGGCACCTAGATCTTGGGGTTTCCAGTCGATAGGGCTAAGAGAAAGTAATATTGCTTTCATTTGTAATTAAAATGAGCAGATATCATCTTACAGTTGCAGAAATGGGCTGAAGTTCCTCTCCACTAACGTATCTTTACATACGCTTGCTTTCTGTAACCTCTTTCTGTAACCAGTGGCTTCAAGTTGTCAAACTGAAGCAAGCCTTTCACATTCAGAGCTCCCGAATGTACCACGGACTCCTCAAGAGCTGGCACTGACAGGCTTGGATATAGGTTCAAGAGGCACACTGAGAAGGATTGTTGAGGATTAGAAGTTTATTAGAAGACTTATTAATAACATGGACAGACAGATAGGAAGCAGGGCAAAGGCTCTGAAATGGAATCGGGTCCAAGACAGACCCTTTTCATAACTCTATGAGGAAAAGGGTATGTTTCACAGCACAGGCCTGCAGCCAGGCTCTCTGATTCTCAAGCAGGGGGCAGAGAAGGGGGTGGGGAGCAGGAAGTGTGTCCATCAATACTCCTTTTGATATGAACTCACTTTCCTAGGTAAAAAATCCCTGCACCTATGCGGGACTCCTGGCTGGAGAGTTGCAGAAGTGAGGCCAGAAAAGTGCCCCCACTTCCTGGGGAAGTGGGCCGAGTCGCTGAGGTATCCTTCTCCTCTCTAGCTCACCGAGGTCCCTAGCCAAAAATATTAGTTATAACTTGCTTGCTTCACGGAAGACGTTTATCTGCATTAGGGCGGGTCCCTTGCTTAGGAGCGCCCGCCCTGCCATGCTAATTAAGGCTTCCCGCCCAAGGGAGAAATCCCACCTTCCTGGGGAAATTGTTTATTGGGGAGAACGCTTGGAATAAACGAGTTCTCGTGTCCACCAGACGCTGTCTCCTCAGCCTTCTTCGCGGCTCGTCACATTTCTCAGGTCCGCGGGTGGACAGCTCCTCGAAAGGTCCCCGAACTGCGGATTCCGGGCCCGTGCCTTTCCGCCGCTTGGGTCTAGGTTCGTTCGCCCGGCCAGCGAACGGTCCTAGTCCGTGGGACATCAGCTGCCGATCGGCGGGACCGTGGGACCGTGGGACCCCGGAACAAACACCCACACATGAAAATTGACACACCTAGAAGTCTATTAGCTGGAGGTTCATAGGCAATGTTCTCAGTGCAGGGCCTGCCAGTGTCAGTGGGAGGGAAGAGACCTCTGCTGGTTCTGTGGCCCCAGAAGCAGTCTGGTCTGGATTCTAACAACACAAGTACATGCAGCTACAAGTTTTCATGACTTCATTGTCTAATAACTACAAAAGAGCAGATGTTTTCAGTGGTGAGATGGAGCAAGTGTGTACTGGCACATGAGAATCTATTCTGGTTTTTACCTTGCTCTGTATCCAGTGATGCCAGGATAGTAGGTTGAAATTGTTCATGTTAGAAAAATTTATACAACAAACATTGACAAATATGCGTGTATTGTCCCCCAGGAAATGTGCTTCAAATGCTCCATTAGCATGCTTTCTGGTACTCCTTACATATTCATTAAGAACACAAAGTCGGGATTTTTTTCTTTCTTTTTGAGATATTGAAGCTAGATTTTCTGCTCACGGATATTTAAAGGCATTTCTTCTCTACAGGTAGCAGAGGTGAGTGTCTGGCCGTGAGTGACAGATACAGAAGGCCACAGTAAACACTGACTTAAACCTACAGAACCTATGGGCAAGGAGTCCTGTCACCTCACCGGACACTGAGTGAGTTAGGTCATAGCTGCTCCTCAGGCATCTGAGCAGAGACCTCCAAGTTAAGCAGTCCTTGGTCCCCAGGTGGGTCATGAGTGGAGTGGAAGAGGGCAACATACCTGCTCTTCACATTCTTGTTACCAGGCAACGATTCACATCCAGACTTTCCCTCCAAACATGTGTTGGGTTGAGTGAGTCTAAACAAAGATGTTAATTACAGTCCATGCGAGGGTTTTTGGGAAATTCTACCTCTCGCACTTTCAGCAAATGCTGACTAATAACCATGATAAGATTACATGATGAACTGCCATGTTAACAGGTTGTTCCTATCTATGCAGTAGAATCTCCTCATTATGATAAGATACAGCGTGTTATTTCAGGGCTGCTCCCCAGTCTATGTGAAGTTGTTTGGGAAAGAGTTAATTTAATTAGTTCATACAAATATACCTCTGCCTATTCTGGGATAATTTTGAGTCACAGTGCTGAAAGTAGTAGTATTCTCTGTTGATGTCTCCCTTTTCAGAGAGTGAATTCTCTTTTAGAGGCTATTAAAAAACACTAATGCCTATAAAGACTTTATTTTTTGATTTGCGAAATCTGAGATTTTTCTTGGAATCTTTAAAGGGCAAAAATACAAACGCAGTCAACTGAGTGATTGCACACAGTCATCTTGGTTAAAGAAGTTAAAGAGATAAGAGGTGAAATTGGCAGTCTCCCATACATTATTAATATTGTATGACTCTAGAGTGATGTCTGATTCCAACAGTGAAGCCAAATGCAGAAAAAACAGTTTCTTAGATAAACCTCATGGAAAGCTATTGGAATGAGGGGTAATCAATGAGTTTGAATCCCAGGCTTAATTCTCTCCGTCCTGAGTATAGTCCCCAAAGTGACCAGTGTGTTCTGTTCAATCTCATGCCCTGTCCTACCTGGGAGAGGTAGGGTGAGATAATTCCTTTTGAAGGTCAAAGGAGTTTTATAAAAATGGTCAGGGCACCTCGAGAACATAGCAGACATTGTAAAGATGCCTATTAGACAAATAAACACATCTACGCAAGTAAATGAAACTGTTATCATGCCAACTAGGAGTTAGAATTGAGGTAGCCATGGAAAGCTGCAGCTGCATTTTGGTGGCTGTGTATCCTGAAAGCTAGATGTCTTTTTGGAATAAAAAAATCTCAGAAGCTGCAGGAGGGTTATTCCTGCAATCTCAGATATCATGGCAGCAAGGAACTCACCTGCATGTATGAACTAACAAAGGGTCTGAATCCTCAAAAGACCTGATGTCATTATGATATCACTTATGTTGTGGTTTTGAGTTCCCCTCACACCTGTGTGCTTCTTTAGAAGACCATGGGAAGTGGGACCTGAAAAGGGAGATCAATCAAGTCCACTGTGACTTATGAAAGAACATGGGGGAGAATCTTACCCCACGAACAGGCCAGCCACCTCTTGATTATTCATAAAGAAGTTTCATTCTGTCGCACAGAACCCAATGAGTCTGTGTGGTTGGGTGGCAGAAAGGAAAGGGAGGTTTCCATTACGACTTGGCATGAGTTCTTGAGTAGGAGTCTTGGGATAAGATTTCCTAAACAACAGGACTCAGCTAGGTGTCTGAGGGGAGCAGGTGGGAGAAGATAGGAGAGATGGGATGACAGAGATCAGACAGACACAGTGTCCAGTCAAGATGTACAAGGACACTTGGTCCCGCTCTGCAGGGAACACTGGAGCAGAGAATGTCTTAGAGATGGGGCCTCAGAGGAGGAGCTGTTCATCTTCAACTCATATGGACACTGTTTAGGTCACTTTGGAAATGAACCCAGGTACTTAAGGTAGCTTGATCACAGACATCTCTCAGCAGGTGCACAAGCCACCAGCACCATGGGAGGCAGGTTGTGGGAGGCAAGGACAAAGGCGTCGGCGTCGAGGGGGAGGGGCTGCAGTGAAGGCCCTTGCTGCTATGTTTTGTGCTGTTTGAAAGAAGTTTTTAAAATATTAGCACTTAGCACTCCCTGTTTGTCACAAGTCTACAGGGCAAAGAGAACACTGGGGGCTTCAGCTGTAGATGGAGGAAGAACTAAAGGCAAGGAGTCTTGAGGTGCTAAGGACGCCCCACCCAGTCTCTCTGTCACTAAGACCTCTTACCACCATGCATGTGAAACCCAGCCAGAGAGCAAAACAGAAACATTCTTATGCAGCTCTTCCGTAGGCCCAAAGGGAAGAGGACACTGACCACCACCCCAGATGCCAGTCAGCACGAGAAGCGAGACAAGGAGAAAGAGGACACATTAAGAAGCATGGAGAGCCGAGTATTAGGAAAGAGGAAATGGACAAAGGGAAGGCAGGAGATTGACCTCGAGGGAGACCTTGAAACCGGATCTCCTAGCGCCCCATGTCCTCTGCCTGAGGATGAGAGTCCTGGGAATAGAGAACCAGGAATGGAAGGTAGCATGTCCAGTCATGCAGCCAAGGTCATCCAAGGAAAAGCTTAGCCTTCAAAATCCCTGTCCTCTTCATTCCCCCAGCAGCATGCAAACCTCTGGAAATCTCTTCTGGAAGAATTGCAGAGCGGGAGCTGCCAGTTGTTGGGGAGATTTGATGATATGACAGAAGAGCTTCAAATATCTGTCATATTTAAAGATATAACAGAAGCCCCTTCAGTGAGGGAGACCCCAGAGTATCCACAGTGACTTCAAAGGGCACTACATCACTAAATGTCAAGGTGGTCATTCCCCCATACCCTGTCAACTGTCCCTAAGTGCACTCTAAATGGCCAATAGCCAGTTGAGGTTGTGTGTGTGTGTGTGTGTGTGTGTGTGTGTGTGTTGCCGCCTAGATGTTGATCATGCATCCTCTGAAGATTTTCAACTTCCTGTTCTCTTATTTATTTTCTCAAGCAAGCAACAAAAATTGTAGAATGAAAAAACACAAGCACAAGCAGCAAGCGGAGGCCACCCCTGAACAGGATGAAACAGCCAGAAAGAGAGGGTGTTCTTTTTTTAAAAGCAGATTCGCAAGTACCATTACAGAGCTAAGATTTTTAAAAAAATGGAATGGATCAAAGAAGCGTTTGTTTTCTTAACACTCGGGGAACTCAGGGAGATAAAGGCAGCTAGCTCCCATATGGAGAACCTCCCGCTGCCCTGTGCCTGTGGGCTGAACACTAGGGGCTCAGTTCACCAATAGAAACTGTGGCTTAAAATCTGCCAAGTGAATCAAGCATCATTTTCCTATGTAAATAAAATGGCGGAGATGAATTATTCAGGAGTTGGAGCCAGGACATTTGCATGCATCCATCATGCATGCGAGGATATAATACAGTATATCTCTCTCAAGATGTTTTCTAGTATTTATGAAAACAATTCATAAAATTAAATCTCATTAGTTCTAGATTAGTACTTGACATTCGTCAGACTAATGACTCTCATTGCTGGGGGGGACTCCCCGTGTTCCGCTGCACCTAACGTTTCTTACTGCGGTGATCACTGCTCCGTTGAATGGGCCCTGCTCCTCTTTGCAGATTACTTTGTTCCTGGGGAAGTATATTTTGTATCTGTCTTGAAACTCAAACCTTCCATTTCTGGAGGAAACTGAATTTTTGTTCAGTTTCATATTTAAAAACAATCATGTCAGTTGAAGCTTCCTGGAAGACATCTAGAGACTCAATCATAGCCATTTATCAACCACTGATTTTTTTCTGCTTCCCTGGACCATGATCGACTTTGAATATACAATGTCGATATTCTGCTCGGTGCTGATATGATTACCTGGCTCAGTGGAGCAGCCTTACCGTTGATGAGTGCAGCCCTGTGTCAGCATAAGTACCTCTTGGCTGGTAGCGGATCACCTACTTGAAACCATTGCTACGGAGCCGGTTATACTTGCGTCTTTAATTCCCTGTACTCACTCTAGATCAGACAGATGCTTGGTGCTATTGAGAGGCTCAGAAGCCTTGCATGGGATGCCTCTTGAGTACTGCCAGAGAAGTAGAGCTCAAAGTGGGGCGTGTACACACAGTAGTGTATCCTTAAGACTATAAACATGTGATTTAATAGGACTTTGCTTTGGTAGCAAACAAAAAAGATCAAGGCTAGACCAACTTCCTGAAAATAAAAAGTATGTACATGGTTCCCCATCAAAAAGTCAAAGGATTGAGACCTAGAGAGACGGTTCAGTTGTTAAGAGAACTGGCTGCTTTTGTAGAGGACACAGTTTGATTCCCTCCACCCACATAGTGGTTCACAACTGTCTGGAACTCGGGTCCCAGGAGGTCTGACATCATCTACAGGCATCAGGCATGCACGCAGTACACATACATAGTTGTAGGTAAAACATTCATATGTAAAATAAAAATAAGAGTTCAAAAAAGAACCAAAGGATCTCAGTGTCTGGATTGTTATCAGCAAATTATGTATCTTTCTGATTGCTAGGTCTTTAAGCATACACCTTGAGTGAATTGCAAGTCTCAGTGCAGACATATCTAACCTGAATATCATTCTTGCCACATACTGTTGTTGAGGAAGTA
The DNA here is from genome assembly GCA_026225945.1 of Cricetomys ansorgei. Lineage (NCBI taxonomy): Eukaryota > Metazoa > Chordata > Mammalia > Rodentia > Nesomyidae > Cricetomys > Cricetomys ansorgei. Next base: position 29,902,800 of record JAMJFZ010000597.1, read on the forward strand.
AGCTCATTTTTCAGAGCCTGTTCTTTGCTACCTGCAGAGATTCAAGCTGTGGGAGCTGGCTTAAGGCACTAGGCAACTCAAGAGAGAAGTCAGGACCACAGATAGCCCTGGAGTCTCTTTCTTAGAAATGATAGTGAATCCTTGATAAAGATCCAGCAGAACAGGACTGAGCCTAGCATGCCATCATCCACAGAGTGGCTGCCTGGAGGAAGAACAGGTGGCTAGAAACACAGACAAGCAGGCATCGTCTACAGAGGGGCTGCACAGAGAAAGAAGAGATAGCCAGGGACACACACCAGCAGAATCCAGGAGCAGGCAGCAAGCACACAGAGGCCATGAGGCTTGGGTCATTTTAAGTGAAGGAGGCGGAAATTCAGCCAGTTGCAACATGCCCTGCAAACAAATCTTCAGGAACCAAGATAAGCTGGTAGGGGTACAGGTGGCTGCTGAGGCACGGCTGTGGTGAAAATCCTTCTCTCTGCCACCAGGCAGAAAAGCAAGACAACTTGAAGAGCAAAAAGAAGCAAGAAGGTGGGGCTGAGTGATGACTGTCAGACAGGCTCTCCCAGAAGCCATTGCAGTCATAGTCACCAAAGAGGATGTCTACTGGGATACACAGTGAGCCACATGGCCATGAAGCTTTATTAATTTTAGAGTACACTGTAAGCTATGCAAGAACTGGACAGCAGCTTGTCTGCATGCTTGGTATTTCCTGAAGAGTCAGCTACATTGTTGGGCAGGCAATGCTTGCTCTGGTGTGGCCACAGGAGCCAAGGAAATCAGGCTCAAGTACATGGGTACTTGAGAAGCCATCCTAGCATGCGTGTCACCTGAACGTCAACTGGATTGTGGTCTAAACACTGTTGTGACTTAGCGGTCAGCCTTATTGGTCCTTCTCAGAGCTTTGAAGTCTGTCTAGACCACATAGCTGAAGGCCCTTTCATCAAAGAGAACAATATATATAAGCCAGGAGGGTGTGCCTTGGGTACGGTTCTGCCAAGAAAGGGTTGAGAACATAGTTAGCTAGTCTGGCTTCTATTTCCTTTCAGTCCTGATTTTGTATAAATTCCCGATTTTTGGCATCTCAAAGGCTTCTGTCCTTGGGGCATTTTCTTAAGAACAAGCCCATCACCATAGAGGCTGCTGGCCAGGGTCCCTGGGCTTTGCCTGGTCACCCAAGCCCTGCTTTTTGCCTTCACAAAGGTGCATGCTCCCTCTGTACTCTTCATTGCACTGTGGAATCTGATAGCCATCTCTCCAACAGGATAAGGGCTCTACTGAAAAATATATTGATTTTTAAGCACTGCCCACTTGTTAGAAAGTGGTACCCTTTTATTCCATGGTTTCTTGTTCTGTTTATGTGTTCTTAGAAGCTGGCAACTTCTACACACTTACAGGATTTTGCTTGTAACATCCTTTCCCTGAGGGAGTCTTCAGCATAGCTCTCTGGTATTAATAAGGGTTTTGGAAAAAAAAAGATTCACCTGTTAGAGGGGTGAATGTCTTAGTCAAAGTGGCCTGGAGGAGTATTAAAGACCATGATCTCTCTTTGCTTTTCTGTTTCTTTATAATCCGGCTCAGATGCAATTGCAAAGTTCAAGGCTCAGAGTTTGTTCAGCGTGTGATCTTGACTCCCCCCCCTGACATTTATACACATTCCCCAACATCGTATGGCTTTGTCTACAGTCTCCACACAGCATCGCCCCTGCCACTCCTTTCTATGATGCCCCTTATCTTGTTAGGACATGCCTACCACGGAATTTCTTTAAACTCTTAGCTGTAAAGTATTCTAGTAAGATCCCACCAATGAGCAGTGAACATCCCTCCACTGCCCAAAAGCTGAATATGAAGTTAAGGAGAGGCCAGATGTGTACACAGATGGCAGAGGGTGGTGGTAAATCAGAAGCCCTAGTTTATCCTGGAGAGTTCTGTGAGTCTCTACTTTGGAATGGCAAGAGGCCAGGCCCGGGACAGTGAGTCCCAGTGAGTGCATGCCTATTCCCTGGCCTGTCCCCTCCTTCTCTGCCACAAACTCTGCTTGTTGCTGGCCTCAGAGTGTCTTGAGTAGTTCTGTTGTCCTTTCCCTGGTTGCTCAGCAGCAAACACCTTAGTCCGAAGGAGGCAGAACTCTCCCCAAGAGGGACTTCTGTCACAGAAAGAGTGGGAAGCAAGTCCCCTGAGGTGAACTAAGGGATGCAGGGCATCTCTTGAGGGCAGTGGCTATCCACCATGAAGCAGATTTAAGATCATGAGTCTATTAACTACTATAGCAGCTCAGTCTCTGTTCCACTGTAGATGGGAATGAGATGAGGTTATGTCTTGTCTCTTGTCATGTCTGGGTGCTTGGCTAGACCTTTCATATTGTCTCAGGCGATCTGGAGCCTGCTCCTTCCAACTCTCTATCAAGGGAAGTATCTGTCAGCCAGGCATTGAAAAGTGTATGTGTCAGGGTCTGGAGTAGTGGAGTGGTAGGGGCCAGGGCTTGTCTCCCAGTACCTACATGGTGTCTCACTATCATCTGTAACTCCAGTTCCAGCAAAAATGATTCCGTCTTCTGACTTCCACAGGCAAAGGATACATACTTGGTGCACTAACATGTATGCAGCCAAAAAAATACTTATATACGTAAAATAAATGAATATATCTGTTGTAATATGCTGCTGTGGCGGCTCACCAAGAGAGACAAGGAGGCATATTCATATCTGCAAACTCTGCCAGACCTCAGCAGAGGATCATGGACGGTGTCACACTTGACAGTGGAACCCTGAGCATCTGAGCTCAGGTGCTTTTATTGATTCAGAATTCCTTAGGTGTTCTACTGATAGCATATGCAAATTATTACCAATCAACATCCCCCACAGAAATACATCACCTGCAGACAGTGCAAACTGCCAAGGCCTATGCATCTCTTTTTCCAACAGAGCACAAAAACAATTATTTTAAACACATCTAAAAATAAACTTCCACAACATATATCTTTAAGAAAAGTATGTGTGTCTGTTTAACATGCTAGCAACACATGAACACACACACACACACACACACACACACATTATTTTTTTGAGACACAGAAAATACAAATGGAAGTCAGCCACAAGGTTGTGGAATCCCCTCCCTTACCCACATGTGTGAACATGCTTATTAATTTTCACTCTTTCACAGCTTTCTTATCTGCCTCTAGTAGCTTGCTATTGAGGTCATGGTTGGCTGTGGCTTCCTTCTCAGTAACTGAAAATTTGAAAACAATGTCAAAACAAAAAGACTGTTGGTTTCTTATTGTGGGTGGTGAGGCGCCCGGTGCAGGGTTAGCTCACTGAGTCATTAGTCACTATTAGCTACCTGATGGCGCTCACCTCTCACTGAGTCCTGCGATTATGATGATTCCCATTTTCAGCCTAGGTGTCCAGAGGCAAGCTACTTCACAACTGCTGTAAGCCTCTGTACAGGCGAGATGCAGAACTCCAAGCTTGGGAACCCTTTGCTCTGTGCCAGCCACTCCCATCCTTGGCCCTCATGCCAACTCCGCCTCTGATCCTCACATTCTCTTTCCTTTTCCTCCTCTTCCTTTTCTTATCCTGGGTTTTCCTCTATTTTTTGGTGTGTCCAGACTTGAGCAGCAATGATTGGGTGCTTTTTGAGGCAGAGACCTGTCTCAGCAACATGGCTTTCTAAAAATACCCAGTGACACCGTAGCTTGTCATGGTGGATGCACAGACACTAATATGACTTGAACACCTCATTTGGCCATCCTGATGTGGAATAAGGCTCCATGTAGGAGTACCAAATGGTCTCTGATGAGTCTCTGAGATCTAGAACACCAGATAAAGGCTCCCCCTCCCATCCTGGCACAATCCTGGACAAGTCAGCATGGCTCCACATCACTTCTTTTCTGGGATCCTTCTCGTGCATGAGATTAGAAATCTGCTACCACAGCTGATAGCCTTGGCACCCCTGGCAGTGGCACTGTTCTAGAAACCCCAGATCACCGCTGTCTAGCCCGAAACCCTCTCTGCACCCCTAGCAAGGCCATCACCAGTCAGAGACGTCTGTGCCACTCTCCTCTCTCTTCCTAGTGTGTCCACCAGGAACATCCTGGGTAAACATCCTTCTTCTCTAAGCCCAGCCATGTGCCCCACCATCTGTTGAGCTGGAGTTTGCCTGGTGAATTCCAGCAATGATAGTGGACACACATGTATGGGACTGACAGCATGAGAACAGCAATCAGCCCTGCTCAATGTAGCCTCCATAGCCTCTGTCTGTCTGAGCCCTTTGCATGACACTCTTTCTTTTTTGCCAGGACATCATGGAACACTAAGCAGGTTTGCAGTGCAGGCTGGCTACAGCACTAGCTAGGCTTCCAAGTAGGAACAGAACCAGGGGCATTAGATGATGATTTGCAGACTTCTCTAAGAGTCAGGGCTTAGGGACAGCTGGGGACAGGCACGTTCAGCATGCTACTCAGACCCAGGGTGTCTTCATCTATGCCTTCTTTACAACATGATGTTCCCAGGTTGATATGGAAATCTTTTACCACAGGCCAGGAGAGAAAATGGCCTGAGGAAAGGATACAGAGGGTTTCATGCATTTAGCTGTCAGGGGAGCAGGGATCCCTCAGATGTATGACCTCACTAAGCCACAGGGAGCCCTTTGAAAGTGTACTTAGAAGCTCCCTTGCAGTGAACATTTCCCAAAGGAAAGACT